>BSBN01001583.1:31796501-32426001 GCA_027924645.1 Cunninghamia lanceolata | reverse complement strand
AATTAAATTCAAAATATAAAATAAATAAAATAATAAAATGGATTTTCTGAAATCTAGATTAAGTCATCTAAGTAACTCTACCGGAGCTATAGACGCTTGCTGGCAGTGGGGCTCTACTTAGGGGAATTGCAACGATAACCTTGTCGGGGCTATGGACGCCTGCTGGCAGCAAGGCTCTATCCGGTTGGCTATGAGGGATGAACCAAACTACGTAGCTTAACACCAGTCACTGACTTATTCAACTCACTTTCAAGATGAGTATATGAATCACATGCACACAATTGATCCCTTATCAATTTATTGTTACATTGATGAACATGATACCTGTTAGAAAGGATTAGGATGCTCATGCTTAATAGGAGTTGGAAATTTATGTTTTAACTTATCCTCACCTTTTGAATTATTTGAATTTTGTTGTTTTCTTTGGTGGCAAGTTGTTGTGTGGTTACACAACACGCCCCATTTTAACTTGGCAAAACAGGGACCCAACTTTTGGCTTGGCTTGTGTTGTCTGCTTTCTGGCGGTTTGGTAAAAATGAGTCAGGTGCATCATCATCATGAAGTTCAGGATGAGGTAGGTCATCATCATGAGGTCAGTTTGTCAAAGTTCATATTTTGTTTCTATGACCTCATATTTAGAAAGAGCTTGAAATTCCATGCAGGTTTGCCTTTTACATCACCTGAAAATTCGTCCATATGAGGGAGTTATGAGCAGTCAAAGTTTTGGTCAAACCTGATAATCGCAAGTGATCATCATATTTTTATCCTCAGTCATGTAGTCAAGGTCATCATGATCTTGGTCAATCACCTGATAAAATCATGCAGTCGAAATATCCGGACGTCAATCTTAGGTGATAGTGTGTTTTACCCGTCAAATGACCTTGGGCGCATCGTGAGCATCAGGTTTTGAGTGTAACCCGATATTTCATAACAACGAGCATCATGATATTTTTAACATCACCTGATATTATAATATCATGCTGATATTATAATATCACCCTGCTTAGAAAATCCACTATCTGCATAATTTGCATGCGCATGTCAAAGTCCTATCGGAGGGTCATCATCCTGATCTTTCAAGAGAGGGTCATATTTGCTGATATTCGCTAATATGATGATGACGTCATCATATCCTCCTGATCTCCTTTTGCATGATCATGATGATCACCCTATCTTTTAAAGGGGGGTGATATTCTCAGCAGCATGGTCATATTTTAAATATCACCCTAGCGCTAACCTGATGATGACCTCAACTCATCCTCATGCTCCGAAGGCGGAATATGATGGTTACATCATCATGATATTCGATGAGGAGGATCATCATATTTTTATCCTGTCATGTTGTCAAGATCATCATGATCTTGTTTGTAACCCGATATTTCGTAATGTCCTCCTGCCGAGAAATATGACCTTTTGCAAATACCCTGATAACGTCATCCCAATCTGATAAACGAAGAAGCAAATATTAGGATGACATCATCATCACATTTCCCTTCGGCAGGATATTTTCCAAAACATGATCCGGTTCGCAAATATGACGATGACGTCATGTTCTAAGTTTAACAAGAGCCCCGGATATCCTGATGATCATCATCATCCTGATCTTTCGAGAGGGTTACCTTGGCCGCAAAGGGGTCATATTACATTCACCACCTGATCATCTTCCTTAGGTGACCCGATATTACATTTATCCCCTGATCTTAACTAAACATGATGGTGACGTCATCTTTTGCATTTTAATGAAGCCCAGATATGACGATGACGTCACCATCATATTCCTTTCCTCAGCAGCAGGATCATATTTCATATCCTCCTATTTTCCTTCGACATGATGATGATGATGATGTCATTCTTTTCCCCAATATACAGAAGTGAAACATGACGGTGACGTTCATCTGGACATTCGAAAGGGGAAGCATCATATTTCCAAAATATCATGCAGATGAAAGTTTTAAGTCTTGCTATCAGCCTTATGTTGAGTTATCATGCTGATAGAACATGTCTTCCCGATGGATGGACATCATCATGATTTTTGGCGTCGGTATAAGTTTAACCGTCGGCCTAATGTAAAATTGTCATTCCGACAGTGTGTAGTCACGCCGATACATACATGATCATATTTGAACCCGATATACAAGGAAATGGGCGGGAAAATGAAACGATGGTTGACCCGAGTGTTTTTTAACGCTGTTTATGCATTTAGTGCATATTTTCCACTGATTTGAAGCCCGATTGCCTGTAGCTGCACATTTTGAGGCATGTTTAATAAAACGTTTAACTTCCTGTTGTTTATCCACATGATGATGAACTTAATGTTTGTCTGTTTACTTGCAGGAAGTCATGATGTTGTTAGAGCTGCTGCTGAAGCTGATAATTACAAAGTTGCACATGGAGGCAACATGAACCAGAAATGAGGAGGATATTGTCAAATATGCTGTTTGCCAGCTGGAGACCGAATCAAATCAAAGATGCTGGAATATTCTGTGCCAGCTGTACATTTGCCAACTGGCGAAGCATGTGCTTTTCATCTGGACCATTGATTATTATGAGAGGATCCTGATCCTTGGATCATTGTAACTGTTTTCTGGCATTTGTTCTATATAAGAGCCAGATCCTGAGTTGTAAAAAAGGGGGATTTACATTAATAGACATTGGAATATCTGGCAATAAGGCCAATTACTGTAGAATCAATTAGGAGATCAGATTACTGAGACTAATGAGGATAGAATTGTTGAAATGTCAAGGTTCTTTCTTCAGATCACTGTAAATGTACCTGTTCTTGAGCATACTGAATGGATATGAAGTTTCAGATTACATCCTGATTGTAAATTTTACATAATCTTCATGTTGATTTCTGGATATGTACTGGTGAATGCTGTGTTCAACTGGAAGCGCTTTCATTTCATTACATGTTGTTATCAACTTTTCCTTTGAAGATTTGCACTAGATCATGCGGATTTGTGGAATGTCCTGGTGAAGTATGATTCTAGTTTCCTTCTTTTCATTGCATGTATGGGAGCTTGTATGTGGATCAGTGATCTAAGTCAAGTAGTTTTGGGAATCTCATTCTTTAACCCTTTTCCTTTTTTTAATTTCATAAATTCATCACCATAACTGCAAGTCATGATAAATAACAAGCAGAACAGAGAAATATGCTGAAATCCCGTAGGTAACTGAAAATCATTAGCATATTTGAGTTAAATGCATGTAGTATTGAAAATATCATGCAAAGAATCATAAATAATGGTAGAAATCATGCAAATATCAGCCTGTAGGCACATTATTTGACTAAATTCATAGTGCAGAGGTAGAATTATTAGAGATTTATGCAGAGCAGACATACAGAGCAGGATATTTGGAGGAATAATGATGAACTTTGCAGAAATACGTAAGGCCCCTGAATGGAAAACAGCAACACACATCAACCACTGAGTAACGTCAGTAGATTAAGACCTAATCAATGGAGACTTGGGATCATGAATTCTCTGAATTCATCGTATCTTTCAAGATGAGTAAAGGTTGTTGTGTAACTTTTATTCTATGTTTGTGAATGACTAACATCATGATCATGATCAACAATCATCAATGAAACAAGTGAAACACTATCTCCAAATCACCTGAAAGCTTTAATACTTATGCAAAACATATGCCATAAAACCTTACTCAAAAAGATAGTAAATATGACCATCAAAATATCGTCCTGCAACCAAACAATTCTGACACCTTTTCTAACATGACAAAGAATGAAGACCATCTGAACTATCCTCCTGTTCTGCACAAGACACCACATCTGAAACATACTGAATTATACAAGAACTACTACCTCTTGACTTTGTCATTCAAACAAACTGCATCTGCAACAACATTTTGCACAAATCAAAAAACAAAGATAATTGCTATGAATTGAACTTTCATTTTCAGCCACCTTAGCCAACACATGCTAGTTTTCTGATAAGAGCTTCTTGAGAGCATCTCAAGCTCTTTGCCCTGACAAGCATGATCACACAGAACTCTTTGTGCAAAGAGCTTCTGAAACACCTTTTCAGCATAATGAGCCAAAGAACTCCTGAAACACTATCACATACTAAACATCAACTTTGTTAGCAACAACATAATCAACTATTTCAAAGCATGGCAAGAGTGATAGACAGACAAGATCATCATATCAAATGATCTCCTTCCTAAAACTTGGGGTTAACTGATAGAACATTTGATACCTCCCCCTTACTTCATGCTATCCATTATTCAACTGATGATGTAACTTGTGCAGGATGCACAAGTTTAGATTCTGACTTCTTTTTACTTTCTTTTTGCTTCCAAATTTTCATAGGTGCTTTCTTTCTCCAAACCTTTTCTGTTTCTTTCCATTTCAAATCAGATGATGCAATTCCTTCAAACATTTTGCAACTGTAAGCTTTGTGACCAAGAGAGTTGCAATTGTAACAAACTATATTACAATTATAATCAGATGACTGATAGTACCTTTGAGAACTCATGTTAAACTTCCATGCAGAATCATATCTTTCACAATTACTTTGTATATGTCCAACATTATTGCACTTGTAACAAATAATGTCAGTATTCCTTCTGCAAACAATTGCTTTGTGACCAAATTGATTACAAGCATAACAATAACCATTAAAAGAATAATTATACCTGTACATGTATGCTTGTCTAACAGCAGATTTTTTAAAATTCCTTCTTTGATTGTGTACAAATTCATCTCTGGTTTTCTGTTCAGCTTCACTCTTCCTTTTATCTTCTGTGGCAACAACATGATGACTTAAATCAATTTTCCTTTTAAGTGTCTGTCTAGCTTTTGAACATTCTCCTTCTTTAGTACTCTTTTCAAACACCAGATTCTTGTGCAACTTAGAGGAAGCCTTTTCTAACTCCTTTCTTAAAGAGACTATTTCTGATTCTAGTTTTAGATTCTCAATCCTTGTAACTTCAAGGTCAGATATTGAAACATCAGCAATCCTCTTAGCTTCTTCAATTTCTATCTTTAATCTATCAATTAGTTTGTCTGAATCATCAATATATGACTTTAAACTAATAATCTGACATCTGGCCTCTTCAAGATCTGTAGAAACAATTTCAAGTTCTGAAAGTGCATTGACTTTTGATTCTCTTTCTTGTTGCAGCTGCAACATTAATTTTTGGTTCTCCTTCTTATACTTCTTGAGTTCAGTTAGAGCATATATGAGCTCTCCTTCTAGATCAATCTCACAGTCTTGTTCATCATAATCCTGATCATCATCATCTTCTGAATTTGATTGGGTCTCAACTTCTTCATATGATTGCCTTTCATTGCCACTTTCTTGACACACCAGAGTGTCCTCTTCTTTATCATTACCTTGGTAAATTCTTTTCAATCTCCTCCACATATCCTGAGCTGTAACACAATCCATAATTTTACAAGAAACATCATTAGATAGAGCAGATAAAATAGCCTTCTTTGCAATCTGATTACATTTGAGAGCTTCTTTGTTATTTACAGAGTTAGAATATCCATTCTCAACAGACATTAAAACATCATATCCTAAAGAGGATAAATACACTTGCATTCTAATACACCAAACTGAAAAATCTAAACCATTAAACAGAGGAACTCTAGAAAACTCTTTCATTGATTCAACTTGTGAAGCATCTTTATCAACTGCTTGAACATTAACACCTAAGTTTGATATGGATGATGTCTTTTGACCAGAATGAATCTTAACATTTCTCATATTCTTATTTCTCCTGCACTTACCCATTGAACTCCACACACAGGACCTACCCAAGCTGATTAAGCTGCAAGAGGGAAACTGGCTCTGATACCAATTGTAGGAGTCCGGACAACACTGAGAGGGGGGGTGAATCAGTGTTGTATTATTTTTCAAACATTTTACAACTTTTTGCAAGCTTTCTCTTACAGAACAGATGGAAAGGAATACATTAATGATTTGTTGAGTTTATATGCACAAGACTTACAATAACAGATGTAAACAAAACATTATCAAACCAATAATATGCACACACATAGAAGAAATCAAGACACAACCTTTTTACCGAGTGGAAAACCCTCAGGGGTAGAAAAACCACTCATGAAGTGCCTCACTGGCTTAACTAAAAAACATGCCTCACTGGCAATACAAATTGTCTCACTGACAAATATTAAGGTCACACTGACCATAAGCCTCACTGGCATACTGTGCCTCTCTGGCTTTTCTCAATCAATCAAAACAAAAACTTGTGTGCAAGAATTGATTGCTTACTCAATCTGATTTGCACCATTATATTACTTGTCTTCCCTTTTCATATCTCTATTCAATTACACTCAATCTGATCTGCATATTAATCTCATGATCTCTGCACAATCAATTCCCCTGATACACAATTAATTCACCCTTGTCTAGATTATCTCTCTGCATGATTATCAATACACCTGATTATTTCTGCATAAGAATTCACTTGATGCAATCAATTGCATAATGTCTTTCTGATGATCTATATAATCTCTGTATCTGTGATGTCATTTAATATTAGATGACCTTTCACATTCTGCACAGTCATCTTCATTTTCTCTCATTGAAGATCATTTTGCCCTTTTATCTTCTCTTTTTAATGTCTTCAAAAACAATGCATCTTCTATTGTCACCTGCATAAAACCATCTAAAAAAAATCATATAATATAAAACCCTATTGAAAACTCTTCATATTCTCTGCTCATATTTACAATCTCTGCATGATGTTTCGTATTTTCCAAAATACAAAACCCTTCAATCTGATTATCTTCTCTGCAAATAAAAAATCTTTATCTTCTCCTTCACAAGACTCTGCAAACATCTTCACAAAATTCCAATAAAATCATTTGATATATTTTTAAGATCTCATAAAAATATAATCATTCTACATTATAATTTTTCATATTCTCTCAAAACAATCTTTCACAAACAATCTCCAATCTTAAAAAAAAATCTCCTCAAAAATTAAAATCTTGATGTTTGTCTCTTTACAAAAAAAAAACTCTTCATAAAAATCTCCTTATTAGAAACAAACTCCTTATATTCATGACAAAAAAAATATCGACCAAAAATTTTAAGGAAATTACTAAATTTTAAAAAGAAACTTTTAAACTTTGGTTCGGGCTTCAAAACTTTCTATAAACTCCTTACAAATTTTAAGGGAGATAAATAGTATATTTCTTAATGCATCAGGTTCCACTTTTGGCGGTAATAGTTTTTAAATTTAAAAAAAACATTGAAAGCCCGCCCTTTTGAACCATCGGTGATAATGAAGTTTCTAACCTTAAAAACAAAAACTGCCCTTTTGAATACACCACGGGCCCTCACAATACAAAGCATTTTCAATGCTTTATTTGTAAAACGCGCTCCACATATCATATAAAGATTGATGCTTTAAGGAAGGGCCGGTCACCATCATGTGATGGTAGCCCTCTAACAGGTCACTTTAAGTGACTCTTACCGCCTCAACAAGTCACCATGATGTTAAAAAAAATGACAAGTGAACTTTGGATGTGAGGTCATGAAGATTATAGTATGAAGACTAACTTGTCAATCCAACCTATCAACAAAAAACACCAAGAAGATCAAACCTGTGATGACCAAGATTATAAAATTATTCTCTGCATCTGCAAGACTTTTGAACTGTGTTGTGTTCCCCACATTAACGTAACCGAACTAATTCAAGAATATTATCTCTATCTTCAAATGAGTAGTGCACGCATTACTCTACTAAATGTTACTTTCAATCAACACACTGCAACTCCTGATGACATCACCTTGAAGAAACTTGCATGAAATCCAAGTGATATCTGCATCTGTAAACTCAGTGGTATGACAACTCCTGTGATCACTTCTATCAATCCTTGATATAGAGTATGCCACACAAAATGAAATCAATCCTTATTGTAGAGAAAGTCAGACAACATGATGAATGCTCCTGAGTTCAAATTACTAAGTCACTACCACTACAAGTCATCTGTAAAGAACACACAAGATGATGTAATCAATAACATATAAGATGATATAAACTCTACACAGGATGATGTGAACTCTTTGCTCCTCCTGATCCTTTAACAAGTATGTATCTCTACACTGCATAACCAAACATGATATGCACTTCATCAAGTATGAAATGAATCACAACTTCTAGGCAAACTCTATCCAAACATAGATGAGCACACATGAATGATGAACATTTGTCCAAACCTGAATGATGAACATTTGTCAACACTTGACAACCCTAAATCACCTTGTGACTTCACTTACCAAAGAACATAAGAAAACACATTGAAGGCCAAACCTGATCAACCAAGTCCTGATGACATCAAACAAACTGAGGACACCTTTTTGACATCAATGACAACTTAACTCCATCAGGATGTTGGTAGGGGATTGCATGAGACTGAGACAGATTATGTAGATAGTGGATGTGGATTATGAAAGGTTCATGCAAGGTTCATGCAAGGATCGATAGGAGATTATGAATGTGGATGATGATGGAAGGATAGTGGATTAGGATGCAGTTAAAGACATAAATAGGGCTTATGTAAAAACATGGACCATAGGATTATGATGGAAGAAATAAGTTGGATAATGGATAGAAGATGGGTAGATGGAGGTATGTGGGAATGTTGTGGAGGGGAAGGGAAGCAAGACCAATGGTTGCACACACCGAATTGGATTTTGAAGATTTTTATGGAAAGGGGGATTTGGGAGTAATGGAGATGTTATCTGAGGGGATTGCCTATTTAGGTCTTTAGGGACCCAAATGGACTTATGAATTTTAGGATTGTGTGATAGGGAGCGAGAAGTTTGGGATTTTAGGATTGTGGATGCTCCATTTGAACTAGGTACTTTTTTCTTGGGTACCCAAACCATTTTGGTTTTGAAATTATCTTTTTTATCTTTTTGAGATGTAGACTTGGGTAGCATTTTTAAATTTTGATTTTGCTTTGATTTTACGGATTGTTGCCATGTGGCATGAGAATTATTAGGATGTTTTGCTTTATGGGTGGAAGCATCTAAAGTTTTATTTGTGAATCCCATGGGGGTGTTTAGGATAGCTTCATGTTCAATCGATGTGTGCATTTGTTGAGCATGATTAGGAATTGTAGGGGATTTATTTGTAGGGGATTTATGGGAACGAGATGTATGAATAGAGGGATTAATGGATTTGTGGCTAAAGAGATAAGGGGATGTGAGGATAGGAATATTAGGAGTTAGAAGAAGTGGAGGTAAAGTGGAAGGAGGAAGATGAATGGTCACATGCTTTTTGGCTTCGTAGGATAATGGAGGAGGAATGGAAACATATGTTTTGTGGGTGCGATGAGGTGCACCTAGTTTGGGCTTAGATGGAGTAGATTTAGGAGGTGAGGAGGTGGTACCAACATCTTTGGATTGTTGATTTCTTTGAAACACATAACCAATACCATATGGTTTTTGAGAGGCTTAGACATGGATAGGTTCCAAGTTACCTTGCTCGTGAAGGCCTAAGCCTTTACCTTGATAATTAATTTTTTGGAACATATGATGTGCAATGGGATGCTTATTGAGGACACAAGACACGAGTCCCTTATTGGATGAGGAGGGTGAGGTGCTAGATTGGTGCAGGAGCACCTCGAGACCTGAGGATCAAGAAGATCCCTACTCTATTTTGTCTAAGTTGTCTTTCATGTTTGTAAGGCCTTAGCGCCATATTGAATCTTAGTTGGCTGAGTAACGGCATAAAACTAAGTCTGTATACATGTTGTAACCAAACTGAATGGATGTAACTGAACGACAGAGGTGGTTATAGGGTGGTTTGCCTTCCATCTTGTGTAACTGCTGATATGAGAGTTTATATAGCCGATCTGTGTTTGTGAAGAAAGAGAGAGACACACAGACACTGTGAGGAAGAGTAGATTGATATATGTATATTATTTCTGAATAAAGAAGTTCTGTTTTGATCTAATCGCAGGAATGTAGATTGAAAACATTCCACTGGTGGAGATTTCTTTGAAATCAGTGGAATGACTACCTTAGGAGTAGATTGTTTTCCATTCTGTTGAGTTTTGTTGTTTCTGTGTGAGTTATTCGGTTGCAGAGTTGTAGAAGTGATATCAGTGTGAAATAGCCCTCAGGGAATTTTTAGAAGTTATATCGATCATCAGTGTCCCATTGATAGAAGGTGTGTCAGTGACAAATGGTTTGATTGCACCGACGATGGGTTGTATTGGCACATCGGCCAATATTCTATAGCATCTGCTGATGATATAAGTCTAGCTGACACGGTCATGTTAACCAGCGTTGAAGCCATCGTGGTTGAAGTGAGAGGGAAGTTAGCCACCATCGGTGTATCGGCGAAGAAGATTCTTATGAGGCCGATGGAAAATGTCTTATCTACGAGTGTGGAGCGAAGGTGAAGACATCAACGTATCGGAAGATGAATGAAATGAACCACCAATGATCCAAGTCTCACCGATGAAGATGGTTCAAAGGTTCCATCGGTATGATCGATGCGTCAGAGGAAAAGTATTTGGGTTGGCCGATGATACATGGTCTCGCTGAAGACAAAGCATTGCGTTGAGCTATCAGAGAGAGATGTGAGATCGGCGGAAGGGTTTCCAAGTTTACCGATGGTATATGGTCTTACCGATAGTGAAGAATATATGTGTGTTTCAGTATGGAGAGAAGGGTATTAAGCATAAATCCCTCTGTACTGTGGGTTAGATGGGTATTCACCCCTTGTATTGAGTGCTTCCACTGTGTGCTCTGCATCAAATTGGTATCAAAGCTGGCAAAAGATTTGGTGAAAGATTTGGCAAAAGATCTGGCGAAAGATTTGGTGAAAGATTTGGCGAAAGATTTGGCGAAAGAGCTAGCGAAAAGTCTATGCAATTGTGTGTTTGATTTCTGTCACTGAGAAGGCAGATGAAGAGTTGAAGAAAAATGTTTGGTTGGTGACCATTTTGAAAACAAAGATCATAGAAGTATTTTGAAGGCTGACAGTAGTTGCTAGACTGTTACAAGTGCTCGTGCCATCTAGTTGCGAGAAGGAATGGGATTCCTGTAGTGTGTGGGCAGATGATGATGAGGTCTATCAAGACCATTCACCAATAGAGATTTGGCTGAAAGAGGGTGCAGAGTGAGGCCACTGAGAGAGAGAGTGGTAGTGCATCTCCAGGATTTGCTGTTGGACGAGAGGAATGGGTCTGTGTAGCAACAGGTAGGATGGACATCTGTTTGAGCATTATGTTGAAGTTGTTGAAGCTTTGATCAGTTTGAGAGTACTCCATTGCTAGGAGTAGAAGGAGCCTTAAGGTACTCTAAAAAGTTGATGGTAGTTTTCCATTGTTGGTTGGTTGGTCACTATTCCATTGATGTGAAGATTTGAAGCTTGAAGCTAAAGAGACAGAGTGAAAGATGAAGACAGACAGAGATGCAGGAAAAAATAGTTTTGTTTTTGCAGGTACATTTCCAAGGGACATGGAAATCTTTGTTGGTTGGTTGTATGGTGCAGGAGCACCTCGAGACCTGAGGATTAGGAGGATCCCTACTCTATTTTGTCTAAGTTGTCTTTCATGTTTGTAAGGCCTTAGCACCATATTGAATCTTAGTTGGCTGAGTAACGGCATAAAATTGAGTCTATATACGTGTTGTAACTGAACTGAATGGATGTAACTGAACGACAGAGGTGGTTATAGGGAAGTTCACCTTCCATCTTGTGTAACTACCGATATGAGAGTATATATCCGATCTATGTTCATGAAGAAAGAGAGAGACACACAGACACTGTGAGGAAGAGAAGATTGATATATGTATATTATTTCTAAATAAAGAAGTTTTGTTTTGATCTAATCACAGGAATGTAGAACAGAAGCATTCTACTAGTGGAGATTTCTTCAAAATCAGTGGAATGACTTCCTTAGGAGTAGATTATTTTCCATTCTGTTGAGTTTTGTTGTTTTTGTGTGAGTTGTTCAGTTGCAGAGTTGTAGAAGTGATATCGGTGTGAAATAGCCCTTGGGGAAGTTTTTAGAAGTTATAGAAGGTGCATCAGTGACAAATGATTTGATCTCACTGACGATAGGTTGTTTTGGCACATCAGCCAATATTCTATAGCATCTGCCGATGATATAAGTCTGGCCAACACGATCATGTTAACCGATGTTGAATCCGTCGTGGTTGAAGTGAGAGGGAAGTTAGCCACCATCAGCGTATCAGCAAAGAAGATTCTTACGAGGCCGATGGCAAATGTCTTACCGACGAGTGTGGAGCGAAGGTGAAGACATCGGCGTATCGGAAGATGAATGAAATGAACCACCGATGATCCAAGTCTCACCGACGAAGACGGTTCGAAGGTTCCATCAGTATGATCAGTGCATCGGAGGAAAAGTATTTGGGTTGGCCGATGATACATGGTCTCACAGAAGACAAAGCATTGCATTGAGCTATCAGAGAGAGATGTGAGATCGGCGGAAGGGTTTCCAAGTTTACCAATGGTATATGGTCTTACCGATAGTGAAGAATATATGTGTGTTTCGATATGGAGAGAAGGGTATTAAGCATAAATCCCTCTGTACTATAGGTTAGATGGGTATTCACCCCCTATATTGAGTGCTTCCACTGTGTGCTCTGCATCATAGATACAGCTTGCTGCTCTCCTAGGGAAGAACATTCATTTAGATAGGTAGTAAGAATGATAGGACATGATGGTGGATTTGAAATGGTATGAATATGAGATGGTGAAGGAGTAATAGGATATTGATTAACATTATGCTTAAGATCCAATGTATTTATGTGATCATCTATGTGCTTGTGGGGATCAAGCATCTCATCAAGGGAAGTGGATGTTGTGGGATGATAGATTGAAGGAGAATGGATGGGACTGGTGGAAGTTTCTTCAGCATGGATAGTATTGGGACCATGAGTGGAAGGAGTGACAAGATCTTGATCATAGATAATATCTTGATCATAGAAAAGATATAGGTTATGAATAGGTTGAAAGGAAAAGCTTTGATCTTGATTTGGTAAGGAGCAAGGTTGATCATGCTTTAGATTTGACTCTTGACATATCTCTTGAGTTTGGACAAGAATGGAGATCTCTTGAATGGTTTTAATGTATGGTGGAGAATGAATTGGGATTATAGTAGGCGGATCTTCGAGAACATTTGAAGGTTCTTGCATAGTGTCAAGGATAGGCATTTCATGGCATGAGGGTGGTAGTTGATTCCTTGCTAGTATCCAATGGATCACATCCTTCATTAGTATACAAGTAGATGCACAATATAATGGATGGATAATAAGGGTGGAAGGTGTAGGATTAGAATGCAATGGAGGTATAATGGGATTAGGTGTGATAGGAGTGGGATTACGATCGGGTGGATGGACAAGAGGAGTGGATATAATTGGATTGGGATTTGGGTTAGCTGGGGGGGTGATAGGATTGGCTATGATAGGATCAAGACTTGGATTAGACTTAGGTTGATGGATCATAGGATTGGGCTTAGGTGGAAAAGTTGATGGTTTAAACTTTAAGTGTGTTGGGGATTGGCTTAATGGATTAGGATTTGGAAGGTTGGAAGGATTATATGATGGAGGTTCCATAGGGATGGATAGCTGAGGAGGACTAGTGGATGGATTGGTGTATGAATCCAAACTTGAGGTGGTATTTCCCTTTCCAAGAGTATCATTGAGAAGGCTTAAGGAGTCTTGATCTTGGTGTGAGGAATAACTAGTACTAACATGCTCATGTTGTGGAGGATTTCGATATTGAGGAATATTCATGAGATTGGTTGATGTGGAGGGACTAGGTTGGCATGATGATGGGGGTGACTCATAGAATTTAGGTTGAATTTGTTGATGTTGTGTGGATGATGGTGGTGAAGATAACGAAGGGATTGATGGATTAGAAGGTTGGTGGACCAATGGATTAGGATTAGAATTAGATGGAATTTGTTGTTGCATGGATAAATGTATGGTGGATGATGTGTTAAATGAAGGTTGTGGTTTTTGGGCTAAGATTTGTTGTAATTTGTTGTTGCATGGACAAATGTATGGTGGATGATGTGTTAAATGAAGGTTGTGGTTTTTGGGCTAAGATTTGTTGTTGTTGAAGGAGGGCTTGTTTTTGTTGAAGATATGAGGTGAGGGGATTTGGTATGTGTGAAGATGAAGCATGGATAGGGATCTCGACCTGTGAGGTTTGAGGTAAAGTTATTGTTGAATAGGTTTGAGGTATGGATGTGTTGGGTTGATATGAGTGGTAGATTGGTTGTGATAAAGATTTGTATGAGGTGGATGGAGATGACTCATAGAGTTGGGGTGTTGATGTGGTAGGGTGTTGAAATTGTGAAGACAATTGTGATAGTTGTGCCAATTGAAATCTAACATCTGCCTCTTGTTGTAGTGATTGAGCGAGTTGTTGTTGGAATTGGATGAGTTTTTGTTGTATCTGAAGGACTTGGAGATTAATGGATGTCAAGGTTGAGACTTGGGTAGGATTATAGTTTTGTGAGGTTGAGGGCATGGAAGGAAAATTTTGGGTTGTGTTAAGATGACAAGAATTTTCTTGTGGATCATGATCATAGATATGTTGAAGCTCTTGTATTTCCTCATGTTCTTGGGATGATAGTGACGTTAGTGGAAGCAAATATGGGGAGATATATGGTTCATGGGTATCAAAATATGCATCATGATCTACCAAATTCTCATCATTATTATAGCTAGGAGGGCCTTTGCAGAGTATGAGTTTTGGTTTTGGATTTGGGGAAATATATGGTTCATGGGTATCAAAATATGCATCATGATCTACCAAATTCTTATCATTATTATATCTAGGAGGGCCTCCACGGAGTATGAGTTTTGGTTTTGGATTTGTCCTAGATTTGTTGATGATCACAACCATTTTGATGAATTGGACTAGGTTAAGGATGGAATGTGAGTAGGATGATGATAAATGAATTAGGTGGGAAATGGATGGATCAATTGAAAGAGCTTCTTAGGATTCAAAGTGACAAGATTCCACTTGATATGTGACACGGAAGGATATGTGACATGGAAGGATGATAGGTTCCCAATTCTGAAGGCCAATTTAAAGGTATAGATGACAAGTTGTAGTGGTGATTAGAAAACATAATATGATGATTTGAAATGAATTTATGGAAAGAATGTCTAAGGTTGATGATCAGGCAAGCACACACATCAATCATATAAGACACATGACAATCCGATTGGTTGTTTTTGATGATATCTTGATGTTTTGCAAACACTTGTAAACATGCACAATCCTCGGCTAGGAAAGGACAATACTTGCTAAGTTCCCACTTGGTTTTACCCAGCCGTGCCTACTTATGGTGTATAGCTCTAGGAAATTTGGGCATGGGCTCCCCCTTACAGTGCACTCACTTCTTAGGCACACCAAGTTCTAGGTCCTAGGACGTGCAGATCCTGAGGTACCTTGCTATCTCTGCCACAAGCCACGAAAATGTGGGACAGCTATCAGAATTTCCTCTTGTATCAACAAGTAGAGGGTTTTTGTCCACTAAACAAAAGGGTTCTAGTGAATATCTAGGGGATCGGCACCTTACGAGCATCCAGCAAGCCACTAAAGGCTTTGACTAACCCTACTAGGATTTTAATATACACAAAGGTACGCCTCCTTTTGAGCTAGCATTGTACAATAAGCGCTAATACCAGTTAGACTTGGCTTTCACCTTATCCTCAATTTATATAGCCGGCCGAATGAAAGTCCCGCTTGGGGTCACAAGTGAGTTTTCCTTTTAGATGTGTCTCAAGAGAAGGCCCACTCTAAAGGGTAACAAAAGCAAGGAAGCATGTTGTTTTTGATCTCCCAGATCGCATGAAGCGCAAGGAGAGAGCATACACAATGCCTTTGCCTCACACTCACATGGGGTTCATTTTAATTCCAATTCCAAATGTGTGGGTGGTTATACAAAATGTCAAAGAAATGCTTTTGATTCTCAAGATCACCAAAAGACGCAAGAGAAGAGCATACACATTTAATGACAAAAATGCAAACCACAAGACACAGCAAACACTTTTTAATTTTAACCCTTGCTTATGATGTGATGTGATCTAATCTATAAAAAGAAGACACAATGTTTCAAGATTAGATTTCTGACAATCAAACCTGCAACACACTAATTAGTAGTTTGAAAATTTTATCTTTGACAGGCGTATAGCTGCAATGAAAATGTTAGGACAATATGAATGATCCTGTAAAAGTCCACACAAAACGTTAAATGCACCATGAGATGAAAAATGTTTGATGATTTGAAACAGAAGGCTGAATTTTAAATGGTTATACCTGCAAATCTGAAATGTTTCTCGATGAAATGATAGCACAGCTGCGTAGAGCCCAGAAGTAGCTTTCCAACACTTGCAAAAACATGAAAATCTGATAAAAGGTGAGAAAGTTATGCATGTTTGAAAAAAACAACCTCTAAGGGTTAGAAATTGGAACTCTAATGCTTTGCTAATTTCGTGTTTAACAGTTTTGATCTCTAGCTGATTGTATGAGGTGGTTAAAATTTAGCATTTGGGGGTTATGTTAAAAATTCACATGTTGCAAGGTTTTCTCTCAGAGTAAATATTAGCATTGAAAATAAGTGTTATTTACCCTACAACAATAAAAGGTTAACATTAGTATCAAATGTGAATGATAAAATTAAAAAAGAGAAAATTACTTGCACCGTGAATTTTGTTTATAGCATGAGATAATTTTTGGACATAATAATTTGAAGATAATTTAGGGTGTGAGACCATTTTTTGACATTATTATGCATACATGTAAAAAGAATTAATTTTCCAACACTATAATGTTCACATAAAAAAGGTGAATATATTTTACAAGGTGCAATAATTTTTCCAGCAATATGATGAACACATAAAAAAGGTGAATATCTTTTACCAGGTGCAATGATTTTTCCATATGCACACATAAAAAACCAAAGTGAATATATTTTGTGGGGTGAAATGATTTTTCCAGCAATATGATGCACACAAAAAAAGAAAGTGAATATCTTTTATTTTATTTTTTTATGACTTTGTTTTAAAGTTTTAAAAATAATTAAGAGTAAATGCAATGTGGGGTCAAATGATTTTTCCAGCAATATGATGCACACATAAAAAAAAGAAAGTGAATATCTTTTATTTTATTTTTTTATGACTTCGTTTTAAAGTTTAAAAAATATTTAAGAGTAAATGCAATGATTAACACGGAACACAATTTATTAATTATAAAATATAGTATATGTATGCAAAGTCTCATAGAAAAATAATTTTGTGGAATGTAATAGCTCTAAAAATGCACAAAATGGTGTGTTGAAAAAAAAATTTAGAAATCTTTTAAACAATACACATGTAAATTTAAATGCGGCAAACTAAAAAAAATTGAAAATTTTCACCATTTGCCAAACTCTCCAAACCTGCAAAACTTTAAAACAAGATCTTGCACAAACAAAATGATTCTCAGTAGCATGTTCACGTCAAGTTCACCAGTGTATACAACGAAATATAGATTTTATTGAAAGATTTGGAAACTATATGCAAACCCTAAAATCTATATTCAGTGCAACAAAACGATCATGATAAACTATTGAAACCAAACAAATATTGATGTTACAGAAGAAAGTTCAAATGTGGTTGCTCAGATTATAGCATAACTCCTCTGTAGATTTTGTTAGACAAGGTAAATGAAAGATAAGGGTTCATTTTATAAAGTTTGGGTAAAAGTGGTTTAGGCAGTTAAACCGTAAAATTGTTGAATGGTTGAACGGTGAGAGGTTGGTGTTTTAACGGGTTTTGTGTTATTTTTTACGAATGATTTTTAGGTTTTAGGTTTTGTTTTGTAAATAATAAATTAAATATATTAATTTTAATTTATTATTTACCGGAGGGTTAAAAGATGAAAAGGTTTAATTAATTAAATAAAATTAATTAATCCTTAGGATTAGGGGTGGATTAGGAATTAAGGAGCATTTAATTAATTAATTAAAATTAATTAAATCATGACTTAGGAAAATGATCAATTGGTCAATTTTTGATGTCTACAAGGATGAATGAGCTCCTCTGGGCCAAAGATAAAATGGGCACTTAATTGGTTAAGTCGGCTTACAATTTGCTATTAGACTCCACCAATGATAATAGTTTTTGGAGAAAAGTTTGGAACCACTATCTGATCCCTAAGGTGAATTTATTTTGGTGGTTAGCTTATCACAACAGGATCCTCACCCATGACAATCTAAAAATTAGGGGCTTTCAAATACCTAACAGGCGTGTTCTTTGTCTTGAGGATGAGGAATCTAGCTCCCACCTCCTTCACTGTGACTATTCTAGAGAGGTGTGGAGCATGGCCTTCCAAAAGATTGGTATCAGTTGGAGTATGAATGAAGACATGATTTCTTTCATTGAAAATTGGATTTCCCCTTTCTCTGAATAGATCTACAAAGAAGTGTGGTATCAGATTCCTTCTATCCTCACTTGGGGTCTGTGGAAGGAAAGAAATAATAGAATCTTCAGGGATTTCCCTAAGAATGCTCAAGAAGTCTTTTGTATCTTCTCCAAACTGGTAGCTAAAAATGTTTCTCATTGTATTTTGAAAGTTGTTGAAGCTCCTCCTAGTAATCGGGAAGCTAATATCCTTAGAGGGTGGAATGTCTCTCTACATAATTGTAAGATAATGCTAAAAAGTTAGCTCAAAAGAACAATAAATGGACTCCCCCTACTAAAGGTTGGATTAAGCTAAACTTTGATGGGGCTACTAAGGGAAACCCTGGAGCTACTAGCAGAGAGGGGGTCTTGAGATTTTATAAGGGTGAACTTGTTGTTGCTTATGCTGGTGGGTTAGGGATAAACTCCAATAATGTGGTTGAAGCCATGGATTTACTTTGGGGTATTAAAATAGCCCTCTCCGTTGGTTTTAAAAACTTGCCGATTGAGGGAGATTCAAAACTTATTATTGATGATGTTCAAGGTAAAGCTAGGGTGGGATGGTAGATAGCTAATATCATCCATGATATAAAATACCTCATATTGGGGTTGGATAAAGTTGAATTAAGGCATATCTATAGAAAGGGTAATGGTGTTGTTGATTCTATAGCCAATTTTGGGGTTTCCCTTAATTTTAAAAGATGTTGGAGGGACATAAACAATCTCCCTAGTAATATTAAAGATTGACTATATCTTGAGGCACAACCTCTCCCTTTTTAATGGTTGTGATATATTGGGATAATTCTAAGTTAGAATATATTTATATATATTCTCTACACTCATTGGAGAGTTATCTTTACTAAACGTCTTTCTCAAGAGGATGGTCGGGTGGTCTTGACTAGATAGGGTGACAACTTCATCTACTTAAATCATTTTATGGAGACTCTATGCAATGGGATGATGGGGGATGATGGGGATGATGTTTTGTAGGATGGAGGATAGCCACATCATCTATTGCCATCTCCTTGTGCTCATGTGGTCTTGGATGACACGGTCATCGAGATATTTTCAAATTCTGGTGGTGCCTCATTCCAATGATCACCATTTGGATGATGGTTGTAATTATAGCAATTATGACATGGCATGTGAAGGGGATTGTGAGGCCAGTTCGAGTATCTTCCCCTAGATTTGGAGTAGATTTCATAATTACAATCTGCATCATTTGAAGAGAAGATTTAGAAAATGTGGAGATTTTATCTATCGCCATTGTTTCATTCTGCTATAGTTAGGCCACCTTTTTTACTTTTGCTTGAAAAGTTTGGTTATAGGGGAAGACAAGGTTAGAACAGAATCCAACTCTTCTGATGAGTTTAGGACTGATGAAATGTTGTGGAGTATATTCTATGAGGGAGGAATTACCCCATTTTTGGAATTTCTTAATGGGTTTGATGAAATCCTTTCTATCTAGTTTGCAATGTCATGGGATGAGTGAGTGGTTTAAGTGGGTGGTATTTAGTTTGAAGTGAGTGAGGAGATCATAGCTCAATCTACTGGTATGTTGTGTAAGGGTAAGAAATTGATGCAGAGAAAGGACTCAAACAAGACTAACTTGACACATCCCAAACAGGGTTTCAATACAAATGATGCAAATGTGCATTCTTGTTTATTCTTGGCAACTTGCTTTTAAAGCCTAAAACATGGGGCATCAATTTAGACCTTTTTGGTCATAACTTTTCCTAAAGACCTGATATTCAAAATCTAAGACCTGTTTGAGATACCCTTTTGGCTCTTATTACACATATTTGAAAATGGGCTAGGGTTTCTTTGTACAGACTAGGGCAAAAACAAGATTGTTCCTGTGCAAGCCCTAGCATTGTTACATAACTACTCTCACTAAAAATGCCATAACTCACTCAAAACATAATGAAATCACATGCAACCAAAAGCATTGTAAACTAGAAACAAATATATTTCCATCCATCTATTATATTCCTTGATATGAGGTTGTACCATGCGTATTTTTCAGACTGCAACTTTCAGAAAAATAAACTCGCAAACCTACCCTTAGTAAAATGATTATAACTTTCTGTCATGCCCACATTTCCCATGTGGCCACGACATGCATCACACATGTCATGTCCACATTTATCATGCGGTTATGACATGAAATATCAAAAAAATTCAACGCTTCCCTAGAAACCCCCTCGCACGCGTAAGCGTGCTCGGTGGCATTACGCTTAAGGCGTAAACATGACAGTTGAATGCAGAGTAATGCATTCATGTGCTCATACCAATTGCAATGAAGGCCAACTAGGGGGTCGATGCGACGCAGTTAACGTCGCCAATAGGGTTAGGATCAACGATCGAAACCCTAAGTTAACCTATGTGAATGATGGGATTTTGACATCAGTCAAAATCAATAGCCAAAAGTCAAGTGCATGAGAGGATGACAAAATACAAAAATCAAATGATGATACTCAGCAAAAAATAATATTATATTCCCAAACAACGTTAAACTTCACTAACCTGGCTAACCTAGCTAAACCCTAAATTCTAGAAAAATCTGGCAGCATAACGCCTCATGGGCGTGATTAGGGTTTATTGAACTAAAACTAATTTTATCAAAGGTTTAAAGGTTTGGTGTCAAATTACCTACGTCTCACTAGTTGAATAGGTAGATCAGTTGAATAAGTTAATTGAACATTTTTCAACAAAGTCCGATCAATTTGTTCTCCACATTTTCTATAATTTAAAACTTTTTCAACAAAGCTCGATCGATTTGTTTTTCTTCACGTTTTTTATCATTCAGAGTTATCTCTACATCATTTACATTATGCCTAATTTCTTGGTAGATCAGATCTCGTAAACAGGTTTTACTAACTTCGTTTTAAAGGTTTACTAGGTTCCTGAGTTGGATTTAAAAGAATGTCTAATTTAAATTTGTTAATTAAATTGCCCCCAAATGATTAAAAGGAATATTAAAATTTACTTAATTACGATGTAGTTTAAATTGTCCTCGTCGATTTAAGTTTTATGATTAAAGGATTAACCCAACTTTTAAAATAATTACATCTCAAATAATTAAATTGAGTAAAATTCAAATAAAACCTATAAATCTTTTTCTTCAAATATCAATTTAAAAATCAATAAAATATATAATTCTTCTATTCATGATCTAATCTATTTATTAACATCCACTAACAAATAAAAATAATATTCCAAAAAGAATAAAGTTTTACCTATTATATTAATTATCTCAAATTCCCTTTATAAATTCAGATCTTAAAACAAATGGACAAAATAATTAAAAGAGGGGAAGTTAAATTTTAAAATGAATTTTTTAATTTATCTTTGCCCTAGAATCCTCCAACAATAAAATATAATATCTCTAAGGGCAAAGAGCCCTAACCCTATTTTCTTTTTATTTCTCATATTGTTTTTCTCCTCTTTGTTTTTTTTTCTCTTCTTCTTCTTTTTCCCTTATCTCATTTTGTCTTCTTGGTGTTTAGTTGCAGGTTTAATGGTGGCCACATATGAAATGCATATGATGACATATATATGTGTGTGTGTGTGTGTGTGTGTGTGTGTGTGTGTGTGTATTGAAATGCACTAGATTTTTTAAAAAAATATATATGTATTTTTGTTTAAAATGCCATATTCCCAATTTTTTTTGTGGCAGAGGGGAGAGGTACTGGGGCAGCGGCGGCGGACTGTGGTGGAGGTAATGATGAGGGGGCCGTGAAGTGGAGGTGCTGGATGGAGGCTGAGGGTGTAGACAGTGGTAAGGGGAGTGGGATCGGCGGCGGATAGTGGTGGGTTTGGTGAGGTCTGCACGGGGTATAGCCTGCGGGGAAATGAGAGGAGTGGGGAGTGTGGGGAGGTGGGTGGGGGATCCGCCCCCCTCCCCACACCCTTAAACAAAGAACGACAGCAAAGGTGGGGGGGTTCGAACCCCCCCCACCCCTTTTACTTTTGTTTACACACAAAAAAAGACTGCAGACTGTGAAGTTTAAACACAGTCTATTTTCAGTGTTTTGTTCTCACAGCATTCTTTTTTTAAAATGAAATTTATTTAATATTATATATATATACACAGCAGTAACACAATTAAATACAACTCTCAGTTTTAAATCAATTACAGTTTAATGCATATAAAAAATACAAAATATATATATACATAATGTGTATATTTAATACAGTCTCATAATTTTGTTTGACAGAAATGATAAATTCATTTTACATTTTAAATAATTTAAACACATGCATTCAAATTTACTTAATTATATATATATATATATATATATATATATATATATATATATATATATATATATATATATATATATATATATATATTCAACTATAATTTTTTTCTTCCAACACTTACAATTCTTCCTTATAAGAACAATGAACAAAAGATATATAAATAGTTTTTTTTTTTTTTATCAAATCTATATAAGGCAAGGAACTCATTCTTTTTCTTAACAAAATATATTCATTGTAATATTAATATTTTCTTTTTAAGGAAAAGAAACAAATGCAAATAAGTAAATACTTCTAATACATAACAACAACTAATTTTCTTTTTTTCAAAAGAACAATATATAAATTTCATATTTTGTCTCAATAATAAAACCACAACTTTTCTAATTGATATTTTTAAAATAAATATTCAAATGAAATAGCATTGAAAAAAATCTTTTTCCCTTCAACATTTGTTTTAATGATAAGCAATAAAATCAACAAATTTTAAATTTCTAATTTCAAATATAAATAGCTTAAACACAACTAAAAATACAATTCTACAACAAGAGAGAGAGAGAACAATGTTCTCCTCTTGCACACTAACAAATGTTACAAAATCCTAACTTGCCCATGCTCTCTCACAAGAGCTAAAGAGAAAATAGGATATCAACTCCAAGAACAATGGTGTTTTCTCCAACTTCACAAACTTAGCTCCAATGAACCTGCAATATCACAAGAAGGGGAAAGAAGCCACAACAACTTGCTCTCCTCCCCACCATAGACCCTCTAGTGGGTCACCCCTGAGTTAGGGAGGTCATCCACACACTTGGGAACTCATACCACATCACAACAAGGCATTCAACAACTAAACACAAATTTACTCCCATGGTTAACACAACACAAGAACTCATTCAGGATGAGTTCAATGGGGTAGGGGAGTGGACAACACTCAACTCAAGAGTGCCACTCCTACAAATATCCAAAAACAAATACCTCTCAAGGCCTCAAGCCAACACTTTTAAACACAATTTCTACAAAGCTTCCATTTGGCTCTCAAGCCATTTCACATATTGCAATTATCCACATATTGCCCTCAAGGCTTACAACACCACAAAATCAAGGAAATGACCCCGAGGAGGTTCACTCTGATGCAGAGTGGCCAGCACAAGCATTCAAACTTGGCAGGATTTAACTATTCTCATTCCATCGGCAAGATCTACCATAATGTCTCCCCGATATACACTATCAGCCAAACAACAACTATCAGCACCCAAGAAAATTGTCACACCGAACTCCACCTCACACCAATGGATGTTTTTCACTTTATGTGCCTATCAGCAAGATAGTGCCTATCGGGCTCTCCACACTGACTCGCCCCGATGACTGAGGTCACACCGAAACATGCAAACCCTAACCTGCTGAACAGGTTTTCGTTACCTCCACTACCGGTCACCTCTATCGACTACTTTACCTATCGGCAACACTTAACCCATCGGCCTTCGAGGGTTATGTCTCTCCGACACACGCCATCTTGCCGACACCTTCGCATCGATTTAGTTGCCTATCGGCAGGACTCCCACTATCGGCGAACACCTTAAGCCTCTTGTCGATCTCCCTTGTCACTCCGATAAGCTGAACGCCAACTCCACCGTCAGCCAGACTATAACTATCGGCCTAACTTCAAACTCCTTCGCCGATATCCAACCTTACACCGATATGATTTCTTCTTTCGCTAAGACTTTCACCAACTCTCCCCGATGGCCTATCCACTCTTCCTTTCGCACTCGTCGCTATGACATATAACATCGGCTATACCAAACAACCTTATACAGATACCTTCGGTCACTCCGATGAGCCTTCGGACCTCATTCATTGATGTGACTAACACCGTTGGTGGAGTATTTCACTTCTCCACTGATATCATATCTCATGCCGATATACTCTTCATTGGCAACACTTTGCAATTGTCACCCTGATCGGTGAAAGTGCCCCCTGTCGGCTCAATGCAACTTTCTCAACCCGATGGTTTTTCTCATGCCTATGCCTTCACAAATTTGCACCGAAACTCTAATCTCGACCTGATCCGCTTACTTAACAATCTCGACACGGATTTCTTCCCTCTAAACCCTAGCACATGAGGATGCTAGGTTTGCTCACTGCATGCAATATTTTGATCCCAAGAACATGAAATGTAAAAATAGAAAAACGAGAATGCAAACTAAACTACTGTACATGTCCATTCCATTGATTCAAAGAATCAACCGGTGGAATGGATGAATGATTCCATCTCAACTGCAAAACAAAATATGATTACACAAATAGATCAAAATCAAACAAACAACACCAATGGGATCTTCTTTATTTCAATAACAGAAATGCATATAAATATCACAGCCCCACTGTATCACAATGCTCAGTCTGATCTCCAAAACACAATGTCTCTCTGTTTCTCCTATACAACTGTATATCTAAAACAAACTGAGCTAGCGCATAAAAAACTACTCCTCACGAGTAGTACAGACTCGATTCCCAACGGCTGGGAGGACAGCTAACATAACAAACTTCTAACTGACTTGCACATAAACCTAGATTAACTTAAAACATAAGAAATGGTCACATGGACCTTATTACATCATAATGTAAAACATACTATAATTAGACCTATTCTTTATTTTGAAGGGGTGCTCCTGCACCATACTTCCCAGAAGAAGAAATCTCAAGTCCACTTGAGATGAGAGTATGTAGGTCTAAACCATGTTGGTTGATCTGGTCTTCAGTCATCCACACTGCTTCTGAATCAAGTTTTCCCTGCCAAGCCACCAAATATTCCAGATATTCTTTGTTCCTTGTTTTCTTGATCACTCTGGAATCCAAAATCTTCTGCAATAGTGGTGGATCATGTTTAGGAATGTCATCAGTGACTGTATCCTTGAATGTGTCATATTCTTCATCTGGATTATGCTTGTAGGGAGTTAAATCACATACATTGAATATAGGTGACAATCCAAGATCTGAAGGGAGTTGGATCTCATAAGCATTTTGTCCATGCTTTTTCAAAATCTGACATGGTCCAATCTTCCTCTGCATTAGTTTTGTATATTTGCCTTTAGGAAGTCTTTCCTTTTTCAAATGAACCCATACCAAATCTCCAACATCAAACTGTATATCTTTCTTCTTTTTATCAGCATACTCCTTATACTTCAAAGTGGTTTGTTGGAGTTGGTCCTTGACCTGATCATGTACCTCTTTTATGGCTTCTGCAAAAGCTTCTCCATCTGCACTAACAGAATCTCCTGTAGGAAAGTTTCTTAACTCCAAAATACCTCTTGGGTGTATACCATACACTATCTGAAAAGGTGATTTCCCTGTACTCTTGTTGACAGTATCATTGTAAGAAAATTCTGCCTGTGATAGGATATTATCCCATTTTTCTCCATGTTGTCTTGTCAAGCATCTAAGCAAATTCCCTAAGGAATGATTTACCACTTCAGTCTGTCCATCTGTTTGAGGATGATATGCAGATGAGAAAGACAAATTTGTTCCAAGCTTCTTCCACAAAGTTCGCTAGAAATGACCAATAAACTTCACATCCTTATCTGACACTATGCTCAATGGTAATCCATGTATTATTACTATTTCTTTGAAAAACAAATCTGCAATATATGAAGCATCAGCAATGGTTTTGCATGGCAAGAAATGTGCCATTTTGTTGAATCTGTCCACTACAACAAAAACACTATCATATCCTTTTCTGGTTCTGGGTAAACCCAACACAAAATCCATACTGAAACTTTCCCATGGTCTGGAAGGAATGGGTAATGGATGATATAAACCTACATTAGTTGATCTTCCTTTTGCTTTCTGACATATCACACATGTCTCTACAAATTTTCTGACATCTAATTGTAACTTAGGCCAAAAATAATGTCTCCTAACAAGATCAAGAGTCTTATCCAAACCAAAATGTCCTGCCATAGCTCCACAATGTTTCTCTTTTATGATGTTCAACCTCATGGAACACCTTGGAATACACAACTGTCCACCTTTGAACAGTAATCCATCTTGGATCAGAAATTCAAAGAACTCAGCATGATATTTATCTCCAAAAGAAGTACATACCTGATATATCTCTCCAAAATCTTCATCATCATCATACATGGTCTTTAATGAATCAATGACAACACTTTCCAACTGGATCTGGTTGACTGTTAGAGCTCTCCTACTCAAGGCATAGACTACCTTATTCTTGACTCCTTTCTTATGCTTCAATGTAAAAGTAAAAGCTTGCAAAGTTTCTACCCATTTCATATGTCTGTGGTTCAACTTTTCCTGGCTGTTGATAAAACTTAGAGCCTGATTATCTGTGAATACTATGAATTCTTTTGGCATCAAGTAATGCCTCTACTTCTTGAGTGACTGGACTAAAGAATACATTTCCAAATCATATGATGAATACCTCTTTTTAGCATCGTTGAGCTTCTCACTGAAAAATGCAATTGGCCTACCTTCTTGGCTGAGTACTACTCCAATTGCCATGTGACTTGCATCACATTCTACCTGAAAAATTTTGCTAAAATCTGGAAGTGCAAGGACTGGCTATTGTGCCACTCTCTTCTTCAATATTTCAAAGGAATCACCTGCTTCCTTAGTCCAAGCAAATCTGCACTTTTGTCCTCCTTTTATAGTATCAAGCATGGGTGCACAAATATGACTAAACCCTCTTATAAACTTTCTATAGAAGGTTGCTAACCCATGGAAACTTCTGACATCATTCATAGTCCTTGGAGTTGGCCAAGACAATATGGCACTTACCTTCTCCTTATCCATTTGCAGCTTGCCTTGGGAAATGACAAAACCCAAATATGTGATCTCCTCCTGCATGAACAAACACTTGTCCAAATTTATCATCAGCTGCTCTTCATGTAACCTCTTGAGAACCAAATCTATATGTCTGAGATGTTCTTCCTTTGTATTGCTAAAAATCATAATGTCATCTAGATATACTATGACAAACTTTCCCATGAATTCTCTCAAAACCTCATTCATCAATCTCATAAAAGTACTAGGTGCATTAGACAAACCAAAAGGCATAACTTTCCACTCATACAACCCTTCATTGGTTTTGAATGTTGTTTTCCATTCATCTCCTGGCCTAATTCTGATCTGATGATAACCACTCTTCAGATCTATTTTTGTAAAATACTTAGCACCTCCCAAACAGTCAAGTAAATCCTCTATCCTAGGTATTGGAAACCTATACCTGATTGTGATCTTATTAATAGCCCTAGAATCTGTGTAAAGCCTCCAAGTGCCTTCTTTCTTTGGTGCTAGTACAGCTGGTACTGCACATGGGCTTAGACTTTTGCCAATCAAACCTGTGTCTAGCAATTCCTCAATTTGTCTTGCTACTTCTGCATTCTATTCTAGAGTTAGCTTGTATGCTACTTTGTTTGGAAGTGTAGATCCTGCGATTAGATCTATGCAATGGCTGATATCCATTACAGGTGGTAGGGATCTTGACATTCCATCAGAAATGATGCCTTTATACTTATCCAATAACTCTTGGACAACTAGATCTATGAACCTCTGCTTTTTCTCTTTCTTAACTTCTTGCTGTTGTTCTTTGTTCATTGTCAGACATGGAATTGGGGCATATACAACTGCACCTTCTGCTCCTACTTCTTTCATGAATTGTTTTCCTTCCATCAGCATCACCTTTACCTCTTTTCCTTTTGATTTCTCCTCCTTCTCTGTCAATGGGATTAACTCTGTCACCATACCATCTTTGGTGATTGTATAGGTGTTCCTAACACCATCATGGCATGCCTTCAAATCATACTGCCATGGTCTCCGAAATAAAAGATGGCAAGCATCCATCTTGGTAATATCAAACAACAACTTGTCCTTATATGATCCAATCTAAAATTCTACTCAAGCCTGCTCTTCTACAACTGTTTGCTGACCTTGGGTAAGCCATGAGACCTTATATGGGGATGGGTGAGGCAATCTTCTAAGCTTAAGCTTTGTTACCATTTCATCAAATACAAAATTTTCAGTAGAACCAGAATCAATTAAAACTTTACATGTCTTACCTCCTGCCTTGCATGTAGTTCTGAAAAGAGACTTTCTTTTTGGGGGTTCTTTGTCAGGTACCTTCATGGTAGTCATTGTTCTCCTCATCATCACAGATTCTCCATTCTCTGGATATCCATAATTGTTAGGAGCATTCACACTTTGAAAAGTGTTTGAGCTTGTTGCACTTTGACTATCAGGTTCTTGGATCAAATTTGTTCTCCTTTCTCCTGTTGAGCTTGTTGCATTTTCTGGACATCTACTGGCTATATGGCCTTCTTTATTGTAGTTATAACATCTGATAGATCCTCTTCCTTGAGATCTTCCTCTGAAAGGTCTTCTACCTTTGAAGTTTCCTTGCTGATTGTAACTTCCTCTCTGGTTTTGACTGTTATCTCCCTTGCTGTTGTCATGACTGGATTCTCCCTGATATCCAAATCCATGTCGTCTGCCTCTGAAAGGACATCTTCCACCTCTTTGTTGTTTTCCTCTTCCCCTATTGTTCTGTTCTTGTCTTCTCTTTAACTTCTCTTCCACTTTCAATGCCAACTGAAAACTTTTATGAACTGTATCTGGGTTATGCAGATTCAAATCTTCCTAAATGTTGAACCTCAATCCATTAAGGTATCTGGCTACCTTTTCTTCCTCACTCTCTTTCACCTTTGTCTTGAGACAAAGCTTCATGAACTCTTATGTATATGAGCTGACATCTAGCTCCTTCTGCTTCAAATTTTGTTTCCTCTTATGCAATTGGATGCTGTAATCCAATGGAACATAGGCTTCTTTCACTAAAGCTATCATCTTCTTCCATGTAGCAACTTTGTGCTTTCCTTCTTGAACTTTGTCATCTTGGATAAAATTCCACCAATTTAATGTAGCCTCTTTCATTTTTGATTGGGCTATCTTTACCCTCTGGTGTTCTGGTATCTCCTCTGTCTCAAAGAAGTTATTTAGGGAGTCTATCCACTCCATCACTGAATCAGGGTCCATCTTTCTTGTAAACACTGGCAAATCTAGTTTCACATCCATGGTTCTCCTCTCCATGGATTTGAGGGCATTAATCAAGGGTCTCTGGTCTGCAGGAATGACTTCCTCGTTCCACCTAGGGATCTCTTCTTCTTCCCTATCTTCTTCTTTACCAGAACCTACTCTGTCCCTCAACTTCTCCAACTCATTTTTCAATGCCTGATTCTGAGCCTTTACAACAATGCTCTCTGTAATCTGCTTCTTTACCAGAACTGCCAAATTAGCATTGGTCATCCTTGCCAGAATCTCTAATGTTCCTTCTTCATCCGACATCTTACTATCTTCTTATGTTTTCCAGAAGATCCTTCCTTAGGATACCACTATGATGCAGAGTGGCCAGCACAAGCGTTCAAACTTGGCGGGATTTAACTATTCTCATTCCATCGGCAAGATCTACCATAATGTCTCCCCGATATACACTATCGGCCAAACAACTATCGGCACCCAAGAAAATTGTCACACCGAACTCCACCTCATGCCGATGGATGTTTTTCACTTTATGTGCCTATCGGCAAGATAGTGCCTATCGGGCTCTCCACGCTGACTCGCTCCGATGCCTAAGGTCACACCGAAACATGCAAACCCTAACTTGCTGAACAAGTTCTTGTTACCTCCGCTGTCGATCACCTCTATCGACTACTTTGCCTATCGGCAACACTTAACCCATTGGCCTTCGAGGGTTATGTCTCTCCAACATGCGCCGTCTTGCCGACACCTTCGCATCAATTTAGTTGCCTATCGGCAGGACTCCCACTATCAGCAAACACCTTAAGCCTCCTGTCGATCTCCCTTGTCACTCCGATAAGCTGAACGCCAACTCCACCGTCAGCCAGACAATGACTATCAGCCTAACTTCAAACTCCTTCGCCGATATCCAACCTTATGCCAATATGCTTTCTTCTTTCGCTGAGACTTTCACCAACTCTCCCCAATGGACTAGCCACTCTTCCTTTCGCACTCGTCACTGTGACATATAACATCGGCTATACCAAACAACCTTATATCGATACCTTCGGTCACTCCAATGAGCCTTCGGACCTCATTCATCGGTGTGACTAACACCGTCAGCAGAGCATTTCACTTCTCCACCGATATCAGATCTCATGCCGATATACTCTTCGTCAGCAGCACTTTACAATTGTCACCCCGATTGGTGAAAGTGCCCCTGTCGGCTCAATGCAACTTTCTCAACCTGATGGTTTTTCTCATGCCACCCAATCCACTTACTTAACAATCTCGACACGGATTTCTTCCCTCTAAACCCGAGCACATGAGGATGCTAGGTTTGCTCACTGCATGCAATATTTCGATCCCAAGAAATGTAAAAACAGAAAAATGAGAATGCAAACTAAACTACTATACATGTCCATTCCACTGATTCAGAGAATCAACCGGTGGAATGGATGAATGATTCCATCTCAACTACAAAACAAAATATGATTACACAGATAGATTGAAATCAAACAAACAACACCAATGGGATCTTCTTTATTTCAATAACAGAAATGCATACAAATATCACAGCCCCAGTGTATCACAATGCTCAGTCTGATCTCCAAAACACAATGTCTCTCTGTTTCTCCTATGCAACTATATATCTAAAACAAACTGAGCTAGGGCATAAATAACTACTCCTCACGAGTAGTACAGACTCGATTCCCAGCGGTTGGGAGCTTCCAAGTGGTTGGGAGGACAGCTAACATAAGAAACTTCTAACTGACTTGCACATAAACCTAGATTAACTTAAAATATAAGAAATGGTCACATGGACCTTATTACATCATAATGTAAAACATACTATAATTAGACCTATTCTTTATTTTGAAGGGGTGCTCCTGCACCACACTCCTCCCCCACCCCACACTTGTTGAGCATATTCTCCCAAGTGAGAGAGGCTCTTACAACACCCTTACAATTTTTCCCCACACAACAAATAAAAACTCAAAAATAGAACCCACACATAACATCACACAAACAAATAAAAATACATAAGGGAAAGCCTTAGCCTTGAAACCAACCTTAAAAAGCCCAATTTGGTAGATGGTTGATGTAGGGCTTCTCCAACTCCTTCTCCAAAATAAGCCACAAAACTCTCTCTAACTTTTCCCCAAAGTAAATTCAAAATCAATAAAATTTGCCAAAAATTCAATAACCCATACCCTTCTCCAAGTGGGATTAAAATAAGCTCTTCCCATGAGCTTTGAGGAATGGGGAGGTGACACTTGTCACCTCCTCACTCCTCCTCCCAACTACAAGCAAGACCCATGGAATGGGTGGTGACACATGTCATTCACCCATCCCAAAGTCTCTCTCTCCCTTCCACTTGTCCTCTCTCAAACATGTGGGAGAGAAAAGTGGAGCTTAAGAGGGAATGGGTGCCACATGTGTCCCATTCCTTTCCTCCTAAGAGGGACCACACAATTCTAAGGTACCCTCACCAATTGTGAGAGAGACTTGGAGTAAAGTCCTCCACAATTAAGGGTTCTTGGAGACATCCCCAACTTAGGGAAGAGGTAAGGATGAGGTTGAGTGTTTGACTCACTCATCCTCTCCCTCCCATGCCTCCAATTTCGTCATTTTACTTCAGGGTGAAGTTAAAGTGACCAAATGGAGGTTTACCTTGGGTTACCTAAGCCAAAAAGGTCCCCAGACCCAAGGGGTACAACCCAGAGTCAAGTTTAGCTCATTTTGAGCACCAAGGGTTGAGTTAAAGCACATGAAAAGGGGTCTCAAAATTTAAAATTAAAAAAATGAAATTCAAAAGACAATATTCTTAGAACACCAATTAGAATTCAAAATAAAAGAGGGGTAGACTTAGCCTGACTAACACATGCAACAACATTACAAAATTTTCATCATGCACAGAGTTAATCTTGGTTCCTCGTGGAACTAGATTAGCTTCACAAGGGAAAACAACATCATGTGTGGGATGATCTCCAATTTCTATGGCTTGTTAGAAATACCTGCGCACTCAAATGAAAAGTTAATTCCATATATATATATAATAGCCGAAGAAAATTGAAACATACACTCACATAAAATATCACAAGTTCATATAAACATCAAGGAAGTCACATTACAATTTAGATTCTAAATTCTGCATTTCAAACATCCATTCCCAAGATTGAATCACATAACAAATTTCTAACTAACATCACCCAATTAGTTTTCCCATAACATCATAATATAACCCATATGTCTAACATCATCCGTAAAGCAATATCCAGGTCCAAACACATCGTAAACATACTAAGCATAACAAATCCACATACAGCATAAAGTCTAATAGTCCAAAAATTTGGGATCAACAGTCCCACAAGTCTAAATGTATCATGAACAGTAAAATAAATAGTCAAATGTAAGGGAATGAAAAAGTAGGCCTCACACTTTCTAATAACTCAATGAAAATTGGTGCAACAAAAAGTAAAATGAAGTAGATTCACACACCCACACATTCCAATCACTTTTAGACCCCCATATAGATCACACATGCTAAAAAAAATGAAAGAACAGGGCTGCAACGTTGGAATACATAGAAAAATAGGGCTTTTATTCATCAAACTTCAAAATACAATGTCTCTCCTCCCCCATTCAAGTTTTTGAGGGGCTTTTATACATTCCCAATCAAAAACCAACTGTATAGTAATGGTTTCTTGATTTGCATGTAACTATTTCTTGATTTTTGATTTGTAACTATGCCTTTTTGAGCAACATGACCACTTTTATAAATTTTTTACACTTTTTAACCAAAGACCCTATTAACACTCTAAAAATGGATCAACATGATCCCACATGTTCATAAATGACCTTATTAGATCAAAACATATCAAAATGACCTTAAAACATACTTCAAGGTGATGCTCCTGCATCATACTCCCCAGGAAAAAGAAATTTGAGTTCCATCTCAAATGATAGTTGGTGTTTCTTTCGCTTCTTCCAATTGTACTGCTTGCTTAGCTATTCTCTGACCTCCTCTTGATTCTCTCCATGCTTGACTCGATATGCACCCTATTTCTTGGTTTGCACTCTTTTCTTCCTCTCTTTCTTCTTACATCTTCGCTTGCTTACCAACTTCTCTGCTTGAAGACTCCAAGATTTTATGTCTCCTTCATATGCCTCATTATTGCTATCCATTTCTTCATCTTCCGTCAAGTGTGCATGCTTGAACAACTTTCCACACTATTCAATTTCTTTATCCAACAAATCATACTCATCACCAATAATTAAATCTGTAGCTTTCTCATACAAATTCTCATGGAAATTAAAACTTTCCATGTGTCCACCTTCAACTTGTTTAATCTCTGTCATTTCATCATTCAATTCAAACAAATTAGAATCAAAATATGCATTATTTATCTCATTTGTCTTTGCTATCCCAATTTATTTGTCATCATTTCTCACTGCCATATCCATATCTTCATGGTCTTCTATCAAGCCTCCTTCAAGCAACTTGTTTATTTTCTCCATCTCCTCTTTCCATAGAAGATTATTATCTTCTTCATCCACTCGTTCATCATACCAAGGCTCATCAAGCTTTGTCATCTCTATGTCTGCACTTGCTTCAAATTATTTTTCTTCATCCTCCCAAGGATGTGTTATCGTTGCTGCAACTCCACACTTAACCTCTTCATTCATGTCTTCAAAAAGACATTCATATGCTACCATATCTTCTTCTTTTTCACTCTTTTTCTCCATACATGCTATGGTATCAACTAGTTCATGAGTTTCCTCTTTTTCCCATCGTTGTCCTACACATTCCATTTCCTCTAAAGGACCAAACATTGTTGCAATCTCTCGTTCTGCCTTGTCAAAAAGACATGCTACTGTTGCATCTTCTTTTATCTTCCACTCTTTGCTTTCATCTTTCTTTGTACTCTTATTTAGCAACTCTTTTCTATCCAAACCATGTTCACCTTCACCTTCCAAGACAGTTATTCTATGCTTCCTTCTTTTTTGAACAATCACTCTTATAGGCCACTTTACCTTCTTTCTCATTGGCCAATGCCAAACATTTTCTTGAGATGCTTTCTCAAGACACTGCTACAATACAAGCTCAGTACATTTTTCAAACTCTTCCATTATCCTATCAAACTCTACAACTAGGCTTATCATGTTGTCTTTCATCTTCCCCTTTTGAGTTTGTTGTTGCATCTTGCTATCTCTTCTCATCACTTGTTTCTTTCTTGGTAACTCCTTACTCTGCAAGTCTCCATGGACTATTCTCCTCAACACTTCCATTCTCCTCTTGCAAGAAAGTCTCTTTCACCTTGATTCTTCTCAGTGCTTCTTCTTGTCTTCATGATACCTCACCTTAAGCCCCTTTCTTTTCCCTTGGCCTAGTCTTTTGGTATCCAGGTTCTTCCTTCAGCCTGTAAAAAAAAGACAATACACAAACTCCCAAAACCTCCTTACCCGGATCTTTGGGCACTGATACCAAAATGATGCATAGAAAGGACTCAAACAAGACTAACTTGACACATCCCAAACAAGTTTTCAATACAAATGATACAAATGTGCATTCTTGTTCATTCTTGGCAACTTGCTCTTAAAGACTAAAACATGGGGCATCAATTTAGACCTTTTTGGTCATAACTTTTCCTAAAGACTTGATATTCAAAGTATAAGCCCTGTTTGAGATACCCTTTTGGCTCTTATTACATATATCTAAAAATGGGTTGGGGTTTCTTTGTACGGACTAGGGCAAAAACAAGATTGTTCCTGTGCAAACCCTAGGACTGTTACAGAACTGCTCTTAGTAAAAATGTCATAACTCACTCAAAACATAATAAAATCACATGAAACCAAAAGAATTGTAAACTAGAAACAAATATTGTTCCATCCATATATTATATTCCTTGATATGTGGTGGTATTAGGCCATACCATGCGTGTTTTCAGACTGCAACTTTCAAAAAAATAAACTTGCAAACCTAGTAAAATTATCATAACTTTCTGATAACTCAATCAAAATTGGTGCAACAAAAAGAAAAATGAAGTAAATTCACACACCCACACATTCCCATTAGTTTTAGACCCCCATATAGAACATACAGGTCAAACAAAATGAAAGAACAGGCCTGCAACATTGGAATACACATAAAATCATGGTTTTTATTCATCAAACTTCAAAATACAATGTCTCTCCTCCCCCCATTTGAGTTTTTGAGGGTCTTTTATATATTCCCAATCAAAAACCAACTGTATAGTAATAGTTTCTTGATTTGCATGTAACTATTTCTTGATTTTTGATTTGTAACTATGCCTTTTTTAGCAACATGACCACTTTTATAATATTTTTACACTTTTTAACCAAAGACCCTATTAACACTCCAAAAATGGATTAACATGATCTCACATGGTCATAAATGACCTTATTAGATCAAAACACATCAAAATGACTTTAAAACATACTTCAAGGTGATGCTCTTGTATCAAAAATTGAAGAAAAAATGTAAAGTCCAAGACAATGATAATATGGCACTTCTCTTCAAGGAGGGTGAAATCCTAGTGAGGCTACAGGGGTGTTTTGAAAGGGATAAGCTAGTGTCACCGTGGGACAAGGAATGTTTCATGTTCATGAAATATGTAACTCTGGAAGGTCAATATAAATTTATGCTTTTACCATTATCACTTTTCTCTCATGAATCATTTCAGACATAAGGTGATTATTAGTTTTTCTTTTTATCTCCTATCATCTTTTTGAAAGGAAGCTAGGTGTGCAGAAATCGCTTCCTACACTAATCTAATGAGGGGAGGAGAGTGTAAATTCAATTTATCCTTACTATTATAGTGATGTTAAACCCACTAACAGAGATATTGCAGCAAACACATAAACAAGAAAGTGAGACAGAAGAAGAGAGACACAAGATATACGTGGGGAAAACCCTTATCGGGTGAAAAAACCCCACACTCCAAAACTTGCACAATGTATTAACAAAACTGAAATGGTTTACAATACACTTGCAATGCAAGCTCTTAGGAGTCTTTGACACTCGTATATGGAGACAAACCAGTAGCATAATAGTACCTATTAAACCTGTAATACATCTCCTCTCAAAAGCCCCTGTTTATATAACAAATACAAGGCAAAAATGGCTCCACATTTGGATGGGCATCCAACATGGCCTCATGGCCACAAAACCCATGCCTAAGGACACTTGTCCAACTCTGTAGGATGCTCCTGACACTTGTCAAGTCACCCCATCCCAAGGAGGTCACCTATTTCTAAAATAGGCTATGACAGATGCTCTTACGACTCTTACAACTATCATAGAATCTGTCATAACTGTCATAACTTACAGCTATAAGAGAATCTATCATACATAGGCTATAAATAACATATTCTCTTACAACATATCATAGTCCACCTTGGGGCACCCAAAGATGCCTTTTTCAAAGATGCTCTTCGACACATGTCTTCACCTGTCATAGAATCTCCTATTTCTGACTCTTACATGTCATAACTTCGTCATAAGAATCTATCATGACCGTTATAGTCAATATTCCCTTACACAACATCCAAGATGCTGACACATGGAAAAATATTCCTACCACTAAGTGGGACACCTATCTCCTCATGTGAGGACAAAAATACATGTGGCCATATGCCATGTAGGATGACACATCACCGTGCCAACTCCCACAATATGACAACATAGGATTTGCATCTAATTAATACAATAGGCAATTAATAAATAAATACAATGTAAAATACAAGGAATTACCAAGGTTGAGACACCTTAATTCCCAACACTTTTGAGTCCTCTATCAAAGTTGCTAAGGATGCTTATGCAAAAAACCCCAATTTCATAGTTGTTCCCCAACATCAGGGTTTAATCCTCTACCTTTGTCAATTCCATTTGGTCCTCTACCCTCCTAAACCTATTAAAGCCTACCTTGTTGATGACTCTCTTGTGAAGGGTTTGGTGGATAAAGTCCCTCATTCACCTGCTAAGGAAGGGTCTTCTTCTAAAACTCTTGTTGATGTGGATGCACCCTTAGTTAAAATGTCCCCTGCCGCTAGTGGGTCCCCCTCGAGTAAGTCCCCTATTGTCGTTGGGTCCCCCTTGGGTTAAAAGTCCCCTGCTGTTGGATCCCTCTTGCCCCACCCTAAACAAAAAAAGAAAACATCCCATGTGAAAGTATCTCCACCTGATAATGTTATTTAAGGCTAGTCTGAGGAACCCGTTGTTAGACCCTCCACTCCCTCCATTAGTGGATCCTTTGCATGTACCCTTGGCTCCTCTTCCCAAAAGGAGGCAGTTGTGGGGCTTTGTAATCTGAAGAATAGCTTGAACCCTTCCTAAGATAAGAAGTTTTCGGTGAAGCATAGTTTGGAGGACCCCAAGAGGAAGACCAAGGATAAGAAGTCGAAGGGTAGACTGGCTCAAAATAAGGAAGAGGATTGTAAGAGTGTGGGGACTGTGAAGTTTACCCCTAAAGGGGAACCCAAGAATGATAGGGTGGCTTCTTTTGATGACATGGAGGTGGAGGAGGATAAGGAGGATAATGTCAAAGACATTGGTGTTAAGTTGGCAAAGTCTAGTGATTTAACTGTCAGGAAGTCATGTATTAGACACTCCAATAGATTTGCAGGTATTCAAAACCCTAAAGTCAAAATTGTAGAGGATTCCAACAATTCTTATCAAGAGGATGATCTAGTATTTTAGAAGGTGAAGCTAACCCCAGAGGGGGAGGAATGTTAGGATGGAGCTAGTTTTTTGAGAAACTGAATACCTCCTTCTATGATTTTGATGATGCTAAGACTGAGTTGGAACCTGAGGAGGTTGAACTAGAGAAGGTGAATGCTCGTGTGTAGGAGTGTACGAAATGCAATCAGATCACTCGAGAGATAGTTGAGTTGAGGTCAAGAGTGGAATCCATGGAAGGGAAGCTGAAGGTGATGGATTCTTTGAGCTCAAAGGTGATGCATAGGTCTGCTACTACTATGGCGATGTTGCAAGTTTTTGAAATTAAAAGACATAGTCTGGATGCTAATATTTTTGTAAACTATGAGGAAATGTATGGATTCCTCAAAGATGACTAGAGTCAATTGTTTTCTTAGATTTTCTTTCTGCTTTGGTTCTTATTCTTTGTTATGGTATATGGTTATATCTCTGGTCTATAGTATTTTATACTACTGTTAGTGTGTTGCTTCTCTGGTGTTGGTGGCATGTCTTGCCTATTTTGCTTGTCGTTGTGGCTTTTTGTTAAAGGGGCATGTACCCTTGTTTATAGCTTACCATAATAAAAAACAAACAATTAACATATTCCTATTTCATTTAACTTTTCAAAAAATAAATTCATATGTTATTAGCATTTCTTTTACAAGTGTGATCAAGAATCTTATCACTCATTGGTTTTAAAATATTTTCATCTTTTCAACTAAAAACTTAAGCTTTACCAAAAATTGTAGGTGGTGTTCTCAATGGTAAATTTGGTTCATTAGGTATATTTAGTTTGTTTTCTATATGTTATTCATCTTCATAATTTGTTAAATTTTATGTATTTTCAATAGTTTGATCATTTTTTGTAGCATCTAAGTTTAAATTTTGAATGGCATTATCATTCATTATTTCATTATTTATTCACTCAATTGGATTTTTAGAATTTTATCCATATCAAATTCATTTGGCAAAGATGGCATAACTTCACCTTCAAACATTGATTTCCTATACTTGCTTGGAGTTCTTGTATTCATTCCATTTTACTTATTTTCTTACTCTTTCTTGGCTTCAATAGATGATATATGATTGCCTTCAATATTTTCACCTTTGGAGTTTAATTTATTGCTTTCACAAAGTTATCTCAACAGTTTCCTTTTTTGCTCTATTAGCTTCAAGTTTCTCAAGTGTTTTCCTTTTTTATGGTTTTTGCCCCATAATTCTCAAGTCTATATCAATTAATTTTATGAACATAAGAAACATAAAAAACACTCAATTGTTAAGCAATGACAAGGAATTTCACAAAAAATATTCTTATAATGTCCTTTAAATTTTGAATGACATTATCATTCATTGTTTCATTATTTATTTATTCAATTGGATCTTTAGAATTTTATCCATATCAAATTCATTTGGCAAAGATGACATACCTTCACCTTCAAACATTTATTTCCTATACTTGCTTGGATTTCTTGCATTCATTCCATTTTTCTTATTTTCTTACTCTTTCTTGGCTTCAATGGATGATATATGATTGCTTTCAACATTTTCACCTTTGGAGTTTAATTTATTGCTTTCTCAAAGTTATCTCAATAGTTTCCTTTTTTGCTCTATTAGCTTCAATCTCCTCAAGTGTTTTCCTTTTTGATGGTTTTTTCCCCATAATTCTCAAGTCTATATCAATGAATTTTATGAACAGAAACATAAAAAACACTCAATTCTTAAGCAATGACAAGGAATTTCACAAAAAAATATTCTTACAATGTCCTAGGAATGTTAATAACATAAAAAAAGGTGCTCAATTCTCAAATAATCATATACAATTTCTCAAAAGAATAAAATTAATCATTCAAAAACACTAAAATTGTGTAGAAAATAGTGCAAAAGATAGTTTGTAGGACCAAACTCATGAGCATATATCTCTTGGTATTTGTTATTGTGTTTTTTCCATATAAAACACAATGCAAGAACATTATAATGCACTTGCATTATAACACATACATGCTTATTTTCCTTTTTCTTGGGAATTACCAACTCTTAGGCTTGGATTTGGCTTGGATATCTAAGCCTAAGGGTTGGATTTTCTTATTGCCTTCTCAAATTCATGTTTTGCAAAAAGTATAAAAAAACTACAAATCTTGAGCATGCTCTCCTTCAGGTTTGCATATTTTAAGACATTATTTCAAAAAACACCAAGTTACAACATCAAGCTCCATCTTAGCTTTTTAACCATGTATTTTTTTAAAATTTGAATATATTAAGGTTTAGATCTCAAATTATTTTTACTAGTCAGTGTTCATTTTTTGTCAAAAACATATGTATTTTTTTTTATACATAACTTTTTATTTGTTCATTCAAGTTTGAAAAAAATTACATTTTCAAATTCTACACAAACTTAAAAAATGATTTTTCATTTTTTTTCAAAATTTGGAGGGGGGGAGGAGGAGGGCGCACTTTAAATTTTATTTTGAGGACGTGTCCACTTTGAAAATTAGTAAAAAAATTAATAAATTCATCAAAAATTACAAAAATTACCTATACTAATACATGATCTTAGCTAACTTTCCACCAAATCAATTGTTAAAATAATTAGTGGGACTCAAAAAATAGGGGGAGCACACACAACACTATGTTATATTCTTGGGTAAAAAATAGAACCTCTTTGTGTGCTCCCAAAATTTGACTCTCTTAATCTCCACCATTTTTATAAAAAATAGCAGTTTAAAAATTAGATTTCAAGCACTAGTATTCTTGATCTTAGCACATCATTAATTTTTTAACATAGGTATGTCAAATTACTCATTAAAGTTTATCTTTTTGTTGATTTTAGAAAAAAAAAAAGTGGCCACTTTTAACCCCTTTTTGGCCCCCATTTCCATGCACTTACCTAGCCTTATTTGCACGTGATCCTATGCTTATTATCTACACTAACACTTATGTGCATGCAACCCAACATATCTACCTTATCCATCTAATCCTAATGTTGGTCAAATTACTCTAATCCCCAAAAATATCTTGTGTCACTATCTAAATTATCTATTTGATTCTAGGTCAAGTTCACATCTCCAAGGTCATCCTCCTAGGCACGAACTTGACATGCCTAGATTCAAAACTAAAATCAAATTTTGAGTTCATTGGCCACCTTCTACAATTTGGTCCCAAGCTAACTTTGTACTTATTTTTATCATTTAGTGTCATGTTCATGTATAAAAGGGCATCTATTTGTATTAATTTACACACAATCTCACATCTTAATTGGATCACACACACTTTTATGCTTTTGAATATAAATCATTTAGGAGTATATATAACAAGAATGAATAGTGAGACACTTGTTTTTGGTGCTTAAAAGAGTAACAAACTCAATTTCTATGAAAATTGCTTGTTGTACTCATTCTTGTCATCAAACAAGAGCTTGAATCATTGTTATATAGTGGGATCCAAATATGAGCAAGCCCTAAAACATTATTAACTATTTTTTTTTTCTAGTGAGAGACCAACTATTCCATGCTTCATAGTTTAGAGGAAAGAATTTAGACATATGTAGAGGTCAAGTTTGTAGATACAAAGTGAGTTTGTAATTGTGAACTAGATTTAGGATAGTGAAGTAAATCCAGAGTAGAGGAGAGATGAATATTTTGATTCTAATCTATATATTTGACTATCGAGGGTAATTTTTGAAGATGGGGCACACTAATTCCAATATCTTCATCCTATGGCACTCAATATTTGGTCATAGATATAAGTCATCTATCCTTCATATATTTATTAAATAGCTTAATTGTACTTTCTATCACAATTATCTAATTTGGCTATAATATGATTCATTCCATCTATGTGCTCCTTTAATCTATGTTAATTTGGACTTGTATGCTTCTATTTTTTAATTATCCTAAATTAAATAGTAAAGAACCATTTATTTTATTTTTAATATATAAAGATTTTGGCCTTAAACCAAGCAATTTTCCCAATGCTACTATTGGTGGTTTTTAATTCCCAACTAGATCTCAAAGACTATCTAAAGAATAGCCAATTCTAATGATCAATTGCCTTGAGGGATTGGCCAACAGATTGGAGTCAAATCAATAGCAATCCCCTACACTTTTGGCTCTGTCAAACCAAGGTGGGTTTCACTATTCAGTACTCAAAAAGTTCTCCACCAGCATATAACTGGAGTACTGTTTAAGATAGATTAACTATCTCTTTTGGGTCAAGCATATATTAGTTTCAATACAATTTGGTAAATTCCTTGGCAACTAAAGATTGTAAGCCTAGAGAGCTCAAACACTAAAACTAGAAAATACATCAAATGTAACAGGTAATCATATTTTGTTTTGAAGAGTTGGTTTGGTTCTGATAGGGCTCAACTTCCTGACCGGTGCCTATCTGGGTACAAAGTCAATTTCATACAACAGATATACCATATGGTTCATGAAATTTCAAACATAAGATGCTTAATGTAGATGCCTTGCATTTACACAATCATGGTATGAATTCTGACTAAAATCCTACTTGAAGATCCAGTATATTGTATTTAGAATAACTCCTTAATCCATATCTATTAGCAGTTTAATTTGCTCCTGAAGCAAATGCTAAGAAAAGAGAATTAAGCTATATCATTAACATAGGGATGAAATTAAATAGACTTTCTATTTATTTCACTAAGAGATTTGAATACAATACATGGAGACAATTAAAATTAGATTTCATGTACTCATATTTTCCATTCTGATCAAAATTTGATACATAGAGTATATTGGATCCATAATATTTCTCTTTCCTGTGATACAACACATAGAATTAATCAAGACAGCTAAGACCCAAGACTCAGAAGATTCAAACCCCTTTCAAATAGCCTTGAATTCCCTTTTATAGAGCAAGGGAGCAAAACAAGCTTCAGGCCACGTAGAATTTCTTGTTAGAAATAGAATATGCCAAAAGGCATCCTTTGAAGCACTACAAGTCAAAATATAATTTTCCTTCCTGTAATACATCACCAAGACAAACCACCCACTATACCTAAAAATCAAATCATTCCCCTGAGTGGGGAGGCTAGTCATTTTGTCTTTACTTGTCTAAACCCCTGCCATGGAAACAAGCCATGATGTCGAACTAATGGCGGTTAGTCATGTACCTATTGAACTCAGCCACCCTTCACACCCAGGTTCTTGCCAAGAACATGAAACCACGGGCAGCCAAATGCAGGGATCTTTCACTTTGCATCACCTTCCAAGCATAGAAACATGACTCCTCATCTTTCAAGTTGAGGTTTCCAACCACCTCAACCCTCAAGGTCCTTGAGGCAACCACCTATCCCTGACTCTGGAAGTGTCAAAAACTTCCCTATAGAGGAAGCAACAACAGTCATCTCTCTAAGTTAGATAGAGAACTAATTGTTCTTGTTAACTTACCCCTTTCTCCCCATCACCAGCTGGCTCATCCTGATGGACAACTCTGTGTATGTCACAGCTGGATCTTCAATGAGTGCCATCATCTTGAGGGAGTGGAAGAGGGAGTAATTGGATCTCTCCTCCTAGCTCAGACTGAAGACTCATAATAACATAAAGTTATTGGATCCTATAGACAACCAACAATTTCCCTCACGAGAATGACATTACAAAGAAGTAGGGAAATATGAGGGAGATACACCCTACTACTTTGCTCCCTGACTCTTCCCTAAACTCCCCATTCCTAGGAAATTATCCCTTGTCTTTTAACTTTGTAAGAACAAAGAAATAGCCATGAAAATGACGAGACACCTCCTAAGGAAATGGATGGAAAACAAGTCATATTAAAAAGGGAAATACACCACACCTAATTTCAGAAAAGGAGGATAGATATAGTGTGTATAGGACTTCCATTTATAGTAAAACATCGAGATCCTTGTGCTTGGATAACACCAAATTCAATATTTTATTCAATCAAATCTATTCATCTGCACCAATGATGGTACCTGGCCTTTAATTGGCAATCTTTGGAGATTTTATCCTACAACCAGAAGTGGAAAAGGAGGCACGATCTAATAGTGATCACAATCCTTCTTGAACCAAAGCCTCTATGGAAAGAGCTTGTTTCATCAATTCATCAACAATTAGACAGGTAGCATGGAAAGATTTAGAGAGCCACATAACACACGCATGTACACTAACTACAAATACTTCCTTCCCGCCCCATCGGTTCCCTTATAAACTCAGTATGGTGTACTTTTGTGGCACAAATGGTTCACACAAAGCTTGAAGATGCTCAATTTTTTCCAAGTGTCCTATCTAGCTGTGCCTCAGAAGAGGATACTCGCCTAGAGATCCTAGCCTACTTTCTATCAATTGACAAAATAGGACTTGTACACTTTTGATCTCACTGTATGGTTTCTGGCCTACAACTTCAAGCATTGCAAACCATCATTCCATCAAATAACTTGAATTTAGGCCGTTGGATTTACCCCGGGAGAAAATCAATGGCCATCGTGTAAGGGCGATGGGCAAATGACAGTCATTCTTGATTTTTAAATGTCCACCATATATCATACTAGATCAATGGTCTCTATTGGTGTTTGAAATTTCTATAGTTGTGGTCAGAGATTCTTTTATGACTCAAAATCCCCTTTTTTGCCATGGTGGCACCTTCGCCACCTTGCGCTAAGTCATTTGAAGCCCAGCCAAAGACTTTAGTCCCTACAAAATACAATTGTTGTAGGTACCTAAGACACAGTAGACATCGTGGATAAAAAATCCACATCATCACCCTCGCAATCCCATTGAAGGCTTTAGATAACTTCCGCAAAGAAAAGAATCCCTACGAAATGATGTTGATTCACTTGAAAATCTATGTTGGCTTCGCCATCTCGTGGAGCCTATTTGGGAGCTCCAGCGGAGAGGCAAGCTTCCGCAAAACATATTTCATCATGGATTTGTCATGATACATTAGCTGGTAAAGACACCTAGCAATCCCGTAGAGGCATAAAAGAAAGCTCTGCGAAGGAATAACTTTCAGCAAAAAGGGGGAGCGACTAACGTGGATGACCAATGCAACACAACTTAAAGGATATTTAGCGTACATGTGTTTAAAGTTGTTTTAAAATGCTTAGTACCACCAACCTAGTAAAAGGGGGCCGGTGACTTGAACGATAAGACAGACTTAAGTTATAACTTAAGCCATCGAAAATAGCCTATAGCCGGTCAATGAAGAAATATAACATAGAACAAGAGGTGATCAAAGGACTAAGGTTTAAGACCTTCAAAGAGTTTTTCTAGGGTTTAACAAGCCTTTAAAATATGAAACCATAGGCAAAAGGGGATAGAAATGCAAGTCCTAATAGTGGCTCTAGTTGGGGACAGTTGGTCATAAGGTTAGCATGAGGATCTAGATCTCCAGGGTAACAAACCATGTGCTCAAATTTACCTTGAAACCACCCAATTATAGATGGCTTGTCTTCACAAATTTTAAACCTTACATGGTGGCCCTAGGCCACCAAAAAAGAAGAGGGAAGACCTGCCTCTATCAAATATTTTATTTTCCCATGACTCCTCCAATCCAGTATTAGAAACACTATCACAATCCATTTGATTACTGATATGGATGTGCATCTTTCTAGTGAAACTCTTGAATCTATCATGGTCAAATTGTCTTGTGTTCTTTTGATCTTTAGAATCAGGTTCTAACTGAAGCATATCATCATTACACATATCACATTTTTCATAGATATCAAACTCATGATTATTGTGACACCTTATATCAATAATATCATCATGCACCATCAAATGTTTACCAAGATGAATTGGGAATTCAAAATGTTCATAACTCATTGGATAATTAGCATCATAAAATTTAGCTTCATTTGTTATATTTATGTCAAACTTGAAGCATTCATAATTGTAATGGTGAAATTTGGATAGGGTTGATTAGATGGTTAGTTGGTTGGTTTAGTTTATTTGAGCCTATCTTCCTTTCACCATTAACATTCAAGGACCTTGGGTCGAGTGATAATCCACTATCAGGTCCTTGATCACTGTAGAATGTTGGGAAGATTGGATTTGTGTGATTTGATTATCAATTATGTTCAATTATGCTCAAAACCCTAATTATGCAAATACGGAAGCAAATGGACAAATTACTGAAAATGTTGCTACAGGAAGATGTAAAATGACAAATAAATGTATACCAGTTTTTAGAGTTCAGGAAGTGGAACAGTCGGGGACTAATGAGCGGGCACTCTAGTCCAGTGCCCTGATTTTTGTCAGGATCTAGAAACTTGATCTGCAACCTTTTCCTGTTGTCTCAGAGATTTCTCCATTGCAAAATCCAGAGGACTAATGAGCGAGCACCCTAGTCTAGGGCCCTATTTTTAACTCTTATCTACAAATCTAACACTCTACCACACTCTCCTGTAACTCCACCTTTCCTACTTCAACCTGTAACCTGTAATCACATAAAAATGGGGAGGGGGTTGTGGTGTTTAGAGGCTTGCCTCAGTCAAGCCCCAGAGAGACATTCAAGTCTTTCGAACGCCATTGTCAGAGAGAGAGTGCATGCCCTTGTGAGGTAGAGGCAAAAACCAAATGATGAATGCTTGAAAACACAAATGATATCACCTTTTAGTGAAGGTCTCATGGAAGGAAGAATCTATTCATGCCATGAGGAGATGGATGCTCAAATCTACAAATACAAACACATAAACAACACAATAGCTACTCTTGCTACACAATGAATGCCTTAAATCACCTTTAGAATGCCAAAAGATCACAATTGCTTGCTAGTAATCATCTAGTTTACAAATGAATTCCTAAACATGCTTATATATGCAACTACAAGCATTCCCGCCAAGAATTTCGTAATTCAAACTTACCATGTCGTCCTAAGGACCAAATAACAGTCACAAACTAACACTTTGAATTTGGGTCTGACCCAAAATAGGGCAGGACTAGGGCGTGGGCGCCCAAGTCCTCCCTCCCTATCTTGGGCAGGGCTAAGCTCAAGGGATCCCCCTAGGTCCCATTCACCATGAAACTTAGGGTTCATTTCATCAGGATGCCAAAATATGACACAAGATGTCCTAAATGCAGATTAAAGACCCGGGAGCTAAACCTTCAGAGGGAAAAGCCCCCAAGGGCACATTTTCTGACATTACAATAATCAATATCCCCCTGGAATACCACAACATGCATTTGCTTTGGCTTATTAAAGTCATAATTCAACTCCAAGTCTAATAAGTCAGACTGATCAAAGGTAAAGGATTGAAATACACCAACTGAGAGACCATTTGAATTTTGTCCTTCATAATGAATAATAGTGCTCAACTACAAGAACCCCTCCAATCTTAATTGACATTGATTCATGTTCCTTCAAATTTGGTGGCTCACCAATTCTATCATGCACCCCGATATCTTGCAGTGGAGATTCAACTTTAAATATTATAACAAGGTTCTTTTCAAATCTTAAGTCATCATCTCCACAAGGTTGAACAGTTCCAATACTACTTATGTACACATCCAACTCCTTGGGTTGATCTTTCTCAAATTCTTCAAATTCCTCGTACTCCTGGTTCTCTACAAAGATAGGATTATCTTCGCACCAATAAGGATCATCATTTCTCATATCTAATGGAACTAGAGGCTCATCATAAAGAGGATTATGCCTTATGTTCATCCCTGTCATAAATGCTTCTACCTCTTTGACTTGAGGATTCAAATCTCTTGTAACATCAATATATTCCAAGTCATCATAGTCCTCAAAGGAACATTAAGACAAACTCTCAGTATCACTTATACCATCAACAGCTAGTCTTTCATACTTACGTTCTAAGAATCCACCAAGGTAGGCAACTTGTTCACCAATAAATAAAAATTCTCCTTCACAATCATTCATATCAGCACATTCCTTAATTGAAGAAATGCATTTTGACTCAGTTTCATAAGTACAATAATAATCATCATAGGATTGATCATATCCATTGCTATTATAACTGACATGGAAAGGAGATTCAACTGCTACAAAGTCATGTTTCAACTCTTTAAATGACATGTTTGCATATCTTTCTTTAATATCACCCACTTCTTGAACTACTTGAATATCATGTTGAATAGTTAAACACTTTTCTATTTCCTGATTAGTAGGGCTACAACATGGAGTAATCTCATATATATTCTTTTGTCCATTATGTCTGGTGTCTGGAATATTATAGCTACAATCCTCACCTGCATAGCCAATGAACTGACTACAAACACCCTTTACTTTATTGCAATACACATCTTCAAATCCTGCCTTATTCTCACTACACATATACTGGATGTTATTTCTGGGCTTATCCGTAGCAATTAACCCATTATTACCTAAATGACAAAATTATAAATTCACTATGGTATTTGGACTATTGCCATCTTGGCAAACATTTCTATTTCCTGATCTACATCTTTCATTTATGTGAGAAGTTTTAACAATATCATACCTACATGCCTGAATTCTTTTACCATCAAATGCTTTAAATTGTTCTCAATATCCATAGCTATGGAGTATGCTTGACAGATTGTTGTAGGGTTCCTATCTCTTAGTAAATAACTCATCTCTTCATTGAATGCATCTAGGTATATAACCAGACACATCACATCATTTGGCCTGATGCTTTCTAGGATATCTCTTATCATTTTTGTAAACCTTAGGTTAAAAGCTTGGACCAATTCCTCTTCACCCTTCTCAATGTGAATTAGTTTGTTAATCAATGAACTTACATTAACCCTTTCACCAAATTGGTCAATAAAAACCATTCTAAGATCTTGCCATGAAGAAATGCAATGGGTGGGAAAATCTATAAACCAATCTCTTGCATCTTTCTTTAGAGATTGAACAAATAATTTCATAACCACATCTTTTGTATCCACCTCATAATCTCCCATTAGGTCACTGAAATCTTGCAAATGCTTATCTGTTGATTTAGAATCATCCCCATTAAATGTTGGCAAATGCTTTCTAACCTTATCAGAAATTGGATTAGGGTAATTTTGGATACCACTAAAATCTACAACTCTATATCTTTCAACAGAGAAAATCCCTCTCTGAGGATATGAATGTTGTTACTGTAAACCTTGAACTATGACATTTAAGTGTGTAGGGGGATGGAAAGAATAATAATCCATACTCCGGTATGCTAGAACCACCTTCCACTGGACTAATACTTAACACAACTTTAAGTATTCCCACACAAAATTACACCAATATACACACATATCCTACTTATTTAATTCCTTCTTTTCCAGCATAGATCCATACTTAGTAGAGGAATAACACATCTCTTGATAGAATTCCACAACTGAATTTCACTTTGCAAAGCATTCCCCCTTTGAAAATGGAACAAAAGGGAAGATAGAATACCTGGAAAATATTGTAGATTTCATATAACTGCTTCTTCTGAAGGAACATCCTGCAAATCTTGGCCCAAGTCCAACATAATAAGAGATCTATCTTTAGTAACTTGATCAGCAAAGTCACCACCTCTCAAAGAGGACTAGATTTTCACAACACCGTTTCTCATCAAACAAGAAACAAACATTAGGGTTCAAAGTTCCAACAGAGTCTTCTTACACCACTACTTTCGTCATTAATTCACTGGTAAGGAGAATACCAGATTCACCGCCCTCTAAGGGGAATGATAATGCACTACACATGTGCAAACTCTAAACACCCATGACAAACGATTGGACTAGTTCTTGACAATTATAAACTGTCCCTATTAGAGTTGCCAATCTGTTGGTGGTTTTTAATTCCCAACCAGATCTCAAAGATAATCTAAAGAATAGCCAATTCTAATGATCAATTGCCTTGAGGGATTGGCCAATGAATGAGAGTCAAATCAATGACAATCCCTTGCACTTTTGGCTTTGTCAAACCAAGGTGGGTTTCCCTATTCAGTACTCAAAAAGTTCTCCACCAACATATAATTAGAGTAATGTTTAAGACAGATTAACTCTCTCTTTTGGGTCAAGCATATATTAGTTTCAATACAATTTGGCAAATTCCTTAACAACTACAGATTGCAAGCCTAGAGAGCTCAAACACTAAAACTAGAAAATACACCAAATTTACATGTATTCATATAATTTTGTTTTGAAGAGTTGGTTCAGCCTTGATAGGGCTCAACTTCCTGACCAGTGCCTATCTGGGTACATAGTTAATTTCATACAAGAGATATACCATAGAGATAAAGAAATTTCAAACATAAGATGCTTAATGTACATGCCTTGCATTTACACAATCATGGTATGAATTCTGACTAAAATTCTACTTGAAGATCTAGTATATTGTATTCAGAATAACTCCTTAATCTATATCTATTAGCAGTTTAATTTGATCCTGAAGCAAATGCTAAGAAAAGAGAATTAAGCTATGTCATTAATACAGGGATGAAATTAAACAGACTTTCTATTTATTTCACTAAGAGATTTGAATACAATACATGGAGATAATGAAAATTAGATTTCATGTACTCATATTTTCCATTCTAATCAAAATTTGATACACAGAGTATATTGGATACATAATATTTCCCTTTCCTGTGATACAACACATAGAACTAATCAAGACAACTAAGACCCAAGACTCAGAAGATTCAAACCCCTTTCAAATGGACCTAAATTCCCTTTTATAGAACAAGGGAGAAAAACAAGCTTCATGCCACATACAATTTCTTCTTAGAAATAGAATTTTCCAAAAGGCATCATTTAAGGCACTACAAGACAAAATATAATTTTCCTTCCTGCAATACAACACTAAGAAAAACCACCCGCTATACCTGAAAATCAAATCATTCCCCTAAGTGGGAGGCTAACTATTTTGTCTTTACTTGTTTAAACCCCTAGCGTGGAAACAAGCCATGATGTTGAACTGATGGCGGTTAGTCATGTACCTATTGAACTTAGCCACCCTTCATGCCCAGGTTCCTTCCAAGAACATGAAACCCATAGGCACCCAAATGCAAGGATATTTCACTTTGCATCACTTTCCAGGCACAGAAACATGACTCCTCATCTTTCAAGTTGAGGTTTCCAACCAGCTCAATCCTCAAGGTCCTTGAGGCAACCACCTGTACTTGACTCTGGAAGTGCCAAAAACTTCCCTATAGAGGAAGCAACAATAGTCATCTCTCTCAGTTGGAGAGAGAACTAATTGTTCTTGTCAACTTACCCCTTTCTCCCCATCACCAGCTGGCTCATCTTGATGGACAACTTTGCATATCTCACAACTGGATCTTTGATGAGTGCCATCATCCTAAGAGAGGGGAAGAGGGAGCAATAGGATCTCTCCTCCTCCTGGCTTAGACTAAAGACTCACAATAACATAAAGTTATTGGATCCTGCAGACAACCAACAATTTCCCTCACGAGAATGACATTACAAAGAAGCAGGGAAATATGAGGGAGCTACACCATGTTGCTTCACTCCCTAACTCTTCCCTAAACTCCCTATTCCTAGGAAATTATCCCCTGTCTTTCAACTTTGTAAGAACAAAGCAATAGACATGAAAATGAGGAGACACCTCCTAAGGAAACAGATGGCAAACACGTCATGTTAAAAAGGGAAATATACCACACCTACTTTTAAAAAAGGAGGATGAATACATTATGTACAAGACTTCCATTTATAGTAAAACATTGAGATCCTTGTGCTTGGATAACACTCAATATTTTATCCAATCAAATCTATTCGTCTGCACCATAACTACAAATACTTCCTTCTCGCCCCATCAGTTCCCTTATAAACTCAATATGGTGTACTTTAGTGGCATAAAAGGTTCACACAGAGCTTGAAAATGCTCAATTTTTTCTAAGTGTCCTATCTAGCTATGCCTTAGAAGAGGACACTCAACTAGAGATCCTATCCCGCTTTCTATCAATTGACATAATAGGACTTGGTACACTGTTGATCTCGCTGTATGGTTTTTGGCCTGTAGCTTCAAGCATCGTGAACCATCATTCCATCAAATCATTTGAATTCAAGTCATTGGATTTACCCCGGGAGCAAATCAATGGCCATCGTGCAAGGGCAGTGGGCAAATGACGGTTGTTCTTGATTTTTAAATGTCCACCATAGATCATACTAGATCAACGGTCTTTGCTGGTATTTGAAATTTCTATTATTACTTGGAATCCCCTTTTTTCCATGGTGGCACCTTCACCACCTTGCGCTAAGTCATTTGAATCTCGAGCGAAGACTTTAGTCCTTGCAAAATACAGCTGTTGTAGGTACCTAAGACACAGTGGACACAGTGGATACAAAAATCCACATCATCACCCTCACAGTCCTGCTGAAGACTTTAGATAAGTTTTGTGAAGAAAAGAATCCTTGTGAAATGTTGTTGATTCACTTGAAAAGCTATGTTGGCTTTTCCATCTCGTAGAGCCTATTTGGGAGATCCAGTGAAGAGGCAAGCTTCCGCGAAACATATTTCATCGTGGAGCTGTCATGACACATTGGCTGGTAAAGACACCTCACAACCCCGCAGAGGCATAAAAGGAAGCCCCACAAAGGAATAAATTTCAGTGAAAAGGGGGAGCGACTGATGTGGACGACCAACGTGACACAACTTAAAGGATATTTAGTGCACATGCATTTAAAGTTGTTTCAAAATGCTCAGTACCGCCAACCTAGTAAAAGTGAGCCGATGACTTGAATGATAAGATAGACTTAAGTTATAACTTAAGCCACTGGAAACAACCTATAGCCGGTTAATGAAGAAATATAACGCAAAACAAGAGGTGATCGAAGGACTAAGGTTTAAGACCTTCAAAAGGTTTTTCTAGGGTTTAACAAGCCTTTAACATATGGAACCATAGGTAAAAGGGGACATAAATGTAAGTCCTAACAACTACTACATGTGGAAAGAGTTTTAATTTGAATGACACAAACCATTAAACAATCCAATTTTTGCTTCTTAATGATGACTAAGTTTTGGGTCTTATTATAACTCATCAAACTATTAGTCATTTAAACTAATTCATTCTAGTTAAAGCCAAAATTTATAAAACATGGTTCTAGTGTAACAAGAAAATAGGATAGCTTTCTCTATGACATGGATAAGGAACTCACATATTGTTTTTATTATATTATTTTTATTATCACATCTTATTATGCTAACATTTCAGTGGTGTTCTATAAATAATTATTTTTTTCACTATTAGATCTTAGCCCATTCACCTAAATATTCTTCCATTTAATATTCACAAATTTGGTTCATTAAATATGAGTACATGTGGTATCAGTTGTTATATTTTATTATAATATTCAAACTTGGTGGGTAGAAGGAAACTCCAAATAAAGATTTACTATTGATAAATTTGTATGCGAACTATGTTATCTTAAATATCTAAACAAAAGGAAAGGAATAAAATGACATTTAGAAAGTTTTCTATTAAATGACCTTAACTATTCTAAGTTTGAACAATTGTAAGCATGACTTTGGGATATACAATTCAATATAAATATAGAGCTAAAAGAACTACTAGTTAGTTAGTTAGTTAGGTTTTTTAATAATCAATTGATTTTATAAACAACTTCCCTAGATTATAAATTCACTAATATTCTATTTTTTTTATATTTTTTTCTTCTCATGATATTTGTGATTTTACTTTATAAGCTATACATTTCAGTAGAATACCTAGATATTTACTTAGTTAGAACATACCTACCTCATTCACTTTCATGAGAAGAAATCACTAAAGTGTTGTCACTCCATCATTCTGCAAAAAAATCTCAAATCTATCTGTCAAAAATTAAGCACAACTCTCTAAGGGAAAAAAGCCTCCATTAAAAATTAAAACTCTCTCAAAAAATTCTTTTTTGAACCAACAAAATATCCCATCTCTCACTTTTTGGACGCTTCTTCAAATCTACATTAAACTAAAAATAAATCTAATCACATGCACAACAACTCCCCTAATTATTGCACGTAACCTTTAATGTATAGTTTAACAATTGTTTATTAGCTTAATAACTCTTTTACATCACAAATCCTTTGCATAATAATTGCACATTAATTATTAATAATATTATTAATTTACATTGAACACCATTTAATAGCATTAATAAATATAATTGTCGACATTAAAAATTAGACAAGGGTGTTGATTATTTTATGTTAGCATGTTAGAAATTGGTTGGAGATAATGTAGCACAAAGAGGGTCAAAATTAATCATAGCAAATAAGAAGGGAACTATCTTCTAAAAAGACAACCTAAAATAAAAAAAACATTCATGCAAGATTTCCTTTTGTTATTTTGATGAATTAGTGTTTATAATATTACTTTAAAAAGAAATAATTTACACCATCTTTATAAAAAAGTAGGTGGAATGGAATCATACCCCAATGTCCAAACTAGGCATCACCTATAACAATTCAACATAAAACATCAAACAACGAGTAATTTTCCAACTAAGCAACAAGAACTATAAAATTAGGAGCTAGTGGTGGATCAGAGTCCTCAAGTTGGTAGACAATTATAGGTTGGAAGCTATTTTTTGATGGCCACAATCTCCTACTTGCAAGGTAATCTTCCTCAATTATCAAGTTTGAAAGACAAAGCTTAATTGTGATCTTGAGACCCAAAATTAGGCCCTCCACTTTTAAATTGGAATTTATAGATATATAAACATGGAACCAAAGGAGATGGCATCTCCTTTATGATTTTTGAGAATTGCTCCTACCCTAAGATCCCTAGATTTTTTTTGCAAAAATATAAAAATTAACTTTGTCCAACCCTCTTTAGGTGGACTCCAAGAATGAGAAAAATTTTTCCAAGAAGCTTTAGGGGGCCTCAAATCAAAATCTTTCCTTATATTTGGTCATTTTTTAAGGATAACTAGCTCCTTAAGGTTAACTTGCTTATTTGTAGGAGGGTGCTAAAAGGAAAGACACTTAGAGGTAAACATCTTTCACTTCCCCACATAGTTAATCCTGAATTTTCTCGTTTCCATTAAATATTTTAATATTCCATTCCAACCAAATTTTCTAAAACATCATTTTTACAACTATATCTTAGAGGTCCTAAATACTATTCAAAGAGATAATACACTTCCATGATTCAAAATGATCAATGAAAGATCCCATCACCACCCAGCGAACATTGAAACTTGCTAAGAATTGATCCTAGATTCCTCTGGCTTAATCACAATGAAAACCGATGCGATTGACCACTTCTTAAGAAAGATATAAGGGACATCTACTAGGGCCATATATTATCATTTCTCTTAAGATGCTCCCACGTTAGAATCTTGGTGTGACAAACTCACTCAAGAAAATTTTTTTAACCTTTGGTCATGCTTTAGATGACCATATCATTACCCATGGAAAGGATTTAGTACTAGTCACCACATAATTTGCTACTTTGTCATATCCCTTTTTGACTGTGTAAACTCCATTTCGTTTGCAAAACACCTGAATCTATCCTCATAATTACTCTATATAGATCTATTATAGCAAAATAAAAAAATTACATCCTTCCTTCAAAATTTGTCAAATATCCTTAGTCATATACTAGTGTTCATTATGTTCTCTTTGGCGAGGGCCAATTGTTTCTTATGTTTTGGTTGAATGATTTAATATTTATGCTTTATTACTTCTCTTTCGTATTTGAAGGTTTAATCATCTTGATTGACTATTCACTACTACTAAATGGTTGTAGTCCACATTAGGGTTGACTAATAAAACACTGAACAACTCATGTATTATGATTTCATGATTACTAAATGCATATAATCAATGGTTTAATTTTTAATTTCAGATTCAATATTGAAATTTAGATATAGAAATCATTGTTGGATAGATCAGTAGATGTATCGAAGCTCTCCATTTTTTTTATTGGCATGGAGAGATGTTGTTGTTGTAACACCACTGTATCATGTATTAATTGCGCTAACATCTAACAGTGTTTTACAGGACTCTGGAGTATCCTTCTGTATGTATGCTTTCGAAAGGGCATTAAAGATTTGTAACTGAAAATGCTCCCATGCTTACCAGCTCAATGTCATTGTGGTAGACGTAGACTGAATAATCATAAAATGCCATTGCCATCCACTACTCATCTCAATCTCACAGCATTATGTTGAAGGAGGCGCTGCACATTCTGCTTACTACACACCCCCCTGAACACTACCCTACATATCTTCAATTATCGCAAATCTGTATTTTCAAGAACGCGCTATCACAAGGGGTAAAAGTCCACTCTGTCATCAGTCTCAGGCGATTTGCCTTCTCTACACTCACAACTTTTCATAATAAGCTTATTTACATGTATGTCAAGTGCAGCAGTTTGGTGGATGCCCGTAAAGTGTTTGACCACATGAAACAACGAGACAACCTCTCATGGAATACGATTATTGCAGCGTACAGAAGACATGGGTATCCACACGAGGCAGTCGCACTGTTTCACCATATGCAACAAACAGGACTCCAACCCGATAAGTTCACGTTTGCCAGCGTTCTCCCAGCCTGTGCCAAAATGGGAGCTTTGGAACAGGGAATGGACATCCATCAAAGCATAAAGGATAAAGAAATTTTGTCAAACGTTATAGTTGCAAGTGCTCTGGTAGACATGTATGCAAAATGTGGAAGCATAGACAAGGCTCGTGAAATGTTTGACAGAATGCCTCAAAAAGATGTCATCTCATGGAATGCAATGATTGGAGGATATGCTCAAAATGGCTTTGTTGATAAGGCTTTAGAAACTTTCAAGCAAATGCAATTGACAGGTGTGAAGCCAAATTCCACAACATTTGCCAGCATCCTCCCTGCCTGTGCCAAAATGGGAGCTTTGGAACAAGGTGTGGACATCCATCAAAGCATAAAGGAAGGGGGATTTTTGTCTGATGTTATAGTTGCAACTGCCCTGGTAGACATGTATGCAAAATGTGGAAGCATAGACAAAGCACGTGAACTGTTTGACAGAATGCCTCAAAGAGATGTCATCTCATGGAATGCAATGACTGCAGGATATGCACAAAGTGGATTTGTTAAAAAGGCTTTAGAAACATTCAAGCAAATGCAATTGGCAGGTGTAAAGCCAAATTCCACAACCTTTGCCAGCATCCTCCCTGCCTGTGCCAAAATGGGAGCTTTGGAACAGGGCTTGGACATGCATCAAAGCATAATAGAACGGGGATTTTCATCAAATATTATAGTTGGAAATGCTCTGGTAGACATGTATGCAAAATGTGGAAGCATAGATAAAGCACGTGGACTGTTTGACAGAATGCCTCAAAGAAATGTGGTCTCATGGACTGTAATGATTGCAGGATATGCACAAAATGGATTTGTTGAAAAGGCTTTAGAAACATTCAAGCAAATGCAATTGGCAGGTGTAAAGCCAGACTCAACAACCTTTGCCAGCATCCTCCCTGCCTGTGCCAAAATGGGAGCTTTGGAACAGGGCATGGACATCCATCAAAGCATAAAGGAAGGAGGATTTTTGTCAGATGTTATAGTTGCAAGTGCCCTAGTAGACATGTATGCTAAATGTGGAAGCACAGACCAGGCACGTGAACTGTTTGACAGAATGCCTCAAAGAAATGTGTTCTCATGGACTGCGATGATTGCAGGATATGCACAAAATGGATTTGTTGATAAAGCTTTAGAAACATTCAAGCAAATGCAATTGGCAGGTGTAAAGCCAGATTCGACAACATTTGCCAGCATCCTTCCTGCCTGTGCCAAAATAGGAGCTTTGGAACAGGGTATGGACATCCATAAAAGCATAAAGGAAGGGGGATTTTTGTCGGATGTTACAGTTGCAGGTGCCCTGGTAGACATGTATGCAAAATGTGGAAGCATAGACAAGGCACGTGAACTGTTTGACAGAATGCCTCAAAGAGATGTCATCTCATGGAATGCAATGATTGCAGGATATGCACAAAATGGATTTGTTGATAAGGCATTAGAAACTTTCAAGCAAATGCAAATGGAAGGCATAAAGCCAAATTCCACAACCTTTGCCAGCATCCTCCCTGCCTGTGCCAAAATGGGAGCTTTGGAACAGGGTATGGACATCCATCAAAGAATAATGGAAGGGGGATTTTTGTCAGATGTTATAGTTGCAACTGCCCTAGTAGACATGTATGCAAAATGTGGAAGCATTGACAAGGCACGTGAACTGTTTGACAGAATGCCTCAAAGAGATGTCATCTCATGGAATGCCATGATTGCAGGATATGCACAAAATGGATTTTGCAAGGATTCTGTTAAAATCTTTGAATTAATGAAGCACTCTGGAACATATCCTAACATTGTAAGCTTTGCTTGTGTTCTATGTGCATGCAGCCATGCAGGTTTAGTGGATCGGGGTTGTACATACTTCAATCACATGAATAACCCTTATTGCATTACACCTGCAGTTGATCATTATGTGTGCATGGTTGACCTTCTTGCCCGTGCTGGCTATCTGGAGGACACCCTTAACTTTATCATTAAGATGCCAATTAAACCTGTGGTGGTTGTGTGGATGTGTTTTCTTAGTGCCTGTAGATCACATATGAATATAGGCTTAGGAGTATTTACAGCAACACTACTTCTTGATTTGGATCCTAAAAATGCTGCAACTTATGTTCTTCTCTCAAACATGTATGCAGAAATGGGCAGGTGGGGTGAGGTTCAAATGGTGAGGAGATTGATGAAAAATAGAAGAATTAAAAAGATCCCTGGATGTAGTTGGGTTGAAAGCCATAAAATGGTACATGCTTTTTGTATAGGAGACAGATTACATCCACAGACACATGAAATCTATGCAAAGTCGGAGAAAGTGGCTTGGGACATGAAGGTAGCAGGGTATTTGCCAGATTCAAGACATTTGCTTAATGATGTGGAAGGGGAGGAAACATAATTATTTCTGCCACCATACTGAAAAGATGGCAATTGCATTTGATTTGTTTAACACGCCCCTAGAATAGCTATTAGATTCGTTAAGAACCTTTGAGTATGTGCTAATTGCCACACTGCAATGAAATTTATCTCCAAGATTGTTGCAAGACAAATTGTTGTGAGACATGCAAACCATTTCCATCATTTTAAACACGGACAATGTTCTTGTGGAGATTATTCATGATGCTATATGAAACAATCTGAAAAATAGGCTTGCACTACAATAATGTGCACCATGTCAGACCTGCAGTAACAATACAGTGACAAGGTTTTTGTTTTCAGTTTCCAGAAAGCTTTTCAGTTTTTTGTTTTGAGAATTTGGCAATCTAGATCACACTGTTGGCTTCATGAAATTAGATGCAAAGAATGCAATGCATATCACTACCTGTCAAAGACTTGTTTTTTGATAACATGGACATTTCATTGAATTGTTTTTACAAAACCTGCATATGTATGAAACAAAAAGTTGGAGGAGGTGGAGAATGGGGAAAAAACAAAAGGTGAGGAACACTTCAAATAAATAGAAAGATGTTTGATGAGTAGGAAATGGGAGAGAAGGGTTCACAATTACTTTGCCATTTTGTCTAGTTCTTTTATTTGGATTAATTGTATTATATTTTGTTTAAATCAGGTGGACCATTTAAGATTAAGTTACACATTCCAGATTAGGTATCTAATTTTATATAAGTTTATGTAGATTTTATGATTTTTATCTCATATATGGTTAGATATTTCTGCTTCACATACCTTTGCCTAAGGAGGTAGCTAATAGATTTGTGAATTCACAAGCATTTTTTAATTTAATTTGATTTCAATTTGTTTAGTTTAAATTAGAAATAAACTACTATAATTATGCCGAAGGCGTTCCCTTTATGAGAGAGTGACCTGACTTTCGAAATCGACGGTCTTCGCATACACTTGCAAGACGATTGAAAACTTTCTTGCAAGACGATTGAAAACTTTTGGTTCGTTTGATTTCGCCGGACGTCAAGTCTTTTTCCGTTTGCCAGTTTTCGGTTCTTTATGTGTTTTCCGTTCGTCGGCAGTTCTTTCGTTCTCTGTCCCTCATTTTCTTCCTTGTGGCGTATATTTTCATTTTTCCGTTGGGAAGCTTCTAACCGCTCCCGCAAGTAATTTTAAATTAAATTCCTATATTGCGTCTGTAGGAACAGACGGGGGCTCCACGAGAATAACAGCATTACAGATGATGTTTCTTCAACGTATTATCGTTTGACAAGAAGAATCCGTGGAGCTTTTGACATTCTCAAGCATTAATACGTGTTTTCCAAATAATTAACTGGCCATAGGTAACCATTAATTGCGAATTCCCTCACTTCTCATAAATGCACACAACTATATTTAAATATCTAGATCTGATATAGTATATTAGCTGGCAGCGTCCACTATTATTTTGAAATATCAACTGATCCGGAAACAAATGTATTTATGCATATACAGATGGCTAAGCTTAAACTTGGCAAGACATGAGGTGCACCCAAACTTGGTATTCTGTTGGAATTACACTTGTGTGCTTGGATCCAGTTAAAAGTTTAGATAGCAGTTGTCCATTAATTATTCAGTGACAAGTAAGTTTGACTGTTTAGAACTAGCTAACCAAATCAGAGAGTGAGGAGACCATTGCTGAATGATCTGAATAAGTAATTTAGATAAGGATGAGCCTACTTGATTAAGCAAAGAGCTTACTTAATACATATTGGGTTCTGTAACATAAAAATAAGAATACCTTTTTTTAATTGAGATGATATATATGTAGGTATTGGGTATACTAAGAATTTTAATAAATTCTTTATGAATTATTCAAATTTATTAATAAATTGAAACAAATTAATAATAAAATTTTATTATTTAATATATTTATAATAAAATTAATGTTTAAAATAAATAAAAATAAAATTAATTTTAAAAATAAAAAATATAAGTTAATTAAAAAAACAATTATATTAATCTAGTAAAAATAATGCTTGAAAACTTAAAATTAAATTAAATAATTGTTCTTGTGTTGTTTCAGGTTTAGAAAAAAATGTTTACCATAAGAGGAGGAAATTGCAAAGGTCAAATATGAACAAAAGGCTAGAATAAAAGTAACAAAGTGATACCAAATAAGATAATTAGAAGTGGCCTAGAAACTTTGAATTCATCCTCCTTGATACCCACATGTGACTTAAGAGGTGGTAGGCCCAAAGGAAGGAAAATGGATGCAAGTAAAGCTAAATTGACAACCAAAGAGGATGTAGAAAAAAGCCAACCTATGTTCCTATTAGCAACTCCTATCAGGGTGGTGGGGAGATCCCCCCACCAGGGAGCCATGGAAATCTTAAGTTAGAATGTCAACAAATTTAACACCCCTGGCAAGAGATGCCTATTAAGGAAACCCACTAAGATTAATACCATGGATATTGTCCTCATTCAAGAAAGTAGGGTTACTAAAGTCAAAGTAGAAGGTTTTTTTAACAGATTATGGAACAAGAGCATTGGGTGTGTAATAGGGGCTAAAAGTTCAATGGGAGGTTTGGCTATCTTGTGGGATAATTGCTCATGGATAGGAAGTGTATTGGCTTCCTCACATAACACCATCCGCCTAAAATGACAAGGAGCAAAAGAGAATTAGAAGTTCATACTTACAAATGTCTATGGACCAAACTTAGAACAAGCCATGGCTTATGTATGGGAGGATATAAATTCCTTTAGAAGTCACCACCCTCAGAAAGATTGGATGAGTGGGGGAGATTTCAATGCCTTCCTCTATCCAAAGGAAAAGATGGGAGGTAATTTGTTCCCTTCACAAAGCTCAAGAGATTTTGGAGGCTTCTACACAAATATGGCATTGGCACATATAAAACCAAAATAAGGATGGTACACTTGGAGCAACCACTGTCCCATTTCTCTTGAGGTCACAAGTGATCCCAAACCAAAGAAACCCCCTTTAAAATGGAGTTTCTATGGTTCAAAGAACCAAGCTTTGAACATAACTTGTTGGAATGGTGGGGTATGAAGATAAAGGGATGCAAAAATTTGAAGAGTCAAGATGAAGGTTACAAAGTGGAACAATAACAAGATGGGTTCAAATATTTTTAAAAGAATCTCTCTCTCTCTCTCTCTCTCTCTCTCTCTCTCTCTCTCTCTCTCTCTCTCTCTATGGGCCAAGAAGGCCCTAGGCCCAAATAGTTTTCAAGTTGGATTCTTCCAAATTTTATGGAATATTGTAGGTAAAGATGTGTGGTAGGCAACTAACGAATGTAAAAAAGGAAATTTATATTTTAAGAAGTTGGAATAACACCTACCTAGCACTTATTACCGAGGTCATCAATGCATCTTACACTTACATGATCTTGTTATATGTTGTCTTCTGATATTGATCAAGAGGTGAATTTTTTTGTGCTCCTATCTGCATAAACATAGTGGCAAGTTAATCATTCTAATGGAAAATCCTACATTAATGATTAGGCTATCCATTGGAGCCTCATGAAATGGAAAGAGAGATAAAAAAAGAGAGAGTGACTTGGTATGGGTTGGTCCAAATCATCTAGCTCCACTAGAGTGGTAGAGTGAGATAGAGATAAGAGATATAAAGGGAAAGAAAATCTATAAATATAAACAAATCAATTAATCATTTCATGCCAACAATCCAAACATGATTTAATAATTCACAACATCCCGTCTCTAAGCTTCATTGGTTCATACATAGCACGACTAATACAATGGCTGAAAAATGGGCATTTGCAACATCTCAAAAGCACAACAAATGGAAAGAACTCTTAACAATGGCTATTATTCAAGTCTCCCCTCATTTCACCACCATCTCAACAGTAGATTGATTAATGTATTCAAGCATTCTTTTGGAATGAACTACTGCTATACCAACCATTCAAAAACATTGAACACAATGATATTGGTTCACTAGAGCAAGATATTACATCCCATTGGGAAATAATTTGAAATATCTACCATCCATTGAATTTGTACCATACATCTCTAGATCCATTGACAGACACTAATGATGAAACTCCTTCTGAATGGGGATATGCAATGCAAGAAGATAGTCCTAAAGTCTCTAGAGTAGTACAAAATAAAGGTTTCATTATTATGTAAAGTTACAGTCAAATGTATTGCATTCCTTACATAATTCACAATCCATGGAAATGCATAGAAAACAGAGAAATGCTTCCCCTCTAGCCCATCCCTTATATTCTTGTTATTGCCTGCCAGATTATTATAAGGGATTCCACATATTATTAGATCAAAACCTCCAATTGAATTAATCATTTCATTAAGTCTTTATTTTTTCAAATTTTGTACACCTTCCACCTCAATCAATTTACCAAAGAGAGAGAGAGAGAGAATCAAATGACTATCGACATTTCAATCATCTTGCACACCTGCGAAGCATCCTAGACCATCGATCTCACTAGACATTTTTCACTCTCATTTGTTGTTTTATGTTTTCATTTTCATTGATTGCCCATGAAACTGCCTCTTGGTTATGCTCTGTTTAATGTGTGGTTTGTCATGAGTGAGGGTGTGTTCATTTCATCGCAATATTATTTCCGTTGATTTATCTTATTATATGGGCCTTGCTTCTAGTCAGATCAATGTCGGCTATGAGGCAAGCAATATGATTGAAGCACCCGTAGTTGTTAGATCCCGCCAGATCTTTTTTTACCATTTGTCATTTTCCACTCGCTATTTTTGGTTTTTATTCACCATTTTTGGGCAAGGTTAAAAGAGTTCGAATGAACGAGGGGCATGACTTCACATAGGGTAAATGTTAATATCTAACCACTCTGTACCCTCCTAATCTCGTTCCCGCACATGGTTTCAAAGTTTAAATTTTCCATGTATGCAATATAAGTTTCAAGGTTTTGAAGTGGTAAACACTAATTTATACTGATGTGGTAAACACTATTATAAAAATGTTCTAAATTGTTACCTTTTATGTCTTAGTTTTTATAGCTAGATTTAAAAGTTTTTTAATTTAATATATATAGACTCTATATAAATAGAATACAATATTATATCTAATATAATATATATTAACAAAAACTACTTTGTAATATTAAAATTATATTTATAAATATAAAATAATATATATTATTATATTAAATAATATTATATATATTATATAATATATATGGAATATAATATTATATAAGTGATTTAAAATAAAAGAATATATTATAATGTTTTAATGAAAAGGTATTGTATTTATTTTTATAAAAAAAAAGGAATTTTAAAATAAATTACATGTCTTATATGTGTTTTTAAAAATGGGTAATTTGACAGCTTGGAGATCTTTGGAATCTCTCCCTCCTATGATGGAAAAACTGGGCTCAATTCAAATCCTTGTTTAATCTTGCCCTAGAAATAAAGAGATAAAGAGGTAGAGATAGAGAGATAAAGGGGGGGAGATTGATATATAGAGGTAGGTATCAAGAGAGATAAAGAGGGAGAGAGAAAGAGAGATGATGAGAAAGAGATAAATATGGTGAGAAAGAGAGATAGCGATATAGAGAGATAAAGAGGGAGAGAAAGGAAGAGATAGTGAGAGAGAAAGAGAAGCAAAGAAAGATATAGATAGAGACAAAGGGATAAAGAGAGATGGAGAGATAGACAAAGAGAGATAAAGAGAGGGAGAGATATAGAGAGATAAACGGGTGCTTAGTATTAAACCACTCGCCCTGCATTTTTTAAATATAGCTTGCTTATTTACATTTTTTTAATTTAACAAAATAGAAATTTTGGGATATTAACATTTTTAAAAATAAATTTGTTTCCTTCTCTATAGCTATTTGTCAGTTTTCCACAAAGGGTTGTTCCTTGGATGACTTTGCAAAAATGGAGTGCATTCTATGTCATGTTCCTTTTACAAAAGCAACAACGAGCATTCCCATATCATCTGCAAATTCAAACAAAACAAAAAAATTTCTCTTGAAATTTAATATTTTAGACAATAGGAATTCTCATTCTAAAATTATAGCATTTCTAAATTTATTTTTAATCCATTTGACCTCCAAATTATGAAAAGGTGTGAAATTATAAAAGTAATGAGGGTCACTATGTTTGATTGATCTTTGTATCATGTGATGTCCCATGAGAGGATGCATGATGGTAGGCTAGAAAATAAACATGTTGTAGGTGGTGGCCATGCTTATGTTTGCAAGAGAATTCCTATTAAATGAAGGTGTGAAAATACATACATGCTTCAAATAATATGCATAGGTGACAACTAATGGAATGCAAGTGAACACAGGTGTAGTGCATGAATAATAATCTAGAAAAGGGATGCATGCAAATAGAGACTACACACCAAACATAAAAGCTCACACATTTGAAGTAGCTACTAAGAAAAATATAGGGATCTTGAAATATTACATTAAGATTATGCAAATTAATTCACACAAGACAATCATCATTCACTTAAAGACATGGTAATTGAACTTCCACAACTCTTCGGTGTACCCATATATATATATATATATATATATATATATATATATATATATATATATATATATATATATATAGCGAGAGAGAGAGAGAGAGAGAGAGAGAGAGAGAAGTTGTCCATGTATAAACCTCCACCAATCAAACGCTGGGATTACACTATAATTTATTGAGATCTGTTGCATATTTTAATACATCATTATTGAGAAAAAAGCAAGTGTGAACAAGGTAAAATTGTAGCTATGTTGCTTTTAAATATTTTCAAATCTAAAAACTAATCATGTGTGGTGTTACAAATTTGAAAATTACTTTCAGGATTATCCAATTCAGATGTATTAGTGTTTATCCAATTTAATGAATAAGGTATGAAGAATTTAATCAAGGAAGTTGACACGGAATTTATGTGGAGAAACCCTTTCAGGAAAAAAACTCCACACCCAAAGAGATATTTATGTTTGTCTTAATTATTGTAATCAAGTTTACATTAACACTGAAATTCTCTCTGAAATTTGGTAGCACTTCGTTACTCCTTCAACTTCAAAAACCTACCATAATTTCTACCAACCAAAGGCATCATTATATATAAGCCATGGATCTCAAAATACGATCAATTGTATCCAATAACATGAGAATATTCCTCATGCAAAAAACAAGTGCTCCATATTGTGAATTCCAACGTTGTATAGTAGAAATCACCACTTAACTGAAAGTCTCAAACATGGGTGCCCAAGAATTCCCAATCAAACTTAGTCAACATAAGTGTTAAGTGACAACAACAAGGTAGAACTGAAAGTCTCAACATGGGCACCCAAGAAGTCCCAATCAAATTCAGTCAACTGAAGTACTCCAACTCACACCAATGTCATGCACACAACATGCATTACTTGGCGTCCCCAATGTGGATCTGTAACAACCTATTTGTATCATGCAAGAGTCATGTAACAACCTGTAACACCATGCAAGAGTCATACAAAGTTGATCCTGAGTTAGAGTGACACATAAGACACATGCATCACCATATAAGTACATACAACTGACATGCGAGTACATGCAACTAAAATGCATCAACATGCAAGTAACATGCAATGACATGCAAGTCCATGCAAGTGACATACAACAACATGCATGTCCATGCAAGTAACATGCAACAACATGCAAGTCCATGCAAGCTCACACAAGTTCATGCAAGCAACATGCAAGTATCATGCATCTCTAACTCCAATGTTAACTCCCACATAAGTCTCATGCAAAATATATGCAACATTATCCACTCACACAAACAAAATGCTAATTGAAATTCCACATTGGATTCTCCTCCAAAGTGGGTGCCCTTGATGGATCCCACCTCCAAGGAGGTATCTCTAAGTCAACATAGACTTCAAGAAGAAGTCAACTCCAAGTCTCCATGGGCTCCACTTCCAAAGTGGGTGTCCATATTGGGTCCCACCACATAGAATGTAACTACATGTCCAAGTGAAATAATTAATAAACAATTTGTCCCTCAAGTATCTATGTGTCTAAGAACACTTTCCAAGAAACATGGAGACACATAAAATAACTTAGGACAACAATGTTAATGGAACCTTTTCCTAATAATCATGGCCTTTTCTACCATTCTTCACTTTGCAAATCTATCTGTGGCATCATCCATATTCAACTATACATATTTTTCTGATCATCTTTAGACACGTCTTCTATGAGATTTCTTGATTAAGGCCTATGCATTTTATTATTTTTAAATAAATCCCTGAGATTGTCTCACCTTATGCATTCCATGAATAGTAATCCAAAACCACAATTTAAAAACCTCACATCATCATCTTACAAGTATATAGTTCAAAAGTAAAATAATTAAGTTTTGAGTTCTTCACTGCCAAATTTAAGGATCCATAAGTAAAGATATCAAGTTAAATTTGATGTACAAAAGTCATAATTAATATTTTTGATTTATGTAAAAGTAAAATTTGAATATTTTTTTTCAATAATTTTTGAGGTAAATAATCTATTAAATATTAAATCTTTTATATTTGTTAACATTACAAACCTAAAATAAATAAATAAAATATATTCTTAATTAATTTAAAACTACAAACTGGCTCGATTGGCTAAGTAATTTCGTTGCGGTAAAGATGGTCACGAGGTCCAATCTCCCCTCGTCCCTGTGGTACTGGAGGGCGTGTCGTGCCAGTGTCACCGGTCACGTGAAAAAAGTTTACCAAGCACACACAAAAAAAAAATTAAAACTACAAACAATAATAATTGAGTAAACAATTTTAATTACAATAGTATGCTATTGGCCAGGGACTTCAAAATTTTACTACCATAGTGTAATTTAAAATACCAGTTCTCTCAAATTCTAGCAAGCTCATTTTAGAAGTTCCTTTTGTTTAGAAAAATAGCAATGGATAGATATGATTGAGATCCTCCACTATGTTTACTTTAGCAAGACTTTTTAGGTCTTACATATTTAAATATACAATGTTTCATACTTCTATGTAGAAGTTGACAAATAATTTTATCTTATTCTCATTCATCTCCACACACCCCAAGATTCCGAACTCACTTGCTAAATTTATCATTTTCCATCATGGTTTAGATATGTGAATGCATTATTGACAGAGGTCATTTTCCAACCTCTAAATTTTAACCCTAAACTTTTAAATTTTAGTTTTAATAATTGGGCCCATGTATCCCTCCTTTACTAGCCATTATGAGCTAACTAAAGTGTAAATTATTTCAAATTATATGTTATGGCGGTGTATTAAAGGACTAACCCTTAGAATTCATTTAAATCATCCAAGAATGGTCTAGGAGAATAAAGAGAACATCAAGGAATAAAATGAATCTAGCACATATCTTGTTGCATCAACATTCTAGGAACATATTGCATGGTTTCCTACTCTCTTCAAGCCTTGTTTATTACTGTTGAATCATCCCACGCATGAGTTGAACCAAAGGAGAATAAATCTTGATCTACCAAGCTCCTAAATGATGTCTTTAGACACCATTTATCTAGATACCGATCAGAAAATAGAGACCTAAACAAGTTGCAAAGTCCAAATCAAAGAAGTTCAAATATGTGACCCTAGGTTTAGTTTCACATGCAAGGTTCAATTCCTTGCTCATAAAGATCACTAACAAACATTTTCATTTTCTGTATTTTTTAGCATCAACGACATATGACTTAATAGAGGAGCAAGACCATCCAAATAATCTATCATTTCATTCTGTATTTTAATACATCAATTTTCATCCAAAACCTACTCGTACGCATCAATATCCCACAACACATGGAGACTCTGTGATCTAGAAAGGACTATCCGATGGCATGGACAAGAGAGTTAAATATGTGGACTGGACATGTTGGAATCCAAGATGGCGTGTTTCCATACTTTTGACATTATAGCCCTATCCAGGGGTTAGACCTACCAAGTCTATTTGTGGATAAGGCTATAAAGTGTGAGTCACACTTCACATGGAAGCAATTAGCATCCAACATAATGTCCAAGATGGAAGAGATTCGTACACTGTTAAAGTTTTCAAGGAAAAGATGGGTAAGTGCAAAAAGATGGGGGGCCAAAAAGTGGCCAAAATAATCTCAAAAAAATTTAAGTCATAACGCGAGCGCGTTATGGCTTGGTAATGACAAGCCATAGGCTCATCATTATCGAGCCAGAACGCGCTCGCGTTATGGCCAACTATAAATTAAAAAAAAAGCAAGTGAATTTCATTTCACTCCCATTTTCTCCTCTGCCCGCAGCCTCCAAACCCTCAAAAATGCGCTCGCGTTCTGCAAAACGCCGATCAACACAAAAATCTTGTCAATTCATCGCCAAAATGCCGCCGTGACGTCGAGCACGCCAAAGAGGTGAGTTATCTTTGTTTTTTTGTTTGAATTTCTTTCTATATAGGTAGTTTTTTGTTGATTTTTGATGTATATTTCATTAATTGTCAGGAAATGTTAATGCACCTCCTCCTCCTCCTCCTCCTCCTCCTCAAAATCCACAAAATCCTGAGGAGGAAATACCTGCAGAACAACAACCTCCTCCATTCATTCCTTGACATGCCCCTGGAACACAAGATAATATAATGGGGCAAATTGAAAACAACAAAAAACAAATTGAAGATATAATTGCAAGGTTGAAAGATCCTTCCACTTCAACCTTGCATAGGTCCACGCTTGCCGAATCTCTTGAGTCTATGTTAACAAATGTAAATTCAATTAGCAAGCAAATAACTAGTTGGACCGATAAAAAGAGAGAGTTTAGAGATTACTATGCAGATAAATTGTCATACCAAAATGTCAAAAAATTACAAATTACAAAATTAGACTTGTGTTCAATTTTTACAAACCCACAAACAAATCAACCTCCACCCATTACATGCAAGAGGTTCCCTATCCATTGGTCCAACAACCAAGCGATAAGGGACAATTTCAGGCAGAGGTGGTGGATGGTTTTTGACCATCCTCCATGCAATAATAATGAGGTCCCGCAATACTTTTTGAGGAAACTCTACTGCGAGTTTGTCCTCAATAAAGTGCCAAACTATTTTGATATGCGAGACTTCCAGGGTAGAGGTGGGGGCTCAGCACAGGATAGACCAGGGGCACGTCTTGACCCACAGCGGGTAGTGAGACGAGTAATTAGCAGACCAGCCCACGAGCATGTTTCTATCCCTTCCATTGTGAAGGAGAGTGTTGAGGTCGATACACTGAGGTCGATTAGTGCCTTGACCCAAAGCATCATAGAGCATGCCGATCCTGCAACACATAGTGGGTTGGGAGATAGTGCAAGGAGTAGGGTCCCACCACATACTTGCCAGGCTTGCGGGTCAGCCTGTGGTTATGACCCCATGGACAGTCAGGACACAGGTGCACAGGCTACATCTGCAGCTGAACAGATGGTGATGACAGATACCCTCCTGAGTGAGACTTTCGGCCTTGATACTCAGGTAAATATTAGCAAGTTTATTGAATTTAATTTATTAAATTTTATTTTTGAAATACAAGATTAACTAATTTAAATTGATGATTTTAATGAAATTTCAGGGTCATAGCGTTGATGCAGTTTTCAGTGGTTCTCCACCTACATTTTTCACTAGATCATCTACTGTCGAGGTATGTAACTAGTAAACAATTATAAATATTACATGTGAATAGCATCGTTATATGAATGGTATTCTAATTTCTGATTTTGGATGTTGAATAGGTTAATACTGTAGATTTCATGGCAACACCTGCCAGCGGTGGTGGACTTCAAAGCTTTACGGAGGTAATAAAATAAATAGTTTAATGAATGAATTGTACTTACTAAATTTTTGTATGTGATTTGTGTGTTTTATTGTGTGTACTTCCATGTTTAGATGAACGTGTGTGTATGTTAGGAGCCATGATTTGCATCACTATTATAGTTTTCGTAATTGAATAATGTTGTTTTATTTCCAGATGATGTAGGTTGCGGAGACACCTCCCCATGTTCATAGGGCAATGGAGCAGGGTGTGGCCTCTGCGATTCATAGCTCTATGGCATTGACAGGGGTATGAGGCAGATTAGTAAATTTCAATTTACATTCATTGTTATAGTTGTCTATTTTTGAAAAATCAAAAGATTATTGATTTGAAGTTTAATTTCTATCTGGATGGTTTCTATAGGACATGACATCACCAGGGCCTATTCCTACTACTGAGACAAGCAAGGAGACAGATTATATGTTAGCGTTAAGTGATTATTTTGTTAAATGTTTCATTTTTTTATAACATGTAATTTCTATATATTAATGTCTATACTTTTTTTTGTAACAGGTAAAGGTGCAGGAAGAACTAAATAGGAGGAGTAGCCCTTGGGTTCGTAGTAGACCACCCACATGCATGTCTCCATCCCCTAGAAGATCAAAGGCTGCTCGTGATTTATTCTCTTCACCAGCCAGAGGTGAATGACTTTTATTGTGTTCCTTTGTTGTATGCCTATATGGCATTTGTGGACATATATTTTGTATTGTACATAGTTGAAATTATATGCCTATATGGCATTCTTGTAAGCCTATATGGCTATTTTGTATATATGTTATACTTATATCGACAGATATTGATGTATGCCTATATGGATATTTGGTTAATACAAATCTTTTTTATTGATGGCGTCCATACTTGCATTATAAATCCACTTTTGAATGGATATTTGTAGATGGCTACTTCAAATATTTAAAGTCCGATTGTATTACATAGGATGTTTGCATTTTCTTTGATAGGCTTGATAGGCCATGGATTACATGATGGTGTTTGATGGAAAAGTATGGTACTAGAAGACTCTAGTTCATTCTTAATAGGCTTGTGATTGATAATATCTTTGCATGATTGCACTTGATCTTGGATCATGGGCATGTTGTTAGGATTTTGATTGCATTGTGATGTTTGATGGATAGGCATGGTGTAAGATACCCAACTAGTTCTACGAAAATTTTTCCTTACTTAAACAATTTTACTTGCTATCAATTCATTAACTACTTCAACAACACAAAGATATACATCAAAGATAACTACTTGAATGAATCAACCTTAGAGTTGGGTACTTGTCTAGTTATTTGACTCAATCAACTTAAAATGTCTTATTACATGGATAATGCTTTCAATAGCATGAAGTTACAACTTATTCAATGGAGATACAAAAGAAAGGCCTTGAAGCCTTGATGTTTACAATGGCGTCTACACTTTATCAACTCAATCAAACTTAATGATGTCAACTGAATGTCAACACCTCACAATATCACAAGGGAGCATCACCTTGCTTGTTGCATGGATGAACGTCATAGTTGCAAGACTCTTAGGGTTAGGCGCCAACTGAAGGTAGTAGAGACCAGACTAGGCGCCATCCTAAGCTGGGCGCTTCCTTGAGGTGGTAGAGACATGGATGAACGTCTGGTGGGGTTTGATGACTCTATATTGATACTCAAATTCACTTAGGCGCAATATTAGTGTTCTTCTAACTAGGCGCCAGATAGGAGGATTCTCAGGGGTTTTGGTGCCTAGGTTACAACTTGTCAATTTCTCAAAGAATCTTTGAAACACTTGACTTCCAAGGATTATCATCTTACCCTCTGATGGAGCGTCTTGTTCCAAAATTGGTCTTGGGGACTTGCATCTCTCTTAGGCGCATGTTTGGAGTAATGTCAACTGGTATCAGCGCCTATTATCTCAATTCACACTTGACATCAAACTTTTGAAGCTCTTTTACCCTAGCACCTTTATCTTCTATCAAGCGCCTAACATTCTAGAGGTGAATTCCATCTTAATCTAAGTCTTCAAGGTACTTCCTGTTGTGACCAAATCACACATCACCCCATCGGACTGGGGACCCCCTCTTTTTTGAGCTCAGATGCTTTGCATTGATTTATGCAATCTCATTTCCAAGTTGTCAGGGTCTTGAATATTAATGATGCGGAGGATTAGATTGTCCATGAGTTGGTGCCTTGAAGTGACTTGAGCACCTTCAGTTGCCTTGAAGTTGGTGTTGGCGCCTAAGGAAGGTAATGAGTCTAGATGAAGCACCTTAGATGGGTTGATAAAGAAAGATGATGCACCTTAGGAGGAATTGGCGCCTTGAAGGATGATAAAAGGGCTCTTTGAAGTGGCAGACAACATGAAGTAGCGCCTAAGCAAAGGTAAGTGACTCATGCCCCTTGAATGCCTTGTGTCAATCAAAATCAAACTTCAAACTTCCATCTAGCGCCAGGATGAAGATCAAGTGGAAATGCGCCTTGGAGTTGAGGTTGGTCCATTTCAGAGTAAATGAGCGCCTAGAAGCATAGGCCATCATCAGGAAAAGTTTGGTTGAGTTGAATTTGCGCCTAAGAGTAGAAGCGCCTTACTAATGGAATGAGAGCGCCCTGATGATTAAAGTCTCCAGAGATGAATGCCTTAACCAATCTAGCACCTTCAAGAGGATGGCATTTAAGGAGTATTCTTGGCATGTTGAAGTGACTTGGGCGCCTTGATGGGGAGAGGTCTTGATGAAGAGAGTAAGGTTGAATATCTAAGGGTAATATGTGCCACAGATGATAGAAATTGATCACCTTGGAAGGTAAAACACTTCAAATGTTTTCAAGGAATTGGATAAGTCATTTAGCGCCTATAGTGGGAGGTATTGTTTTGGCGCCTTGGACAAGATTGGGCATCCAGAGAAGATTTGCTCAGAGTACTCACTTAGCGCCCTGGGGCCAACTCAAGTAGACATTGCACCATCTAGATCAAACCTTGAAATGCGCCCAAAGAAGACATGAAGAAAGATATGCACCCTATGTTGGAGGAATCAAGTTGGATAAGTACTTGAAGAACTTGAAGAACTTGCATTAAGTGTTTTAGCACCTTGGATGAGGATATTAGCGCCTTGGTATGGTTTGGAGCGCCTTTAGCTGTGCCTTGAGGAGATTTTCTTACATCTTAAAGGAGGTTCTGACACCTTGCCCCCTTTGGTATCTAGCACCCTAGTGGCTTTAACCTAACGCCTTTGGAGTCCAAAATGCGCCTTTGAAAGTTGAAGTGAACCTTGATAATTGGAGTCTTCATAATGAGCGCCTAGGTCTTGTTGAGTAGAATACCCCACAATGTGCGCCTAGGTCTTTAAGAAGAGTAATGATACTTGAGATAGAGCGCCTTGAGGAGGTAGTTGAGCGCCCTGGATTGAATAATTGGAGTTCAAGGAAGGTTTGAGCACCCAAGGCATATGGCTAGAGAAGTTGTAGAAAAGACCACTTTTGGCGCCTTAAAAGTTTGAATGCTTGGGGAGTTTTTGCAAAGATCTAGTTTGAGCGCCCTTATGCCCTACGATCATCTAGTTTGTGTGTCTTGTAATGAGGAGTTCATGTAAGTTTGGAATGAGCACCTTGAATAAGTGTAAACTAGCCTAGAGAAGGGTATGTGCGCCTTGTGCGCCTTGAGCATTCCAGAGATAACTGTGCGCCTAGAACAATATGAGCGCTCATGATGATGATTAACGCCCTGATGAGACTATGAGCGCCTTGTTCAGGAGATACCTTGTTTGATCATAAAATGCGCCTTGAGTCTTGAAGGTTTTGAGCGCCTAGGTGATTTGGATGTTGGGATGTTGGGATGATGCGCCTTAGGAGGAATTGGCGCCTTGAAGGATGATAAAAGGGCTCTTTGAAGTGGCAGAGAGCATGAAGTAGCGCCTAAGCAAAGGTAAGTGACTCATGCCCCTTGAATGCCTTGTGTCAATCAAAATCAAACTTTAAACTTCCATCTAGTGCCAGGATGAAGATCAAGTGGAAATGCGCCTTGGAGTTGAGGTTGGTCCATTTCAGAGTAAATGAACACCTAGAAGCATAGGCCATCATCAGGAAAGGTTTGGTTGAGTTGAATTTGTGCCTAAGAGTAGAAGCGCCTTACTAATGGAATGAGAGCGCCCTGATGATTAAAGTCTTCAGAGCTGAATGCCTTAACCAATCTAGCGCCTTCAAGAGGATGGCATTTAAGGAGTATTCTTGGCATGTTGAAGTGACTTGGGCGCCTTGATGGGGAGAGGTCTTGATGAAGAGAGTAAGGTTGAATATCTAAGGGTAATATGTGCCACAGATGATAGAAATTGATCACCTTGGAAGGTAAAACACTTCAAATGTTTTCAAGGAATTGGATAAGTCATTTAGTGCCTATAGTGGGAGGTATTATTTTGGCGCCTTGGACAAGATTGGGCATCCGGAGAAGATTTGCTCAAAATACTCACTTAGCACCCTGGGGCCAACTCAAGTAGATATTGCACCATCTAGATCAAACCTTGAAATGCGCCCAGAGAAGACATGAAGAAAGATATGCGCCCTGTGTTGGAGGAATCAAGTTGGATAAGTACTTGAAGAACTTGAAGAACTTGCATTAAGTGTTTTAGCGCCTTGGATGAGGATATTAGAGCCTTGGTATGGTTTGGAGCGCCTTTAGCTGTGCCTTGAGGAGATTTTCTTACATCTTAAAGGAGGTTCTAACACCTTGCCCCCTTTGGTATCTAGCACCCTAGTGGCTTTAACCTAATGCCTTTGGAGTCCAAAATGCGCCTTTGAAAGTTGAAGTGAACCTTGATAATTGGAGTCTTCATAATGAGCGCCTAGGTCTTGTTGAGTAGAATACCCCACAATGTGTGCCTAGGTCTTTAAGAAGAGTAATGATACTTGAGATAGAGCACCTTGAGGAGGTAGTTGAGTGCCCTGGATTGAATAATTGGAGTTCAAGGAAGGTTTGAGCACCCAAGGCATATGGCTAGAGAAGTTGTAGAAAAGACCACTTTTGGCGCCTTAAAAGTTTGAATGCTTGGGGAGTTTTTGCAAAGATCTAGTTTGAGCGCCCTTATGCCCTACGATCATCTAGTTTGTGTGTCTTGTAATGAGGAGTTCATGTAAGTTTGGAATGAGCGCCTTGAATAAGTGTAAACTAGCCTAGAGAAGGGTATGTGCGCCTTGAGCGCCTTAAGCATTCCAGAGATAACTGTGCGCCTAGAACAATATGAGCGCTCATGATGATGATTAACGCCCTGATGAGACTATGAGCGCCTTGTTCAGGAGATATCTTGTTTGATCATAAAATGCACCTTGAGTCTTGAAGGTTTTGAGTGCCTAGGGATGTTCGTATGTGCCCAAGATTGAGGTAAGTGAGCGCTTGTAATGGAGGAGAGAAATGAGATGGAATGTTTTGTAGAGATTGGCGCCTAGAGACCCATTTTTGCACCTTTGATGATGACCATTTTTGCATAAGAGTTTAGCGCCTTAGAGTTGTAAACTTTCTCTTTGGGTGCCCCTGAGTGAATGTTGGCACCTTGGACAACTAAATACGCCTTTGATGGAGTAGAGCCCAGAAGGGGAGTAGGAGGAAACCCAATCTTCAAGATTCATCAAGCTTCAAAGTTTAGGTCAGAGGTTATCCACTTTATCCAAGGAAGGTGTTATCATCTACACTCCGAGAAGGTAATGTCAAAGGCCATCATGAAGGATCACTTCATCAACTTCAAGTCCTTCAAGTTCAAGTCCTTTCACCTAGCAAGTCCAAGAGAGATTTCTACTCTGATTCATGAAGTAAGCTTATATCATCCTTATCTACTCTACGAGAAGAAGAAACATTACAAAGTCAATCAAATGAGTTACAAGTACCATACATCCAATTGTAAGGAGTGAACCACCTTAAGGAAAAATAGTTCTCTTGAAGTTACTTGAAATGTCAAAAGGTTTAGCGCCTCAAAGTAAGGTCAGAGGTGAGGTTAGAGGTGAAATGCGCCTTTGGACCATTCTGGCGCCTTGGATGAAGAACCTATATCTTGAGCCCAACAGGTAAAATTTGTGCCTTAGTGGATTTGGAGAGTTATAGAGATTAGAGAAAAGTGCCTTGAAGATAGAGTTGAGCGCCTTAAAAGAGGTAGCTCATCAAAGATGATCAAATTATTGAATGAAGGTAGGCGCTCTTTGCCTTCAAATTGGTTTCATTGAGGTGCCTAGGACAAATGATCCTTGATTGCATAAGTTTGAGGGTATATCCTCCATATATGCAAGTTGAAGAAGAGCTTCAGGATTCGATTGATAATGCTCGAGCTATCATAAGACAAGGCGCCCATTTTGTTCACCACTTGTAGCATCACTTGTTCAAGGCGCATGTGTGATTTGGTCAAAAACAGGCGCCTAGAGTGAATAGGCTTTCATCCTGACTTAATACACTGCCTCCTTCTGATGATTTTTGGGGCAGCAGAAAACCTTTCACCACGGGCAAATGCCTCAGAGCTATAAAAAATCGAGAGAAGTTATTGTAGAGGCACTCTACGTGATCGCGTTGCCTCAGACGGAATGTTTCTAAGTGACACAGTTTTCGAGTAATATCTCATCAAAGATTACTGCCTTTTTGCACTTTGGACTCTTCAGGGATATCGTCGGTACAATGTAGCTCCGACAGTTTCAACATGTTTGGGTGAAAAATAGGACCATGCCTAGCGTAAATGTACCCATTCGGACGCGTTGGAACAGTCAGTTTGGTCGCATCAGGAGTAGGACAAAAATTACACCCCTTTGCAACTTTACACTGCCTCCTTCTGACGATTTTTGGGGCAGCAGAAAACCTTTCCCCACGGACAAATGCCTCAAAGCTATAAAAAACTGAGAGAGGTTATTGTAGAGGCACCCTACGTGATCGCGTTGCCTCAGACGTAATGTTTCTAAGTGACACAGTTTTCGAGTAACATCTCGTCAAAGATTGCTACCTTTTTGCACTTTGGACTCTTCAGGGATATCGTTGGTACAATGTAGCTCCGACTGTTTCAACATGTTTGGGTGAAAAATAGGACCATGCCTAGTGTAAATGTACCCATTCGGACGCGTTGGAATAGTCAGTTTGGTCGCATCAGGAGCAGGACGAAAGTTACACCCCTTTGCAACTTTACACTGCCTCCTTCTGACGATTTTTGGGGTAGCAAAAAACCTTTCACCACGGGCAAATGCCTCAGAGCTATAAAAAACTGAGAGAGGTTATTGTAGAGGCACTCTACGTGATCCCGTTGCCTTAGACGGAATGTTTTTAAGTGACACATTTTTTGAATAACATCTCGTCAAAGATTGCTGCCTTTTTGCACTTTGGACTCTTTAGGGATATCGTCGGTACAATGTAGCTCCGATTGTTTCGACATGTTTGGGTGAGAAATAGGACCATGCCTAGCATAAATGTACCCATTCAGACACGTTGGAACAGTCAGTTTGGTCGCATCAGGAGCAGGACGAAAGTTACACCCCTTTGCAACTTTACACTGCCTCCTTCTGATGATTTTTGGGGTAGCAGAAAACCTTTCATCACGGGCAAATGCCTCAGAGCTATAAAAAATTGAGAGAGGTTATTGTAGAGGTACTCTACGTGATAGCGTTGCCTCAGACAGAATGTTTCTAAGTGACACGGTTTTCAAGTAACATCTCGTCAAAGATTGCTGCCTTTTTGCACTTTGGACTCTTCAGGGATATCGTCGGTACAATGTAGCTCCGACTGTTTCAACATGTTTGGGTGAAAAATAGGACCATGCCTAGCATAAATGTACCCATTCAGACACGTTGGAACAGTCAGTTTGGTCGCATCAGAAGTAGGATGAAAGTTACACCCCTTTGCAACTTTACACTGCCTCCTTCTAACGATTTTTGGGGCAGTAGAAAACCTTTCACCACGGGCAAATGCTTCAAAGCTATAAAAAATTGAGAGAGGTTATTGTAGAGCCACTCTACATGATCGTGTTGCCTCAGACAGAATGTTTCTAAGTGACACGATTTTTGAGTAACATCTCGTCAAAGATTGCTACCTTTTTGCACTTTGGACTCTTCAGGGATATTGTCGGTACAATGTAGCTCCGACTGTTTCGACATGTTTGGGTGAAAAATAGGACCATGCCTAGCGTAAATGTACCCATTCAGACACGTTGGAACAGTCAGTTTGGTTGCATCAGGAGCAGGACGAAAGTTACACCCCTTTGCAACTTTACATTGCCTCCTTCTGACAATTTTTGGGGCAGCAGAAAACCTTTCACCACGGGTAAATGCCTCAGAGCTATAAAAAATTGAGAGAGGTTATTGTAGAGGCACTCTACGTGATAGCGTTTCCTCAGACGGAATGTTTCTAAGTGACACGGTTTTTGAGTAACATCTCGTCAAAGATTGCAGCCTTTTTGCACTTTGGACTCTTCAGGGATATCATTGGTACAATGTAGCTCAAACTGTTTCGACATGTTTGGGTGAAAAACAGGACCATGCCTAGCGTAAATGTACCCATCCGGATGCGTTGGAACAGTCAGTTTGGTCACATCACGAGCAGGACACCAAAAATGCAAAAGTTGCTTTGTGCAACTTGACAACATTGACACTTTTTTGCAACATAACTCAAAGACTCAAACTGACCCCAAATGACTCAAAGTGACTTAAAATCACCTTGATTTGGTGCCCAATGTACATTATAGAGGTCGAGGCACTCCTTATCATTCAAACATCTTAGATGAGCACATAGGAAAGGAAAAAGCTCTAAGTTTCATCATCATGACCGCCTAATATCAAGAGACTTTAATGCATTGATTTGGCGCCCTATATGTGAAGGAAGATCTAAAGGCATGAAAGTGGATGTCATATTGCAAGAGTTTGGATCATCAAAATTGAAAGAAATAAGTCTATTAAGATTGGGCGCCCTTGGTCTTCTTTTCATTCATTATGAGCGCCTTGGGAGAATGGTATATAGGTCATCATCATGATTGGGCGCCCTGGATCCAAAGTGTTGGAGAGATCATCAAATGGTGTCTAGTAGGGTGAGTTATGAGTTTGGTCACATCAGGAGTAGGACACCAAAAATGCATAACATAATGATGTAAAAATGTGTACATATGTGTAAAAATGCAGGAGGAAATAAAAAAAGACAAACCTTACAAATTAATGTGCATACTTACAACTCAATGTAATATAACTTTACAAAATCAATGTGAATACTTACAAATTAATCCAATGAACCATCCAGGTCTGCTCTACTCTTTATTGTGTCAAGTATTGCTTCATGGTCAGACTCACGCACCTTCCACAATATTTTGTTTAAAGGTCTACCCCGATACTTTATCAAATGAACATTGGATGCCACGACAAGGTTCGAGTAATAAAGAATCTTTCGATGCATGTCAAAGTCCTGAAATAGCCAAATATTAACACTCTTATGTGGGTACCTTCTAAGCCATGTTCCAGTAATAACCACTGATCCTGTAGGGTATTCGATATTTTCTCCATCTGTAACAGGGGCCTCCAATTTCTTTTTGGCCTCAACACAATGACATAAGTAATAATCTATTCCCTCTTCATTATCTTCATCTGCAATAACTGCATATACGTGCCCTACATTGATATGTGTAGCAAATTAGATGAAATTAGTCAACATTACAAAAACACTACAAAGTAAGATGACATTACCTGGTTGAACTAGATGAAATTAGATGCATATACATGCCCTATATTACCTGGTTGAACTAAATCTGATATGTGGTCAAAGTCAACTGACGATTCCATCTGTGTTAGTTCCAGTGCCGTCGGGGGTCGATACATGTCAAGTGGGCTAAGATAACTTAACTGCCATTCGTCAACCCACTCCTTTGACTCGCACTCATCCCAGACTTGAATTGTACAGGAAGAACAAAAGCATGACATCTTTCGTGTATGGATACTCCATGAACCTGCAATTGAGCTTCTGAAAGAGTGCATCTCATTTGATCCTGTCAGTGTACAACAATCCTCATATGGTGCAATGTTAGTATCATCTATCAACCAAAAAAATCTACAAACTAAAGACTTACCTTCATTACCTGGACCCATGGAAGCATTACACCACTCGACAATCGATTTTGCATCTGTCAACTTTGCATTATCTTTATACTTTAACTCTTCTCGTGTTATGGCTCTTTTGATACATGCTCCTGCACCATCATGCTCCCCCTTTCCCTGTCCGGCCTCACAAAAGTTCCACATATGTTGAATACCTGTAAAATTATGCCTCCTACTCAGCCAATAGAAATTCTGCGAGTTCTTGAATTGTGACGCACAATTATCTGACCATATGATATGCTGACTAAACGATATGCCCCTTCTAGCCAAATCATTGTAGAACACTTGAAAGCAACCTTGCATGAACTCCGTAGAATGCATGCGATCATCACTAATATAGAAATTATACTCCCTTATGATCTTTGTGTCATCCTCTGTACTATCATTCGCATGAATGAATGCGATGTGCACAAATATAGAAACCTGTGTGGAGTTGTAATATTGTGATTGCACCTCACGCTGTGGCTGTAGACTGTAGTTCTCTGCAAAGTTGACGACTGAAACAATGCTACCAACCGGAAATGTGTCCTTGCATAACTTGAATTGCAAGTCCAACCATCGAGCTCTATGGGCATGTCTTGCATACTCATACACTATGCTGTCACGAAATATAGGCATAAACTGATACACTGGAATCTTTTCAATAACTAATTCACACCTCTTTATTTCTTTACCATCTTTTGTATTGTATGCCACTGTTTTATACTTGCCAAACTCTACTAGTTTGTTTCCAACCGCATGTGTTATTTCCATATGTTCACATATTGGCAAATGTTGCAAGCCACCGCAACGATGACATGTGCCATCCAAACATAATTTCTTGTAGAATATTTGACCTTCCTCTCTTTCACATAAAATTCTTGATATGAAGTCTCTTGAAGATGTTGGTGGGGCACATATGGCACAACCCTGCAAATCATTGTTAGTATGCATATCTAAACATATAGACCTATAAGCATCAAAATGGTTAGAAAATTCAATATGTAATCTACAACAACAAGTAGTGCGTGTGTGATTTATCTTAACATAGAAAGGTTTTAGCATTTCAAAATATCTTTGACAAATTTTAATTTGAGGATACTTCTCTAGAAATTTACCATAAAACTGTGTTTGAGTCTCATCCAAAAAATGCTTTGGATGTGGCTCGCGGTTCTGACTACCAATTCTCCTTCTTACCACATCCCTTTGATTCGGAGATACCCTTGTGTAATTCTTCCAAAAGTCTTCAATTAGTGATCTCAATGCTTCAACAATTGGTTTATCTTTTCGTAGTAGTCTCCCCGAGAACACCCATAATTCATTGGCATTAGTGTCCTCAATTCTTTGGCGTCTTCCAACGGCTCTTGATAAAGTTTTCCTATTAATTCTCAATTCTTGACTTGTCTTTCTAATGAGACGAGCTTTCCTCGTTTGACTACTTACTATAGTCGATGTAATCACACGCCGTGTTGTATTACTATCTTTTGTGTGTGAGGTGTTACCCACACTCTCATACGCACTCATTAGATTCTTGACAATAGATTTTTCACTTGAAGCCTCTGATGTTCTCAACCCAAGAATCTTCATGATAGACCTATACTTTATACTTCGCATCATTTCAACGAATAGTTGACATCTTGCAGTCTCATTTAACTTTTCAAAGACCAATCTCCAAATCTTATTAGCATATCTTCTACAAGTGCGTTTTGGAATCTTACCTTCCATTGGCTGCAAAATATTCTCATCAATATCAATCAAATACTTTGGCTTTCTATGCAAAATTCTAGGTGGTGTCAAGTTAGGTAAATTCATCTCAACATTAGGAATTTCATCAATATTTAAATGAGATGGGTTAGATGGCATACCTTTGATCGAAGATGGAATAGATGACATACCTTGAGGTTGAGGTGGGAACGATGGCGTACCTCCTTCATCACATGTGAGTGATGATGTACTCTCAACTTGAGATGTGGTAGATGGTGTCCCTACATGTTGACTTGCGGTAAAGGACATGTCTCCAAATATGGTATTCAAATCTCTCGTACCACGAAGTTTTTGCATTCGTTCTCTTTGTGCCGCCAATACCATATCTCTTTGTGATGGTTGTGGTTCCTCTTCAATTGGTATGTCTTCATTTATCGTGTCCAATTTCCTCTTCTCACGAAGTTCCCTCATAGCCATTGCTTTCTTTGCATTCTTAGCTTCTATCTCTTCCTGTGTTGGTTTAATTCTTGATCGTTTCCTCGGCATGATGGAGAATTTGTCTGTAGCATGATAAAGAGACCAATATTAGTTCCTAAGAAATGAATACATGATAATAGTGGGATTGTATTTTTTTTATGTTGTAAGGATTTATTCTTGTATAGTTTGACATCATGGTATGAACTAAGGTTTGTTTATTACACAATTATTAAAGAGCCCAAGTGTAGAAAATATACATGGCATCATGTGAGATTGTAGGTTGCTTTCTTGATTGGGAATGTGTCTATTTTAAACATGTATGATAAAGCATGACAAAGTAATTCAATCTGAAATAAGGAAAATGTAAAGAACATGCATGTAAAGACTTGACATACCTAAATAACGAAGATTTGAATGGAGAGAGTACCCAATTATGTAGTGTTTTTATCTTCTTGCATCAAACTCCTCAACAATTTGAGTTTTTCACCACTTGCTTCCTTTTCAATGTTACATTCTTAAAATTGAATCACAATTAACATTGCAACACTACAAAAATTGAAACTTGAATAGATATATATCAAACTTGGTGTGAAAACTATGTTATTTCCTCCTTCTCAAGTTGGCAAAGCAGAAAAGGTGGTGGAAAGATCATGCAAAGGTGGTACAATGTGTCAAATGTGCATGTGAACTTCCCAATAGCATGAAAGCACTTCTTTTTTGTCAGAGCACGCGCATAATCAGTAAGAAAATAGAGCATGTGGGCCTGGATCACGGGGGTAACCACTTTTTTACCATTTCAATAGAAATACAAAATGCGAGCGCATTATAACGCGCTCGCATTTTATCCTGCTATACATTCATCACATCCTTTGCATTGATCACATCTTTTTCTTGCAAGGGCTTGCCAAATGCTCTGCCATATGATAGGCATAACAATGAAGGGGCAAGCCCTCATAATCAAGTTCGTGATAGAAAATACCCTCAACCCTCAACGTCAAACCCTAATCCCTAAACCCTCAACTCTGATCCCTCGACCCTCAACCCTCAATGTCAAATCCTAATCCCTCAACCCTATCCCTAAACCCTTAACCCTCAACATCAAATCCTGATCCCTCAACCCTCAACCCTATCCCTAAACCCTCAACGTCAAATCTTAATCCCTCAACCCTATCCCTAAACCCTCAACGTCAAATCCTAATCCCTCAACCCTATCCCTAAACCCTCAATGTCAAATCCTAATCCCTCAACCCTAATCCGTCATCCCTCAACGTCAAATCCTAATCCCTCAACCCTAATCCATCATCCCTCAACTCTAATCCCTCATCCCTAAACCCTAAATGTTATCCCTAATCCTACACCCTCAACAAACTCGATACTATACCTTAAACTCTAATCCCTTATCCCTAAACCCTCCAACCCTATCCCTAATCCTTACAACCCTTAACCCTAATCCCTCAACCCTTAACTCTGATCCATCAACCCTCAACATTATACCTTAAACCCTAATCCCTTCAACCTCAACCCTATCCCTAAATCCTTGACCCTCGAACCTCAACCCTCAACCCTCGACGTCAAACCCTAATCCCTCAAGCCTTAACTCAGATCCCTCATCTCTCAACCCTAACCCTAAACCCTCAACGCTCAACATCAAATCCTAATCCCTCAACCCTTCACTCTAATCCCTCAACCCTAAACCCTATCCCTAAACCCTCAACACTATACCTTAAACCCTAATCCCTCAGCCCTCAACCCTAAACCTTATCCCTAAACCCTAATCCCTCAACCCTCAACCCTAATCCGTCATCCCTCAACTCTAATCCCTCATCCCTAAACCCTAAATGCTATCCCTATTCCTACACCCTCAACAGAATCGATACTATACCTTAAATCCTAATCCCTCAACCCTTAACTCTGATCCCTCGACCTTCAACCCTAACCCTAAACCCTAAACCCTCAACATCAAATTCTAATCCCTCAACCCTAAACCCTATCCCTAAACCCTCAACACTATACCTTAAACCCTAATCCCTCAACCCTAACCCTAAACCTTGTCCCTAAACCCTAATCCCTCAACCCTCAACCCTAATCTGTCATCCATCATCCCTCAACTCTAATCCCTCATTCCTAAACCCTAAACGCTATCCCTATTCCTAGACCCTCAACAGGCTCGATACTATACCTTAAACCCTAATCCCTCTACCCTCGACACTCTTATTTAACCCTAATCCCTTGACCATTAACCCTATCCCTCAACCTCAACCCTCAACCCTCAACCCTCAACTCTCAACATTAAACCCTAATTCATCAACCCTAAACCCTAATCCCTCAAACCTAAACCCTATCCCTAAACCATCAACCCTCAACACTATACCTTAAACCCTAATCCATCAACCCTCAACCCTAAACCTTATCCCTAAACCCTAATCCCTCAACCCTCAACCCTAATCCATCATCCCTCAACTCTAATCCCTCATCCCTAAACCCTAAATGCTATCCCTATTCCTAAACCCTCAACAGACTCGATACTATACCTTAAACTCTAATCCCTTATCCCTAAACCCTCCAACCCTATCCCTAATCGTTATACCCTCCACACTCAACTTTAACCCTAATTCCTCGACCCTCAACCCTATCCCTAAACCCTTGACCCTCGAACCTCAACCCTCAACCCTCAACATCAAACCCTAATCCCTCAACCCTTAACTCTGATCCCTCGACCTTCAACCCTAACCCTAAACCCTAAACCCTCAACGTCAAATTCTAATCCCTCAACCCTAAACCCTCAACACTATACCTTAAACCCTAATCCCTCAACCCTAACCCTAAACCTTGTCCCTAAACCCTAATGCCTCAACCCTCAACACTATACCTTAAACCCTAATCCCTCAACCCTAACCCTAAACCTTGTCCCTAAACCCTAATGCCTCAACCCTCAACCCTAATCTGTCATCCGTCATCCCTCAACTCTAATCCCTCATTCCTAAATCCTAAAAGCTATCCCTATTCCTAGACCCTCAATAGGCTTGATACTATACCTTAAACCCTAATCCCTCTACCCTCGACACTCTTATTTAACCCTAATCCCTTAACCATTAACCCTATCCCTCAACCTCAACCCTGAACCCTGAACCCTCAACTCTCAACATTAAACCCTAATTCATCAACCCTAAACCCTAATCCCTCAAACCTAAACCCTATCCCTAAACCATCAACCCTCAACACTATACCTTAAACCCTAATCCCTCAACCCTCAACCCTAAACCTTATCCCTAAACCCTAATCCCTCAACCCTCAACCCTAACCCCTCATCCCTCAACTCTAATCCCTCATCCCTAAACCCTAAATGCTATCCCTATTCATAAACCCTCAACAAACTCGATACTATACCTTAAACTCTAATCCCTTATCCCTAAACCCTCCAACCCTATCCCTAATCCTTACACCCTCCACACTCTACTTTAACCCTAATCCCTTCAACCTCAACCCTATCCCTAAACCCTTGACCCTCGAACCTCAACCCTCAACCCTCGATGTCAAACCCTATTCCCTCAACCCTTAACTCTGATCCCTCATCTCTCAACCCTAACCCTAAACCCTAAACCCTTAACCCTCAATGTCAAATCCTAATCCCTCAACCCTAAACCCTATCCCTAAACCCTCAACACTATAACTTAAACCCTAATCCCTCAGCCCTCAACCCTAAACCTTATCCCTAAACCCTAATCCCTCAACCCTCAACCCTAATCTGTCATCCCTCAACTCTAATCCCTCAACCCTAAACCCTAAATGCTATCCCTATTCCTACACCCTCAACAGAATCGATACTATACCTTAAACCCTAATCCCTTATCCCTAAACCCTCAAACCCTATCCCTAATCCTTATACCCTCCACACTCTACTTTAACCCTAATTCCTCGACCCTCAACCCTATCCCTGAACCCTTGACCCTCGAATCTCAACCCTCAACCCTCAACGTCAAACCCGAATCCCTCAACCCTTAACTCTGATCCCTCGACCCTCAACACTATACCTTAAACCCTAATACCTATCCTTCAACCCTTAACCCTTAAAACTTAAACCCTATCCCTACACCCTCAACACTTGACACTATATCTTAAGCCTTAAACCCTCATCCCTAAAGCCTCAACCCTCAATCCTTAAACCTTCAACCCTAAACCCTATCCCTTATCCCTCTACCCTCGACACTCTAACCCTAACCTTGACATTAAATGCTAATCCGTCAACCCTAAACCCTAATCCTAAACCCTCAACCCTCAACACTATACCTTAAACCCTAATCCCTCAACCCTCAACCCTAAACCTTATCCCTAAACCCTAATCCCTCAACCCTCAACCCTAATCCATCATCCCTCAACTATAATCCCTCATCCCTAATCCCTAAATGCTATCCCTATTCCTAAACCCTCAACAGACTTGATACTATACCTTAAACCCTAATCCCTTATCCCTAAACCCTCCAACCTTATCCCTAATCCTTACACCCTCCACACTCTACTTTAACCCTAATCCCTCGACCCTAAACCCTATCCCTAAACCCTTGACCCTTGAACCTCAACCCTCAACCCTCAATGTCAAACCTTAATCCCTCAACCCTTAACTTTGATCCGTCGACCCTCAACTCTATCCCTAAACCCTAAACCGTAATCTGTCATCCCTCATCCCTAAACGTTAAATGCTATCCCTATTCCTAGACCCTCAACGGGCTCGATACTATACCTTAAACGCTAATCCCTTATCCCTAAACCCTCCAACTCTATCCCTTATCCCTTAACCCTCATGATTAATAGCCTTGAACGTAAAAAAAATTGAGTGGGACATAACGCAAGCGCATTATAACACACTCGCGTTATGTCAAACATGACAAAAGACAGACTTGCGGGAAAGAAAAATGCAAGGTAAAACATAACGCGAGTGCGTTATAACGCGCTCGAGTTATTTCTTGCTTTGGGAATCCCAAGCCTTGGGCTTGTGATTTGCTTTGGATTTCCAACCCAAAGGCTTGGAGTGCCTTATGAACAGTCACAGACGTGTTTTTCTATATTCTTCAAAATTTCACATAATTTCGTTCGTGCTAACCCTCAGATTTGCACGTGTTTCAAGGTTGAACAAATTGAACACATGGGTAATGTTAGGCTTTCTCTTAGCTATTTGACGATGTGATTTTTTTCACATTTTAACAATGTTAAGCCTTTCATCTTTAATTTCTTTTGTTTGTGTGTCCGTTTTTAGGCAAAAACCACTGTTTGGTCTTTTTTTCATTGTAAAATAACTATTCATTCAAATTTCAAAAAAATACATATTTAGAAACTAGACTCCATTCTACAAATATTAAAAAAATAAAAAAATGATTTTCAATTAGTTTTCAAAATTTATAGGGGTAGCACGGCCAAAATTCTATTTTTTAGGATGTGTCCACTTTAAAAATTAGTAAAAAATTAAATATTCATCAAAAAATTATTAGAAAAATCAGGCATAAACTACATGCTATTAGCTAATTTCTCACTGAAGCGATTTTAAAAATACCCAAAAAAAGTTGACCTTTTGAGGGAGCCACAAAACATGCTATGTTATGTTTTTTTGACAGAAACAACACCAATTTATGTGGCTCCCTCTTTTGAACCCCTTAATCTATGCCATTTTCAAAACAAAATAGTAGTTTAGAAAGTAGACTCGGAGCACTACGAACATTGTTTTGGTTGCATCCCCAAATTTTGAGTGTAACTATGCTCAATTTCTCATCCAAGGCCAGTATTTCCTGATTTCAGAAAAAAAGTGGCCACTTAAGACCCCTTTTTGGCCCCCCATCTTCTTGCACTTACCCAAATAGGAGGGGAAGCTTAAATTGCAAGGGTTGAAGAAAGGGCACAAGGGACACTTGGAAATAGTGACTGAGATATTTAAAGTGGCACCTCCCTTGTGCATGGTGGGGTTAAAGAATTTATTTCGAATAGATATTCTCCCGGTTGTCTTAAAGATATTTAAGGACCAATTTAAATATATTTTTGCTATTTTTAATAGATTAAATCTTTTGCATAACATTCGTTTTAGGAAAATAAGGCTTATCCTTTATTGGAAAAATAGAGATAAAACACTTGTTATTTGGGGTTTTATCATGCATTTTCAGCATATTTTCCCACTATTTATTTAAACAAATAAGTGGGCATTCCCAATGTTGAATATATATCACTTTAAATTATTATTAATAAATAACAAATATTTATTACAAGAAAATATAATAATAGAGAGGGGGGGGACAAAGCGAGTAGAGAGGAAGCAAAAAGAGAGAGAAAGATAGAGGAAGAGAAAAGGAGGGAGACAAATAGAGATAAAGAAATATATATGAAATTAAATAACAATTATATAGCAATACCTATTAAATATATTAATTATTATATATATTTATTAGTTTTAATTGTGCACATTAGAACTTTAGTGTACCCATTGCACACTAAAGTGTAGCTTTTTCTAACAATAGAAACATCTCATCTCCAAGTTTCATTGATTCATACATGGCATGGCCAATACAATTGGAAACAATGCCACTTATTGAAGTGGCTTAAAAATGGACATTTATAGCATTTCAAAAGTCCACCAAATGGAAAGAACGCTTAACACCGGATATTGTTTGAGTCTCCCCTCGTTTCACTACCATCCTAACAGTAAATGATCAATATTTTCAAGCATGCTATTCCAACCCATTAGAGCAAGATATTGTTCAAAAACATTCACAATGATATTGGTTTATTAGAGCAAGATACTCAACCCATTGGGAAATAATTTCAACCAACTACCATCCATGGAGATTACACCGTACATCTCCAAATCCATTGACAGAAACTGATGATGAAGCTCCTTTTGACTGGGGACATGCAATACAAGAAGATAGTTTGATGTATATACATAGGCCTACCATTTCAGTTGGATAGTCTCGACATGCTTGGGAAACAAGAAGAAGACCGAAACAAAAAACTTTACTTGCATACCGGAACGTTTACCCACTACTATTCAAAAACAACTTTACTTGAATGCATGTCAACATATTTAATTTACTCCATTTCTTTTCTAATTCAAGACAACAACATGTATCACTACATTCTTTCAATGTTCAAATGATTGATGGACAACAACCATTCACCAACAACTACTATAGAACAACAACACGAATCATTACAAGGTTTCAACAAACCAAAATGCACCAAAAAAAATAGTGCAAATATTCTCTATACTCTCTTTTTGAAGATACTAATATTAGAAACAAATAAAAAATTCCCCTTTGATATTGGAAACAAATAGCTTCTTTCCACATCCATTCTCGGTGTACCCATTGCACACTAAGGTGTGATTGTTAGTTTATATATGGAGGAGTAGAAACTAGTAAAAGCACTAAAGGTGCTATCAAATGGCCAATAGACACAAATATTTATAACCATGCCAACCAAGCACTACATATTTATATTTTTAATGAGTCTTCTATGCAATGCTTGGCAAACACTCTTCAAATATATTTAATGTTTCTTGATGTATAGTAAATCTTGCTTATCATCAACACATACATTTCTATATACTATTAAAATTATATACCACACATTTGACTTCGAGACTAATTTTTTAAATTTTAATAAAATGATTAGTAATTAAAAAAATATGATTAAGAAGTCTTAAAATAACTTATAAGAGGATGAATGTTTAAAATGAGGAGAGACAATTGACAAATGCCACACTTATTAACACTAATTCATTAGGCAACTCTTGCCATGTCTCTGTTGTCCTTTTATTGCCCTTTGATTTTCATCTTTTTCTTTTACCCTTAATATCTATTATAAATATATACTTGTGTAATGTCCCCTTTTCGGATATTCCTGATTTCTTTACTTGCATACAATAATATCACTAGAAAGGGACATTACATATATTAAAGATCAATAAATTAGGATAATATTTAGTTCAATTCATAACACAATTCAGTATTGACTATGTTCAAGTCTTAATTCTTATTTTTCTTTCTACTCCTCAACCTTGGATGGGGAATTACTTGTCTAGGGCACGCTAAACCTTCTCCAATGTAATTGGGATGAGATTACTCTGCCTCCCCCTAACAACCTTGTCTAGGGCGCACTAAACCATCTCCAACCCATCAGGAGGGAATTACTTCGCCTCTTCCTAACAAAACCACCTACCCTAAAGTTAGAGGCAATAGAAATAACTAAGTATTCACATCTCCTTCTAGTCCTCAACCACGGGTGGGGAATTACTTGTCTAGGGTGCACTAAACCTTCTCCAATGTAATTGGGATGGGATTACTCCACCTCTCCCTAACAACCATGTCTAGGGTGTGCTAAACCATCTCCAATCCATTAGGATGGAATTACTTTGCCTCTCCCTAACAAAACCATCATATCCTACGGTTGCAGGCAATAGAAGTAATGAGATGAACTTGCCATCACTTAGCAAGTTTCATATTGTATATTTATACACGTGTATGATATTATTGATAATTCTCTATTATATGCCTTTACTTAATATATGTCATTCATCATAAACATGGATAAAAATATTCTTGTCATAATTTGGAATATCATATTCTTATTCATATAATTATTTATTATCATTTGATGAGATGGTTCTCCTATACTTCGTAATGATATCATATTGACATCACTATCTCAATATGCATACATAGTTGCATGTATATATATATATATATATATATATATATATATATATATATATATATATATATATATATATATATATATATTCATCCAAAAGAACATATTATTAATTACCTTTCAGTTGCCTTTATTTTTTATGTAGATCTGTATTTTATTACTGATTATATGCCTGATATCTTTATTCACTGTTTGCCTCGGTCTGATCGTTGACTGCAGATTTAACTTTTTCTCTTTTTTTCTTTTTTTTTTCCCCCTTTCTTTGTGGTCACCGATTTCCATAAAATAAGTATATAGTGTCCCTTTGGAAAGGATGCAGCTTTATTAATCGCATCCTTCCATTTATGTTATGATCGCACCTTTTGAATACAATTTGTTTATATTATTATTGTAAACTTCAAAAGCTGTGTCAATATGGGATCAACCCATATTTGCCTTTTATGTTATATTTTATAATCTATATAATGATGATCACTGCCTAATCATTAGTAAGATGTAATTCATTTAATTCTTAATATTATTTTATATTTATATATTATTTATAGTATATATAAATATATTTATTTTTATATATTTATATTATTAATAAATTATATTATAAGTTATGATAATATTTAAATATATATTTATTTAAATATGAATATATGAATAATTGACGATAGAAAGGACATGATGGACACCATAATTTTCAAAAGCGACTTCACCGTCTTCATCATGATGTTTTAAATCTTTAATTTAAACAATGCTTTAATATCAGGGCATGACAGCCCACCCTGCCCAAAATTGCTTGTCCTCAAGCAATCTAAGATTTGGACAGCCAAGGATCTCTTCTCATCAATTTAAATAACGTGAGCAATTTTCTTTCATTCTTTTACTTGAAGTTTTTTCCTCTTCATCAATGGTTGCTTCTATCCTTTGGACTTGACCTCTCTTGGTACATCTGTGTCTTGGTTCCCATTTTTCCTTATAGTGGTAAAATAATTTTTCCCTTTCAAGTTCCCCTTTACAAGTGTGTCCACGAGTCCAGGGTTCCTTGCACTTGAAACATAAGTTTTTTCTTTTTGAGATCATCCTGTTCTTCTTTGGAAGGGATGACTTTTTCCTTTTGGTGGAAATTCTCTTTTTTGTGGAAGGGTTTTGTATGCTCATTTGAGGGTTTGTTATTTGATGAGGTTTCTAGTCTCAATGCCATTTCAATGGCATCATCAAGTGTTGTGGGTTTAAGTGCCCCCCCACTAATCCTCTTAGTTTCTCGTCCAAACCTTCAATAAATAGGAATGTTAGTCTTTCATCCTCAATCCTGGAAACTCAGATGGTTATCTTCTCAAATTCATTTATATATTCATCCACAATTCCTCTTTGTCTTACTAGGGTCAAGTCCTTGAAATCTTGTTGTGGATGTCGTTGATCAAATTTCTTGATGAAACTTTTGGAAAATTCCACATAGGATGTGATGGATTCATGCCCTTGAGTATGCTTCCCATTATGCCACCATTCATAGGCCAATCCATCCAAGTGTAGGATGGCAAATTGGAGGGCATCCCTCTCCATCATTGGGCTGAGTAGAAAGTAGTCGTTCAACTTTTGAAGCCATGCATGTGGGGTGATCTTATTGTTTCCATCAACGTTTGGAAGGTTCACCTTGTTCGCTTTGTGCTTTAAGTCCTTATTAATGGTTCTTCTTTCCCTTCCTGATAATTCATTCCTCTTTGAGTTACTAAAATCATTAAAGGATACAACTCTTCTCACTTTGGGGTCTAGGCTAGCATAAGCTTTAGAAATGTCTTCAATGCTCATGTCTTGAGTAGTATCATTTTCCATCCTTGAAGTGTCTTTACTTGGTAGGAAAGATGGTAGTGGAATCCTTGAACTTGAAGAAGACTTGCTATTTTCAAATTGCTTAGAGGTTACTTCCCTCCCATTAATTGATTGAGCTTTTAAATTTTCCATGTCATTTTTCAAAGTTTGCACCGTTTGCAATAGTGCTTGAGTAGCTTGATTTTGATCATTCATATTCTTGGTGGTTGCTTCAATGAAGGCTCTCAATTCATTGTTCATTTGTTCCTCTAAGAGTTGATGATTCCTCCTAGAGTAGGCTTGCATTAATTTATGTCCCTTGTAGGATATACTGATTTCCTCACCTCAAGTTGATCCTTTAATAGAATCAATAGAAATACTTGCAAGTTAGAGTGTGATGGAGGGCATGCTTCCTACCTATCAGCTCAAGTACGCAAGCAAGTAGCTCAAGCAAGTAGTCAAGTAGCTCAAATAGACAAGCAGATAGCTCAAGCAAGTAGGCAAGCAGCTCAAGTAGACAAGGAAGTAGCTCAAGCACGTAGGCAAGTAGCTCAAGTAGACAAGCAAGTAGCTCAAGCAAGTAGGGAAGTAGCTTAAGCAAGTAGGCAAGTAGCTCAAGTAGACAAGCAAGTAGCTCAAGCAAGTAGGCAAGTAGCTCAATTAGACAAGCAAGTAGCTCAAGAAAGTAACCAAGTAGCTCAAGTAGTCAAGCAAGTAGCTCAAGCAAGTAGGCAAGTAGCTCCAGTAGACAAGTAAGTAGCTCAAACAACAAAACATACATGTAAGTCATAAAGTATGCACTTAAATACATAAGTCACACGAATACACGTATACACATAAGCCACAAGGTAAACCTTTGAATACACATAAATCACAAGGTATACAGAGGATGGCAGGATGACTGCTCTGATACCACTTGTAATGTCCCCTTTTAGGATATTCCTGATTTCTTTACTTGCATACAATAATATCACTAGAAAGGGACATTACAGATATTAAAGATCAAATAAATTAAGATAATATTTAGTTCAATTCATAACACAATTCAGTATTGACTATGTTCAAGTCTTAATTCTTATTTTTCTTTCTACTCCTCAACCTTGGATGGGGAATTACTTGTCTAGGGCATGCTAAACCTTCTCCAATGTAATTGGGATGGGATTACTCCACCTCCCCCTAACAACCTTGTATAGGGCGCGCTAAACCATCTCCAACCCATCGGGATGGAATTACTTCACCTCTCCGTAACAAAACCACCTACCCTAAAGTTAGAGGCAATAGAAATAACTAAGTATTCACATCTCCTTCTAGTCCTCAACCACGGATGGGGAATTACTTGTCTAGGGTGCGCTAAACCTTCTCCAATGTAATTGGGATGGGATTACTCCACCTCTCCCTAAAAACCATGTGTAGGGCGTGCTAAACCATCTCCAATCCATTAGGATGGAATTACTTCACCTCTCCCCAACAAAACCATCCTATCCTACGGTTGCAGGCAACAGAAGTAATGAGATGAACTTGCCATCACTTAGCAAGTTTCATATTGTATATTTATACACATGTATGATATTATTGATAATTCTCTATTATATGTCTTTACTTAATATATGTCATTCATCATAAACATGGATGAAAATATTCTTGTCATAATTTGGAATATCATATTCTTATTCATATAATTATTTATTATCATTTGATGAGATGGTTCTCCTATACTTTGTAATGATATCATATTGAAATCACTATCTCAATATGCATACATAGTTGCATGTATATATATATTCATCCAAAAGAACATATTATTACTTACCTTTCAGTTGCCTTTATTCTTTTATGCAGATCTGTATTTTTCTACTGGTTATATGCCTGATATCTTTATTCACTGTTTGCCTTGGTCTAATTGTTGACTGCAGATTTAACTTTTTCTCTTTTTTTTCCCCCTTTCTTTGTGGTCACTAATTTCCTTAAAATAAGTATGTAGCTTCCCTTTGGAAGGGATGCAATTTTATTAATCGCATCCTTCCATTTATGTTATGATCACACCTTTTGAATACAATTTGTTTATATTGTTATTGTAAACTTCAAAAGTTGCATCAATATGAGATCAACCCATATTTGCCTTTTATGTTATATTTTATAATCTATATAATGATGATCGCTGCCTAATCATTAGTAAGATGTAATTCATTTAATTCTTAATATTATTTTATATTTATATATTATTTATAGTATATATAAATATATTTATTTTTATATATTTATATTATAAGTTATGATAATATTTAAATATGAATATATGAATAATTGACGATAGAAAGGACATGATGGACACCATAATTTTCAAAAGCGACTTCACCGTCTTCATCATGATGTTTTAAATCTTTAATTTAAATTATGCTTTAATATCGGGGCATGACAGCCCACCCTGCCCAAAATTGCTTGTCCTCAAGCAATCTAAGATTTGGACGGTCAAGGATCTCTTCTCATGAATTTAAATAATGTGAGCAATTTTCTTTCATTCTTTTACTTGAAGTTTTTTCCTCTTCATCAATGGTTGCTTCTATCCTTTGGACTCAACCTCTCTTGGTACATCTATGTCTTGGTTCCCATTTTTCCTTACAGTGGTAACATAATTTTTCCCTTTCAGGTTCCCCTTTACAAGTGTGTCCACGAGTCCAAGGTTCCTTGCACTTGAAACATAAGTTTTTTCTTTTTGAGATCATCCTGTTCTTCTTTGGAAGGGATGACTTTTTCCTTTTGGTTGAAATTCTCTTTTTTGTGGAAGGGTTTTGTATGCTCGTTTGAGGGTTTGTTATTTGATGAGGTTTTTAGTCTCAACGCCATTTCAATGGCATCATCATGTGTTGTGGGTTTAAGTGCCCCCCACTAATCCTCTTAGTTTCTCATCCAAACCTTCAATAAATAGGAATGTTAGTGTTTCATCCTCAATTTCGAAAACTCGGATGGCTATCTTCTCGAATTCATTTATATATTCATCCACAATTCCTCTTTGTCTTACTAGGGTCAAGTCCTTGAAATCTTGTTGTGGATGTCGTCGATCAAATTTCTTGATGAAACTTTTGGAAAATTCCACAAAGGATGTGATGGATTCATGCCCTTGAGTATGCTTCCCATTATGCCACCATTCGTAGGCCAATCCCTCCAAGTGTAGGATGGCAAATTGGAGGGCATCCCTCTCCATCATTGGGTTGAGTAGAAAGTAGTCGTTCAGCTTTTGAAGCCATGCATGTGGGATGATCTTATTGGTTCCATCAAAGTTTGGAAGGTTCACCTTGTTCGCTTTGTGCTTTAAGTCCTTATTAATGGTTCTTCTTTCCCTTCTTGATAATTGATTCCTCTTTGAGTTACTAAAATCATTAAAGGATACAACTCTTCTCACTTTGGGGTCTAGGCTAGCATAAGCTTTAGCAATGTCTTCAGTGCTCATGTCTTGAGTAGTATCATTTTCCATCCTTGAAGTGTCTTCACTTGGTAGGAAAGATGGTAGTGGAATCCTTGAACTTGAAGAAGACTTTCTATTTTTAGCTTGGTTACAGGTTACTTCCCTCCCATTAATTGATTGAGCTTTTAAATTTTCCATGTCATTTTTCAAAGTTTTCACCATTTACAATAGTGCTTGAGTAGCTTGATTTTGATCATTCATATTCTTTGTGGTTGCTTCAATGAAGGCTCTCAATTCATTGTTCATTTGTTCCTCTAATAGTTGATGGTTCCTCCTAGAGTAGGCTTGCATGAATTTATGTCCCTTGTAGGATATACTGATTTCTTCACCTCAAGTCGATCCTTCAATAGAATCCATAGAAATACTTGCAAGTTAGAGTGTGATGGAGGGCACACTTCCTACCTATCAACTCAAGCACGCAAGCAAGTAGCTCAAACAAGTAGGCAAGTAGCTAAAATAGACAAGCAAATAGCTCAAGCAAATAAGCAAGTAGCTCAAGCAAGTAGGCAAGTAGCTCAAGTAGACAAGCAAGTAGCTAAAGCAATTAGGCAAGTAGCTTAAGCAAGTAGGCAAGTAGCTCAAGTAGACAAGCAAGTAGTTCAAGCAAGTAGGCAAGTAGCTTAAGCAAGTAGGCAAGTAGGCAAGTAGGCAAGTAGCTCAAGTAGACAAGCAAGTAGCTCAAGCAAGTAGGCAAGTAGCTCAAGTAGACAAGCAAGTAGCTTAAGAAAGTAACCAAGTAGCTCAAGTAGTTAAGCAAGTAGCTCAAGCAAGTAGGCAAGTAGCTCAAGTAGACAAGTAAGTAGCTCAAGCAACAAAACATACATGTAAGTCATAAAGTATACACATAAATACATAAGTCACACGAATACACGTATACACATAAGCCACAAGGTAAACCTTTGAATACACATAAATCACAAGGTATACAGAGGATGACAGGATGACTGCTCTGATACCACTTGTAATGTCCCCTTTTAGGATATTCCTGATTTCTTTACTTGCATACAATAATATCACTAGAAAGGGACATTACAGATATTAAAGATCAATAAATTAAGATAATATTTAGTTCAATTCATAACACAATTCAGTATTGACTATGTTCAAGTCTTAATTCTTATTTTTCTTTCTACTCCTCAACCTTGGATGGGGAATTACTTGTCTAGGGCACGCTAAACCTTCTCCAATGTAATTAGGATGGGATTACTCCGCCTCCCCCTAACAACCTTGTCTAGGGCGCACTAAACCATCTCCAACCCATTAGGATGGAATTACTTCGCCTCTCCCTAACAAAACCACCTACCCTAAAGTTAGAGGCAATAGAAATAACTAAGTATTCACATCTCCTTCTAGTCCTCAACCACAGATGGGGAATTACTTGTCTAGGGTGCGCTAAACCTTCTCCAATGTAATTGGGATGGGATTACTCCACCTCTCCTTAACAACCATGTCTAGGGCATGCTAAACAATCTCTAATCCATTAGGATGGAATTACTTCACCTCTCCCTAACAAAACCATCCTATCCTACGGTTGCAGGCAATAGAAGTAATGAGATGAACTTGCCATCACTTAGCAAGTTTCATATTGTATATTTATACACGTGTATGATATTATTGATAATTCTCTATTATATGTCTTTACTTAATATATGTCATTCATCATAAACATGGATAAAAATATTCTTGTCATGATCTGGAATATCATATTCTTATTCATATAATTATTTATTATCAATTGATGAGGTGGTTCTCCTATACTTCGTAATGATATCATATTGACATCACTATCTCAATATGCATACATAGTTGCATGTATATATATATATATATATATATATATATATATATATATATATATATATATGTTCATCCAAAAGAACATATTATTACTTACCTTTCAGTTGCCTTTATTCTTTTATGCAGATCTGTATTTTGTTACAAATTATATGCCTGATATCTTTATTCATTGTTTGCCTTGGTCTGATCGTTGACTGCAAATTTAACTTTTTCTCTTTTTTTTCTTTTTTTTTCCCCTTCTTTGTGGTCACCGATTTCCTTAAAATAAGTATATATTGTCCCTTTGGAAGGGATGCAATTTTATTAATAGCATCCTTCCATATATGTTATGATCGCACCTTTTGAATACAATTTGTTTATATTATTATTGTAAACTTCAAAAGCTGCATCAATATGGGATCAACCCATATTTGCCTTTTATGTTATATTTTATAATCTATATAATGATGATCACTGCCTAATCATTTAATTCTTAATATTATTTTATATTTATATATTATTTATAGTATATATAAATATATTTATATATATATATATATATATTATATTGTAAGTTATGATAATATTTAAATATATATTTATTTAAATATGAATATATGAATAATTGACGATAGAAAGGACATGATGGACACCATAATTTTTGAAAGTGACTTCACCGTCTTCATCATGATGTTTTAAATCTTTAATTTCAACAATGCTTTAATATCGGGGCATGACAGCCCACCCTGCCCAAAATTGCTTGTCCTCAAGCAATCTAAGATTTGGACGGTCAAGGATCTCTTCTCATGAATTTAAATAATGTGAGCAATTTTCTTTCATTCTTTTACTTGAAGTTTTTTCCTCTTCATCAATGGTTGCTTCTATCCTTTGGACTCGACCTCTCTTGGTACATCTGTGTCTTGGTTCCCATTTTTCCTTACAGTGGTAACATAATTTTTCCCTTTCAAGTTCCCCTTTACAAGTGTGTCCACAAGTCCAAGGTTCCTTGCACTTGAAACATAAGTTTTTTCTTTTTGAGCTCATCCTGTTCTTCTTTGGAAGGGATGATTTTTTCCTTTTGGTGGAAATTCTCTCTTTTGTGGAAGGGTTTTGTATGCTTGTTTGAGGGTTTGTTATTTGATGAGGTTTCTAGTCTCAATGCCATTTCAATGGCATCATCAAGTGTTGTGGGTTTAAGTGCCCCCCCACTAATCCTCTTAGTTTCTCGTCCAAACCTTCAATAAATAGGAATGTTAGTCTTTCATCCTCAATTTTGGAAACTCTGATGGCTATCTTCTTGAATTCATTTATATATTCATCCACAGTTTCTCTTTGTCTTACTAGGGTCAAGTCCTTGAAATCTTGTTGTGGATGTCGTCGATTAGATTTCTTGATGAACCTTTTGGAAAATTCCACATAGGATGTGATGGATTCATTCCCTTGAGTATGCTTCCCATTATGCCACCATTCGTAGGCCAATCCCTCCAAGTGTAGGATGGCAAATTGGAGGGCATCCCTCTCCATCATTGGGCTGAGTAGAAAGTAGTCGTTCAACTTTTGAAGCCATGCATGTGGGGTGATCTTATTGGTTCCATCAAAGTCTGGAAGGTTCACCTTGTTCGCTTTGTGCTTTAAGTCCTTATTAATGGTTCTTCTTTCCCTTCTTGATAATTCATTCCTCTTTGAGTTACTAAATTCATTAAAGGATACAACTCTTCTCACTTCGGGGTCTAGGCTAGCATAAGCTTTAGAAATGTCTTCAGTGCTCATGTCTTGAGTAGTATCATTTTCCGTCCTTGAAGTGTCTTCGCTTGGAAGGAAAGATGGTAGTGGAATCCTTGAACTTGAAGAAGACTTGCTATTTTTAGCTTGGTTAGAGGTTACTTCCCTCCCATTAATTGATTGAGCTTTTAAATTTTCCATGTCATTTGTCAAAGTTTGCACTGTTTGCAATAGTGCTTGAGTAGCTTGATTTTGATCATTCATATTCTTGGTGGTTGCTTCAATGAAGGCTCTCAATTCGTTGTTCATTTGCTCCTCTAAGAGTTGATGGTTCCTCCTAGAGTAGGCTTGCATTAATTTATGTCCCTTGTAGGATATATTGATTTCTTCACCTCAAGTTGATCCTTCAATAGAATCCATAGAAATACTTGCAAGTTAGAGTGTGATGGAGGGCACACTTCCTACCTATCAGCTCAAGTAGGCAAGCAAGTAGCTCAAGAAAGTAGGCAAGTAGCTCAAGAAAGTAGGCAAGTAGCTCAAGAAAGTAGGCAAGTAGCTCAAATAGACAAGCAAATAGCTCAAGCAAGTAGGCAAGTAGCTCAAGCAGACAAGCAAGTAGCTCAAGCAAGTAGGCAAGTAGCTCAAGTAGACAAGCAAGTAGCTCAAGCAAGTAGGCAAGTAGCTTAAGCAAGTAGGCAAGTAGCTCAACTAGACAAGCAAGTAGCTCAACCAAGTAGGCAAGTAGCTTAAGCAAGTAGGCAAGTAACTCAAGTAGACAAGCAAGTAGCTCAAGCAAGTAGGCAAGTAGCTCAAGTAGACAAGCAAGTAGCTCAGGCAAGTAGGCAAGTAGCTCAAGTAGACAAGCAAGTAGCTCAAGCAAGTAACCAAGTAGCTCAAGTAGTCAAGCAAGTAGCCAAGTAGCTCAAGTAGACAAGTAAGTAGCTCAAGCAACAAAACATACATGTAAGTCATAAACTATACTTAAATACATAAGTCACACGAATACACGTATACACATAAGCCACATGGTAAACCTTTGAATACACATAAATCACAAGGTATACAGAGGATGGCAGGATGACTGCTCTGATACCACTTGTAATGTCCCCTTTTAGGATATTCCTGATTTCTTTTACTTGCATACAATAATATCACTAGAAAGGGACATTACATATATTAAAGATCAATAAATTAAGATAATATTTAGTTCAATTCATAACACAATTCAGTATTGACTATGTTTAAGTCTTAATTCTTTTTTTTCTTTCTACTCCTCAACCTTGGATGGGGAATTACTTGTCTAGGGCATGCTAAACCTTCTCCAATGTAATTGGGATGGGATTGCTCCACCTCCCCCTACCAACCTTGTCTAGGGCACGCTAAACCATCTCCAACCCATCGGGATGGAATTACTTCACCTCTCCGTAACAAAACCACCTACCCTAAAGTTAGAGGCAATAGAAATAACTAAGTATTCACATCTCCTTCTAGTCCTCAACCACATATAGGGAATTACTTGTCTAGGGTGTGCTAAACCTTCTCCAATGTAATTGGGATGGGATTACTCCACCTCTCCCTAACAACCATGTCTAGGGACTGCTAAACCATCTCCAATCCATTAGGATGGAATTACTTCGCCTCTCCCTAACAAAACCATCCTATCCTACAGTTGCAGGCAATAGAACTAATGAGATGAACTTGCCATCACTTAACAAGTTTCATATTGTATATTTATACATGTGTATGATATTATTGATAATTCTCTATTATATGTCTTTACTTAATATATGTCATTCATCATAATCATGGATAAAAATATTCTTGTCATAATTTGGAATATCATATTCTTATTCATATAATTATTTATTATCATTTGATGAGATGGTTCTCCTATACTTTGTACTGATATCATATTGACATCACTATCTCAATATGCATACACAGTTGCATGTGTGTGTATATATATATACATCCAAAAGAACATATTATTACTTACCTTTCAGTTGCCTTTATTCTTTTATGTAGATCTGTATTTTTTTACTGATTATATGCCTAATATCTTTATTCACTGTTTGCCTTGGTCTGATCGTTGACTGTAGATTAAACTTTTTCTCTTTTTTGTTTTCTTTTTTTTCCCCTTTCTTTGTTGTCACCGATTTCCTTAAAATAAGTATATTGTGTCCCTTTGGAAGGGATGCAATTTTATTAATTGCATCCTTCCATATATGTTATGATCGCACCTTTTGAATACAATTTGTTTATAGTATTATTGTAAACTTCAAAAGTTGCGTCAATATGTGATCAACCCATATTTGCCTTTTATGTTATATTTTATAATCTATATAATGATGATCGATGCCTAATCATTAGTAAGATGTAATTCATTTAATTCTTAATATTATTTTATATTTATATATTATTTATAGTATATATAAATATATTTATTTTTATATATTTATATTATTAATAAATTATATTATAAGTTATGATAATATTTAAATAGTAATATTTATATCAAATATAACAATATATTTAATTAAAATAAATATGTTTATTATAGTAGACATTAGATTTCCATAGTCCATAATATGTAATTCAAAAAAATATCACACAGTCAAATCCTGAAGCAAAAAATTACATGTTTATTATAATTATTTTAAAATATTTAATATTATTTATTAAATATATATTTATTTAAATATGAATATATACATAATTGACGATAGAAAGGACACGATGGACACCATAATTTTTGAAAGTGACTTCATCGTCTTCATCATGATGTTTTAAATCTTTAATTTAAACAATGCTTTAATATCGGGGCATGACAACTTGTCAAAAAAAATCTTCTTATTCACAACAAAATTGTGAAATAGTTATGGTTAAAGGAGCCATTATCTCTTAGTGCATGCAATACCTCATACCATATTCTTTTGACCAAAGTAGATTGCAAATCGATTGAATCTAAATCCATGATCATATGCTAGGTCTATAAACAAATGATGCCAAAGTTAACACTCCAAGTTATAGCTTGTAATAGAAGTATAAGGGCCATAATAGGATATAAAAATGATGGCTAGAGACTTTGAAGCTAAGCTTAGATATTGAAGATTGAAGATGAAAATCTAAAAAAATATTTATATAATAAAATCTTACATATCGATGAAGTTCAAACAAAAAATATAAAGCAACAATGAAATTAGTGATAAACAAACAATGAAATATTACAAAGATTTTATTAATCCTAGTTTATCTATTATTCACAAAGCCATAATGGGTAATCAATAGTTTCAATGTTTCTCAAATACATTGTGAAGTTCTAATGATTGTCATTTTTCTTTAAAGCCATAATAATAGCTACTACATTGCTGAGTTGAATGGTTATTTCATTAGCCTTTACTTGAATACATGTCCACCCATTGATTTTGTAATCTTTTCTTTTATGTTTGGCTAGTTTCTTCTACTATATGCAGAACAATACATCTTGTTCAAAACAAGATTTCTATGAAATGGTACCATCAATTTTATTGTGTTTATGAGCACATTTGTATGTACTCTTTTTTGTGTTTTGTAACACATTCATTACTTATGGAAATTTAAATCTTCAGTTCCACCATCACTATGACTTATCAAACTTAAGTTATAAATTTAAATATTTAGTTCTTTCAATTGCTAAATTATACTGACCCATTTTCTCATAATGGGTAATCAAAATTTTGATTGTTTGTGAAAAAAATTGTAAAGATAGATTTTCTCTTGATTATCTTGAAAGATTAATAATGGCTTCTACATTGGATTCAAGTGTACTTCCTTACTTCACTTTATGCATTGAACTTTCTTTAATGCTTGCTAAATGAGTCTCTCTTTCATAAAATTTTATGGGTTTTGGAACCACCTTATATTTTTTTCCTTCAGTTTTGGTTCAGGAAGTGGGCTATAATTTTTGGTGTTAGCATGGTTGGAAACAATTTCTAGAACCTTGCATTTTCTAAAAAATCAAATCATTATTGTTTCATAATAAATTTTTTTCTTTTTTGCTCCTTACATATATATGTGAACATGTTGTTCCTTCCTCATTTTTGTTGTTGGATATTTGTGTAAACATGTCTGTAATGAATATAGGGTTTTTCCAAAAGACCCAACAAACACCTATGAACTACAAAAGAACATGATAGTTTTTATCCACCAAACAAAATAAATTGCATTCATAATTCTTGTGAGAAAAAATCTTTCAACCTTCTCTTTTAATTCATGTGAAGAGACAAACATGTTGAACCTTCTTTTTCAATCGAAATGGTTTCACTCTTGATTGTCTTAAAAACCTAATAATGGATACTACATTGGACAACTCAATGTTACTCGTGTTTCATTAGGTGCAAACATTAGTAACTCTTGATTTCAAATCCTTTCATCTATTTTTGGTTTCTAAATCTTGTCAATTTTAAAATTGTAGAATGTTTTCAATACAAAGGCTAATGAAACAAAGATTCTTAAGCAACCATTATTGTGGCTTTCAAGATAATCAAAAGTGAATCCAAATTTACTATGATTATGACAAAAAAAAGTGTAGATTAGGAGAGAGGGCATGAGAGTGGTGCAACCTAACATGAGGGTTTGACATGGCCTTATACATTCCACATTGGCACTAAATAATTGTGTTTCCATGTAGGCAGGGATGTGAATAGTTTAAATATTTTGTTCAAGTGTATCCAGGTAAGAGATAATGAAACTCTGATGTTTTGCATAGTAAGTGAAGAGATATACATGTAGTCAACTAAGGGATAATGAAAGTCTATCAAGAGTCTTAAGCATTCAAATCAACAATGTAGCACCCCTTCTCAAGGCTTTCAAGTTAACCATCACTAAAATTAACTTTATAGTATCTTTCACAAACAATCAAACTTTTGATTACCAGTCAAGTAATAGTCTAATATAAAAAATATAGTAATATGCAACTAGGAATTTGAATGTTTATAACTTGAGTTTGATAGTTGACATTAATTGTGGAATAGACTTGATTAGCCAGAGTCAATGCATGACTACGAATACAAAAACTATTTATAACTTCACTTTTATAGGTTATTGTTGTCACTTGGATTTGCACCTTGTGTTGAAGCCTGTTTGCTGCAACAATCTAGTGAAACATGGGAGTGATTTCGAGGTGTGGGACCTTGCAAATGAAATCAAACCTCCAGAGAAGGTTGGTTCTGTTGGGAATTAAGGTGTCTCAACCTTGGTAATTCCTTGTATTTTTACATTGTATTTATTTATTATTTGTCTATTGTATTAATTGGATGCAAATCCTATGTTGTCATATTGTGGGAGTTGGCACGGTGATGTGTCATCCTACATGGCATATGATCACATGTATTTTTGTCCTCACATGAGGAGATAGGCGTCCCACTTAGTGGTAGGAATATTTTGCCATGTGTCGGCATCTTGGATGTTGTGTAAGAGAATATTGATTGAAACGGTCATGACAGATTCCTATGACGAAGTTATGACATGTAAGAGTCAGAAATAGGAGATTCTATGACAGGTGAAGACATGTGTCGAAGAGCATCTTTGAAAAATGCATCTTTGGGTGCCCCAAGGTGGACTATGACATGTTGTAAGAGACTATGCTATTTATAGCTTGTGTATGATAGATTCTCTTACACTTGTAAGTTATGACAACTATGACAGATTCTATGATGGTTGTAAGAGTCATAGAAGCATCTGTCATTACCCATTTTGGGAATATGTGACCTCTTTGGGATGGGGTGACTTGACAAGTGTCAGGAACATTCTACAAGGTTGGAGAAGTGTCCATAGGTGTGGGTTTTGGGCCATGAGGTCATGTTGGACGCCCATTCCAAGATAGAGCCAAAATTGCCTTGGATATTCCATATAAACAGGTGCTTTGAGGAGGTGATGTATTACAAGTTTTACAGGTATTGTTATGCTGCCGGATCATCTCCAGATACGAGTGTCAAAGACTCCTACAAGAGCATTGGCTATGTGTTGTATTGTAATCTTCATTGTTTATGTAATACATTTGAGCTATGTTTTGGAGTGTGGGTTTTTTCATTCCTAAGGGTTTTCCCCACGTATATCTTGTCTCTTTTCTTCTGTCATACTTTCTTGTTTATGTTTTTGCTGCAATATCTCTGTTAGTGGGTTTAACATTGTTGTAATAGTAAGGATAAAATTAAATTTGCACTCTCCTACCCTCATTAGATTAGTGCAGGAAGCGATTTCTGCACACCTAGCTTCCTTTCAGTTGGTATCAAAGCCTGGCCAGTTTTGGTCTTAGCTGTTGGGTAGGGGGTTTTTGAGCTAATCTTAGGTTGTGTGGGAGTGTTGTACAGAGCATTCTATATCTTGTTGCAGCAAGGAGATGGCAACCACATCAGGAAGGTTAGAGGTTGAGAAATTTAATGGCACTAATTTCGAGTTGTGGAAACTCAAGACGGAGGACCTACTTGTTGATCGTGACCTATGGGAAACTGTATCCGGTGTGAAACCTACAGCAATGTCACAAGATGATTGGGACCTCAAAGATCGGAAGGCTAAGGGTCTCATAAGACTCTATTTAGCTGACTCTGTCCTGTTGAATGTCCATGAGGAGAACAACACGAAAGATCTTTGGAAGAAGCTGGGTGATGTTTATTAGGCCAAGTCCTTGGTAAACAAACTTTTTTTCTGAAAAAGAAGTTGTTCACTCTAAAGATGGAAGATAGAGGATCTGTTGCGGACCACATGAATGCTTTCAACATGATCATTGCACAGTTGACATCTGTGGGTGTGAAAATGGAGGAGGAGGATCATTGCGTGACCCTGCTTTGTTCTTTGCCAGATTCGTGGGATCATCTTGTCATGGCTATTAGAAGCACCACTACCACCTTCAAGATGGAAGATGTGTTGTCCTCGCTGTTATCTGAAGAAATGCGAAGGAAGACATCCAAATTAGCCAAAGAGGCTCTTGTGGTTCGTGGAAGACCTAAGGAGAAAGGGAAGAAGAAGGACAAGAAAGCTGAGAAGGACAGATCCAAATCCCATGGGAGCTCCAAATCTCCTGGAAAGTCCAAGGCTCTCTGTTGGAATTGTGGCAAGTCTGGGCATTTCTGAAAGGAATGCAAAGAAGAGAAGAAAAAGAAAAAGAAATCAACCCCAGATTCAGATTTTGACAAGTCACAAGATGATGGTGATGCCTTCATCACAGCCCTGGCCACCCATGCATCTGATGATGTGTGGTTGATTGATTTTGGAGCATCATTCCACATGACCTCGCATCGAAGCTAGTTCACAAAATATGAAGAGATCGATGGTGGAAGAGTGTACCTGGGTGATGACTCTCATTTGAAGATTGTTGGTCGTGGAAGAGTCTTAATTTGATTCCCTGATGGATGAGTGAAAGGGATCACTGGAGTTATGCACATTCTAGGCCTTGCACAGAACCAATTTTCTGTAAGTATGTTCAATGATACAGGTATGCAGGTTGTCTTTTCGAAGGATGGATGCAAGATGACTAGAGGATCTATGGTGCTTGTGAAGGTTACTCGGAGAGGTACTTTGTTTCAGCTGGAGGCATGCACTACACAGTGCAATAGTTCTTCTGATTCAAAGAAATGAGCTGCAGTCACTTCATCCCCGCCATCTGAATGAGCAGTGAAGAAATCTATTGTAACTAGTTCTGATGGTAGTGCACATGCTATGGAAGCTAAGCTTCCTCTTGAAAAGACTATGTTATGGCATTTGAGATATGGCCAAATTGGTGAGAAGGGTCTGTGTACCCTGAAAAATAAAAACATCATTGAGGGGTTAAATGATTGTGATCTCGAGTTTGACTTTTGCAAACATTGCATTTATGGAAAGCAAAACTGTGTTCAGTTTTACTCTAGTTCTGACAAGTCTTCTGGTGTATTGGATCTTATTCATACTGATGTGTTTGGTCCTATTAATGTTCCTTCAATTTCAAAATCTATACATTTTGTATATTTCATAGATGATTATAGTAGAAGGACATGGGTTTATTTTATCAAAAGCAAGACTAAAGTCTTTAGTCAGTTTAAGGAGTTTAAAGCCTTTGCTGAAAATTAGACTAGTAAAAAGATTAAGTGTTTGAGAACTGACAACGGTGGTGAATTTTGTTAGATAGAGTTTGATAATTTTTGCAAAGAGCAAGGGATTGAAAGACATAAGACAACTCCATATACCCCATAGCAAAATGGAGTTGCAGAGAGGATGAACAGGACACTGATGGAGAAGACTAGGAGTATGCTTAGTGGAGCAAGCCTCGAACAAAAGTTTTGGGCTGAAGCTGTTGCCACTGCTTGCTATCTGGTAAACAGATCTCCTACATCAACTCTTGTTGGTAAGATACCTATGGAGGTGTGGTCTAGTAAGAAGCCTTCAGTTAGACTTCGTGTTTTTGGTTGTGAGGCATATGCACATGTGCCTAGGGAGAAACAGTCTAAATTGGAGAACAAGGCTGTTAAATGTATTTTCATTAGCTATGGTGTTGGTGTGAAAAGATACAAGCTTTGGGATCTTGTGGCTGAAAAAGTGTTGTATAGCAGAAGTGTTATCTTTAGAGAGCTAACACCTTCTTCCATTGTTCTACAGCCAGAACAGACAGAAAAGAAAGAGGATGCGGTTCAGTTTCCTTCTACCCCTGAGAAGACTGAACAGACAGACCCTATGAGACCTGATGATGAGGAGAGCTCTAGCAGTTCTGAAAGCTCAGAAGAAGAAGCAGAACCTCAACCTCGGCCATTGAGGAGGCCTACACGAATGAGAAAGCAACTTGATAGGTTTGGTTATTCATTACTTGATTCTAGTTGTGATTTTGCTTTACTTACTAACACTGATGAGCCTAGAACTGTGAAAGAGGCTATGGGCATGAAAGATGCAAGTTCCTGGAAGGAGGCCATGGAGGATGAGATGGCTTCTTTGGAAAAGAACAAAACATGGGACTTGGTGCCTTTTCCTGATGGACAGAAACCTGTTGGATGCAAATGGGTGTTCAAGAAGAAATTTAGTGCAGATGGCAGTGTTGAAAAGTACAAGGCTAGATTGGTTGCGAAGGGGTATTCACAAGTGGAGGGAATTGATTATGGTGAAATTTTCTCTCCTATTGAAAGCTGACATCCATTCGATTCTTGTTATCTCTTGCAGCTGCTTATGACTTAGAGGTAGAACAAATGGATGTGAAGACAACTTTTCTTCATGGTGATGGAGGAAAAATCTACATGTCACAGCCAGAGCATTACATAGAGAAAGGTAAAGAAAATTTGGTTTGCAAGCTTAAGAAGTCTTTGTATGGTTTGAAGCAGTCTCCTAGGATGTGGTACTTGAAGTTTGATGCCTTTGTGTTGTTGATTGGATATCTGAGATCAAAATTAGATCATTGTGTGTATTACAAATTTGACAATGATCGCATTCTCATTATTGCATTGTATGTTGACGATATGTTGTTGATTGGGAATGGTAAGAATATGATTTCTTATTTGGAGTCTCAGTTGTCAGCATAGTTTGAGATGAAAAATCTTGAGGCAGCCAGGTATATTCTAGGAATGGAAATCAAAAGAGACAGAGCTAACATAAAACTTTGGTTAAGCCAGAGTAAGTATGTGAAGACCGTGTTGGATAGGTTTAGCATGGCAGATTGTAGACCATTGTGTGTTCCTGTTTCATTGGGGACAAAGTTGTTTGTTAGTGATTGTCTAAAATCTCCTAGTGAGGTGGAGGACATGAGCAAAGTACCTTATGCTAGTGTTGTTGGCAGTTTGATGTATGCCAATGTCTGCACAAGACTAGACATTGCCCAAGCAGTGGGAGTCTTTAGTCGATTTATGGCTAATCCTAGACGGGTACAATGGGATGCAATTAAGTGAGTGTTCAAATATTTGAGGGGTACTTTCGAGTACTCCATATGTTATCATGGTAATGCTACAGGACCTCTGCATTTAGTTTGTATTTGTGGATTTGTGGATTATGATTGGGCAGTTGACATTGACAGTAGGAGATCCACCAGTGCCTATGTGTTCACTATGTTTGGTGGTGCAATTAGTTAGATGAGTAAGTGACAACCTGTGGTTGCTTTGTCCACTACTGAAGCTAAGTATATGGCTGCAACTCATGCTTGCAAGGAAGCCATTTGGCTTAAAAGGTTGTGTTCAGATATTGGTGTTGATGTAGGTCAGATTACAATCAGTTGTGACAGTCAGAGTGCGATTTGCCTTGCGAAGAATATAACTTTCCATGCCAGAACAAAGCATATTGATGTACAATTTCACTTCATGCGAGACATGGTAGAGGATGGGAAGGTAAATTTGGAGAAGGTAGATACTTTGAAGAATGTTGCAGATGCTTTGACGAAACCAGTGGACACTGAGAAGTTCAGATGGTGCTCGGAGTCTATGGGCCTCTCGGCCTATAGCAGTTAAATCTTGTTAATTCTATTGGCTCTTACAAGGTGTTTGACAAGTGGGAGAATGTTGGGAATTAAGGTGTTTCAACCTTGGTAATTCCTTGTATTTTTACATTGTATTTATTTATTATTTGCATATTGTATTAATTGGATGCAAATCCTATGTTGTCATATTGTGGGAGTTGGCATGGTGATGTGTCATCCTACATGGCATATGACCACATGTATTTTTGTCCTCACATGAGGAGATAGGTGTCCCACTTAATGGTAGGAATATTTTGCCATGTGTTGGCATCTTGGATGTTGTGTAAGGGAATATTGATTGAAATGGTCATGACAGATTCCTATGACAAAGTTATGACATTTAAGAGTCAAAAATAGGAGATTCTATGACAGGTGAAGACATGTGTCAAAGAGCATATTTGGGCGCCCTAAGGTGGACTATGACATGTTGTAAGAGAATATGCTATTTATAGCTTGTGTATGACAGATTCTCTTACATCTATAAGTTATGACAACTATGACAGATTCTATGACGGTTGTAAGAGTCGTAGAAGCATCTGTCATTACCCATTTTGGGAATAGGCGACCTCTTTGGGATGGGGTAACCTAACAAGTGTCAGGAACATTCTACAAGGTTGGAGAAGTGTCCATAGGCATGGGTTTTGGGCCATAAGGCTATGTTGGATGCCCATTCCAAGATAGAGCCAAAATTGCCTTGTATATTCGATATAAACAGGTGCTTTGAGGAGGTGATGTATTACAGGATTTACAAGTACTGTTATGTTGCCAGATCATCTCCAGATACGAGTGTCGAAGACTCCTGCAAGAGCATTGGCTCTGTGTTGTATTGTAACCTTCATTGTTTATGTAATACATTTGAGCTGTATTTTGGAGTGTGGGGTTTTTCACTTGTAAGGGTTTTCCCCACGTATATCTTGTGTCTCTTTTTTTTTTGTCATACTTTCTTGTTTATGTGTTTGCTACAATATCTCTGTTAGTGGGTTTAACATTGTTGTAATAGTAAGGATAAAATTGAATTTGTACTCTCCTCCCCTCATTAGATTAGTGTAGGAAGCAATTTCCCCACACCTAGCTTCCTTTCAAGTTCCTCTTTCTGAATATGAGATTTAGAGAAAACTATGAAGTAAACCTAATCTAACATTGCTGGGAAAAGGGAAGGAGAAAACTGAAAAGGAAAAGGTGATACACCAGGTTTAAGTGTTTCACCCTTAGATTAACCATTCATGCACAAAACAATATCAAACAATAGATGAACATACACAACTCATAAACTATTTGCAAAGGTAAAGGAAACTGATTGAAACCCAAAAGGAAAGAAACATTCACAAATGAAGATTCAAACAACCATGCTACACAGTATAGAAGAATCATATGAGAAGGTAAAATCCATTGTCTATTATCAAAGAGGCAAGATTACAGCTGATACAAGACATGGTTTTTAGACCAATAGCCAATAAAAATACATCTGATTTACATGTATATATAGCATTTTACATTGAAGCGCATTCATCTAATGCAATAAATTTACCCAATGGGCCTGTTAGACATATTTCTGCAAAAGAATGGTTGTATACATTAGTTCTGTAGAAGATATCCATAATTTGATTTGCAACAAGACTACGAAAATATCTGAAGCATTGAGTAGCTGAAGAAATATCTGCATTGAATGCTCACTCGTTGACTTAGTCCTTTGCCAACGACTTTTCCACTTCTTCTTTTGCCTTAAAAGTTTTAAAAACTTCACGCCTTGGCTTTGAAGGAACATTAATGGTGACCAAGAAAGCCGCTAAGCAGTCCCATCATGTCAAGATCAGGAGAAAGAGCCATAAAGGTGAAATGGGTCGGGCCCCGACTGATCGGACTTCCTCCAATCAATCTTCCATCGATCATGCCTTTGAAAGGTGAAGAAGGAAATTCTGACCTCCACAGTCTGGAAGAAGTGAAAAGGGAAACCGTCGGGTTTTGATGATCGGGCCTGCACTGTGCATCGTGCTTTTGAAAAGAAGAAGTGCTCGATCCCTGCTTCCACAACACTTAGAAGGAAATTATGAAAGTTGTCGAGGATCGCACCTCGGGCCTTCCACCTTTCACATGCCAATAGAAAAAAAGGAAGAAGGAGCCCCCACCTACCAAAGTTTGAAACACTTAGAAAGATTTATGAGCCCGACAGACTTCGACCACGTGCCAACAGTTCATATCAGCATGTGCCTCATCAGGGCCCACTTAACTGATGTTGCAATCATGCGATCTACGTAGTCTTTTGGTTGACCTTGTACATGTGGCGGCCTATCACAGTAGCATAGAGCTGACTTGGCTCTAACAACTATCCTCTGAGCAGATGTGCTTTTGTCAGAGTTTGGGCCTCGGACCTTCCACCTGTTGCCTTCAGAAAAGAAGAGGGAAGAAGGAACTTTCAACCTCCGGCGCCTAAAACACTTAGGCAGATTACAAAGGAGACAAGGCAGATTTCGGAGCCGATAAGGATGGCATGATGAAGAGAACTCTGAACTCTGAACTCTAAAACTTAGAAACTTTGAAAAGACATAAAATACAAGGAAACACTTAGGATATTTGGACTTAGTTATTTTTTTTTTGGGGGGGGGGTTTCCTTGCACTTCAAAATGGGAAAACATTGAAATCTCATGGATCCTTGGGCTATTTGGCTGGAAGGAATAAAAGGACAACATTTTGGTGACCTCTCATGGATGTTTGCCTGTTAAACAAAAGAATTCAGTGGCCTTAAGTATACATTGGGCATAGACTCAAAAGGGACTGAAGTATATTGGGAACAAATGAAACCTTGCCTTGACAAAAACAACACCAAACAAAGGAAAAAATGAGTCCTGCATTCTCCTAATGAGAGTGCAGCATGTGCAACAACACTTAGGGAAAAGGAAAACTAAAGTAGAAACAAAACAAAACAGTATATACAAAACCTTAGACAAAACCTTAGAAGTAAAGTTTGAGATGGATCCCATTGACTGAGATCGGTAGAACTTGACCATCCAACTTTGAAAGATTGAAATCGTTGGCTTGCTTGTAGCTGGTGATGATACATGGCCTACTCCAGATTGCATCAAATTTAGTGTGGCCTCTAGGCTTGGCTCTGTCAGCATCCAATTTCAAAACAAGATCTCCTTCCTTGAAAATTTGATCCTTGGCCTTCTTATCAAAGTACTTCTTGGTCTACTTCTGGTGTTCTTTCAATGTAGCCATGGTTGACTGTTTTAGTTCTTCTAATCTAGTTAATTCAGCCATCCTCACAGACCTAGTATCTTCACCCTCTAACTCCAACTGTTAGGCCAATTCTAATGAACAAAGCTCCAAAGACAAGGGCAATCTAACATCTCTTCCATACACAAGGACAAAAGGAGAATTACCAATGGCTCTTTTATAGTTGAACCTATCAGCCTAGAGAGCCAATCTAATTTTATTATACCATTGTCTCTAATTTGTTTCCATGGTTCTCTTCAAGATTCTGATCAGGTTCTTATTAGTAGATTTAGCTAAACCATTACCATGTGGGTAATAGTTAGAAGTCTTCAAAAACATATTATACTTAAAAGCCCAATCAGCCATCCTAAAACTAGTGAAAGCTCTTGCATTATCAGAGATGATAGTGTGGGGAGCTCCAAACCTTGTCATGATTTCTTCCAAGAAATCCATGATTGTTGATTCTATAGCCTCTTTAAGTGGGACTGCTTCAATCCACTTGGTGAAGTAGTTTGTTGCAGTTAGATCCCACTTATGGCCAGCACTGGTTGTATGGTTGATCATGCCAATGAAATCTAGGCCCCACTGTGAGAAACGATGATCTGCCTGATTAGGGTGAAGTGGAAGGGCTGCCAACCTCTTCTTCCCAACAAAGAGAGCACACTCTTTGCATTTTCTTACCCATACATGGGCATCATTAAACAATGTGGGCCAAAAGTAACCTTCTCTCATTATCTTTGTTGTTGTAGCCCTTGCAGAGAAGTGACCTCCAGCTAGACCAGCATGAAACTCATTGAGCAATCTATCAATATGATATTCTTCAATGCATCTCAGCAAGACTCCATCCAAATTCCTTTTAAAAAGAATCCCATCCACCAAAGCATAAGGAATGGACTACAACCTGAAGTGTCTTCTCTTGGTTTTGTCCAATTCAGGAGGGTACTCACCAGTGGATAGGAATCTGGTCATGTTTGTTGTCCAGGAACCTACAGCTGTTGGTTCTGCTATGGGTCCCACCTCATTCAAGAGATAGGATGAGTTTGTCTCATCCATTGTAGTTTGAGATAACTATTCACATAATCCTATGCCTCTAATCAGCTTAATGGCTTTGATATTAACATCATTTTCCAGGATCTTAGTGACCCAGCTTGCTCTCTTTTCACTAGTTTCTATTCCCATTATATAGTCTCTCACACTAGGATGAGAAACCAATACTTTGATATGGTTATTTGCTGGCATATATCTAAACTTTTTCAATGCTCTTACAATGGCAAAAACCTATTTTTCCATGGGACTATACCTAACCTCATAGTCTTTCAATGTTTGACTGAAAAAGGCCAGTGGTTGCTCCATACCTTGATCATTTTACTGCATCAGAATAGATGCAATGTTGCTCTCTCCTCCATTAGCATAAAGGAAAAGTCCTTCTTGTAGTTAGGGTTCATGAGGGTAGGAGCTTGAGCAATTTCTTCTTTTATCTTCTCAAAACCATCCTTCCCCTCCTTGGTCCACTTAAAAACAACATCCTTTTTTAGCATCAAGGTTAGTGGTTTGACCAAACCAGCATAGTTAGGGATGAATTTTCTAACAAAATTAATCTACCCCAGAAATGACTACAAATATTTTTATGAGCGGGTAGAGTAAGAGAAAGAAGAGCTGAAGTTCTTTCTAGATCTATGGAGATCCCATCCTTGGACACCAAATGGCCTAAAAGTTTGCCCTGAGAAATAACAAAAATACACTTTTTAGGGTTCAATGACACCCCAAACTCCCTGTACCTTTCGAAACTTTCTCCAAATGCTCCATGTGATTTCCTCCTCTCTTGGAGAAGACTGTAATATCATCCAAATAAATCAAGATGAATTTTTCGATGAAGCCCTTGAATGCAATATCCATTTCCCTCTGAAAAGTGGCACCAACATTGGAGAGCCCAAATGACATTTTTGCATACACCATGGTTCCCCACTTAGTGGTGAAATCCATCTTGAATATGCCCTCTTCCCTCACAAAAATCTGGTTATAACCAAAAAACCATCGAGAAATGAGAACCTCTTTGCCCCTACAACAGTCTGCGAGATTTGGTCCATGGACAACAGAAGGTAGGTGATCTTTTAGGGAAGCTCGATTTAGATCATGGAAGTCCACACACAACCTTATCTCACCATTTTTCTTCCTCACTGGCACTAAATTAGCTACCCAGGTGGAATACTTGACGGGAAAAATGATTTTGGCCTGAATGAGCTTTGCAAGCTCTTTCCTCATCCAAGGATCAATTTTGGGATTCACAGGCTGCTATCTTTGGCAAACAGGTTTGGCTTATGGATCAAGGTCTATGGCATGTTGGGAAACATCAGGGTCAAAACCCTTCAAATCTTCATAACCCCATGCAAAAACATCGCTGTATTTCTGAGAAAGGTGAATAAAAATTGTGTTGTTCATCATTACAACATACCTTTCCCAACAATAAATCCTTGTCCTGGGCAATATCAAAATTTTATAGTCCTCCTTTTTGAATGTGATGTTCTTCTTCTCGCCCTTGAATTCATCATCATGACTGAAAATAGCCTCAAGAGTGACCAAACCTTTTGGTAGCTTGTTTGTTTTCATTTGCATAATTTGATCGCCATACCCTTCTTGAAGTCTAGATTGTGCACTTGATGAGAACTTAGCTTCATTTTGGATGAAGTTTACAATCTGCTCATTGTTGTCAAAAATCTACCAGTTCACATCATTATCAGGGACTAAGGGTCTGACCACTATTTTGACATGCTGATCAGGTCCTTGAAAGAGGTCTATGGGAGGAGAAAACTAAGCACCAATTGTTTCCAATTGGTCTACATCAACATTTAATTTCCTTGGGATCACTTGTAGGTTGAGAGCATCAAAACTCTCAAACAAACCCCAAACTCTATGTCTATAAGCTCTTAGGAGTTAATTTTTCATTTCACATCTCTCCCTGACCTGGTAACCAACTAAGTGTCTTCGAAGATCTCTAGATGTTTGATTTTCTTCTTTTCAGCTATCAACAAGCCATGTGCCAATGCTTCATACTTTGCAACATTATTTATGCAGGAAAAATGCACCCCGTGACCAAAATGTAGCTTCTTACTAGTCGGAGAGATCAGCAATACTCTTGCACCAACTCCATTTTTGCTCTTTGCACCATCAAAGAACATTTTCCATGGGCCATTAGAGTCATCATCTGGTTTTAGTATAGAAGGGACAGAGGAATTCCCCTCATGAATCATGTAAGTGCCCAACCCAATCATCCTAGTGGTGTCATAGGGATCAAAATCAAAATGATCTTTCACCCACTCATCAAGAAAAAGGTATGGGGTTAGAAGGGGTGAAGATACTACCTCAAGAGATCCTGAATCATTCATTTCCTCACCTTGAATCATGTAATGATGGTTCACCAAGCTATGATCATAATTCTCCACATGATAACTTGAAACTGGTTCAGCCTTAATGGTGAACCTTATGCCATATCTTGTCCTCAGAAACATATGAGACAAATCAGAAGAGAGGTAACCACCCAGCTTAGCTATGAAGTCTCTTGACAAGCAACTAACAAAGAAAGGAGGAAGATCAATGACTGAAATATCTTGACTAATAGTCAAGTTTGGGCAAGCATGTAAAGTCAAATTTAATCCTTTGATCACTCCAATGGTATTAACAGAAGTACCATCTAGCTGCAACACACCTGATGAAATAGGGGTATATTTGATGCCTAATGCATCTGCTATCTTCTTTGGCATAACTGAAATACTGGCCTCTGAGTCTATCATGCAATTATGCACCAGGAACTTCCCAATGATTAGAGACAAGTAGAATGTGATGGCTTCTTTGTTGGACATACCTATTCTTCACTTGGTTTTACAAGGTTGATTGAGCCCTTTCCCTTATGGATTGTTGAGTCAGCTATTGGAAATTACCTTAAGGCATTTTGCAATAAGTCCCTTTGATTGGGAATTGATAATGCCTCCCACATGGAGACATTCAAGTTTGTCCTTTGCATTTGCTCTACAATATTCAGAGGAAATGTTGTTGCTTTGTGCATGGAAGGAATCCACATTCCTCTCTTTGACTGTTCTATGGCTTGTTCAGGCAATTTTGGATATGATGGAACCTCTTTTACAATAACCGATTTGCTACTCTGAGTTAAATTTGTAGCACTGACACTTTTTGCTTTTGGTACAGGTTCATTTTGTAATACAATAGGCATGGGGTTGTCCTCTAATTGCCTTTTCTTGGATCTTGTGTTATCTGCAACACTGCTCACATGCATGATCATGCTATCCATAGGTTGATTATTAACATCACATAAATCCTTAGGAGTCCAAAGCATTAAATTGGAATAAGAAGCAGCCTCATTTGGTACCTTAGGATTACTGTTGATTGCTTCTACCAATGATGCTTGTTGAGTGTGAAAATTTTACACCATTAGGGCTCGTTCTTTTACTCCAAATGCACAAGTGGACTGATTATGAGGCTGATTGCAAGGATAACATCAATCTACCTCATGGGCCAGATTGTTTTGGATAGGAACCAAGGTCCTAACTAGGTTAACAACTGGTATTATTTGAATGGGTCTAACTGTTTGCAAAGGTTGAATGGGGTTATTATTTTGGTATCTATTTTGCTAGTAACATTGATTCCAATTTTAATTTCTATTAGAATTATAACCTTGGCCTAGGTCTGATTTGAAGACTGTCCCTAGTTATAATTTTGATGAGGTTTAGGGGTAGTTTGGATGGCTATGGTATTGACTTTGTTAGCCAGATTGCTCACTAGGGTTTTAAAGTCATTCTCTTCTTGTGGAAGAGAAGATGTAGAGGCTTTAGGATTTGGGATGAGAGCAATAGTGGGTTGTTCAACTCGTGAGGGCAATTTTGGGAAGATAGGTACAGGAGGTCTGGGGGCAATTTTCCCACCCTGTATTAAACAATTTTCAGCTCTCAAAGTTGTCTCATATGCATCTGGTAAGGTATCAACACCCATAGATTGCATCATAATATCTATATTAGATTTTAAATCTCTCATAAAATACAAGAAAGCACCTTGTGGAGATGATCTGAGGAGAGTTGGAATCATTTCCCATGTCCTTTGAAATCTAAAGTTGAAATCAACCATCATCTCGCTGGGAGCCCTCTTTATGGTTGTCAATTGCTTTAGCAAAGAGACATTGTTTGCTCTCTCTAAAGTGCTTGTAGAGTGCTTCTCCTAGCTCACCCCTATCATGTATTGAAGTAGGGGTTAAACTCCTAAACGATTGAAGAGCTCTTCCCTTGAGGGATGAAACCAGGAGCCTAATGACCACATCCTCATATTAAATATGGTGAACTAAGCATACATTTGATATATCTTTAATATGTTTAGTAGGTGTAGTGGAACCATCACCTGTAAAGAGCAGGATACTCTTTAGGATTGAGGCATGTATATCATTATGTGTAGCCAAGGCTAAAGGGCTACCTCCCTTGAAGGTTACAAAGCGAAGATTTCTTTGCAAAGCCATATTTAGCGTATTCAAATTCATTCTAGGTATATGCAATCTTCTTCTTGAATATTGAAACCTAACAAGATAAGGTGTAGATTGAGCTCTTGGACGAGATAGAACAACACTATTATTTCCTCTCGCAAGAGACCTAGATAACCTAGTTCTTCTCCTTGAAGAAACAACATGCAATTCAACAAATTCATAATCCTCACCTCTTGAAGAAGCCCTCATCTACACTCTAGGCATATAATGTTGGATTGATCTGAAACCAAGAGATTATAGTCACTAGGTGCATGAAATTGTCTGCCAAACCGTAGAATATTGAGAACAACACCAATTTCTCAGCTTAACTCTTAACTCAGAGTAAAGTGGTCCCACTGGGTGTGCTAGAAACTATTGTCACTTAGATTTGCATCTTGTGTTGAAGTTTGTTTGCTGCAACAATCTAGTGAAACATGGGAGTGATTTCGAGGTGTGGGACCCTAAAAATGAAGTCAAACCTCCAAAGAAGGTTGGTTCCTCTTTCTGAATATGAGATTTAGAGAAAACTATGAAGTAAACCTAATCTAACACTATTGGGAAAAGGGATGGAGAAAACTGAAAAGGAAAAGGTGATACACCAGGTTTAAGTGTTTGGCCCTTAAATTAACCATTCATGCATAGAACAATATCAAACAATAGATGTGCATACACAAATAATAAAATATCTGCAGAAGTAAAGGAAACTAATTGAAACCCAAAAGGAAAGAAACATTCACAAATGAAGATTCAAACAACCATGCTACACTGTGCAAAAAAATTGTATGAGAAGGTAAAATCTATTGTTTATTATCAAGGAGGCAAGATTACAATTGATACAAGACATGGTTTTTATACAAACATCCAACAACAATACATCTGATTTACATTGAAGCGTATTCACCTAATGCAATAAATTCACCCAATGGGCCCGTTAGAGATATTTCTGCAAAAGAATGGTTGTATGCATCGATTCTATAGAAGATATCTGTTGGAGTATAGGACCACTGAGAAGGGGGGGGGTGAATTAGTGGTCTATAAACTTTAACAAACTTTTGCACCTTTTAACTCATAGGATAGAGAAAGAGAGAGACTTCAAAGATTTATCAAATACATATGCACAAGTATGATTATAAACATTATGATCAAGACCTCAAAGACAAAACATTAAGGCACACACATAAAGATAAACAACATGAACCATAACACATGTTTTTCATGAGTGGAAAACCCTCATAGAGATGAAAAAACACTCAGAAAATGTGTCACTGGCTTAATAAAAAACATGCCTCACTGGCTACACAAAATGCATCACTTGCAAGAGAACCTCACTGGTTACACTTTTTGTGCCTCATTGCCAATCAAGTACCTCACTAGCTAATACAAGTGCCTCAATGGCAAGGTGTGCCTCACTGGCAAAGACATGAACATTAGAAAGAAAAGAATCAATTCAGAGGGTTACTCTGATTCACTATAACACATCACACTTCACAAACTTATATCTCATTTAGTTTGCAATCAATACACCCTTCAATTACAACCTTCTAAACCACACATACATTATCACCTTTCATTGATTACATAAGAGAAAATTATAACCTCAATGAACTCTACAAAACATGATAAAGACCTCTACAACTCATTGTATCCTTTTCTGCAAACTGAATCAATCAACCTTACATTGACTGTATCAAACAACTTGATGGTATTCTCCCTTTATACATCAACAGATCAATCATGACATGAAACAAAGACACCAATTTTCTCTGTGAAAAAATCTTAACAAAGACCTTACAGAGCACTTCAAATCATCCTATCAATTTAAGAACACAAAAGCAAAAACATTCTGCCACAAATAAACTTATACCTCCTTATGAAAATATCCTTCAATTTCCACTCCATAAATAACCTTGTTTTCTTCAACAATTTCCTTCAGTTTGCATAGGTACAGGTTTGTACTGTTTCTCTGACCAAGTCTCATGTTAATATCTATCATACAGACCGAAAAACTAATTTTCCTGGCCCTCGAAAATGAGTTAGGAAGATTGTTTGAAAGGTTGTTACAACTTCCTTCTAGGAGTTAGCTGTCAAACTTAATCACTGAAGATAAATCGTTGGAATTTGAAACAACTTTAAATTATGTTCGTCGATCTCCATCTCCTGCTTTTGAAATTGAGGGTTCTGATTTAACTTTGCATTCATTTAAAACCTAACTTGTTACTGTTGGTTCCCCTAGGTGAAAAGACTGGTCACTCCACAACTTAATGACCCGATAGACAGTCACTTTAAGTGACTCAACCTTTAATAAGAGGTCAATGTTAAAATAAAACATAAAGTGCCTTCCTTTGCATACGGGTTGTTTTATACCCTTAACCAAATCCTTTAGGGTTTTAGATCTATAAACCCTAACTTAATCCTTTGAATGATTTTTGTCTTTACTTCAACTTGCATCACCATCTGACATGACTTCAACCTTCATTACATATCATGACCTTGATGTCCTCTATGAAGCAATGCATGAAGCAACATGATATGAATAAGATATAAACAAGAGATCCATCATAAACAAGATCATTATAAATAAGAGATCCATCATGAATAAGTAAGCACCAACATATGAAAGCACATATTGATGGTATGAATGACATAATTATTTCAACACCATGTGAACTAGTCCTTCTATATTTGCCTTCCATATTTGATGTCTCTACATCACAATCACAACCTTGATGTCCTGACATTTCATGAAGTCCTTTAAGGACATGATGAAGTCATGTAAGCTATGGACACCATGATCAAAATATAAGGTGAAGGTGACCATTCTCACATGTGAACCTTATCATGATGACCCTTTTCAACATGAACCATGAATGGCACAATAATCTGATCATCATCATCACATGGTTGATGTATCATGTATGACAAATCCAACATGAACATCATGTCATAATGCATGTGAACCTCATCACAATCCAAGGAAACCATGAAGCAAGACAAATCCAATCCATGTGAACATCATCACAATCACACTGAACCCTTTGACATCAATGACAAATCACAACAATCTCCCCCTTTGTCATTGATGGCAAAACCAAATTGATCTCTCCCCCTTTGACATAAATGACAAAGGAATGAAAAAGCTCCCCCTAAAGTAGACATAGATACATACAACTATCATGAAGCACTGGTCATTTCCACTTCTATCACAATTAAAACTAAACTTCAGATATCAAAGCACTAGAGGGGAGATTAGCAATAGCATTGAAACAGTATTTTGAAAGAATGAAAGACTGAAACACTGAAACATTGTCAAAGACAATTTCCCTGATTTGAAAAAGCATAGAAGAATAATGACAGTAAATTTACTATTTATGATTTCAAGAGTATCAACACATTGTGTCAAGAGAATAATTGGAATTCAGAATCATTGTTATCCTTACTCCATAAAAACCTTGCATACTGTAGCACAAGAAAAAATATTGTTATCACTTTAGTATCATAAAGTCTACTGTATATAAGGCATAAAAACCCTGAAACATTATCATAATAATGTACTCCTGCTACAAATCAACAAACCACTACAACTTATTAAGTCTTCTTGTCAAAAATGTGAAGAAAGCATTTAAAACACTATCACATTGATACTCTTTTGCTGTGAATGAGACACTTTGATCACCTATCAACCATCAACATCTGAAACAAATAACCGAGCACTCCCCCTGTACATTAAACTTGTGAAGTCTCTACAACTTAGCACTATCCATGATTGAAGTCTTGTCCATTATCAGAGAAACCTTGTTTCTACCACAAGAAATGGCATTATAACCAAACCACTGTCACTAGATTACTGCACAATATATAAATAGTGTCAGTCACACAAAATCAAATACTTTGCAGCTATCAAAACAACTCTGCCTCTAGTCATAGAGTATCAACAAATGATTTAAAAACAAAACATTGACTTTGCATGTTTATGAATTGCACATAATTCACACTAGAATTTCTTTGCTCTTGACAGGTCAACCCAAGACATAGTCATCAAACAAATCAAACTTATAACTCTCATTGATGATCATTGTTGTAATCAACACCATGAAGACACCAATCATGAATCCAAATAAACCAAGTACGCCCTAAGATAAACAAAGAATTATGTGAACTACTCCAAGACCAAACCAATCCATGAATCTACCAACAAAGTCATCATATGAACTAGTTCAACTGAGATCAAGCAAAGAAATCAGGGATACGAAAACAACTCTAAATGCTCAAACAAATCCTGCTACAAGAGGCACATCAAATGAGAACGCCAACTCCAACTTGTACTCCTCAACACCACACAAACAACTCTTTGCTATGACATCTCTGGTTAAATACTTGTGACACAAATTCTTATCTTCTCCTTTAGATATTTCTACCCATGTAGATCTTGTTGATAACATTGCAAACACCTAATCTATTGTCCATTTTGTCTTTGCACCACTGTCCATATGCTACTATCCCAAATCACTGTCATGAACTAAACCTCAATCATCAATGCATGAAATCTGACCACTTGTTGGACTTTATGTACACCTAAATGCTAGATCTTACTAGTCTCACACTATTTGCAAACATATGATTTGCATTTGATATGCATTTATCTCTGTCATAAAAATCTGCCAATCTGCAATATATCAACATATGTCTTTTGCAACACTACATTGCAACATAGATGAGGAAGATCTGCACATTCTCTGCAAGATGACTACAAGCATCAAAATTATCACCAAAAAGGTACAACAAGGTTTGCAAGTCTCAGATCATCAGAGGTCTGCACATATGATAATCTTATCACATGACTACATCAGAAACAACATTATAAAGGACTGTCACTGCAATCATAACACCGATGAAAATATCTATCACAATAACAAAAACTTGAGACTATTCTGTTGTTCCCATTCAAAAAATATTGTCATGAACTGTGTCATGATCATCCACTGCAACAATTTGAACAATTGCCTTCACTGCACCTCAGAAATTGCACTATGCTCTACATAAAATCTGCAACATCACAAAAACTTAACCTTTGGGAAACCCGAATTGACATGCAAATTAGAGGGAACTTTGATGGTCTTTATGCATTGAAATGAAAACATGGCCCTCTTTTAAAGTTGATACAAGCTACTATACACACTTATATGCAAGTATACTACCCATCCTTAAACATATCCAATCTTGTCACGTCATTCTCAAACATACTAACAATTGTATTGTAACAACATCCTTGTACTACTGCAATGTAACTCACTGTACAAAGTCTACTCTAAATACTCTGTCACTTGAACTAATCTTGTATCACTAAAAGATCTATCACTTGAGTCATTATCTTTGTATCATGAACATTGTACAGACAGACTATAAACCCTTTACATGGTCTTTAACATAGTATATCATGTAGGAGTCTAGGACAACACTGAGAGGGGGGGTGAATCAGTGTTGTATAAATTTTACAATTTTAATCATTTTGACTTACAAGATAAAGAGAGAGAAAGACAGTTATTTATTAACTCACAGATGTACAATTATAATATTGAAGGCAAGAATCAGAACATTAAACACAGATCATGAAGACACATAAAAAATATAACATAAGATATGATGAGTGGAAAACCCTCAAGGGGAATAAAAACCACTCTGAAACTGCCTCACTGGCTACAATATGTGTCTCACTAACAAATGAAAGGTCTCACTGACCTACAAGCCTCACTAGCATACAAAGCCTCACTGGTAAATTCAACCACATCAAAACATACTGCAAGGTGTACAAGAAATGATTGCCACTCAATCTGATTTGCACCATTACATAACCTATCTTCTTTTTTTCATATCTCTGTTCAATTATAATTTGAATATCAATCTCATTACCACTATTATCTTCGTAAAATTGTTGCACAAGGAGGTCATCATTTTTGCATTTTGGTCCTCACACAAACTCTCTACATCAATGCACCTGAAAAAAACATTATATGCAAATTGAATGTCCTTTCACCTTTCACATTCATCTTCATATTCTTCTTCTCTGTACATTCTTTTTTTTTTATTAAATCAATTCACCTGCAAGAAAAGATAATTTCTTCTCTGTATAATCATACATATTTCTTTTCCCAAATTTTCAATCCAATTTATCTTCGCTACATAAAACATTTTTAAACAAAATCCATTCACATTCTTCTCCTCTCTGAATTTACATTTTCCCTTCACAAAAATTTCCATCTCCTTTTATTGAATATCTTCAACAACATTTTTCAATCTGCAAAAATCATCTTAAAAAAAACAATTCCAATTTTTGTTCTCAATAAAATCTGCAATATTAATATCATCTCAGTGCTACAAATAAATCTTCATTGTGCATATAAATCTCTTCATATTCTACTCTCAAAAATTCATCACAATTTCCCATTAAAAAATATATATTCTTTGCATTATAATATCCATCCGTGAAGAACCTGCAAATAAAAATCTTATTCACAATGAAGCAATAATCCTTCATATTCTTCTTTCTTTACACATTCACTTTCATCTTCAAAAATAACTTCAAAATTTGCCTTCAAAATAAATATTCAATCTCCCCATTTTCATCTTCCATCTCTCCAAAAAAACAAATTGTTATAAAGAAACTTTCCCAAATTATAAAAGTTCCTTTATTAAAAATAATAATTAAATCTCTTCACAAAATCTTTTCCCAAAAAGAAATAATAAAAAACTCTTTCTTTGTCTTGAGAATTTCACAAAAAAATCTCCTAAAAATTAGGCTTCTAAATTTCACCAAAGTCTGCCTTTTTATCTTCCTACTTCTTCTCCACAAAAGAAATTTTCTCATTAAAAAAATTATGCAAATAATATTGCATAAAATCTTTAAAATAGAAAAGGAAATAATTTATTTCCTTATTATTATGAAGGAATCAAAAAATCTTCTAAAAATCTGCCTTTAAAAACTTTATCAAAAATTGCCTTTAATCTCCCTTAAAAATAGGCTTTTAAAAAAAACCTTTTTAAAAAAAAACTGCTCACCCATATATAAATATTAACCTTTGATATGCTTTTTGTTGCACACAAATTTATAAGAGGTGACCACTTGGAAAGGTAAGAGGATATGAAGGGGCCAATGAAGAGATGGTCTTAAACCCCTTTAGAAGGTAATCTTTAGTGATATTAGCTGTGAGTGCAGGTCAACCACAAATTAAAATAAAAAATGCATGATGTATATGACATGCATATGTGAAGTGTTAGATCTTTTGAGACACCACATTAATATCAACACCTTTATAAATATTTTTATTGTGAACTTATTTCTTTGGAATATGACTCCCCTTGTCATTGAACACCTTTGTTAAGAATATTTAATCTTTGCCACTGTAGTCTGCAAGCACCTCTTTTACTCCTTCATAATTGAGCATCCTGTTCGATCATGAACATACTGTCAACATGAAGAGATCCTGAAGACAAACTGAAACATGATAATGAGCACACTAAAGTAAGGCATGAAGAAACATATCAATTTTGAGTATCATGTCAACTCCCTTCAAGTCAAGAATTATGAATGAATTGAAGCATGTCATGAAGCAACATCATATCCAATCCAACATTATCAAACCAACTAACACATACAATGATAAGACAAGTCTTATGAAATATGAGAGATGACAAATTCAAACAACTCCTGAAATGAGAAATAAGACCTTCTTCACATCCTTCAAATGAACTGATGACATCACCTGACCATTGACATTACATGCCACATTGTCATCACCCTAAATTCACTTTAACCATGAACTCCTGAAACATCCTGCCATATGAAGACAAAAATCAACTCCATGTATGATCTAACTTTCACTATGATGTACCTTCATCATCAACTCAACACCTTTTTGACATCAATGATAATCAATCTCCATCATATCATCCATCCCAAAGCCTCCAAAGACTCTTATACTCTTTATCTTTTCAATGGGGGTTAAATGAGAAAACAATAATCAACTCCGCCTGAAGTCATGCTACTTTATGCATTTAGAGTTGTCTCTTGTGCATTATGCACAAACTTAGAGTCTTCCTTCTTTTGTTCTTTCTTTTGTTTTAGCCTCCAAACTTTTATAGGTTCTTCCTTTTGCTCAGTTGTAACCTTCTTGTTAAGTCTAGGTGTTTTTATAAAATCACTTCTACAAAGATATGCTCAATGACCAAATTTGTTACACCTTTAACATTGAACATTGTAGTCTAGAACCCAAGAATCATAGTTTCTTCTTGACAAACCATAGGAACTTTTATTTATGTTCCTCACATAATTATATCTTCCATGTAAGCTACAATCTCTTTCCTTGTGACCTACTTGATTGCACTTGTAACAAATAATATTGTAATTCTGATTTGAAGACTTCCTAGAACCTTTAATCTTATTTCACTCTAAATCATAACTTGCTTGAGTTCTACAATTTCTAGCTCTATGACCATAAGCATGACAATAATAGCAATAACCATGAAATTGAGAATAATTGTACCTCATTGAATAGTATTTCCTGATAGGTGGAGGTCTTGAGGTTCTACTTGTCCTTCTACCTTCATTAACACATTTATCTTCTATCTTATCTGCAGGAGCAGCAACATGATGACCCAAATCTATCTTTTTCCTTGGTGTATTTTTGGCTTTAGAGCACTGTCCTTCTTCATAACCTAGACCAGTAGTGTCTTTATGATGCTTTTGCTTCCTCAACAAGTCATTTAAGCATTCAATACTCTTTTCAAAATGAAGATTCTTGTGCAACTTTGAAGATGCCTTTTCTAACTCCTTTCTCAAAGAGACTGTTTTTGATTCTAGTTTTAACTTCAAGATCAGATTTTGTAAAATCAACAACCCTTTCAGCTTCTTCTATTTCAATTTTTAGACTTATAATCAGTTTGTCAGATTCATCAACTTGACTCTTTTAAGTTAACAACGTGATTTCTTGCCTCTTCAAACTCTAAAGAAACTTTTGCAAAATCTAAACATACCTTGTCATTGGAATCTTTCTCTTGTTGAAGTTGGTCTCTTAATCTCTTATTTTATTTTCTGAGTTGCTTGATTGTATCTAAGGCACACAAGAGTTCTCCTTCTATATGAACCTCACATTCATGTTCATCATCGTCCTGTTCATAGTCATCTTCATCCACAAAGAGGTCTTTTTCTTCATCATCAATCTCAACAATAAAATCATTTTTTTTCATCAAGTTCTTGTTCATCTATACTTACAATAAAGTCTTCATTTTTATCAAAACTCTCAACTACAAGACCATTCTTTTTATCACACTTTATATCAACATTCAGGGGTGACTCATGCAACAACTTATTGCTTGAAATGACTGGGGCTTGTTTTAAAACCTCTCTTTGTTTGGCATCTTTCTTTGCTCTATTTCTTTTACACTTTCCCACGATACTCCACTATCAGGACCTACCCAAGCCTGTTAGAATTCTATAGGGAAACTATGCTCTAATACCACTTGTTGGAGTACAAGACCACTGAGGGGGGTGAATCAGTGGTCTATAAACTTTAACAAGCTTTTGCACCTTTTAACTCATAGGATAGAGAAAGAGAGAGACTTCAAAGATTTATCAAATACATATGCATAAGTATGATTATAAACATTATTATCAAGACCTCAAAGACAAAACATTAAGGCACACACATAAAAGATAAACAACATGAACCATAACACATGTTTTTCATGAGTGGAAAACCCTCATAGGGATGAAAACCCACCCGGAAAATGCCTCACTAGCTTAATCAAAAACATGCCTCACTAGCTACACAAAATGCCTCACTGGAAAGAGAACCTCACTAGTTACACTTTTTGTGCCTCATTGGGAATCAGGTGCCTCATTGGCTAATACAAGTGCCTCACTGGCAAAGACATGAACATTAGAACGAAAAGAATCAATTCAGAGGGTTACTCTAATTCACTATAACATCACACTTCACAAACTTATATCTTCTTCAGTTTACAATCAATACACCTTTCAATTACAACCTTCTAAACCACACATACATTATCACCTTTCATTGATTACATAAGAGAAAATTATAACCTCAATGAACTCTGTAAAACATGATAAAGACCTCTGCAACTCACTATATCCTTTTCTGCAAACTGAATCAATCAACTTTACATTGAATGTGTCAAATGACTTGATGGTATACTCCCTTTATACATCAATAGATCAATCATGACATTAAACAAAGACACCAATTTTCTCTGTGAGAAACTCTTAACAAAGACCTTACAGAGCACTTCAAATCATCCTATCAATTTAAGAACACAAGAAAAAACATTTTGCCACAAATAAACTTATACCTCCTTATGAAAATGTTCTTCAATTTCCACTCCATCAATAACCCTGTTTTCTTCAACAATTTCCTTCAGTTTGCATATGTACAGGTAGGTACATGTCTGTAGTGTTTCTCTGACCAAGTCTCATGTTAATACCTATCATACAGATCGAAAAACTAATTTTCCTAGCCCTCGAAAACCAGTTAGGAAGACTGTTTGAAAGGTAGTTATAACTTCCTTCTAGGAGTTAGCCATCAAACTTAATCATTGAAGATAAATCGTTGGAATTTGAAACAACTTTAAATTATGTCCGTCGATCTCCATCTCCTGCTTTCGAAATCGAGGGTTATGATTTAACTTTGCATTCATTTAAAAATCTAACTTGTTACTTCTGGTTCCCCTAAGTGACAGGACTGGTCACTTCATGACTTAATGACCCTTTAGACAATCACTTTAAGTGACTCAACCTTTAATAATAGGTCAACATTAAAATAAAACATAAAGTGCCTTCCTTTGCATACGGGCTGTTTTGTACCCATAGCCAGATCCTTTAGGGTTTTAGATCTATAAACCCTAACTTAATCCTTTGATGATTTTTGTCTTTACATCAACTTGCATCACCATTTGACATGACTTCAACCTTCATTAGATATCATGACCTTGATGTCCTCTATGAAGCAATGCATGAAACAACATGATATGAATAAGATATAAACAAGAGATCCATCATAAACAAGATCATTATAAACAAGAGATCCATCATGAATAAGTAAGAACCAACATTTGAAAGCACATATTGATGGTATGAATGATAGAACTATTTCAACACCATGTGAACTAGTCCTTCCATATTTGATGTCTCTACATCACAATCACAACCTTGATGTCCTGACATTTCATGAAGTCCTTTAAGGACATGATGAAGTCATGTAAGCTATGAACACCATGATCAAAATATAAGGTGAAGGTGACCATTCTCACATGCGAACCTTATCATGATGACCCTTTTCAATATGAACCATGAATGGTGTTGGTGCCTGGATAAACATTCAAATTTCAAGTAGTTAATTTCCCAGGCACCTTCCCAAAAAATCCAAAAAATTCTATCTTTCAGCCTCCTGAAGTTGCATGCATGTTTCTTTGTATATACATTGGTGTTTGTATGTACATTTAAATGTACAAGTGCATATATACATTGGCGAGCCTGTAAAAATAGTCAAATCGGCTTCAAAAGGTAAAAAATTGATTGTATGCATCTTTGTATGCATATCGGGTTATACATTGCAGGCATATTCCATCGCAGATTCTTAGAATTTTCTACGCTTGTATGTACAAAGGGGTTTGTATGTGCAATATACATTCGCTACATGCAATAGCAAGATACATTGGCCGATGCACAAACAAAGAAAGATGCAAGTCAATATGCATCGAGTTACAATGGAAAAGATACAAGGATGGCGCATGCAAAGTCAACATACAAAGGGGGAGATACATTTGGTGGGGTCCGCCTCACATACAAAGGCTTTGTATCTCGTATAGAAGACGCATTGTATATGCGATATGCATTCGCCATATGCAAAGGAAATGTGCAAAGGGCCGATATACAAAGGGTGGGGCCCATAGACATACTAAGCAGAATGTACATCGAAATGTGCAAGGGCGATATACAAGTTGCAGGTACAAAGGTCAATGTATGTTTTCCTTGTATGTTTGCATTTGTATATGCGATATACATTGGTTATATACATTCGCAACATACAAGCCGGACCCGATTTAAAAGTCAAATATGGCAAATTCAGCGGTGGATTCCGCAGCTTGTATGTTAGGTGGTTGTATATGCTGACATACAATGAAAGAGGCAAAGAATTAAATGCAAGGCCCAAACCCGAATATGATTTCAAAGTGTTTCATAAACATTTAGAGTCCGTATTGTATGTATATTGCATTTGTATATGCGATATACAAGGCCGATATACAGAGAATGAAGATGCATCGCCCGGACCCGATGGCGAATTCAATGAGCTTCATAATGGTTTGGGGTTCGCGGCATGTATATTGCATGTTGTATGTGCAATGTACATTGCGATATGCATAAAGAGGAGATACAAGCCGGACCCGAGTACGATTTCAAGGTGTTCTATAAATATTTGGGGTCTGTACTTTGTATACAGGCAATTGTTTGTATATGCATGTTCTTTTGCATATACAAGGCGAAAAAAGGCAAAATGAGGCGAAAAGGGCAAAATAAAGTCAGCGATGGAAACAGGAGACACCTGCGTGGCGCGATCTAATTGGCTGGTGACTTTTCAAAGTGATTTGAGGCCGTAGATTTTGGCAATAGGGAGGAAATCGACGGCTGGTTTTAAATTTGCAGAAGGTGAACGATTTCTTTGTATCTGCAGCTGTTTTTCGAGCGGGAAAAGTTTCAAATGCACGTAACCGCTGCATTCCAGAGGGCCGCGGGTATGTTGGCATTAATGGCAACATTTGCAGAGGTATGGTCGATGATTGACAAGTTACCTACCAGATTTGTGAGGAAAATTTGCGAACGGCTGCACATTCCCCGATATCACCTATTTTTCCTCCTTCTCCCTGCTGCATTGAATATTTTTGGGTGCCATTCTGATGGTGCAATGTATTTGGCATGATTTTGAAAATGCCTTGTAATTATTGCTGAGTACATAGTCTTGCTATAAAATGCAAACTGTGTTACTCATTTACGTTGTTGAAGATTTAGCAAATTTTGGTGGAGTAATAGGATACAGTCTTGCTGGTGGCTCTGTTTTGTGCCTTGTGAGTTTATGAATCATGTGTTGTATGTTTTATGCATAATCTACTGGTTTCATGCTGCTTTAATATGAGAAATGCTCTATTGCATGTGTTTGGTTATTTGTCTCCAAGTTGTGGGCATCTTTTCTTTTGAATCTAAATAGCTAAGGTTATTTGGGATTTAGGAATACAGATTTTCTGTGTTGATTGTTTAATCTCTTACCTTTGTTCAAGGAACAAATTGAATGTTTTAGGTTAAGCATTGGGAAATGTATGTTGCAACAGGGATATCACTAAGTATGAATGACTAAGTACTCAATCTTGGGAAGTATCTGTAAGGCAGACACTAAAAACCTCCCCTTGAAACCCAGTTATTGATTCAAGTTTATGGTAATCATTCACATGTGCATGTCTATTGACTCCGAGCCCAAGATAGGCACTAGTCTGGTCTTGTATTGAGGTTACAACCCAAAGTCCCAATCTTGCATCCAAATACAAAATACAAACTCAAACTTCAAATACAAACCTTTAGGATATTAGAAGTAGTTTTAGGACCAAAATCCTCTATCTCACAATTGAACATAGGCCCAAGGCTAGCCCCTTTGCACTTATCCCATAGTTTTGGTCTACATAAGAGAGGATTTATCTGCTTTGTGTCAACATCCCAATAAGTTCATAGGCATATTTTATTGATGTTGAATAGGGAATACCCCCCTTGGTTCTGTAGAGCCTAAAGAAGAAGAGGAGATATTTATAGAGTCTATCTCCTGTACTGTTGGCCCCTGGCTTGGAAATCCTGTTGATCAATGATGGCTACCTTGTAGGGATAACTGGGAAGCATCTAGTTGGAAAAAAATCCAACAAATGGCACAATAATTTGATCATCATCATCACATGGTTGATGTGTCAAGTATGATGTCTCATGTATGACAAATCCAACATGAACATCATGTCATAATGCATGTGAACCTCCATGTGAACATCATCACAATCCAATGAAACAATGAAGCAAGACAAAGCCAATCCATGTGAACATTATCACAATCACACTGAACCCTTTGACATCAATGACAAATCATAACAATATCATTGATTTGATTTGCAACAATAACTATGAAAATATCTGAAGGATTGAGTAGTTGAAGAAATATCTGCATTGAATGCTCATTGGCTGACTTAGTCCTTTGCTGACAACTTTTCCACTTCTCCTTTTGCCTTAGAGGAAAAGCTTCACGCCTTGGCTCTGAAGGAACATTAATGGTGACCAAGAAAGCTGCTAAGTAGTCCCATCGCATCAAGATCAGGAGAAAGAGTTGGAAAGGTGAAATAGGTCAGGCCCCAACTGATTAGACTTCCTCCGATCAGTCTTCCACTGATCGGGCCTTTGAAAGGTGAAGAAGGAAACCCCGACCTTCGAAGTCTGAAAGAAGTGAAAAGGGAAATCTTCGGGCTTCTGTGATCAGGCCTTCACCGTGCATTATACTTTTGAAAAGAAGCGCTCGATCCCCACTTCCACAGCACTTAGAAGGAATATAATGAAGGTTGTAGGGGATCGGGCCACAGACCTTCTGGCTTTCGCCTGCCAACATAAAAGAGGAAGAAGGAGCCCTGCCTGTCGAAGTCTGAAACACTAAGATTTATGAGCCCGATGGACTTCGGCCATGTGTCAATAGTTCGCATCAGCGCACCCCTCATCGGGTCTCACTTAGCTGATGCCGTAATCATGTGCTCTATCTAGTCTCTCGGCTGACCTCGTACACATGGCAACCTATTGCAACAACATAGAGATGACTTGGCTCTAACAACTATCCTTTGCGCGAATGGGCTTTTGTCAAAATTTGGGCCTCGGACCTTCTACCTGTCGCCTTCAGAAAAGAAGAAGAGGGAAGAAGGAACTCCCAACCTCCAGCGCCCGAAACACTTAGACGGATTACAAAGGAAACAAGGCAGATTTCAGAGCCGATAAGGATGGTATGACGAAGAGGAGAACTCTAAACTCTGAAACTCCAAAAAGATAGAAAATACAAGGAAACACTTAGGATTTTTGGACTTAGTTATTTTTGGGGGGGGGGGGTTTCCTTGCACTTCAAAAGGGGAAAACACTAAAATCTCATGGATCCTTGGGCTATTTGGCTGGAAGGAAAAATAGGACAACAGTTATACTAATTTAGTCATGTGTTATAGTTATACATTAGTAGTGTTTTCTTGTTTCATATTTGTTCAAGTTTCAACATATGGAGCTACATTTTATTTTATCATATTTTCTATTGGAGATGTCTATTATAGGAGTTGTTTCATGTTTACTATCTAAAATTAACACGTAATAGACAACATATGATATGGGTGAATATGATAAGGGAAACTTGTAACTTTGGTATCAACCATTTTATTTTGATATGTTAGTTAAAAAATAGCCTCTAACCATGTGCTATAACAAACACTATTATCAACAAATTTAAAATTCCCATCAAACATCTATATCCTTTACCATTTATAGACCATTTGAATTTTAATTTCCATCAAAGGTAGATGTAGAAATATAATTTGAACTTACAACAAATATAGCATGTAAAAGCAACTATGAACATGAAATTAAGGAAATGTAGAAATATAATCTAAACTTACTATATATATATATATATATATATATATATATATATATATATATATATATATATATCATTCACAAGCAACTATGAACATGAAAAAGGAAATGATGACATGTATAATATGAACTTATGGTTGATAATGTTGTGGTAGATAGCAAACTAGAAGCTACTACACCCCTAATCCAATAGTGTGTGTATATGGTTATGAGTAGTCAGCTTGTGGCTACCTTATCTCTTAATTAAATTATATAATCATTAATATAGTCTTGTATAGGTAGTTAGGTCAGCTTGGGTGGCATCCATGGCATAAGTATGGTATATATAAGAGGTAAAGGTTAGTTATTATCATATTGAGTATTGTGTTCTTATTGAAGAATATTGGAAGTATACCCCTCAAAGTGGATTAGGAGGTTGCCTCCTCAAAGTGGCATATTATTATCAAGTATTTGCAACATATTTCCTATTATATTATTCTCTTGTGTAAGTTATTTCATTACAGAAGCACTATAGCAACTTGTTGATAATGTTGTGGTAGATAGTAGATTGGAAACACTATAGTAGCTTATTGATGATGTTGTGGTAGATAGTAGACTGGAAAAGTATAACAACTTGTAGAAAAACTCTATATGACATTGTAGAAAAAAGCCAATATAGAACATGATGTATTTATAGCCATGTCATTCAATAAACTAATTGTTGGTGATCTATGCACTTTCATTTGATTTGATGATATTCAATTGTGTAGCATCATTCCATTGGTCAATGTCATGAAGCTAGGATTGGTAATGGAAATGGAAATGGAATCCTTTTACAGTCCATGATACATACGACCTAGCTTATAGGTGGCTTGTAGCATATGTAACTACCTCGTACTCCCATTGGTGTTAAAGGAGGCACCTAACTATGCTTCAATACAAGACATACATACCCTATCCCCTACAAGATTTGAACTTGTGACCTCTCTTTCAAGATGACAAGTTTTTCATCAATAGGCCAACTCAAGATTGAAGCATGTAAGATAGAGGAGTGAATTGATGGATTTCATAGATTTGAAAAGCTTTGTTATGCTCACAAATTTGAATGCATTTATTTATATAGTTATTTGTTCTTGTTAGTTTTTATCCTTTAAAATTATTTTGATAACTTGATTGGTGAGCCTTACAGATTTGATGTTATGCTTGCAAGCATTCATAGTGGAACCGACCAATGGTTGGGATGACTTGAAGATGTTATGTTCATGTTGAGATATAGAGCAATTAAGTTTCTTTAATGGGACAATTCAAAATCTATTTTGTTATAAAAGGATTATATATTTGTATTGCAATCTTATTTTATGAGTAACAATTGCTTTTGTATTTGGGACAACTATACTTTATATTAGCATATGTGATTCCATATCTTGTAGAGAGAATGTGTACAATTTATATCATATCAGAATATTGACAATGAACATATACCACTTATCTTGATAACACATATTCTATTTATTATACATTTTAAATCTCACAATAATTACATTCATTATGATAAAAATCTGAATCTTACATATCTCTTTCTAATTAAATAAAAAGTGAATATATAAAAAACTATTTTTAATTTTGTAACTAATTAATGGTAAGTCTAAGTAGTCAACTTCTATACAGACTATAGGACCCCACACCACTACTCTAACAAGTTTGGAAGTGAAAAATCAAAAGCTCTTTAAATTTTTCTAAAACTCCTCAAAATCTAAAACAAAATCTTACAATACATAAAGGCTTGTAAACTATCAAAGCTTACAATACATAAAGGCTAATACATAAAGGCTTGAAAACTATAAAAGCTTGACAATATAAGATTCATTAAATGCATTTATTAGATGGGAATCTTTTGCTAGATTTTTTTTGTTCACAAAGGAAATCCAAACTCTGCTCTCTAGATCGCCCTTCTCCTGCCATGGTGAGTTCTACTGTAGTTTGAATAATCAAAATGTTTGATGCCTTCTTATGTTTAGGAAACCATTAGTTTGGTTTTATAGCATTTTTTTCAGATATAATAAAAAATAGAGAAATTGAATCACTATGTATGATGGATGATTGAATGTCAAAATGTTTGATGCCTTCTAATGTTTAGGAAACCATTAATTTGGTTTTATACCATTTTTCAGATATAATAAAAAATAGAGAAATTGAATTACTATGTATGATGGATGATTGAATGTCAAAATGTTTGATGCCTTCTGAAGTTTAGGAAACCATTAGTTTGGTTTTATAGATTTTTTCAAATATAATAAAAAATAGAGAAATTGAATTACTATGTATGATGGATGATTGAATGTCATGGAAAAAAATTAAGGAATCAAAGAAATACACAATTAAATCCAAAAGCATCTACACTCTCTACTAATATTTCTAGTAAAAAATATCATGTATGAATTGTACCAATAATTTTTAAGACAACTCTGAGTTTTGAGAATACTGAAGCGTTATCATCCTTCTATATGTATGCTGGGTGTTTTCAACTGTCAATGTTTGTTTGGTTTTAAAAGCTGGCATTCTTCGACAGATTACCTTCGAAGGTTTTCATTCATTCGAAACTTGCTCTCTGAAGAGCATTAAAAACCTGTAAATGAAAATGCTCCCAGGCTTACCACTGGCAATGCCATTGTGGGAGACGTACACTGAATAACACTGCACATTTTCTACGCTCCAATCACAATCATAAAATGTCATTGCTATCGACTACTCATCTCAATCTCACAGCATTATGCTGAAGGAGCCGCTGCACATTCTGCTTACTACACACAACCGCCCTGAAAACTATTCTACATTCTTGCAGACCTGTATTCTCAAGAACGCGCTTTCACAAGGGAAAAATGTCCATTCTTTCATCGCTCACAGGCGATTTGCCTTTGCTACATGCACAACTTTTCATAATAAGCTTATTTCTATGTATGTCAAGTGCGGAAGTTTGGTTAATGGTCGTAAAGTGTTTGACCACATGAAAGAACGAGACAGAGTCTCATGGAACACGATTATTGCGGCATACAGAAGACATGGGTGTCCTCACGAGGCAGTCACACTGTTTCATCATATGCAACAAACAGGTTTCCAACCCGATAAGTTCACATTTGCCAGCGTACTCCCAGCCTGTGCCAAAATGGGTGCTTTGGAACAGGGTATGGACATTCATCAAAGCATAATGGAAGGGGGATTTTTGTCAGATATTATAGTTGGAAATGTTCTGGTAGACATGTATATAAAATGTGGAAAGATAGACAAGGCACGTGAACTGTTTGACATAATGCCTCAAAGAGATGTCATCTCATGGACTGCAATGATTGCAGGATACGCACAAAATGGATTGGTTGATAAGGCTTTAGAAACTTTCAAACAAATGCAATTGGCAGGTGTAAAGCCGAATTCCACAACCTTTGCCAGTATCCTTCCTGCCTGTGCCAAAATGGGAGATTTGGAACAGGGTATGGACATCCATCAAAGCATAAAAGACCGGGGATTTTTGTCAGATGTTACAGTTACAACGGCCCTTGTAGACATGTATTCAAAATGTGGAAGCATAGACAAGGCACGTGAACTTTTTGACAGAATGCCTCAAAGAGATGTCATCTCATGGAATGCGATGATTGCAGGATACGCACAAAATGGATTTTTTGATAAGGCTTTAGAAACTTTTAAGCAAATGCAATTGACAGGTGTAAAGCCAAATTCCACAACCTTTGCCAACATCCTCCCTGCCTGTGCCAAAACGGGAGCTTTGAAACAGGGCATGGACATCCATCAAAGCATAACGGAAGGGGGATTTTTGTCAGATATTATAGTTGGAAATGCTCTCGTAGATATGTATGCAAAATGTGGAAGCATAGGCAAGGCACGTGAACTGTTTGACAGAATGCCTCAAAGAAATGTGGTCTCATGGACTGCAATGATTGCAGGATATGCACAAAATGGATTTGTTGAAAAGGCTTTAGAAACATTCAAGCAAATGAAAATGGCAGGTGTAAAGCCAGACTCAACAACCTTTGCCAGCATCCTCCCTGCCTGTGCCAAAATGGGAGATTTGGAACAGGGCATGGACATCCATCAAAGCATAAAGGAAGGGGGATTTTTGTCAAATATTATAGTTGCAAGTGCCCTGGTAGACATGTATGCAAAATGTGGAAGAATAGACAAGGCACGCAAACTGTTTGACAGAATGCCTCAAAGAAATGTGTCCTTGTGGACTGCAATGATTGCAGGATATGCACAAAATGGATTTGTTGAAAAGGCTTTAGAAACTTTCAAGCAAATGCAATTGGAAGGTGTAAAGCCAAATTCCACAACCTTTGCCAGCATCCTCCCTGCCTATGCCAAAATGGGAGCTTTGGAACGGTGTATAGAAATCCATCAAAGCATAAAGGAAGGGGGATTTTTATCAGATATTATAGTTGCAACTGCCCTGGTAGACATGTATGCAAAATGTGGAAGCATAGACAAGGCACGTGAACTGTTTGACACAATGCCTCAAAGAGATATCATCTCATGGAATGCAATGATTGCCGGATATGCACACAATGGATTTGTTGATAAGGCTTTACAAACTTTTAAGCAAATGCAATTGGCAGGTGCAAAGCCTAATTCCACTACCTTTGCCTGCATCCTCCCTGCCTGTGCCAAAATGGGAGCTTTGGAAAGGGGTATGGACATCCATCAAAGCATAAAGGATAGAGGAATTTTATCAGATGTTGTAGTTGCAACTGCCCTGGTAGACGTGTATGCAAAATGTGGAAGCATAGAAAAGGCACGTGAATTGTTTGACAGAATGCCCCAAAGAGATGTGGTCTCATGGACTGCAATGATTGCAGGATATGCACAAAATGGATTTGTTGAGAAGGCTTTAGAAACTTTCAAGCAAATGCAGTTGGCCGGTGTAAAGCCAAATTCCACAACCTTTGCTAGCATCCTCCCTGCCTGTGCCAAAATGGGTGCTTTGGAACAGGGTATGGATATCCATCAAAGCATAAATGAAGGGGGATTTTTTTCAGATGTTATAGTTGCAACAGCCCTTGTAGACATGTATGCAAAATGTGGAAGAATAGACAAGGCACGCGAACTGTTTGACAGAATGCCTCAAAGAGATGTCATCTCATGGAATGCCATGATTGCAGGATATGCACAAAATGGATTTTGCAAGGATGCTCTCAAAATCTTTGAATTAATGAAGCACTCTAGAACATATCCTGACATTGTAAGCTTTGCTTGTGTTCTATATGCATGTAGCCATGCAGGTTTAGTGGATAAGGGCTGTACATACTTCAATCATATGAGTAACCCTTATTGCATTACACCTACAGTTGATCATTATGTGTGCATGGTTGACCTTCTTGCCCGTGCTGGCTATCTTGAGGACACCCTAAACTTCATTATTAAGATGCCAGTTAAACCTGTGGTGGTTGTGTGGATGTGTTTTCTTGGTTCCTGTAGATCACATATGAATATAGGTTTAGGAGTATTTACAGCAATGCTGCTTTTTGATTTGGATCCTAAAAATGCTGCGACTTATGTTCTTCTCTCAAACATTTATGCAGAAGTGGGCAGGTGGGGTGAGGTTCAAATGGTAAGGAGATTAATGAAAGATAGAGGAATTAAAAAGATTCCTGGATGTAGTTGGATTGAAGGCCATAGAAAGATACATGCTTTTTATGTAGGAGACAGATCACATCCACAGACACAGGAGATCTATGCAAGGTTGGAGAAACTGATTTGGGAGATGAAAACAGCAGGGTATCTTCCAGATTCAAGACATTTACTTAATGATGTGGAAGAGGAGGAAAAAGAATTATTTCTCTGCCACCATAGTGAAAAGTTGGCAATTGCATTTGGTTTGTTAAACACATCCCCTGGAACAACTATTAGAGTTGTTAAGAACCTTCGAGTATGTACTGATTGCCACACTGCAATGAAATTTATCTCCAAGATTGTTGCAAGAGAAATTGTTGTGAGAGATGCAAACCGTTTCCATCATGTTAAAGAAGGACAATGTTCTTGCAGAGATTATTGGTGATGCTAAATGAAGCAATCTGAAAAATAGGCTTGCACTATAATAATGTGGACTGTGTCAGAGCTGCAGTAATAATAAAGGGATAAGATTTTATTTTCAGTTTCTAGAAAGATTTTTGTTTCATTTTCTGGTTTGTGTTTATTTGTTTTGAGTATTGGCAATCTAGACCATGCTTTTGGCTTCGTTAAATTAGATGTGTAGAGTGCAATGCAGATCATTGCTTATATCCACTATTGTGGTATCTGTCAAATATCTGTTTTATGATAACATGGATGTTCCATTGAATTGTTTTCACGAAACCTGCATATGTATGAAATGAAATGCTGGAGGAGTTGGAGATTGAAGAAAAAACAAAAGGTGACTCAAGTAAATGGAAAGATGCCTGCCAGCAGGAAATGGAAGATGAAGGCTCACAATTACCATTGCCATTTTGTAAAGTTCTTTTGTTTGGATTAATTTTATTATCTTTTCATTAAATTACACATTCCAGATTAGATATGTAATTTTATATAAATGTTTCTAGTGTTCCTTCACAAATATTTTTTAATTTGACTTAATTTCAATCTGTTTTGTTTTAATTAGAAATAAACTATTATTATTATTTTTAGATAATGTAGTGGGGGTTCTATTGGGTCCCACCTATGAAATTTCATTACAAATCTCCAGAAAGATACACCACCTTACTATGCCAACTCTAAAAAGACCATCAAAACTGCAACACCTATGCATTAAACAATCAAAATAGAGAAAACATAAAAATGAGATCTAAGTTGCTCAATAACGTAGATATGTCCTCTAACCAGAGGAAGGTCAAACCAAAAAAAACAAAATGAAACAAAATAAAACCACCTAGAGCATATTCTTCCTTACATCATCCCCAATGTTCCCTTGCTGATGTTTCTGCTTCAACCACTTCTATCACCTTGTCTACCTAGCCTACTACTCTACCTACACCGCTTTAAAGTTGTCATCCCTAAAAAGCCCCTACAAGAGAGGGGCTGGATTATGCTTGCCTATCTATATTATAATTTGGACCAGTTTGTGTGGGAGGGTGGTCACAATCTAATGGTAGGTACACTATTTTAAGTGTGGACATTTGAGCACATCTTTATGATGTGGCCCATGGTAAGTCCAAGGAGGAGAAGAGGGGGAATCTTTTGTGTTTTGATGGTATGGTGTAGGTTATGTTAGCATTCAAAGTTGCAATTCCACAAATCCTTAAAAACATGGACAAATCTTGAGCCCTAGGAAGGTCAAATTAAGGAAATGGATGCACTAATGATCAAAATGTTGCAACTAGGGGCCAATGCATGAGAGTGAATGAACTTTCCTTCTACTTTAGGCTCTATGAGCCAAGGGAGGTATTATTTGAGGTCTTCAAACAAGACAATGGAAGATAAACTCATATAAGGCCCTCTACAACTATGTCCAATGCACCATGAAATTTGAAATATGTTACTAAGCTCGTGTTAGTGATGGCTGCAACTAGACCTCTAAGACCTACAATAAGTAGATGGAAAATATTCTTGTCTATACACCAAATTATACAACAGTTCTATACCCTTGAAAGTAAATCCCCTTATTCTTTACATACACATATACAAGGGGCAAACAAGACTACCATGGTCCTCCAATAATCAACCAAGTTTAGCTTTCCTAAGATATGTCATAAGTTATATAACTAGACCATGAGAACATGTGAAACCTAAGCTACTCCTAATCTACCAAGAGGAACCGAGAAAGCTAATGTATAAACTTGAATTATTGTTGGACTCTCACCATCTAGACTAGTGCCTACTCCATTGGGAAATATGGTCAAAGATTATAAAGAACATAAGAGCATACCTACAAATCAACAATAGAATCAAATTTGTAGACATTCACAAACTGAAATATTAGAGGCATCACACATCTAGAAATTTTTCAATAATCCATTTTAGATCAACAACACTCCACATGCAATAAGAAGAAACCATCACAAAAGCCTTTGCAATGAATTATAATAATGTCCCATTAATCTATTTCTATTACATCAAACCCACAAATGTGGCAAGGGAGAACTAGTAATTGGGCTCAAAGGATCCCTTGAAGTGTTACATCCTACCATGGAGACATCAATCTATAGATACAACCTCTACTTGACTAATTCCTATGGCTTACAAAAAAATGCCTTAAAACTTTATAGAACTTAGACTTACAAGAATATTTTGCCTTGAAATAGGCCTGCAAGTTCTCAAGAGTGTCTGAGCCAATTGACCAATCACCAAATACTGTGGCATCAGGCAAAAATGTGCCCTTTTTTCTGCTTTCTCATCACATCTTTTTCCATCCACATCATTTGCCACATGAATTCTAGGAACAATATTCTATCTGACACAAACTTTGGCAATTTATGGGGTGGTTGGGGACAACCATACACTCTGATGATAGTGTGATCAAGCAAAAAGAACCAATCAGCATAATTATGCTTATGACCTTGTTCTGGTTTATGTGCAAGTGGTCTCAGCATAACCATGACCTCCTTGGTCAACCTGGGAGACCTATTTCCAAGAGAGTTCATTATCTTAACAGTAAATTCATCATGAAATACAATGTAGTCACCAATCTGACAAAATGAGTCCCACTTATAACACCAACACTGAGTAGGCTTCCTCTGTCCTGCTTTATCAATCATGCTTATGTCCATTCTGCTTGACCATTTCCTTCTATTCTGATGCAAAATTAGGTGGCACAACAAAGAATAGAACCTGAATTCCAAGGGTTTCTTACCCTCCCTTACATGCAAGAACCCTTCATGTAGTTTCTTCTCAATGTATGATGCAAAGTCATACTCAGTATTTGCTTCTGGGTTCTGTATTTTCATGGCCATCATCATCATCAGGCCAATTGGTATTCTTCCCTGAGCATCAATTCCCAAAACTTGGCATAATGCGAAGTAGGTTCTCTTGAAGTACACATCAAATTCCTCTACAGGGAAAGGCTCAATAGTATTGGATGGGATGTCAATCTTTCTATTGTTGGCCCCCTTCTCTTGTATATTGGGAATTCATCTCTCCTCAGTGTTTTTCTCAAGCTTGTATGTTCTTGCGCACTCTTCCTCAGGTCCACTTGAGTGAGAGCTTGTTTGTTCAGCATAGAACAATCCACAATGGCATTTCTGTCAGCTACTACCAATGGTCGTCCATCTGGCAACCTGATCGTTTTTGTGGCAGAATGGTAGTGCTGTGCCAAGGTCTTAATTAGTTCTGCATCTACAAATACATTCGGGACCACCAATTTTGCCAAGTCCAATTTCCATGGGTTGCCTGCTGGTCCTAAACCATCTTTCTTTTCGTAGAAGTACCAGAACAAGTTCCACCCAAAGATAGGGATTGCAGCATCCCAACACCCTTCTTCCGCATCCCTAAGTATTTTCTTCTAACCTTTGTCTATGGAATTGGGCAACAATTCTAATAGGGACTATTGAAGTGGTCTCTTCTTGGGGGCCGGAGGTTCATTACTCTTGCTGGTAGACTCAGACTTCTTGGGTGCCATTTTAGCTACTTACGCAAACTAGGGCTTTGAAATCCAAATTACAGCACCAACAACTGAAAAACAGAGCACAAAATCTTCACCAACTTCTTGCAAGGAGTGCAAAGATGAACTTACTCGGTCAATTTGAAGATTACAGAGAGCACACTAAGTTGGATAGCGCCTTCTCCAAGTCAAGTCTGCAATCACTGGAATGAGCAAATGTCGAGAAATCCTCGAATTTTATTGTGCCAAGAAATTCATCATATCACCATTCTGGTTCGTGCCACGAGATTGTAAAATCTCAGCATTCAATTCATTTCAAATACAGGCCCTTGATTGAACTGGATCCAACGACCAGATGAAATGACAAAGATTTATTGTATTCCTCGATAACCGCAGCCTCACAATGAGTTGATTTGCCCATTTATTCTTTTACCGCATTGCCGCAGGACCTGCCCCTACCGACTGCGGGATTGCGGGAAGTATCTAGTTTGTCCCCTTCCTTTTACCGATACCCCGCCGGTATTTGATCTGGCCGTCGTGCGATTGTGTTAGTTATATGCTTTCACTTTCCCAGTTTACCACCTTACTGCAGATACCCCTTGAAACTGTTGCGGGGCTGCGGTAACTAACTCTGTCTTTATTCCTTATTACCGCAACACCGCCGGTATCCTTCCAAGCCGCCACGGGACCATGGTATTAATCCTTACCACGTCTCTGTTTACCGCGATGCCACAATCATATGTCGAAACCTCCGCGGGGGTGTGGTACCTTCTTAAGTTAAGCATTTCATACCGCCAAGCCACCACTCGATTGTGTGTGCCTCGCGGGGTTGCAGTAGACATGATTTATGCTCCTCTTGCTCCCGCACAACTACCAAAGCATTGTGAATGACCTGCGGGATTGCGGTAAGAGATAAAAACACAGATAGTTAGGAGCAATCAAAATTTTCTCAGAATGGTTATAATATGAGACCATGGGAGATAAATGGCAAAACCATTTGACAAGAATGTGGACCATGAGATGGGTTTATGAACAGAATGGAATCTTGCAGATTTTGGAAGGGTACTCACACCCTGTTTCAAAGCTCCCATTTTGGCACAGGCAGGGAGTATGCTGGCAAAGGTTGTCAAATTTGGCTTTACACCTGCTAATTGCATTTGCTTGAAAGTTTCTAAAGCCTTTTCAACAAATCCATTTTGTGCATATCCCGCAACCATTGCATTCCATGAGATGACATCTCTTTGAGGCATTCTGCCAAATAATTCACATGCCTTGTCAATGCTTCCACATTTTGCATACATGTCTACCAAGCCAGTTGCAACTACAACAAATGACAAAATTCCTCTATCCTTCATGCTTTGATGGATGTCCATACCCTGTTTCAAAGCTCCCATTTTGGCACAGGCAGGGAGTATGCTGGCAAAGGTTGTCGAATTTGGCTTTACACCTACTAATTGCATTTGCTTGAAAGTTTCTAAAGTTTTTTCAACAAATCCATTTTGTGCATATCCTACAACCATTGCATTCCATGAGATGACATCTCTTTGAGGCATTTTGCCAAACAATTCACATGCCTTGTCAATATTTCCACATTTTACATACATGTCTACCAGGGCAGTTGCAACTACAACAAATGACAAAATTCCTCTATCCTTCATGCTTTGATGGATGTCCATACCCTGTTCCAAAGCTCCCATTTTGGGACAGGCAGGGAGTATGCTGGCAAAGGTTGTGGAGTCTGGATTTACACCTACCAATTGCATTCGCTTGAAAGTTTCTAAAGTCTTCTCAAAAAGTTCAATTTGTACATATCCTGCAATCATTGCAGTCCATGAGACCACATTTCTTTGAGGCATTTTGTCAAACAATTCACGTGCTTTGTCTATGTTTCCACATTTTGCATACATGTCTACCAGGGCAGTTGCCACTACAACATTTGACAAAATTTCTCTATCCTTTATGCTCTAATGGATTTCTATACCCTGTTGCAAAGCTCCCATTTTGTCACAGGATGGGAGGATGCTGGCAAAGGTTGTAGAATTTGTCTTTAGAACTGCCAATTGCATTTGCTTGAAAGTTTTGAAAGCCTTTTCAACAAATCCATTTTGTGAATATCTACAATTATTGCATTCCATGAGATTACATCTCTTTGAGGCATTCTGTCAAACAGGTCACGAGCTTTTTCTATGCTTCCACATTTTGCATACATGTCTACCAGAGTATTTCCAACTACAGTATTGGACAATAATCCCCGTTTCATTATGCTTTGATAGAGGTCCATACCGTGTTCCAATGTTCCCATTTTGGCACAGGCAGGGAGGATGCTGGGAAAGGTTGTGGAGTCTGGCTTTACACATGCCATTTGCATTTGCTTGAAAATTTCTAAAGCTTTTTCAACAAATCCATTTTGTGCATATCCTGCAGTTCTTTGAGGTGTAAAGCCAAATTCCACAACCTTTGCCAGCATCCTCCCTGCCTGTGTCAAAATGGGAGCTTTGGAATAGGGTATGGACATCCATCAAAACATAAAGGATAGAGGAATTTTGTCAGATGTTGTAGTTGCAACTGCCCTGTTAGACATGTATGCAAAATGTGGAAGCATAGACAAGGCACGTGAACTGTTTGACAGAATGCCTCAAAGAAATGTGGTCTCATGAACTGCAATGATTGCAGGATATGCACAAAATGGGTTTGTTGAAAAGGCTTTAGAAATTTTAAAGCAAATGCAAACTGAAAAATCACTCCCTAGGGTTTTGGAGATGAAACCCAATTGTTTGTCTATCTTGCCAACTGGAAAACCATAGATTTGTAAGGACTGAAAAAATTGAAACCCTAGTATGAAATTTGGTGAAATGTAGCAACAAAGATATGGAAACCACCATAAAAGTCTGCAATGAAGAAGGCATCCAAACTGCTGTTATATATTTGAATTCAGTTGTTATCAGAGACTGAAAACATCCTAAAATGATGACTAAACCCTAGGCAGTTTGAAGAGGTAGAACAACAGCATATGAATGATAATAAAGACTAAAAGTCCCTTCAAACCCTAGGTACTGTACCAGCATGTGAATTTCTGAGTTTAATGGTGTAAAACCCTGCTAGAAATGAAGGAAAATTCTGCACAATATATGCATCCCTTCTGAAAATTTATAGGAACTGCTGCAACATCATGAAGACCTTCGACTGAACTTCTCCTTTCAGCCCAGGTGCACCCACAAGCTGCTTTTGCCACTAGTTACTCAGTCTTTTGAACCTTAGGCACACTTATGAGGGGTATTAGCCACTTATCACTGTTGGGCAGAGCTTTTCATTGAATGAACCATGTTTTCTAGATGAGGTGGAATTCACTTGCACTTAATGTAATGTCCCCTTTTTTGAATTAAATCAAATCAGAGGACCCGAACATTCTCCATCTTGAGGCCATATCATAAAGAAAAAATGTATTGAGATTTTAAACATATTTTTTCTTATCTTGGTCAGATGGAGGGGAACATTCATTAAGGAATTTTCCTCTTAATAGTAGATCTACACCACAAGATTAATGATGGTCTTCTTATTCTTCTCTAGGACATGAATCGATTCAAGAGCCTTGGCCATGATGAACCTACACTTCCCATTAAAACTGGGGATACAAACATCTAGAAGCCTTGAACACTCCCCACCTCCAAGGACAATTGTGGAGAAGGCGATATGCAAGATGTTGTCCAACTCTATAGGCATGCAAGGGTTTTCTCAATCTTGTAGTTGTATGAGAGGCAAACTATTGCCCCCAACATATTGGTCCTGATTTTTGTGGTATCTAATATTTTTCATGTATATCAGAACTCTATACTCCAAAATTTTTACAGCCCTGATAAGGATTATTTTTGCATCCTATATTTTATATTAATATATGTCTTGTTTTTATGCTAATTAGAAAAATGATGCCTGAGCAGTATTTTCTATCATTTATTTTATATTGATACATCTCTGGTTTTTATACCAATTAGAAAAATGATGCCCGAGTAGTATTTTCTATGGAGCCTCATTTGGATTGGTCTCAGCATTCACCTAGCTATGAGAATAACCTTCTTGTGTTATAATGTTGGTTAGGTCAAGTCCTCTTATTTTTGTCAAAACAAAAATTTCCCAGGCCTCAAGGTGCCAACCTCTGTCTTGTCCATACTTTCTCAAAATCACATTTTGAGAGACAATAACCATCTTATTGTTTCATGTTGTAGAAGAAAAGAGATGAAGAGTAAATGACATTTCAATTGCTGAAATCCAAATTTAAATCTTTATATCTGTACATTTAAGCAATATTTTTTGCTTTCCTGGGTTAGAACATGTTAAAAACGAGGCATGGAATGTAATCTAGGTGGAAAATAATATGTGGTCTCAGGCATAGTTGAAAAACTCACCAAAAGCAAAAACCCACCAAGCCCGAAAAACTCGACTCGGCAAAAACTTGGCAAAAAACTCGCAAAAACTCAGCAACTTAAAAAATTGTTTAAATTTCATTAAAAACACATTTTTTTTGCAAAATTCAATGATTAGATGCATCCAACGAGTCAATAAATGAGAAACGAGCTGAGTCTAGTTGTATTTGATTGATTTCAAAGCAAATTGGGTACAAAATGGCATCCTCATGTGGAATGCGCTGATACTGATAGTCTGAAACAAAATGGAAACAGCAAATTGTTTTTGTAAAACTGAAAGTAAATACTAAATAGTAAAATACTACATCTTCCTCTTCCCAAGTCTACTGAAAACTAGGGGAGTGGTAGAACTAGAAGGTCTAGTCCTAGAAATTTGCTGTGGCTCCTCCATCCTCGGCATGACAAACCGTGGCTCAACCTCCATCCTGGATGTAGATGCTGGTAGTGGTCCTGGTGGCAATGTCTCCTCATCCTCCTCATCCTCCTCATGTTCAATGTCATCCAATGAGAATCCCAATCCATCGATTCCAACGGCAGCCCCCTCCTCCATTGCCTATCTCTCCAAATCATAGATCTCATCCTCAGAAAACAATGAAGGTTGCTCACCCCACCCTGTCCAATCACTGTAAGGATCTATCTCATCCAAATCAATTGGATCATCTGATATTTCCTCTACCCTTCTTGTGCGCAGTCGAAGATTATATTGCACATAGACAAGGTCATTGAGGCATTTTTGAGCTAGCTTGTTCCTCTTCTTTGTGTGGATGGCCTGGAATAAGCTCCAATTGCGCTCACAATTGGATGAACTACAAGGTTGGCATAAGACACGGAGGGCAAATCTCTGGAGATTTGGGGTATTTCCACCCCAATTTGTCCACCAAACCTCTACAAAAAAAATATTGAAGAGTTAGAAACTTAGAAAGGAAAGTCAAAAGTGCAAAACGTATTAAATATCAAATTATCAATAGTTGTAACTTGCAAATTTGAAATTTTATACCTGGTGACTGATTGCTTATTGCTCGTGTAGCCAGGTCTAAAGAAAAGAGCCTACCCCTTCTTTCCCTATAAGCTTGCAATTCATCAACAATGAGGTTTGCCACCTCAGCCTGGGGTGTCATCCTTTGAATGCAAGAAGTGAGGCCCTCCATAACCTCTCCAGTAGGATCTGAGAAGGTGCCTGAATGGAAGAAATGGGGGTTCAAAAAGTACCTGTTGATGGTTGTTTTTCGACAAGTCAACAATGGAGTGAAATACAAAGTATTTAACTCCCTCTTGAGCAAAGCCTCTCGAATGCTGAACTATGTGATCAAACAAGATGACTCCAAGGTTCCTTTCTTATAATTTTGTAAGAGACAGCTCAGTGACTAAGTATGATTTTGCTGGTAAACACAAAGGGACTTACGTAGACTCTTCTCCTTTCATTAGCTTGTTCCTCCTTTCAGTGTGGATGATGTATATACAAGGTCTCAATCATAAAGAAATAAAAAAAGGTAAGGGTTTAGAAAACTAATCTAAGGTCAATGAAGCAATGATGATGTATTAAACAGACAAACTCCTAATCAACCTAACTCCACTTCGCCAAGGATGCCTACAACTACATGGAGTTGGTGCAATCTCCTAAGGTTACACGAAAGGTTTTCAAATCATGAAGGTTCATATGAGCACCCATTAAACGACGCAGCTCAAACAAGCGTCCACAATCGAACTTATGTAAATATGGCTCAGACTAGCTTTACACAACAATTCACCAGCGATGAATGATAAAAGCATGAGCTAGGAGTTGATCAAATATCCAACACATACATACATTACAACAAAGAGCTTCTAATCTACTTCTAATTTGAAACACCTCTCCACTTCATCAAAGTACAAGAAACCATGTGATTCTACAAGATAACACTTAAACACCAAATAATGAACTCCAATGTTTTTGCATTAATCTTGGAAAATATTTACAACAATTTCAAGACCTCTCAGAGAATTTTGAGAGTCTCTCCTATTCTACTGCCTACTGATTATATCTAATCTATCTCTATATCTTACAAATGAGGCAACAAGGCCTTTATATAGTGCTCCAGAATACAATGAATGGCTAAAGATCAATTCGATAGCCAAGGGTCTAGATCGTGCCACCTCACAAATAGTTACAACAAATTTCTATTTTTAGTACAAAGAGGGAGGCAATGAAGGCACGATTTCCAATGTGATAAGGTAAGGCGAAATCATTTAAAATATCTTCCACATAGGAATCCCTTTGACTTCTTTTATTAAATGATACATTTAATGCATTAAATAATGCGGCTAATCAAAATTGAATGATGTGTACTCGCCACATAGATGCCAACTCAGCATACTTTGAAAATTGTATCATCTTTGTGTGATGTATTCAATGTGATTGCTTGAACTTGTATGTTTAGGAATACATCTTGTAGATCTTGCCTTGTTCATTCTTTTTGTAGACTGGATGTATGAAACTTGTTGCTTCACTTGATTAACTTCATGATTCTTTCTTCTTCTTGTAGGTAAGTTAATATGATGATCTTTTTTGATGTTTCTGAAGACTTGAAGTAGAGTAAATGATGATGCTTCATTGATGACATGGAGTAGGAGACTCTCTTGGACTTGAAGGTTGAATAGAACTTGAAGTTAAATAGATGAATGCCCTTGCTTGATTTGAGGATGAAGTGCTTCCTGACTTCTCAAAGAGACTTGAAGCTTGATGAGTCTTGAAACTTGAAGTATGATCTTTCATGATGTCATTGATGAAAAGGACTTGAGATATATCTTGCAATGACATCTTGGAGCAGCTACATGATGCTTGAAGTGATCACTTTGAGCAGCTTATGATGCCTTCTTCTTGTGGACTGCTTCCTGACTTTCCTTCCTACATGAAAGTGATTCCAGCCTTTAGCTCCTTTCCTTAGCTTCATCCCTCGCTTGGAGATAACTCTTTAGCTCCTAGGATGCTTTCCTAGCTCCTGCAAACAAACAAAGAAGCAACATCAATTCCTTGATAATACTTGATAATACTTGATTTATAACATATAAGAATCACTTCATGCATTTTCAAGCCAAGTGCATTAGATTCCAAATTAGATCTTTGCATAAAATTTCACTCTAAATCACTATTTCTAATCTTTGAGGAGAGCGCATTAGTTAAGGAGTTTGAAATCTTCATCTTATCTTCCCTCTTTGGCTCATTAGATAAGAGTTTTGATTACTTCTTGTTTTTAAATTCTAAAATGAACTTCTTTCTTCCTTGAGCGCATTAGATAAGATTTTTTGAAATCTCCTTCAAAGTGTAACAAAGCCTTCCCACATGTGGCGCAGTAGATGAGAGGTTTGATTTCTTCTTGATCTTTTCTTACAAACCTGAATTCTTCTCCTCCTTCTAGGCGCATTGGATGGGGACTTCAAGATCTTTCTGAAAATGTATATTATATTCTTGCAAATTAGTCTTGAATCACTTCTAACTTGGTCGCTTTGGTTCAGGGTTTTAAAATCTTCTAAAAACTTAGCATTTTTAAACCATCCTCATAGTGGCGCGTTGTTTCAAGGTTTTAGTTTCCTCTGGAAATTTCATAAAATTTTGCACTTCAACACTCAAAACTTGCCCTTCCACCTTAGTGCGTTGGTTGAAACATTTGATTTCTCCTAAATTTTGCCTTTTCTACCTTGGGTGCTTTGGTTCAGCAATTTAATTTCCCCTAAATGTGGCGGATTAGATGGCACTTTGAAATCCTCTAGATCTTTACCTCTTGGCGCTTTAGATCAAGTTTTTTATTTCTTCTAGCATCTCCCTTAGCGCATTGGTTGAACACTTGGGTTTCCTCTAGATCTAGCTTCGTATGATGTAGCCTTTTTCACAAACTCCTCTTCAAGAACGGCGCATTGGTTGACACACTTGAAATCTTCTAGGAACTTGCAAAATTCTCATGAATATCACCTTTTCCCTTGTTGCACCTTAGATGGGGTATAGAGGATCCTCTAGGAATTCGCATTGGATAAGGATTTGGAATCCTCTGACGACTTGCCTTGAAACCTCTCTCCGTTATCTACCTTCTGCAAAAGATCTTCCTTACAATGTATATTATATTCTTGCAAATCAGTCTTGACACATCACTTCTAACTTGGATCGTATTAGTTGAAGGTTTCGAAATCATCCTTGTATTGAGTGCATTGGATCAGGGTCATTGAATCCTCCTAAAAACCTTACCCTCTCCCTCACTTTTGGTGCATCAGTTGAGGTGTAGGAGATCTTCCTGAAGAATACACATACCTTCTCCCTTCACTAGCGCATTGGTTGCTGATTTTGAGATTTTCTTCTACTAGGCGCTTTGGTTGAGGGTTTCGAAATCTTCTTGTTTGGCCTCAAAAATCTTAAACTAGACCACCCTCCACTAGTGGCGCATTAGTTCAAAGGTTTGATTTCCCCTGAAATTCGCTCTAAGACTTGACCTTGGATTCTTCTTGAAGAGGTCGCATTGGTTTGAGATGTTAGGATTTTCTAAGATTTGTGCATTGGTTAAGGATTTGAAATCCTCTGGAAACATCAAAACTTACACCTTGACACCCAGCATTTTTCTTTCTCCTTAGCGCATTGGATGGAGGTATTGATTTCCTCTGAAATTTTCGCATTAGATAGGCATGTCACAATCCTCTTGAAACTTGCGCAATGAATAGCACCTTAAAAATCCTCTTCAAGTTGGCGGATTAGATGGGGAAGTCGGAATCATCATCTATGCTACCTTGATGTTGGCGCATTAGATCAACAATGTGATTTCCTCTTGAAAGTCTCTTGAACATAAGCAATTTCCACTTTGGGCGCATCACTTCAAGTATTCGGAATCCTCTAGGGATGGCGCATCACTTCAAGGCGTTGAATTCCTCTAAAATTCCACTCAATTTGGCGCATCACTTCAAGGTTTCGAGTTCCTCTAGAATTTTCGCATTACTTCAAGGTTTCGAGTTCCTCTAGAATTTTCGCTTTACTTCAAGGTTTCGAGTTCCTCTAGAATTTTCTCTTTACTTCAAGGTTTCGAGTTCCTCTAGAATTTTCGCTTTACTTCAAGGTTTCGAGTTCCTCTAGAATTTTCGCTTCGGGCGCATCACTTCAAGGGGGTGAATTCTTCTTGCAATTTGCGCATTGGTTGGAGGGTTCGGAATCCTCTTCTATCCTCTATCCTTGGGCGCATTTGTTCAAGCGCAAGGGATCATCAACTTGAAATCATCTTGAAAGCGGCGTGATTTATGAAGATTTTGCGCCATTTTGATATCCGTCGCATTGGATCAGCTTTTTGAATCCTCTGGAAACTTAGGCGTTTTTCAGGGTTCGTGAGGTAAAGGTATATTGAAAAATATATTTAAGTATAAGTTACTTTAAATGTTTTTCAATATACCTTTCAGGATGTTTGAGATAGGTCTCGAATCCACCGGATTTAACATGCAGATTATAGAATTTGGAGGATTCACCAGATTTCAGACTGTCAATTTTTCAGGATTTTCAGGATTTCAGGCTATCAGACTGTCTTTTCAGGATCTCAAACATACATCAGGAGTGATCTCAATATTCATTACTTGGATGGAAATTTGATCAAGATTCTTCATTTTCCAGATGAGACCTCCAGTTATGAAGCAAAAATCTCCTAGAAGAGGAACTTATTGTTGGATTGGCAGAGGAAATGAACCTAAGGCATCATCTAAGATCTCATGCAAAACATCGGAGCTCAAAAAAAGGGGGTCCCCATTTGCAATGGGGCGATGTGTGATTTGGTCACAACAGTACCCTGCTGCATGGATGGGTTGGTGGAGTTGATTGTTCCACCTTCTATCAATAATCTCCCATATGGGATCAAATTTGAGGTTGTCCCCCTTATAATAATTTCTTATAGCCTCCTTGGTCCTATCCATGGCCTCATAAAGATACCCCATTGGGGTTTTATCCCCATCTACCAAGCGGAGGACTCTAACCAAGGGCTCCAACACCTACAATATAAAAATGCAAAAAGATTAAAGTTACTAATTTACAATGAAAGACATATTGAAAATAAATAAATATTCAATTTGAATTTAAATTCGAAGTTTTGAAGTTACCTTCACAATCTCTGTAGCTCTTTCTGCAAATACTTTGTCGAAGATAATGCATGCAACCTTGTCTCCTTCTGGGTTCTTCGCATAAGATGATTATGTCCATTTTGGGCACACAAACATTTGTTTCAAAGCCGCCAATGCACCAAGAATGCTTTGCAACGTTAAGAAAACCGTTGCAAACCTCTTGGGTGTAATCCCTCATCATGTGAAGAACCCAAGGGTGATTGTAGATAAATTTTGTGATCCTCCTTGCATCCTCTACAATTGGTGTGTGTCATGTCCTGATATTAAGACATTGTTTAAATTAAAGATTTAAATATCATGATAAGACGGAAAAAAATCGCTTTGATGATAATCATATATATAATCATATTTAAACAAAATATAATATTATCAATTTTAATATCATTATAATTATAATAATATATTATTAAATATGATATATACTAAATAAATATAAATATAATATATAAACATATATTATTAAATTACAATATAATATTTTTAATATATAAATACCTATATAAAATAGTATATTAAAGAAGGTCCACTTATAAGACAAAAGTCTTAAGATAAAAGATTCGTAAGAAAAAGAAACATCTCATATATACTAAAGATAACAAGTGCAGCAGATATAATAAGACATAAGTATGTTAAGAAAAGTGGCCACCATTCATGAAGGCACCGATTAATATCCAAAAGGGCAGCACTCAAATAAAAGAGTGATTAGAATAAACAATATTATGATTTGTTTATGGAGAAAGGAGGGCTGTCATTAAGCTATGAAGAAGTGCAATTAAAGTAAATGAAAAGGTAAGTATGAAAAAGGGCATGTCTCTTGAGAATGAAAGAAAGGATATAAAAAGCATTCAATCAGCAATCGATCCCAAGGAATTATAATTGATATAAATATAAAATCAGTCTAAGAAGATAAGCAAGGAATAAGGCATTCAATTGGTAATTAACAGCAGTCTAAGGAAGGACTTACAAATCTCATAAAACAGTAATCTATCCTTTATCAGCAATAAAATAAAAACAGAGATACAATGCAAGTTATATCATCTCACTCATCAGCAATCAGCAAGGATTAAAGGTATGTCTAATTCCCATCTGAATATTATCAGCCCACTTAAGTAACAATGATGAATGCATAAGTAATGTTTTTATTATGGCAATCTAGCATAAGTAGAGGGCTATGATCATGCTTTGTCTCTAATTAGTTCTTGTCTTAATTGGAGAAGTGAAAGTAATAAGTATTAAATAGAAATTATAGAGAGTTTGTGGAAAGAATATCATTAGTAAGCATAGATTATACTCATAGAATGCGAATATGAATGGTATTATGAATATGATGCATGATCATTATTGAGAAGGTGTATTTAATGAATGATTGGATTAACATGATTGGCCCAAGTAATAGTCTCTTCCGGAAGGAATTATGATATTGTTAAGTAAAATAGAGAAAGACATATCGCATATAAGTTATGATTGTCAGGTTTGATTTTATATAATTATGATTTATATAATGAGATAAGAAGGATTGAATTCTAATGTTCTCTTTTGGTGAGTTGAAATTGTGTGCAAGGTTGTGAAAATTTTGGCTTGCTAGAAGGGGACATTACAGTGTGACCCAATCAAGCTTGCCTATGTCCTCCAAAAGAAGGTCAAGGACATGTGCTGCACAAGGTGTCCAAAAAATTGTGTGGTGTCTCTCTTGGAGGATTCTATCAGCTGCCACATATGCTGCTGCATTGTCAGTAATTATTTGCATAACATTTTCAATCCCAACCTCCATGCAAATTTGCTCCAACATTTTAGCCAAATTTTCTACATTTTTGACTATGTTGGAGGCATCCATTGATTTCAAGAACACCACTTCATTCTTGCAAGCTACCAAAAAATTAATGATGGTGCGGTTTTCACCATCCGTCCACCCATCGGAAAGAATAGAGCAGCCATATTTTTTCCATTCATTTCTTTGGTCTTCCACCACTGCCCTTGCCCTATCTCTTGCATTTGTAAGCAACCTACAAGTACAAAGTGAAATTAAGTACACAAATTTTGTTTGTAAACAAAAAATAGCTTAAATTCATCATAAATTTCTATAAATTAAAGAACATAAATTTATCAAAAACTTAAAACTTAAAAGATTAAATTAACTAACCTCCCACTCAAGTCTGTGTGAGAAGGTGCCTTGAAGCCCTTTCCTGCAACCGTCAGTGCAGTAACCAAATTATGCCAATAAGGAGAATTTGCCACATTGAAAGGGATGTTGTTGAAATACCAAAAATCAGCACAAGCAATGTATGCATGGTCATGCACCTCCTTATTCCACCCAGTTGCCTCTAAGGAAGTTTGTGATCTAGGTGTGTTTCTAGGCACAAAAAAACTATCTACTGTGTGTAGGTGCTGATCCTGGTGCTCTACTGGAAGTAGATGAAGGGCTCGTGGTGGTGGTGGGTTGCCTTCGGTTACGTGGACCACGAAGAGAGCCCACTATGCCCTGAAGTGCATCATCATCCAACTCAAGGTTGACTGGAGCACCTTGAGAAGAAGCTATGGATGCTTGCATGGCTGCCTTTGTCTTCTCCCTTTGTAATTTTCTTTCTTTTGCGGATGCAAGTATGGCATTCATTTGTCTTTTTATTTCATCCATGGTTTTAGTACAGGCCTTCGCATCACAACGACTGATGCCTGCAAGATGGCATTTGAGGTGGTTAATGCCTCCACGGTATACGTTTTCGCATTGGATGCAAAAAACCGAGCCAGGGTACAGTCCTAGATAGGCATATTTCCACGCAGGATCTCTAGCTCCTGGAGGACGTTTGCCTACAAATGATGATGATGCAGCAGGGCCTGAGGCTGAACCGGATATAGAAGCATCTCTATCTGCCATTATAAATTAACCTGCACATACAAAGAGAAAGCACAAGTTAGTTTTTTAATAGAAAATTAAAAAACAACCTAAATTAGATTTCTAATTAATAGATTAAATTTAAACTAACGTAAAATTCTAAAGTTAAACATTTTGTTAAAAAAAAAACGGATTCAACAAAAAAAAATTAACTAGGGTTTGGAAAAAATATGAAAACAATGAAGAAATAAAAAAATTACCCTAAAATACTAAAAATGCAAACTAATCTAAGACTTAAACAGTTTCTTCAAAAAAATAATTGGATTCAAATAAGAAGAATGACGAAAAATGAAAAAAATGAAAAAATGCAAACAAAACAGTGATGAATCTTGTTTTTATGAATATAAATCTTGTTTTTATCAATACAAATCTATTTATACTACATTCATGATGTTTTTTAAACTTAGATGCTTCAAAAATGAAGAAGAAATTTGAAAAAAAGAAAGAGAAAGAAAAAAAACAAAAACCTACCTGGAAATTTGATTTGCCTTTCAAATTCGATTGAAATCCGCCTCAAATCTTGTTTGCTCGATGCTTGATGCCAAATCACTGCAAATCCCTGTAAAATGCTTGGGAGGGGTTTTTTTCTCATATGGAGCAAGTGAAATGACCAAAAATGAGTCATAAAATGCCTTTAAACGCCGCTGGAAACGCCTTTTTGGCGACGAGCGAGTTTTTGTTGCGGACTCGCGAGTTTTTCAGAAAAACTCAAAAATTTTAAATTGCGAGTTTTTGCCTCTATTACTCGCCTCCCAAAAAGACTCGCGAGTTTTTCAAAACTCGGCGAGTAAATGGCGAGTGTTGCATCAATGGTCTCAGGCACCTCAAAAGTGTATACATGACATTTTTAATTAAGAATTTCGTACCATCTCTTCAAATTTAGAAAACCTTGTTTGTTTTATAATATCAACAGATAAATTTTGGTACTAAGTTTTAAAACGTGTTTTAAAGATTTCAACTTCTTTCTCTTACATTATAGGTGTTCTAGCATGGTAGAACACTTTCCAGTTGAAGTTCTCATGGTGAATAATTTTTCTTTTCAATCAGGAATGTCACCCATCCCAAAATCAAAGGAGCAATTATATTTCATAAACATGGGCCACATATATATGATTATAGCATCCATCTGAATCATTCATGGGCTCCCTCAGGCTTTCCGGATGTGAAGACTATCATGGATACAAATGGACCATATGTAAATGACTTACAATTAGGGGTCGACATCAGACCAACTTTACAGTATGGATTCAGTGGCTTCTTGACGGTATTCACTGATCTTCTTTGTCTATACTTAAATAACTTTTGATCTAAGTGGAAAATCCCAAGAAGTTCCAACCTTTGTTGCATTTTTAGTCCCATAGACCTAATTTGAAATAGGGTGCTAGCTGTGCATTCTTATGAATATTTAATTTATTGTTGTTTTTTCATGTTTCTTGGGTTTCTCATTTTGATCAACGATTATAATTTATTTGAATTGTCACTACAAATTATGTTGTACTCAAACGTTAAATGTGTTTTTGTAGGTTCTCATTTGGAATATATTGCATAATTTTTTAATGTCTAGAGCTTTTTATTGCTAATTTCATGTATTTTGATGGGTTTGTATGCATAACAACTACAACAAGTTTTGGATTCATTTATAATATTTGCTACACAATGGAATGGAATCTCTACTTTCTATGACAAAACAGAGAAAGGAGATGACTTAGATATTCATCAAACCCAAAGTCACTTGGAGAACAATCATATAGAAGAGAACCATCAGATGTTTGGTATGCTTGAAGAGACCTCTGAGCAGGATTTTTCTTGGACATTGTTTAGACCATCAAATATTAGTTTTGCACCTTTTCCAACTCGTGAATATACAGATGATGAATTCCAATCTATTGTCAAAGAAGTGATGGGAGTATTGTAAGGATTACTTTCTATGTCTTATGTTAAGTTGTTACAGATGTGATTAGCAATACTTAGTTATTTGTCAATGCCACAGAAGAATAATATGGTTTTGCTTGTAGCAGTTGAGTTGAAGGCTAGTGTAAATTTTAGTCTGCAATGATTGCAGGATATGCACAAAATGGATTTGTTGAAAAGGCTTTAGAAATTTGAAAGCAAATGCAATTGGCTGGTGTAAAGCCAAATTCCACAACCTTTGCAGCATCCTCCTTGCCTATGTCAAAATGGGAGCTTTGGAATAGGGTATGGACATGTTGATGAGGTTTTTGTGACTGCAACAACATTAGAATAAAACACAGAGTATCCTGTCCTCTCTTGAATAAAGTTTTTCAGACGCTGAACTTCGTGATCAAATGAGACTGCTCCAAGGTTCCTTTTGTGTCAGGTCTTGACTGCTGTGGGATAGACTCAGTGGAATGATGTGATTTGCTGGTAATCACGAGGGGGACTTACGTGGGATTACTCCTTCATGGACATGGAATTCACTGCTGGGACTCGGACTTGTGGGTGAATGGAATTCCTTCACAAGTGGACAACTTGGAACCCATTGCTTCCTCCAACAAAGAGACTGGGATTTCACTGTTTCTTCCAAGGAAAGGCCTGGATTTCACTATCTTTTCCAAGGAAAACAAGGCGTAGGCTCTTAGTTCCACTTCCGGATAGGGAATGATTTCCCAGTGAGGCTCCTTACGAACTATTCCTAACGAAGATCTAAAAGAAAATGCAAAAGATGAGGTAAGGGTTCAGGAATCTAACTGATGGAAAAGACTATTGCTGAGAATGGAAACTGGAACTAGTCCTCTACTTCGCCATGAGACAACAGCTAGGCAGAGATGGTGCTATCTTCTGAGGGGAGGTAAGGATTTTCAGACTGCTCCTGCAAGGGACATGGAACTGAAACGTGCAGAACAGTCGAAGTTAGACTTGGAATTAATTTAGGCTAACCATGCACGATGATTTGCAGGCCACAGATCACCAATCGTATGGACAAACAGATTCAATCATTCAACAGTAATAATCTCCATCATTCTAACTAATGAAATACTGAAAGAAAATAGAAATGAAACAACTTAAATCTTGGAGCTTATGATTTGCTTCAAAGAAGTTAGAAAACCATGCCACAATCCAAAGAATATCAAGAACACCAATCTTCAATGTCCATATATTGATTTGGGACTGTCTTACAACAATCTTGCTGATTCTTCAAAGTTCCTTTGCTCGAAAAATGGAGTGCAACAGAAAGGAACAGCTAACTAACTACTTGCTCTAACAGCATAAAAAATGAGAGAAGAAAGAAGACCCTTCAAATGAGGCCCCTCAGCCTTTATATAGGCAAGCAGAATACAAAGAGGAGGTGAGGAGATCAGATCTCCTCAAAATCTGTGCCAAAACCCTAAAGAGATAGGAATGACCATGTCATAGGCCCTATGGGATGCTACCACCTGTCCTGGGAAAAGCTGCCATCTGTCCTGTTGACTAAGCTGCTTGGTAGGTAGGTGACCAATCAACTGTCTGTTCCTTGGGCGCAAATTTGATGATGAACATGAATCCTTTATCCTGAGCGCAGATTCCAGGGTGAACAGGATTTTCAGGTGGAGGAATCCTTCCTTGAGCAGGGGCGCACTTTTCAGTTGGTTCAAGAATCCTTTGTTTGGAATTCCTTCCAACCAGGGCTGCAGTCCTTCAGAGGGCATGGATTCTTGAGTTGGAATTCCTTATCCTGGCGTGGATTTTTGTTCTTCTTGATGGATGGTGAACTGTTCTTTTGTTCTTGGCTCTCCCAGGATTGATCCTCTTGTCCGGAACTGAAGTCCTTGATGTGGAACTTGAAGTGTTGAAAGGAGTTCCGGTCTTTTATGCGAAGTCTCCCTATTGCTGAACCGGAATCTTTGATGTTGCCTTCCTTGTATCATTGAGATGTCTGAATCTTTCTTTTCTTCTTGTGGAATTTACATGTAGTCTCCTCGTCTGGCATTGGAACCCTTTGTATCCTCCTTGAAGGGTATGGATCAGCGTCGAGCATCCTCCTCATGGACAGTGATCCTCGTCTTGGATTCCTGCAAAACAAAGGAAACCTCGAATAGTCATGATGCACAAAATCCATAAATGCAATGCAATATGAAATGAAACATGAATGTTTGTGCAAGTTTTGATCAATTTCACTTATAAATTCCTGAACAAACAAAGGGTTTTCCTCATTCTCTGGCATTCTTCATACTTAACTGACTTTTCCTTCATTCCAGGGTTACCAGGCAAGAATTAAGGAGTTTCCAGGGTAGGGTACAACTGGAAGGAGGGAGCAGGATTCCTTGGACAGGAATTCCTCAGCTAGGAATTCCAGGTCTTGATGAAATTTGTCCTCCTCATGGTGAAATATGTTCTTTGAATGCTAAAATCTTCCTTGGAATGCTTACTTATGTCCTTGGTTTGAACATGAAATCTGCTTTTTCTATCTTGGATTTGAGTTTGAATGAATGAAATGACTTGGGCGGCCTCCTTATATAGGCGTTTGGACTCCCCCCTACCACTTGGCCAACCAAGATTGGCCGACATGCTTTTTTGTCTCATTAAAAACCCCTAACCGCCATAACTCTGGCTGACTTACCCTTTGTCTTATCCTCTCAAGGCGGTGGCGTGGATTTCCATGTGGTCGGGGATTCCATGAGGTTGGGGATTTTCACTTGTCCTCGAGTGTGGATTCCAGTTGGTCGGGGATTTCACGGAGTCGGGGATTCTTGCTAGTTGGAGATTCCATGAGCAACTGGATTATGCGACCATGGATAACTTCTTCCTAAGTCTGGACTTCTTCTCTCTCAGACTTTCTTTCAAGTCTTTTTGTCAAAATTTTGCCAAGTTTTGGACATTTTCTCCTTGATGAATTTCACTCAAATGGAAGGCTACAATTTTGCACTTATGAACAGGAATCCACTCATGTTACATCTTCCGGAGGGACATGGAATCCAGTTGTCTAGGAGCGCATATTCAGGAGGCCCTGGATTTTGCGACAGGGACAGAATTCCTCTAGGGGCGCAAAATCCGCTTCTGACTGGAAAAGGCGACAAGGATGAATTCCTTCCTGGGAATGATTCTTCTGAATTTTGGCCTGACTTTGGTTAAGTCCTGGACAATTTGGCCCCTGTGAAGGATTCTTTAGACCAAGGTTGAAATTCTCATGTCTAATCAGAAATTTTTTCATGTTTTGATGCCAAACTGGACTGGATTTTTGAAGGGGCAAGTTCATACAGTCTAGGAATCCTGGTCGCAAAATCCACCTGGAGGTGGATTATGTGACCTCGATGAAATTTTATCTAGGGCACATAATCCACCTGCACTTGGATTTTGCGCCCAAGACAGGTTTTCTTCCTGAGTGCAAAATTCACCTGTAGGCGAAAAATGCGACATGGATCTTGCAAGTTGGGTTTTGTCTTGAGGTCCTTTTCCTTAACTTTTTTAGGTGGAATTTGAGTTGTTTCAATTGTTTCATGGGGGTTTGATCATTGACACAAGATTCGGAGCACAGATTTTTTTCTACCATCCCCTCAGGGAATTTCAATCCATGGCTAAATTCTCCTAACAGACAATGAATTCTTTCATTCAGGCACTTACAGAGAAGTCCGGGAATGATTTCCTAACCAACTGCATTGTCCAAACTGGACAAGATTCTGGAACTGGACACCCTGATCTTGGGGCGCATAATCCAGTAGATGCTAGATTATGCAACTAGGACAAAAAACATCCCTGGGCGCATAATCCAGTACGTACTAGATTATGCAACCAGGAAGAAATTTCTTCCCTGGGCGCATATTCCAGTTGGTGCTGGAATATGCGACCAGGAATATTCCTATGCATAGTTCTAGTCTTCCGGAGGGGTGCTTTGGATACATGTTTTTTCTCGAAAATGTTCTAAGTCCTGGAAAATTTTATTGATTTGGAAATCCTTTGAGTTATGATCTGAGGTTGAGTCCTGGATTGGGATCAGGAGAACATCCTTTGGATTAGTCCCGCAAGAGTAGGGTTGCCAGCCCGGGAACTGAGTTCCCTGATGGAAAGATGATCATGCAAGGAGTGACAGGCTTTGTCGAATTCCGGACCTTGTCGGGATAAGAATCTGAATAAACTTTGGAATGGGTTTCCGGACAGGACTTTTGGGTTGGACTTTCGGATCGGACTCCTAGAACAGGCTTCTAGATTGGAACTTGGGACAGAGAGTCCTGGACTGGAAATATGGACAGAAACTCCTGGATTGGAATTGTGGACAAAGTGAAGGATCAGGACCTTCCTTATGGAATGATGGACTTATGCCATGGATTGGTCAGTTTTGATCGAGGAATGATAGTCAAGATTTCACTTATCCTCAGGAAAATTCACTACTTCAAGCATTCCTAATATTCCCAGTGAGCTAACTACTAGGACATTCTTTCCTAGCTTCATGGATCAGGGCAAGAAACTGCAAGATCAAAGCAAAAACGACGGTGAAAGCAAGAAAAAAGGGGGTCCCCATTTGCAATGGGGTGATGTGTGAAAACGTCACAACAGGACATCCATCAAAACATAAAGGATAGAGGAATTTTGTCAAATGTTGTAGTTGCAACTACCCTTTTAGACATGTATGCAAAATGTGGAAGCATAGATAAGGCACGTAAATTGTCCTCAATAGAGAAGAATTTATCTATGGTTGGTCTCTGTTCACTCATTGTTTGCTAACATTTCAGGTTCACTTTGCTGCAACTAAAGAGTCATTATCCAAACATTTCAGCCGTTACGGTGAAGTTGTCAAGGTTATAATACAAACAGATGTTGCAACCAGCCAACCCAAAGGGTAGATGCTGATTCTATCAAATTAATTAATTCAATGCTATGTATAGGTTATTTTTTCTGAATTATCCTCATTTGACAATGCAAAGAACTGAAAAAGATAATGTAATTATAATCTAACTACTGTAAATAACAGGTCAGCCTATATTGAATTTGCTAGCAAAGAAATGGTCGAAATGGCTTTGACCTTGAACGAGACATCATTCATGTCCCAAATGCTAAAGGTAGGTTTCTCAAGGTTTTGAAGATTGTTGGTGTGCTTATTCTTGTAGATTTATATGGCCAACTTTATAATCCGTGCTCATTTGTTGTTTATGCACAGGTTATGCAAAAAACTGCTTCGAATTCAAGTGTTGAACCTCCTGTCATTGCTCAGCCTCCATTACGTCGTCCTTTTCCATTTCTTACTAGGCCTTCAGCAAGCGCTGTGTATGGAAGGGGCTTTCTAGGTACATACAAAAGAGCAAGCTATATGTCAAGGCCTTTTGGTAGTACTCACAGTTTCCAATGGAGAAGAGATAAAGCAAGCGGTGCTTCTAAAATTTCAGGAGGTTCTGCTAGTAAGTGTCCAGCAACATCAAGCTTTGTGCCTGCAAGTGGTGGAATTCCTGCTGGTCCAAGTTCTGTACAGTCACTGAGGCCTCTTACCTATATTCTTTCTGTCTTTTGGTGCATTGTAACTCAGAAAATCAGTTTCTTGCTCATTCTTTGAGCTATGTATTGTAACCATGAAGGTTTTTTTAGCAAAGAGAAAGCATTGTAACTTATTTTCAGATCTGTATGCTATTTGTAAGCATTTTTTATCAATAAAACAAGCTGTTTTTACCTTCTCAAAGTTGTTTCATTGTGCAAGCTTCAAAATATAGTACTAAATATGCTAATGACTAAATGCAAGCTTCAAAATGAGTAAATATAACTAATTGACGTCAATTAATAATTAAATTGACTAAATATACTACCAATTGACAAAAATCAGTGAATAGTGAATAAATATGACTAAATATATGACCAGTGTTAAATTAGTGAATGAAAATGACTAAATATACAAATTGATCAAAATGATGATTAAAATTAATGACTAAATACACTACCAATGGACATAAATCAGTGAATAAAAATGACTAAATAAGTGACCAGTTAACAACAATCAATGACTAAATATATCAATGAAAAAAAATGACTAAATAAGTGACCAGATTACAGCAATCAATGACTAAATCAACGACTAAATATACTACCAAATCAATCAATCAAAACAACCAATAAATGACAAAATGGTTTAGTCATCGATTTGGTCGTGTTATAAATGACTAGCAATAAACTACTAATGGTCACGTGACCATGTTTGGTCATTTATAAGCAGTTTTAGTAGTTTTTTTAGTAATATATTGCTCTTTTTGTACTAGTGTTTGGGCAATAGCAACCTTTTGATAGTCCTCCTTTTTAAACGTGATGTTCTTCTTCTTGCCCTTGAATTCATCATCATGGCTAAAAATGGCCTCCAGCATGACCAAACCCTTGGGCAGCTTGTTTGTTTTCAATTGAATGATCTGATCACCATACCCCTCTTGCAGTCTGGACTGTGCAGTTGATGAAAACTCAGCTTCATTTTGGATGAAGTTCATGATTTGTTCATTACTGTCAAAAACCTGCCAGTTTACATCATTATCAGGAACTGAGGACCTGGCCACAATCTTGACATGTTGATCAAGGCCTTGAAATAGGTATGTAGGAGGAGAAAACCGAGCACCAACTGTTGCCAATTGGTCTGCCTCAACATTTAATTTTCTTGGGATCACCTGTAGGTTGAGAGCGTCAAAACTCTCAAACAGGCCCCAAACTTTGTGTCTGTAAGCTCTAAGAAGCTGATTTTTCGTTGCACATCTTTCTTTGACTTGGTTGACCACTAGTTCAGTATCTCCAAAGATTTCCAGATGTTTGATTTTCTTCTTCTCTGCTAACAGCAAGCCATGGACCAATGCCTCATATTCTGCAACATTGTTTGTGCAAGAGAAATGCAGTCTATGAGCAAAATGTAGTTTCTTACCCATCGGAGAGATGAGTAATGATCATGCACTAGCTCCATTCTTGCTCTTTGCACCATCAAAGAACATTTTCCATGGGCCATCAGAATCATCATCTGGTTTAAGTATAGAGGGGACAGAGGAGTTCCCCTCATGAATCATGTAGGTGCCTAACCCAGTTGTTTCAATGGTGTGATAAGGATCAAAATTAAAATGTTCCTTTGCCCACTCATCAAGGAAAAGATCTAGGGTTGGAAGGGGTGAAGATACTATCTCAAGAGACCCTGAATCATGCACTTCCTCACCTTGGATCATACAATGAGGGTTTACTAGTGTTGGAGTAAATGAGTTTTTACCATTTACCCATGCTTAAGTTTACTTAGGCATCCAACACAAATATTAAATAATGCATTTATTAGATAATTAGTTGCATTGACCGTTTGGGTAGTTTTTATCTACCGGCTCCCGAACACACCTATATATTGTACATTGTAAAATATTATTGTGCATCTCAATACATTTTTCATTCTTCTGGTGAAATAGCCCCATGCTTCTCTCGCATTGTGAAGGTGATATTTGCAAATGGTGATTCTGGGTTCAATGGTCTCCACCAACATGGTATCAGAGCCGACTATCTGCAATGCCTTCCGTCCTGAGAGTTTTCATCAGAAGTTTTTGAGATCCATTAGTTATCCTACAGATTGATATTCGATTTGTGCAAGGCGAATTGGCCACTGCTCTCAGAAAGAACCATATTCTATGAATTTACCTTTGGCTGGCCTTTGTTCTCACAACTCCATTTGTGTCTATTGATTGGTTGCTTGTTGTGTAAGGCCAATCCAGGCACGTGAGAAGTAGCGAACCTACCCTATCAAGGCAGAAAGGAGTCCGATCTCTCTGAGTGGTGTCATTGTTGCGCAGCAGAAGAGTGGTGTCTTGTGGCATCAAAACATTATTTAGTCACTCATTTCCTTGATTAATGCTTACATTGGCATCAACAATAGTGGGTGGCAGATGTTGTTGCGTGGGAGTTAGACTTCCCACATAGGTTGCGTTGGAGCAGCATCAACCATAATAGGTCGCGGCAGAGTCAAACTTGAACGCTCACCATTTCTAGTGCCCGGAAGAGCAGTTTCAAACTCAGCCAATATATATTATTTTATATCAGACTTCATTATTTGTATAGTTTGCAAAACAAATATTTGCATTTTAGGGTTCACATCCCGGTGCGGAAGCAGTGTGGGCCCATACGCAGTGGTCTTTGGAGTGGGTTTGGGATCTTTAATCCTACATTGCTGGCGTTGTACGTGTTTTGGTCTTCATATACCTCGGTGCAACTCATTATAGTGTGAGCACAGGCTCACATGCCCGTGTTATACTTCTCGCGTGTATGTGTTGTAGTTCGTGCTTGGTAGTTATGTGGACTCTTGTGCCCCGAAGATCATGGTGCTTAGTAGGTTAGCTTGTTGGCACGGAAATCCACCAATTCATCGACCTTGAATGGTCCAATTTTTGCACCAAATCAGGTTTTTTAACCTTAGAATTCTTTTTTGGAGGTTTTTATTCTTGTGAAAGCAATATCTTTGAAAATTTTGAAGAATTATCAGTTATAATGGTTTTTCTTTGGAGAAAGGGAACTTTAGGCAATGGAGTGATTTTATACTCACTCATCTTAGTGAGCATAATCTATTGTCATATTTGTATAATGATGTTCCTATTCTAGGCACACCTTGTGAGTACAGTATTTGGAAAGGCTATAGGGCTAAAGTCTTTAGAGTTATTTTTGAGCATGTAGATGATGACCTTTTGGAATCACTTATTCATTTTGAGTGCCCTTATGCTCTTTGGACTTACATTCGAGAATCATATGGAGATCATGATACTCCGCCATCTCTCGATGATCCTCTTTCCAATTCCAATGTGCCTCTTTATTCTTCAGAGAAGTTAAACCATGCTTGTGATCCTTTGGAAGTTTTTGAGACTTCAGATGAGGTTGCAGTTGCTTCAGAGGTTCTTGATTCTTTGTCAGAGATAGTTGATCCACCTTCATTAAGTACTTCCATCATTCCTGAGCAACAGGATTATCATTGTCTTCTTGATTGGGATTCCTATTTGCCGAACATTGGTTCATTGTTCGTGGAATCTCACATTTCAGACTTGGAAGACACATTTGAAGGATTAATTTTCCTATTTGATGATAGTTGTGGTACAACTGTTGTCACTCCATCTCTATCTTTGGAGAATGTTCAAAATCAGTTTCTAGTGGTACCTTGTGTTGACGTTTGTTTTTGGACAAGTCAACAATTAGAGTGAAATACTAAGTATCTGACTCCCTCTTGAGCAAAGCCTCTCGAATGCTGAACTATATGATCAAACAAGACGACTCCAAGGTTCCTTTCTGATGGTTTTGTGAGAGATAGCTCAGTGACTAAGTATGATTTTGCTGTTTAAACACAAAGGGACTTACACAATTGTTCAAATAAACTATTGTTTCAATGACTATGGAAGTGAATACTGGAGAGTCTAAGTACTACAACTAATAGCATATGATTTGGCGATTAATGTTCTTGGTTCTAATTCTAACTAAATGGTAAAAAAGGACAAAAGGTGTAAGGTTTAGAAACACTAATCTAATCCTAGATGTAAGGATGATTACTGCTCTAGGTGAAACCAAACCAGATCCTGCTTCGCCAAGATAAACAACTACACAAGATTGATGCAATCTTCTAGGGTGTACAAGATGTTTATATCACTTATGCTCATGAAGGATTCAACAAACATAAAGATCAAATTGATGTCCAATTTCGTTCAGACTAACCATGCATTGCAATTTGCAAGCCACAAACTACAAATGGTATGAACTTATAGATTTCACCACAAAGCAATAAAGAAACCTTCCATTAACTAACATAAACTTAAGGAAAACTTATAACTTAATATTCGCTTGAAAATCTAAACCATGCAACACTCAGAAACACAAATAGAATCACCAAAGCAATGAATCTTTTATTATCTCTGAGAGCTCTTGCAACAATTTCAGAAATTTCAACCGTACAAATGAGAGCAACAAAAGCCCTTTTATAGACCTCAAAAAGAATGAAGGGTCAAGATCGATCGGCCAAGTCAGCAGACCAGATCAAGCCACATCACAAGTAGTTGTAACAAACTTCTCTTTATTAAATGAAAGAGGCCAGCTTTATTAAATGAAGGAGGTTATCTGTATTAAATGAGGGAGGCTATGAAGAAAAGAACAAAGGCACGCCTCGTAAGAAGATAAGAATAATATATCATTATCTTATGAAGAATCCCCATGTGAATATCCATCACTAGAAGCTTGGCATTCAATGAACTTGGACACTATTTGCTTGACTTCCTCCACAGGTATACTTGGCGCATTCTGAATGGTTCCTTCAGCTTCAAGTACATCAATTGAATAAAGGCCAAGTGTCCTTTCCCAATTAGTTATTCTTGCATTGTTGTCGCCAAGGTGGACAGCAAGTGAAAATATACTATCGAGTCTCTCATCTGTAACATCATTTTCCTGAAAATAGAAAACTTGAACTTGTTCTTTCAGATTCTCAAGAGTCATTCCCCCAAATGGATTACAGATCTTCATTAAAGAGGCATGTATTCCATCCTGAATCCTTTGAAGCATACTTCTAACTCTCGACATATCTATTTCTATCTTATCCAGCAACTGTCCTTTGATGCGAAGGCTATAATACTAGGAGGAAAAGTTGTAAGTTCTACCTTCTTCAATGACTTTAGCATGTAACAACTCATCAACTAATGTTTCCATCAAACTTTTCAAGTGTGACAGGTATTGATCCTTGAGGTCTTTGAATTCAACACAAGATGTCATAAGTGCAAGTACCCTCTCCTTAAGACTAGTAATCTTATCACTCACTTGCATAATGTCTCTCAGATGTCTAAATGTAGTCTCCTTTGATCTTTTCATCCAACCTTCATTCTGTGAGATGAAGACTTCAACTCTTCTAGGTGTTCAACTGTTTCAGGAGGAAGGAGAGGTGGAGGTGTAGTTACTCTTTCCTGCTGATGAATAGTGTTGGTTTTTTCTTCTAAATCAGCATTAGGGTTTGCCACTTCTAATGCACAGGCAAATTCAGCCAACTAAATACAGGAGGTTGCGTGAGCTCCTCCCCTTCACTTCTGGTTCTGCCGCACCAAGGGGGGTGTCCCTATTTGATAAAAGTATAACCTTGACTAGCTCAATGACAGAAGGATTTAACTTGACAGCAACAGGCAGAATACTCTCATGTATGGACCAAGATTTGTGTAACAAATCATAAGGTTGGCAACATTCTTGGACATGATGTCTGGTTGGGTATGAGAGCATGCAGGTATCCTAATCCTACTCCTACAACTAACAGGTGGAAGGATGAAATGGTTTGATTTGATTTTTGGATGCAAAGCTGGACATGGTATATAACCTCAACACAGAGCTAGATTGGTGCCTATCTAGGGCTTGGAGTCGGTAGACATACACCTATGAATGATCAGCATGAACAACTAAAACTGGATTTCAGGGGGATATACATGATATCTGCCTTACAGATATCTCCCAATACAGAGTGTTAAGCTGTCTATACTTATGGCATCCCTATTGCAGTATACCCTTCCCAATATTCAATCTGAAAACAGTTTAATCTACCCCTTGAGCAGAAGTTAAAAGATTAAACATTCAACACAGGAATTCTATGTTCTAGAATCTCAGACATTCCTTGAATGCCTGGACTCAGAAGAAAGATACATGCAAAACTAGAGACGGAATCAGCATAACACATGCAAACATAGCATTATTCATATAAAATTGACCATGAAATCAGTGGATTCATGCACAAACGTACAACAGGAGATACATAAACTCGCAAGTTTTGCTGCACAGAGCAACCAAAACCAGTTGTATCTTATTACAGAGCCAACATGTCCAGTTTTCAACAACATCAAAAATGGTAACACAGTCTGCCTATATTGGCCAGAAAGTGTACCCGCAGCAATTAATTACATAGTTGACCAAAAATCCTGCCAGATACATCCATCAGAAAGAATGGCGCTCAGAAGTTATTGCTACATCAGACAGAAAGGACCTCGAGCCTCGCGCCGCCATCTGGAAGTCCTCATGCCCAAAAATCGGGCAACCTGATCATGTGTACCATTTCTCTCACCCCTGCTATAGTCGCCATTGATGGCCCAACAACCCGCGTTTCACTTGGAAACTGTCGCAGCGTTCAAAATGAAGCCTCCTGCCAAAATGCGCTTCACCGCAGGTTCAAATTATGCAGGGAGATTAATCCCACATTGGTGCCGCGGAGACTCCTTCAGCAGTTTATAAACGGGGCCACAAACATAATAAGCGTCGAGCGCTTTTGCCACGCTCGACACACGCCTCTCAGCCCAAAGCCCATCGCCCAGACCTAGACCATCGGCTTGCCCCAAAAACCTCTCGCCGATCTCAATCGTCTCACCGACGACACCTCCGCAAGCCTCTGTCGGCCAGACATAGTCTATCGGCCAGCCCAAAAGCTTCCTTGGCCGATAGACCAACTCTCCCCGATGGCCACCAAAACACCCTCGTTGACAAAACCTCCACTATCGGCCCAACATCTGCCCGTTCACCCGACAGTCTATGTCATGCCGATGACCGTTCCAAATCCCTTGTCGCCAAGACATAGACCATCGGCACACCAATGAAAGCTCCCACCGACCTCAAAAGTCCTGCCGATGCCTACCTTCACATTCCCCATCGGGCCAACACATTCCATCCCTGCCGACACAGCCAGTCACACCGACCACCAACGAGCCACACTCTGCTCCACTATCGGCCAAACACTCATCATCGGAGCAACTGAAAAAACACTGGCCGACACCCTTCGTCACACCGACGAACACCTCCCTAAAGCCTCCAACTTCCACATCGGCCAGAGAAGACCCATCGGCGGACCCTCCAACTGCTAGCCCGATATGCAATCTTACTCCGATGACATTTCCCATCGGGCAAACTCCTTACATCGGCAGCCCAAAAATTTGCTTCGCCGATAGCCAAACACACGCCGATGGACATCCATCGGCCAGACCAAAACAATCGGAGCACTCAAGAAATCTTTCGCCGATGAAGCCAATCACTCCAATAAGACCAAAAACATAAAGCCTTGAATCGTTGAACCCCGAACCAAAAGGGTTCAACACGAGGGTTCAACGCGATGGTTCAAACATCAAAAATAATACTCCATAGGCAAAAAAGCTTCGAACCATTGAACCTTGAACCAAAACAAAAAGGTTCAAGCGGGAGGTTCAACGATGCAATATTTGCGCAAGGCAAATGCATAATGCGACCTATTAGAAGAAAAATGAACCTCGAACCGCTGAACCATTGAACTTAGAGAAAAAGGGTTCAAGTTCAAACCAAAATGTCAAAGACACAAAAACGAACGCATGCCGATGGAGAAAAGACAAAGACCCCTCCTCAAGAAATGAGATGCAGATGCTGAAAAACACTGAAGGGGTGTCAAAACTTAGAACCTTTTGGATATTTCGGGATGGTGCCTGCATGAAAAATTGCTCGAAAACTGACAGTCAATTCAGGCACCAACAAATAGGATGCACTAAATGCTGAATGTACTGCTCTAAGGCACGACATCTTTGCTCAGCCTAGATTCTGCCTTCTGTCTCTTGTCTTATGATAGCTCGAGCATTATCAATCGAATCCTGAAGCTCTTCTTCAACTTGCATTCCAGTCAAAGGACCCAGATTGATTGTATTGATGTCATAATCATCAGGTGTTACATCCTCTATATTCTTTTCAAGCCTAGGAACTGCTACATGTACTTTCCTTACACCCGTTTCATCTTTAGTGATCTTAGAAAGGATATTTGCCTTCTTCTTCGGTTTCTCCTTCGACATATCTAAGAGTAACTCATCAACTGGAAGGGGAGGACAGTTCTCAAGTTCACAATTCTCTCTGATTCTTTCCTGTAACCATTCTGGCAGTGATGAAAGATCTTGCTACTGTTGTAATTGTCTTCTTTGTGCAGGCAATGATTCCTCTTCAGCCTCATCCTTATCTTCAGTATCTGCTTCATCGATGATCTCAGTATCATGTGGGCTAAAAGGCACCTCTTCCATTGGAGCTTCTGGAACTACATTCTTAGCAGGTATCACTATGTCTTGACTCAATGGAATGTCACTTGGCTGTCTAGAGGAAGCAGTTTCAATACTTATCCTTTTCTTCTTTCTATTGGATTCTCCTTGAACAATCTCAAGTTGTTTCCTTTTCTTTCCCTGTCCTGAATCTTTCTCACTTCCTCTACTTCGTGAATCCTTACTAGGTGCTTTATGTTGTTCTTGCTGAACCACTTCTCCCATCTTAGTATAGGTGAGTTTCTTACCTTCATCAAGCAAAGCTTGTACTTGTTTGTCTATTTGCTCTTCAGTGATAGCAATAACAGGCCTTATCAATCCTTCATCATCGACCTTTTCTCTATTTGCCCAGTTGACTTCATAAGGCAAATTGCGGATTTTATCATATTCATCACCAAGAAGAGCTCTTTCACCTTCTAACTGATCAGGAATTCTTAGTACCTTTGTAGCTCTTATCAGGTCCCATTTCAATCTTGAACACTTTTGCATCCTGATGTCATCATCATCTATAGCATTAGCCCAGTGATCCTCCAGTTGTTCTTTATGTTTGTAAGAAGACTAAGACTGCTTGATAGCTCCATGTGGATCAAAGTTTTCTCTGCTCGAATCATGTGGATGCAGATGATAAGCCTGAAGCTCAACTTCTGAATGCTCAGATGCCTGTAATGACGGACAAGAATAGTACCTACCTAGCTGAAGAGGAAACTGAACTCCTACTTTCTTCCTTGCTTTCTGCATCTTATGAAATTCTAACAGTTGTCTGGAAACCTCTAGCAACACCATCCTGTTTGAGGGGTATCTAGGCAGTCTATATGAGAATGATGTAAATCCTTGAATCCTGATATAGGTGAACTTATCATACTAGATGTAATACCTTCCATATTCCTTGATGAAGTTCCTGGCAGCACCTGTTAGTCTTCTATGCAGTTCACCTCTTAACTTCCTCACTATGAACATGGCGAAAGCATCATTGAATCTCTTGTAGTGATTGATGTTTTTTAGGTGGAGCTGAGGATAACACAGATGCGAGAGAATCTGTCCCGGCTTTGTACCTACTTGCCCTTTAGCTGTTAGTCCTTTGTAGACTACATTTCTTGCCAAGATATACACAAGGTATGAAGTCATGAAGAAAGACTTCGTTTCATCAAAGTTTTCAAACTATTCATCCAGGCAGTGGCTTATAAGGCCAGCCCAGTCAATCATCTTGTTCTTTGTAAACATATGATCAAAATAAGTATACATCCATCCTTCGAAAGTAGATGATTGTGGCCTACCTGTTACTCGATTCAGAAACATGATCAAGTAACTTATCTCTTGCTTGAAGTCAGCCTTGTGATACTTGGGGTCTTCTGAGTTGTATATCTTCATCGATGAATCATTCATCCACTTCTTCCTGATTTCTTGCATGTAAACCTTTGAGTTGCCTTCGAACGTCATCTGAGCAGTTGTAGGGCATATGAAGACTCCTTTCGTTTTCGGGATGTTGAAGATCTCTTGAATAGCTTCCCTTTGCAGGTAGGCGAGAACAGTTCCATCCTTTGCTATAACCTGTCTTTTCTCTTTGTCATAGTGCTGAACACACTCCAACACTAGCTCGGCGCTTGGCAAGGCAGGTGGAAAGCAAGCTGCTTGTACAATCCCGCTCTTCGCGATGGCTTTGATCTCTTCATTCCTGGTGATCGCAAGCAAGAAGTCTTTCACTTCCTCCAAGTTGACGTGCCCCATGTTGGTGTCGCCGACATCCTTCCACTGCGTTTCTAGCTTGGACTCCAGTATGTTGGACTTGGCATCCATCTTGATAAGGACTTGTCTCTCCTTGGCCGTCATTCCCATCTATTTGCAAGACTGGACTCGAATAAGTGGATTGAAATAATGGGTTTTATGAGTCTTCTATATCACTATTATCATGTTATCATGTTTTAATTCAATTTTTCAAGTATAAAAGAGGTTTTATGAATGAAAAGCATCATCTGATTTCTGAATATAAATCTGCAAATTCAAACAAACACAAGGTAATTTGTAAAGTAGAAGTGATCAAGATGTACCTTATGCCCAATTTCTGCCTTAGAAAATGCAAATTTCCAGATTGAATGATGCAAATCAGTTAACAAATGTCAAAAATCAGGAATAAAAATGTAGGAGCAGCCTTCTAAAAGCAGGTCTGCTTTGAAAATTGTGCTTTTCCCTTGCAAATTCAATGTTCTCCTTACAAGATTTGCTGCTCCTCTAGGAAGATTCACTGCCTCTAACTTGAATTCTGCTGTTCCTAAGGTGAAATCCGCTGCTCCTTGCTTGTAATTTACAAGAGAAATGATGAAAATACCAAGTGAGCGCTCACCTTATATAGGAGTTTTATCCCTATTAAATGAGGTCAGCCTGCATTAAATGTTTGCAACTTTAAAAAATTTGAAATTGTTTCAGCGCCAAAAGTGTATAGGCTTCTCCATAGAGGGCGCCAAAGTGGATAGTTCTCATGCGTTTGGGCGCCCTAAACTCATTTATCCCTCAAGGTTATTATCAACCAATTAATTCATTATAACTTAGGTGCCTTTTAATTCAAGGATTCTACTTTAGATTCTAGTTTAACTCCATCTGAGCGCAAATGTTAGTTGACAAATGTCTACCCTATGTAGGACGCCAAAGAGATTGTTATCTTCATGAAGCTTCTCCTCTTGCTAGTCTTCTTGGATGATGCTCCTTCTTGAAGAGTGAGTAATAGAGTAGATGATGATGAGGTGTATTCTCTCAACTTGTAGATGGCGAAGCTTCAATCATGTATGAGAGTAGAAGTCTCTCTTGGACTTGAAGGTTGAATGGAACTGGATGAAGCCTTGCTTGATGATAGGATGGAGATGAAGTGATCCTTCATGATGACCCTTGAAGTAACCCTCTTGGAGTTGTAGACTTTGAAACTTTGGAGATTGAGAGATCTTGACTTGAAACTCGGATGGATGAATGTTTATCCTTGATGAAGTACACTTGCAAGATATTCCTCGGAGAACTTGAATGGATATATGCTTTGAAATAATATACTTGAACTTAATGTAATCCACCATGATGTCAGTGATGAAGAGTATCAACATGTTGGACTTGATGTGACCTTTTAGAAAGGTGTTTCCTCTGCAACTTGAAGGTGAATTAGGTACTTGCTCTTGATGACTCCTTCAACTTTAGGCGCTTCTTAAGGACTTCAACATCAAGGTATTTAATCCAAAATCACTCTTAGAACATCAAGGCGCATTTATCTCTAAGCAAGGGAAGGCGCAAAAGTCAACTTCATAACCTCCTAGGCGCTCTATCTCAAGTCTTGGATGAACCCTAAACCCTCTGATTTACCTTGAAGGCTTGCTTACACTACTAGGCGCCAAAATGAACTTACATATGCAGGGCGCTGACTTCAACATCTAATATACACTTCTTCAACTTCTTGAAATCATTAAGACTCACCTCACTCCAAGGCACTCTATCTCAAGTCCAAAGCAACTGAGGGCGCCAAACTTAGATGAGAACAACCCCAAACAAAGGGCTCAAACTTCTTTATCACACTAAGGCGCTCTCTTGGTAATAACCTATATGAAGGCGCCAGAGCAAACGCCATCTCCCATTCTTGAATCAAGGCGCACATTTATCATTCAATCTCTCTGGACTCAAACTCTCCAAGTCAAACTCTCCTAGTTGCTCAAACCAAACTTACATGAAAGGTGCTTATTTCTGCTTTAAGGCGCCAACATTCACTCCTAAGGGCGCAATTTTGACTTTCCAAACTCTAGGGCGCATTTTGATCAAGGCTTTGCTTTCAATCTTGGATCAAAAACATCAAGTTTAGACCTCCTCAAATCAAGGCGCAATGTTGATCATTCCTCTCCATACTGAGGCGCCTAACTTCATCTAAGGTTCTCCTTCAAGTTAGCAAAACATGCACTCTAAGGCGCTCCATTAGACAATTAGACTACCCCAAATCATTTAATTGTAGTATTAACAAACCATACACATCTCTCATCCAGAGGGCGCAAATTGAAGGCGCATCAAACTCCAAGAAACTATCTCTCTAAGGTGCATCATCTTTACTTCACCACCATCAAGGCGCTTAAACCTTCTCCTTATATCTAAGCACCAAAGGCGCCAGAAATACCATCTCCCACTCTAGGAGCACTTTTAAGATAGGCGCACATTTAATTCTTGAAGCTCAAGGCGCTAGACTAGTTTGGGAAGCAAAATGCCATGAGTCTCAACATCTCAAGGTACTCAAGGCGCTAAAATCACTTTGTCTTCACCCTGGCGCTAGATGGAGGCGCTCAAACTTACACCAAGGTGCTCATCTTCCCTTTGTATCCCCTTCAAGGCACCAACATTCACTTCTAAGCACTCAAACTCATTCCTGGCGCCAGAATAAGTTTGCAACTTCATATTAGGCGCTCAAATTCTCTGAAATGGACCAACCTCAACTCCAAGGCGCTCAATCCTATCTCAAGGATCAACTTCCTAATGGCGCATTCTCCCAACTTTACATGAAGGCGCTAAGTCACTTCAAAGCACCACAACTTGGAGATGATCTATTTGCAAATTTTCAAGGTTTTGAGTCTTCTGACTTTGGGCGCTAGCTTAGGTCTTTGTAACTCTCCAAGGCGCTCATTGAGGTGGCATGAAGGTGCCAAAACATCATCTAGGCGCTCACATATGGAGACTTCAATCATCAAGGTGCTCAACTTTTAAAGGTGCTTCAAAACTTCCACCTTCCTCCCTTAGGCGCCAAAACACCACCTTCCACTCTAGGCGCATTTAGATAGTTCATTCTCCTAGGCGCCAGAATAGGTTGGGCGCTCCAACATTACTCAAGGCACTCTAAGTCCAAGGCTTAGGCGCAAAATTGACCCTGTGATTTCAAAGTGATATACTCCATCAAAAGGTGCATTTACTCCTCTTTGGACTTGCTAGGCGCATACATCCACTCTAGGCGTAGAGTACTTGAGACACTCAAAGGTCTAAAAGGGTAGAGGTCTTTCAAGACTCAAGGCACTTACTCTCAACTCAACCCTTCAACTTAAACTCTTTCAACCCACACTCTTCAAAGTACTTACTCCTCTAAGGCGCTTATTAAGTAGTCTCCAATCACTCTAGGCGCAAATCTCCTCAAAGGCGCATACATCCTTCAACATGTCTTCTCTGGGCGCACAATGGAGATTTAGGCGCTAAAAATAATACCTTCCACTCTAGGCGCTAAATGACTTATCCAATTCCTTGAAAACATTTGAAGTGTTTTACCTTCTCAAGGTGCTCCTTCGAACTTGACTCCAAGGCGCCAATCATCTCCTCAACTCAAACTCTCCTAGGCACCAAAAATCTCCTCAAAGACGCTCAATGATCTCAAGGCGCCAAAAGCACTCAGGGCGCCCTGAATGAGGTTTACAACCCCAAACAAGGGGCATACTCCACTTCTAGGCGGATCATCTTGTCTTACCATCAAGGCACACTTTGAGGTCTCTTGCACATCTCTTTAAGTTAAGGCGTCAGAACACTTCATTCCTCAAACCCTCTCTCTACATCCAGGGCGCTAAACATTCACTGTCTCGGCCTCTGAACACTACCAAAGGGGCTCATTAGATCATCAAGGCACAGAAGTCCTAGTCTAAGACCCTCCAAGTTGATCAAGATGCTCAGGGCGCAATTTCATTGAAGATACGTTGAGGCACTACAACATCCTTAAGGCGCTTTTCTCTTGAAGGCACTAAAACCTCAGTCATTAAGTGATATCTCCTAGGCATTCTCCCCATGATGACTTGGTACACCTTTACTCATGATGAGTCTTCCCTGACAATCTCATCCTAAGCCTCTGAGCTCAAAGAAAAGGGGGGTCCCCAGTTGCAGCGGGGTGATGTGTGATTTGGTCACAACACCTTGTTTGTCACTTTCTATTGTGATTGGGCATGTTCCTGATTGGTTCATGGCATCATCTTCCAAGGTCTTGGCGACACATGAACAAATTTCAGAGACATTATCATCCTACATTTGGATTTCACTTGCTAATTCCTATCCAGAATGGGAAGCATTCATGCATTTGTACTTGGTTTATCTTCTTCCCAGAGGGAGAAATGTTATTTGTAGGCATTGGACTATGTTTTGCCTTCAAGCACTTACCATTTCTGCAAGACATTATACATTATGGGGGGGGGGCTATGTAGTCTCCATTCCTTCCTATGGGAGGATCATTGATTGTATATACATGATGTATGTAGTCCTTGGGGGTGTTATTGAGTCCTCCATCCATGCATCTTGTTTTACTTTTCTCTCTTTTGGAGAGGAGTTTTCTCCCACAGGGTTTTTCTCCTTTTCTCCGGTTCGTGAGAGATTGCATTGCATTGCATTTTGCATTGTACATGGGTGCCTAACATGGCCTAGTTGCCGGGACCCATTTTGCAACCCATACTGCATAATAATCTCCCTAAGTTGCACTTAAGGGGGGGTGTTGGAGTAAATGAGTTTTTACCATTTACCCATGCTTAAGTTTACTTAGGCATCCAACACAAATATTAAATAATGCATTTATTAGATAATTAGTTGCATTGACCGTTCAGGTAGTTTTTATCTACCAACTTCCGAACACACCTATATATTGTACATTGTAATATATTATTGTGCATCTCAATACATTTTCATTCTTCTGGTGAAATAGCCCCGTGCTTCTCTCGCATTGTGAAGGTGATATTTCCAAATGGTGATTTTGGGTTCGGTGGTCTCCACCAACAAGCAGGCTATGATCATAATTCTCTACATGATAATTTGAAATTGGTTCAGCCTTAATGGTGAACTATGTGCCATATCTTGTACTTAGCAGCATATGAGACCAGTCAAAAGAAAGGTAACCACCAACCTTAGCTGTGAAGTCTCTTGACAAACAGATAGCAAAGAAAGGAGGAAGATCAATGACTAAAATATTTTGACTAATAGTCAAGTTTGGATAAGCATGTAAGGTCAAACCCAGTCCGTTGATCACTCCAATAGTGTTGATAGAAGTGCCATCTAGCTATAGTTCTCCTGATGAAACAGGGGTATATTTGATGCCTAATGCATCTGCTATCTTCTTGGGCATAACTGAAACACTAGCCCCTGAATCTATCATGCAATTGTGCACCAAGAATTTCCCAGTGATTAGGGACAAGTAAAAAGGGGATGGCTTCTTTGTTGGACCCCCTTGCTCTTCACTTTGTTGCACAAGACTAACTGGGCTCTTTTCTTTCTGCACTGCTGATTCAACTGCTGGGAAATTCTCTAAGGCCTCTTGTAACAAATTCCTTTGAGAGGGGATTGACATTACCTCCCACATTGACACATTTAAGTTTGTCTTTTTCATTTGTTCCACAATGTTCAAGGGAAAAGTTGTTTTATGCATAGATGAAAAAATCGCCAAAATCGCGATTGACTCGCGAGTCCACGCGCGGAAATTTGGCCTGCGAGTTTTGCTTAGAAAAACTCGTCCCAAGCTTTTCATAAAACTCGCAGCGAGTTTTGAGGAGAAATGCGCGGGTTTTAATGGTGACGCACAGGTTTTTACAGTGAAAATGCAGCCAGCGAAGGTATAAAGCGAAGCCACAAAAGTTAAAACTTAAAAGTGCAAACCCTATTTTCATTATCCGTCAAGACGTCGCCGCCGCCGCCGCGAGTTGCAACCCTCGAATCCACGATTTGAAGCATTTTTCAACGCCGCGATTTTGAAACTCCAGATTTCAACGATTTGGGTCTTCACTGTTCAGTGCCGCCGCCAGGTTTCTCTCGAGTCTCAGGTTAGTTTTAAGACTTTCGATAGTCTTTTAGTTTTAAACTTTTAAAACTTTCGATTTTAAAATAAAATTTCTCTAATATTTATTAAAATTTTAGAAGACTGTATCATATGAAAGGAGAGATTTTGGACGTATTTATTAAAATTTTAGCAGACTGTCACTGTATTGTATGAAAGGAGAGATTTTGGACGTATTTATTAAAATTTTAGCAGACTGTATTGTATGAAAGAAGAGAGTTTGGACGAACTGTCAAAATTTATATAGGATTATGATGATAAAATATTGTATGAAAGGAGAGAGTTTGGACGAACTGTCAAAATTTATAGAGGATTATGATGATAATATTTTATCATCATAATCCTCTATAATATTATCATCATAATCCTCTATAAATTTTGACAGTTCGTCCAAACTCTCCCCTTTCATACAATACAGTGTTTTTAAATTTTAATATTTGGAAATTGGAAATCGGAATATTGGAAATTTGGATAAGCCTATAAGGATTGTTTTATAATTTATTTATTATTTATTAGTTATGAATCTATGATATATTTCTATATATCATCATAATCCTATATAAATTTTGACAGTTTGTCCAAATTCTCTGCTTTCATATCATCATAATCCTATATAAATTTTGACAGTTCATCCAAAATCTCTCCTTTCATGTGATACAGTCCAAAATCTCTCCTTTCATATTGATATGATACAGTCCAAAATCTTTCCTTTCATATGATACAGTCTTTTTAAAATTTCGATTGTTTTTTACAACAAAAATGTCAAAATACAGCAATACAACAGTCAACTGTCAAATTTAAATTTTTGATTGAACTTTTTTTGTTGTCTCTCTTTTGATAGGTTATGGCTTCTGCAAGTGGAACTGGAGGTAGAAGACCAGTGGTAAACCTAAAGACCCTTGCTGGAAACATGGGACACCAGGTCCAAAGCGAGGAGATGTAATTTGTAACCATTGCACTAAACATATGTCTGGGGGTGTTAATCGACTTAAATACCACCTTGCACAAGTCCCTTGCAATGATGTTGAGATATGTGACAAAGCTCCTATGGAGGTTCAGAGGGAGGCACACGTCCTCCTTATGGATTATCAATGAAAGAAAGAAACTAAAAAGAGAGTAGCAGAGGCAATGGCAGCCCCAAACCAAGATTTGAGTTCTACAAGGTCAGATTATAGAAGTGTAACTGTAGAGGCCTCTTCTACACCTTCCATTGGGCCACGGATACGACAATCAGGCAAAGGGCTTGATAGCTTTTTTGTTCCTCGGAACACTCCTGGTGTGCAACCTTCATTGGATGGTCTTGCAAATACATGGAATAGAGAGGTGCATCGTGAGGCAAAGTTGGCATGTGCACGATTTTGGTACTACAACAATATTCCCTTCAATGTCGCTTCGAGTCCTTATTGGGAGCACTTGGTCACTGCATTGACTGTGGCAAGTAAGGGGTTCAAGGCCCCAAGTCGTCATGAGTTGAGTGGCCCATTGTTGCAGGAGGAGGTTGAACACACAGGATCAAAGGAAAGTTTGGGAAAGAAAAGGCTGCACTATTTTATCTGATGGATGGACAGATGCCAGGAACAGGACTCTCATCAATTTTTTAGTGGCTTCAACGGGGTAGCTAGTCTTTTTAAAGTCAATTGATGCCTCCAATCAAATAAAAAATGCAGAAACCTTGTGCAACATGTTGGATGAGGTGGTGATGGAGGTGGGAGTGGAAAATGTCGTTCAAATAGTGACTGACAATGTAGTTGCATATGTGGCAGCGGGTAGACTTCTAGAGGCGAGGCATCCGACCATTTTATGGAGCCCTTGTGCTGCCCACTGTATTGACCTTCTTCTTGAGGACATTGGAAAATTAAGCTGGGTGAAGAATGTGGTTGAAGAGGCAAGAAATATCACAAAATACATTTACAACCACACATGGGTCCTAAATCTTATGAGGGAGTACATTGGTGGCAAGGAGCTCACACGATCAGGAGTCACACGCTTTGCCACTAATTTCCTTACCTTGTAGAGTATAGCAGCATTATTGCCCCACCTTAGGCACATGTTTGTGGCCGAAAAGTGATAGAGAGTCCTTATCATAGGAAGCCGGAAGCAGAAAGGGTTGAGAAGGCAGTTTATGATATTGTCATGGAAAAATCCATGGAGGAGATCATCAAGGTAAGTTTTCAAACACTAATTTTTATTTTTATTTTTTTTTGCTAATGTTAAAATTTGCTGATTTTGTAAAAAACTTATATTTATATTTGTTGAATTTCAATTACTATAATTCTCTAATTTTATTTTCAACAACTATTGATTTAGGTGTCAGAACCATTGGTTAGGGTTCTACGATTGGTGGATGGGGATCAAAAGCCCATGGGGTATCTATATGAGGCCATGGATAAGGCCAAAGAGGCCATTCAGCATTTGTATGGGTCGAATAAAACAAAATATGAACCCATATAGCGCATTATTGATCGGAGGTGGAATCGACAACTCCACCAACATATTCATGCTGCTGGTTACTATTTGAACCTCGCGTTTTTCTTCTCCTCTTCATTCAAAGCAGATGCAGAGGTTAAGCTTGGCCTGAACACATGCATGGAGAGGTTGGTCTTTGATGATAACCTTCGAGACATCATACTCGATGAGTTACAAGCCTATAAGAATGCGGATGGGCCTTTTTTTTCTTCAAAAGCTGCCATTCGTAGGAGATCCTCTCTGCAACCAGGTAAAATACATATGTTTATTTTTCATTTACTATCTATTTTAATTTTTAAGTTTACTAAAATCCTTACAAAGTTATAAATGTTATCCTTGCAGATTTATGGTGGGATGATTATGGTTCCTCAACACCTAATCTTCAAAAGATAGCCATCCGGATTTTATCCCAGCCTTGTAGTGCATCTGGTTGTGAGCGCAACTGGAGTGTTTTTGAGGCCATTCACACAAAGAAGCGCAACAGGTTGACTCAAAAGCACTTGAATGACCTTGTCTATGTGCGGTACAACCTTCGGTTGCATGAGAAGGTAGAAGGCCAAGAATCATATCAGGCATTGGACCTCAACGACATTGATCGATATTCAGATTGGATTGCCGAGGATGTTGATGTTGATCCATCACTTGATGATGATGATATAGCTGCTATGGAGAGGGATACAGTGGAATGGCAAGCAAATGTCGCAGCATATGAGGATTCAGAGACAGAGTTAGATGATATTGATGTGCCTTCAGGGGCAGGTTCCTCACATGTACCGTTTGATCCTATAGATGAGGATCCTGTAGAGCATACCTTGGCTATACCAGCCACTTCCGCACCACCCACACAGAGAAACAAAACTCTTTTGAGCTTTAGTCGTAGAAGAAATTTATGATTTAGATTTTCTAGTGATGATGGAACTGTTTTTTTGGTCTATGATATGTATTATCAAACTGGAATTTCATATGTATTCGAAGGTTGAACTCTTTTTTTTGTCTATGATATGTATTAAACTCTTAATTTTGATTTATATATGAAGGAAATCAGCAAGGCATTCTACAATTTCAGAAATGTGTGTTTTTTAAGAATATTTTTTAAAAAATTATGTTTGCCGAGTTTTTCCCCGAGTTTTTGGCGAGCCCCGAGTTTTTAAAAATTTTGGGTCTACCGAGTTTTTGCCGAGTCCGAGTTTTGCAACTATGGTTTTATGCATTGAAGGAATCCATGTCCCCCTCTTTGACTGTTCTGTAGCTTGTTCAGGCACTTTTGGGTCTGATGGAACCTCTTTTGCAGTAGTAGGCCTGCTGCTCTAAGTTGAATTTGTAGCACTGGCCCCTTTTTCCTTTAGCATAGGTTCTTTTTGTAATACGGTAGGCATAGGGTTATCCTCCAGCTATCGCTTTTTGGACCTTGTGTTGTCTGCAACACTACTAATGGGCATGATCACACTGCCTGTAGGCTGGTTGATAGCACAAAAATCCTTAGGAGCCCATAGCATCAAGTTGGAATCAAAAGCAACCTCATTTTGTACCTCAGGGTTGTTGGCTACTTCCACCAATGATGCTTGCTGAGTGTGAAAGTTTTGCACCATTGGGGCTTGCTCTTGTGCTCCAAAAGCACAAGTGGACTGATTGTGAGGTTGGTTGCATGGGTAGCACCAATCTGCCTCTTGGGCCAGATTGTTTTGAGTAGGGACCAAGGCCCTAACTGGATTAACAACCGGTATATGTTGGATAGGTTTGACTGTTTGCAAAGGCTGAGCATGGTTGTTATTTTGGGACCTATTTGGATGGTAACCTTGATTCCAATTATGATTTGAAGACTGCCCCTGGTTATAATTTTGATGGGGTTTGGGGGCAGTTTGAATAGCTATAGTATTGACTTTGTTAGTTAGATTAGCCATGAGGGTTTTAAGGTCATTCTCTTCTTGGGAAAGAGAAGATGTGGAGGCTTTAGGCTCTTGGATGGGAGCAATAGTAGGTTGCTAAACTTGTGAATGCAATTCTAGGAAAATAGGTACAGGAGGTTTGGGAGCAATTTTCCTAGCCTGTATTAAGCAATTTTCAACCTTTAAGGCTATCTCATATGCATCTGGTAAGGTATCAACACCCATAGATTGTATCATAACAGCTATATCAGAATTTAAAGATCTTAAAAAATATAAGAAGGCACCTTGTGGAGACGGTCTGAGGAGAACAAGGATTCTCTCCCACGTCCTCTGAAATCTGAAATTGAAGTCCGCCATCATCTCACTGGGAGCTCTCTTGATGGTTGTTAGTTGTTCAAGCAGAGAAACGTTGTCTACCCTTTCCCCAAATTGTTTGTAGAGTGCTTCTCCTAGCTCATCCCAATCATGTATTGAAGCATGGGTTAAATTCCTAAACCATTGCAGAGCTCTCCCCTTCAAGGATGAAACCATAAGCCTAACAGCCACATCTTCATGTTGAATATGGTGGACTGAACATACATTTGATATGTTCAGCAGGTGTAGTAGAACCATCACCCGTAAAGGATGAAATACTCTTTAGGGCTGATGTGGGTATATCATTATGTGCAGCTAGGTCTAAAGGGATGCCTCCATTGAAGGTCACAAAAGGCAAATTTCTTGCCATACTAGGAATATTCAAATTTATCCTAGGTATGTGCAAGCCTCTTCTTGTGTACTGAAACCTAACAGGACAAGGTGCGGACTGAGCTCTTGGATGAGATGGAACAACATTGTAATCCCTTCTTTCAGGAGACCTAGATAACCTAGTTCTTCTTCTTGAAGCAACAACAGGAAATTCAATGAACTGATAATTATCACCTCTTGAAGAAGCTCTCGTCCGTACAGGCATATAACGTTGGACTGGTCTGAAACAGGAGTCTATAGAGTCACCAGGTGCATGAAAATGTTTGCCAAACTACAAAATATTGAGAACAACACCAAATTCTTAGCCTAATCCTTAATTCGGATTAAAAACAGTCCCACTGGGCATGCCATAAATTGTTGTCACTTGGATTTGCACCCTATGTTGGAGCGGTTTAGTGTTGCAACAATCCAGTGAAACATTGGAATGATTTCCAAGTGTGGGACCCTACAAGGAAATCAAACCTCTAGAGAAAGGCTGGTTCCTTTTCTGAATGTGAAATTTAGAGTGTGTTAAGACTAAACCTAATCTATTCACTGCTAGGGAAAAGGGGAAGAAGGAGAAACTGGAAATGAGAAAGTGATACACCGGGTTTGAATGTTCGACCCTCAAATCAACCATATATGGACAAAAGTTCAACAAACAACAGACAAGCATACACAAATCATAAATGAATTGCAGAGGTAAAAGAAACTAATTAAGATCCAGAAGGAAAGAAGAATTCACAAACGTATACTCAAACAAAAGTATTACACAGAGCAAAAGAATTCATGAAAAGGTAAAATCTCTTGTTTATTCTCAAAGAGGCACGATTACAACTGAAGCAAGACGTGGTTTTTTAGACCAAAAGCCAACATAATACATTTGATTTCATGCATTTTATAGCATTTTACAATGAGGCGCCATCACCTACTGCAATAAATCGCCCTATGGGCTTGTCAAAAGATATTTCTGCAAAGGGAATGTATGGAAACACCGGTTTTGTTTTTGACATAAATGCATAAAATATCTTCTCAAAAGTAGCTGAACACATATTTGCATTGAAAACTTGCGTCTGAATCTCCACTTGCAACAATAAATGCCCAATAATGAATTCCAGCTGGAGTTGGACGTTTGACTTTCAAACTGGCCTGTATTCTACCTTATCAACAAGATTTCATCAAGGTTAACCATGTCGGACCCTTGATTTTGCTTCTTTTCCCTTCATTTCTGGATATTATGGAAGCCGTTGGAGATCAGGCCTCGGGCCTTCAGCGTTTCGCCTTCCAAGAGACAGGAAGAAAGGAGAAAACTCCTCCCCTCGAACTCCGCTTTACAAAGGAAGATTACAATATCGGCAGATTTTGGGCCTCGAGCCTTCCATCTTCTGCCTTCCCAGAGAAAGAGGAAGAAGGAAAGTCCGAGTCCCGAAAGTCTAAGGACTTAGCCAATTTTTGAAAGTTTTAGCGAAGTTCAGACTTCGGGCCTTCCATCTTCTACGTTCCATGAGAAGGAAGAAGGAAGGTCCGATCCCTGAAGTTCAAAAAACTTAGAATTATTTCCATAAGATTTCAGCATAAGTCAGCCTTCGAACCTTCCATCTTTCTCCTTTCTCGGTAGAAGTTGATCTGGATGATGTCATGGCCACCTTGCAGATTTTTGCAGTTTCGCAAGCCTGCTGGGGCCCACCCAAAAGGCTCCGTGGAATGGTGGAATGCCTTAGAAAATTTAACGCTCGTCGGGGGTTGGGCTTCGGGCCTTCTACCTTACACCTTCTAAAAGGAAAGGAAGAGGGAAGAAGGAAAGTCTAAAGTTATAAACTCCGAAACACTTAGCCGAATTTTCAAAAGAAAGAGTCGGAGCTCAGAGCCATTTAGGAAGACATGATGAAGAGAACTCTGAACTCCGAAACTCTGAAAAGATTAAAAACATAAGGAAAACTCAAGTTTTTTGGACGCAGTCGATTTTGGGATGTTTTTCCTTGCATTTCTAAAAGGGAAAATACTTAGAGATTTCATGGATTTGGGCTATTTGGCTGGGAAACAGAATAATTATTCTGGCGCTTGTCACAGGCTGAGCAAGTAATTGAGGTTGATTCACCTAATCGTTTTGATTTTGGGTCACTGGTTGTGATGGTCCAAGAAGCAAGGCTTGTGGTTTGCTTCCATAGCGCCTTGGTCCTTGGTTGTATTGGGGTACCCAGGGCTATTGATATTGACTTTGGTTTTGCCACTAGGGGGTAGTCCAAGACTGGTTCATCCACTCTGTTTGAGACCATGGTGGCCTCCACTAGGGTGGCATTTGCAATTGTGGAGGTGGGCCACCCCAAGGTCCAATCCATTGGCTTGTCCCCCAACTAGAAGGACCTCTTGGACCGTACTGTCCAGCAAACTAATTAAACCCGTAATTTGATTATTTTTTCCCTATAAAATTCATCTCTTCTTCCACTAGTGGTATCTTCTTTAGCCGATTTTTGATCTCAAGCAAAAATCCACATTCATTTGTGGGGTGACTTTTTTCATAGATTCCACATAACTCTATCTAATTTAATGGACATTCCCTAAGTGGATTCTTTTCTCTACACCGCAGGCAATAGATGGCTAAAGGTTCAGTAGTCTTCTTACTTGCTTGAATACCATCAAGAGTGGTGTTTAGATGGAGCAAGATGTCAGATTTCAGGTTGGATAGTGTAAATAATTAATTTATGCCTAACAATTATTAGAATGTATTGGAAATCTTTCATGTGTAGGAAGCATGGCCACTGTAACTCCACAAGGCACAACCTTGATCACATTGATGCATATAGAGCAGCAACTTGGACAACAGATTGGGTAATTGAAGAGAGAAAGATCTTGAAGTTGAGACCAAGATAAAAACAAAAGAGTTATCTATGCTTAAGAAAGAAAGAAGAAAATAAATTATATTAATGTCTACATGTGACTAAAATTAGGTCAATGTTTTAGAAGATACAACAATTAGAAATAGAAAGTTTTAGGAATAGATAACCTTAGAACCAAAATAATAAAAATTTATACGACAAACTAAAGCTTTATGTGACTAACAAATAGCAATGAAGGGTGAACAAGAGCCCCCAAAGCATATGCCAGTGAAGACTAGAAGGAAATCTCATCGAATATCCTTGTCTCTAAAAGAGAGGAGTCATCTAAGCCATCATTGGTCATTGTGAAAGATCTGATAATGCTTTCCAAGGAGTATCCAAGGTTAGAGAGGCCATCTAGGAGATCCTAGGAGGAAGCAAAGCACTTTCCATAGAAATTCCCCTAACAACTAAGGCCATCATTGCTTTTGTAGTAGGAAAGAAACTCATAATATGAGTTTGTTGTTGTGGTTTGGGGGGCAATCAGTAAGTGTGGGTCCACATTGTCGGACTAGGCTCGAGTCACTCCAATAGGAATGAGTAGAGCCACAATGCTGAGGGAGAGTAAGATGGGGAATCTAAGTAGTTTGAGTAGTAATGGTGTGCTAAGAGAAGCACCGCATAATTGATCTATCAACTCTAATATGTGGAGTACTGGTATCTAAAGGCCATTTTGTGTTTCTTATTGCTTGGGTAGGTTGCAAAAAAGAGGTGATCAACATGGCAGCTCTAGAGCCTTGAGACTCCCCCTATAAAGATCTATATTGAGGGGTGGCGGCCTCACAAAGAAAAAGAGCCAAGCATTGTTGGTCTAAATATCAAGAAGGGAAGAAATTGACCACACCAAGAAAATAATAAATTAAATAATGCTCCAACAATGCAAACAAGGAATCTCACTAAGTAGGATCCTATTGAATAAATAATGAAAATTCTTACAAAAAGATTTCTGAGTATTAAACAGCTATAGTTAAATTAACAAATCACAAATTATAGAAGCAACCAAACACAAGAAAAACAATATAACTTAGTTTTCAAAGAAGAACAATATAATCTTTACCGCTAATTTTCAAATAGGAGATAAATTTACTCGTTGCAAGAGAGAAATTTATTTTAAAAACAAAAATATAATATTAACTTATGAATTTTAGTCAATTCTAGATAATTTTAATATTTATGGCAGGAATCAACTGCATAGTTTTTGAATCAAACTCGTTGACCCATATTTCATAAGAAGTGGTTCACACAAACCTATCTCTCATAATAATGAATGGTCCACTTAGAACTCATTGCATCTAGGTGATGCTCATAGGGGTGAAGCATTAGGACTTCCTGAGAGGTCACCCATCCCAGTACTACTCCAATTCAAGCGCGCTTAACCATGGAGTTTCCCCCAAGATAAAGCCCACTTAGCTTGCTACCTCATTTGCAAAACCTTCAGCAAGTGTTGTGGCTTATGAACTGTTAGTGCCTGAATTGACTGACAGTTTTTGAGCATTTTTCATGCAGGCACCTTCCTTAAAGATGTTCTAAGTGTTGGACCTCCTCAGCATTTTTCAGCTGCAGCATCATATTTTCCTGAGGAGGAGGTCATCATCATCATGTTTTCTTCGATGGTGGTCAGCATCATCATGTTTTCTGTCAACCGGTTTTTCATCAGGATCATCATGTTTCAATATCGGGTGATGTTTGGATATCATCCTGATCCTGCTGACGAGCTACAGTGTGCCCTGATTTGCTTGCGGGGGTGATTTTTCAAGTATCCGGTGATCTTCCAATTGTCACCTTGCCCTTTTATGATGATGATGTCACCCCGATCTTCTGAGGGGGTTATTCTCTGAGTTGTTCGACCTGACTTGTTTTTTCTTAAGGGTCGTCATCATCATCATCATATTTCCAGTTATCGCCGTGTTGCTTGCGAGGGTCATCATATTTTCTGCCTGCATGATATTTCGCCGGGGTGATATTTTTCATCGGGTGATCTTGGTTATGATCATCCTGATGATGTTGTTGAAGAGTTCTAAGTATGACCCGATATTCACTGGGGTCATCATATTTTGAACGTCAGGATGATCTTAGTCAATATCATCCTGATGTTGTTGTATCACTTCATGTTCGTTGTTTTATCATCCTGATGATGCTGACGTCATTCTTATGTCGGGGTGATATCTATTTCTCTGCCTATCTGCATCATGATATTTCCGAAGGAGGGGGTGATATTTTCATTTTTGAATATCACCCGGATGTATGTTTGTTCCAGCGTCATGATGATGCTGATATCAGGGAGATATCCGCCTGTCGGCTTCGTGCATTATCCAATGGGGGTGATCTTTTCAAATATTTGGCGTATTCATCTATCACCCCGATCTTATAGTGGAGCTACAGTGCAGCATGATATTTGTGCATCAGGATGATATTTCCAAATATCCGGTTATCTTTCGAATATCATCCTGATGTCGATATGATGATGACGTCATCAAGGTCCGGGGGGGTCATATTTCTAACACTGATCATCTTGTGGAGATCCCCCGATATTTGCAAACATGATGATGACGTCATCCGGATATGAGGAGGTGCGCAGTGGGCAGATATGATGATGACGTCAGCAGGATATGATGATGACGTCATCAGGATGTTCATCGGCCAGACTTTTGGTATAGGCTCAGCAGGAGGATGTTCCTCCGATGGATCAGGTTGTGCCGATGAAGGCGATTATCATGCAGGTTATATTGCGATATGATGCTGACGTCAGGGTGATATTTCAAGCGACAGGATATCATGCTATTGGAGGATGATGATGAAGTCTTATACTAGTGTCGTCAGGAGCAAAAGCACCGACATTATATATGCTCGTGGCCTAGTATATAAAGTGTTGAAAAGGTCACCGCAGGGTGCATGTGGGATAATTGATATCCTGCATATTTTCAAATATCATGACGATGAATCTTGGCGGGAAATGGTTGCGATGCAGAATTGACGTTTTCCCGAGGCCGCGGGTTGGTGCGCCATTAATGGCGAGGGTTGCAGAGGTATGGGCGGATCTGGTACCCGATTGAAGGTGTACATCGACGGACAATGGCGCAGGGCTCGAGGTTTCTTCCTGTCTCCTCCCCTACCTGCTGCATTCATGTTTGGGCGCCAATCTGGTAGTGCGTTGAGCGCCATTTTTCTGATACTGTGTATCTGGCGGGATTTTTGGTCAACCTTGTAATTAATTGCTGTGGTACACTACCTGGCTGTTATAAGCAGGAAGTGTTACTCGTTTTTGGTTGTTGAAAACTGGATATTTTGGCTCTGTAATAAGATACAACTGGTTTTGGTTGCTCTGTGCAGCAAAACTTGTGAGTTTATGTATCTCCTGTTGTACGATTTGGCATGAATCCACTGATTTCATGGTTAATCTTATATGAATAATGCTGTGTTTGCATGTGTTATGCTGATTCTGTCTCCAGTTTTGCATGTATCTTTCTTACTGCAATAGGGATGCCATAAGTATAGACAGCTTAACACTCTTTATTGGGAGATATCTGTAAGGCAGATATCATGTGTATCCCCCTGAAATCCAGTTTTAGCTGTTCATGTTGATCATTCACAGGTGTATGTCTACCGACTCCAAGCCCTGGATAGGCACCAATCTAGCTCTGTGTTGAGGTTATACACCATGTCCAGCTTTGCATCCAAAATTCAAACTAAACCATTTCATACTTCCACCTGTTAGTTGTAGGAGTAGGATTAGGAACCCCCTGCATGCTCTCATACTCAACCAGACATCATGTCCAAGAATGTTGCCAACCTTGTGATCTATCATACAGACCTTGGTCCATACATGAGAGTATTCTGCCTGTTGTTGTCAAATTAGATCTTTCTATCTTTGAGCTAGTCAGGGTTACATCTTGAGTCATAGGGATACCCCCCTTGGTGCGGCAGAACCAGAAGTGAAGGGGAGGCAGCTCACGCAACCTCCTGTATTTAGTTGGCTGAATCTGCCTGTGCATTAGAAGTGGCAAACCCTAATGCTGATTCAGAAGAAAAGTCAACATGAACCATTCATTATAGAGCCCCTTTAGCTCATCAATTGATAAATAGGAGGTAATTTCCCACAAGGTGTCAAATTATGATATTTATATCAGGATTCAACTGCATAGTTTTTGAGTTGAACTCATTGACCCTTATTTCATGAGTAGTGGTTCACACAAACCCATCTCTCATGATAATGAATGGTCCACTTAGCACTCGTTGCATCTAGGTGATGCTCACAGGGGTGAAGCATGGGGACTTCCCAGGAGGTTACCCATCCCAGTACTACTCCGACTCAAACGTGCTTAACCATGGAGTTTCCCCCAAGATCAAGCCCACTTAGCTTGCTACCTGTTGTGACATTTTCACACATTGCCCCATTGCAAATGGGGACCCCTCTTTTTTCCGCTTTCTGTCATTGGTTTGCTTTAGGGTTTAGGTCAAGCTTCGAGTTTGTATGTCTGGTAGTGTTGATTGGCCCAAGTCTCGCCAAGTTCTTGCTCAAATCCATGAAGTGATTGAAGAAATTGCCTAAGGGATGGATATTCAACTGAGGAATTCATATGCCTTCATCCTGATGCATGTCCCTGGAATCCTAAAATTGACTAAGTCTGATGTCCTGAAGTCTGATATCCTGAAATCCTAAAAACTGACTAAGTCTAAAATCTGGAGGATCCTCAAAAATCTAGAATCTGCATGTTAAATCTCATGGATCCGAGACCTATCTCAAACATCCTAAAAGTATATTTCAAAATATTTATAGGAAATTCAATATCTAAACATATACTTTAATATATTTTGAAATATACGTGATTTCAAGGACTGAAAAAATGGCTAAGAGAAAAATCGCAAATTCCATGCACAAGTGGAAAATGCACCCAAAAAAAAGTGCAAATTCCAAGCTCATGAGGAATTTGCGCCACTTTCCTGGAAGCTCTTGGTCATAAAAAATTCACAATGTCTTGCAAGGGATGGTGGAAATCTTAATGTTTTATGTTCAAGTTTGATTTCAAATTGCATGTAAACAAAATTGAAAAAAATCGTCATCTTGAAAAAATCTCAAATTCCATGCAGACATGTAATTTCGGCCCAAAAAAGTGGAAATTCCCTCCACAGAGGGAATATGCGCTCAAGGTGGAAATTCCACCCACTCAAGGAAATTGTGCCCTGGGAAGGATTCTGCCAACAGGAGGAAATTGCACCCAAATTGAAGTTTTAATCTTGCCTCACAAAAGATCAAAATTTGACTTGAAAACATTTGAATCACCCTTCAAGTGCAAAAGTGGAAATTCCTCCTACATGAGGAAAATGCACCCTACAGAGTGGAGATCCTAACTTATGGAAATTACATCTCCTTCGCTTTCAAAGTGCATGAACAATCTTTCGAAAAAAAAAACTACTCCAAATGCTTGAAGATTCAATACAAAAGTCATCCAAAACACTTAGAGAAGTTCATATCGAGGAGCGCAAATTCCCTCAACAAGTGGAATTTGCACCCTAGGAAGAGAAAATCTGATTTGCCTAAGTAATGGAAATGACATTACAAATTGCACGGATAATCTTTTGAAAGACACTTCAAACCTACGAAAAATACACTGGAAACTCATGAACAATTTGTCAAAATACTTAGAAAATTTGTCAAGTTTGAAGGTTTGAAACAACAAATCTAAGTGAAAGTGAAGGAAAATCCTTGTACCCATGGAAAATCCACCCTAGCAAGGAAGGAAATTCCTCCTACAAGTGGAAAAGGCGCTCAACTCAAGGATGCATTTTCAACATTGTTTGAAAAAATCACTTCAAAATCCATGAAGATCCAATGAAAAATCATTTAAAACCCTTAGAAAATTTGCCTAAGAAAATAAGGGTTGAAGGTGAAAAAAAAATGCCAAGGAAAAATGAAGGAAATTCCTCATACAAGAGGAATATGCGCTTGAGAAAGGAGGAAATTCCTTATGCACTGGGAAAATCCGCCCAAAACGAGCGCAAACTCCAGCAGGACAAGGAGAATGTGCCACTTCATATGTATTCCTTCTACACACCAAAAACCCACCCAGTCAAGAAGTAGGTCGGCCTAGGGAGGAAAATTGAATGTTGAACAAGTAAAAATCATTTAAATAAGAGGCCAACCTGCACTAGGCTGACCTTCTAGGAAGGTGAAGTGCAAGTACTATAAAGGCAGGTTCAAATTGTCATTTCTCACATTCAAATTCAATGCAAAAAAAGCAGAATTAAGGAGCAGGAGCGAATTCCTAAGTTAAAGAGCAGAAATCCTTGAAGAAGAAGGGGCTAATTTCTTAAGAGGAACAGCAAATTACTCAAGGAAAGTGCAAATGCATCCAAGAAGTAAGACAAATTCCTAAAAGAAAAGCAAAGCAGATTTAGAAGAAGTAGATTGCATTTGAAAAGAGCAGAAAATCCATCAAAGAGAGATGAATTCCATTGAAAAGAACAGAAAATTCTATCTGAGAACTGAAACACACATAAGAGAAGCAAATCCTTCTAGGAGAACAAATCTTGTGAAGAGGAATAAAGTTTTAAGTAGTATTTCATTCATATTTTCTTCTTCACATGTTAGGAAATGCATTGATTTTCATAGAAATTTTATCCATATGCATTGTTTGACAAGAATTCTTTACTTTCAAAATGAATTTTCTTTACATTTGAAATGAGTCTTTGATCCTCAATCGAATTGTTTGTATTTTATAGGTAATTGGCGAATGCGGAAGCTGGATTCACTTCAGGAGCGAGGACAATGTTTGTGAAAATGTTTGAGGAATTGTGAAGAATTTCCGATGCCTGACAAGGAAGCTAACGCCCATCAAGAAAACTTTACAAGAATTCCAAACTCAGAAAAAGAAATTGCTCCCAACAAAGAGAACTTCATCTCCATCTTGCAAGCTCCATCATCCGAAAATGAAGATCACTTGCACATTCAAGAGCTTCCCATTTCATGCACCAGAAAAAGATCAAGTGCAAACATTGTGAAGTCAAGTCTACTCCAAGAATTCATGCCCAAGTCATCTCCTCTACTTCAATAATCTAGTGTTAGAATTCTACATGAGCATCACAAGAAAGTTAGTTGAACGAGCATAAGTATCAAGGCAATCCACAAAATACATCCAGAAACGTAAGGAATGCAAAAACAACAAGGAGTGAAGAACAAGGACAAGTTCCCAAATTCCACATTTGAGAAGAAATAATTCCAGAAGTGAAAATTCAAGTTCGAAGACTCATCCAAGAAAAGAAGATAAAATTTGGGAAAATGCATCAAAAAATATTGAAAATCTAGAAATTTGCTCAAAATGCTCAAGTGGCATTCATACATCATCGATCAATCATTTTTCGCCACTTCATCATGTCCATGTTCAACGTATATGCAACAAAGTCTAAGAGAAAGGTGGCACCCTATCTAGAAGATTCCCAGAGATTCCAACATGTCATGCTTATCACCTTGGGAAACGTGCCTTCATTGCCTTTGTGTTTTTATGTACACAAGTGTCAACTTTTACTTTTTGCTAAAAATAGCAAGTTGTTGTAACTAACTGCCAATGTGGCAAAATCTCGGCCATTGGTTGCTCATATTGATCTTGGCCCTTCATTGTACTTTGAGGACTATAAAAAGACTCCTTCGTCTCATTTGTAAAAGAGAGAGTTGTAGGCAAGTAGAGTAGGAGTAGAGTAGAGGAAGCTCTTCTAAGTTGTTGGAGAGAACTCATGGAATTGTTGTAATCACTTCCAAAATTAATGCATTTCTCATTGAAGCTTGGTGACAATTGTCTTGTTTTGGAACGTTGCATGGTTTCTTATTCCTCGAAGATGATTGAGATTTGTTTCCAAGTAGAATAGAATAGATTAGAAAGTTCATTGATGTGATGAGTATATGTGAAGATATTTGATGAATTCCTAGGTTCATACTTTTGATGGTTTGTCACTGGCAAGTCATTGTGCAAAGTTAGCCTGAACCTCAACTTATTGCAATAGTTTGATTGTTGATGCTTGTTCAAGTTGCGCCAGCTGTGGGTACTTGAATATGTGTTTGCAATATGAGAATCCTTAGTCATCCTTGGGAGATTGCACTTGTTCTACGTAGTTGTTGAATTCATCATGGCGAAGTGGAGCTTGTTATAAGGAATTTGTCTATCTTAGCATGTTCATTATATCAATGTGTCCTTAGAATAGTTTTCTAAACCCTTTCCTTTTGCCTTTTCTTTCATGTCAGTTAGAGTGAGTTCCATTTCATAAGGAAGTAATATATTTGAGGAGTAAGGAGTAAATTCAGCATAAGTCCCTTTGTGATTACCAGCATTATCACATCAACTACTGAGTCTATCCATTGCAAAACACAAATCAGGAACCTTGGAGTTGTCTCATTGGATCACATTGTTTAGCCTTTGAGAGACTTTGTTCAAGAGAGGATAGAATACTTGGTATTTTATTTTGAGTTTGCATGTGCATAAAAAACACATCAACACTACCCCATTTGCAAAACCTTCAGCAAGTGTTGTGCCTTATAAACCATTCATTATAGAGCCCCTTTAGTTCATCAATTGATAAGTAGGAAGTATTTTTCTGCGACGTGTAAATTTATGATATTTCTATTAGGATTCAACTGCGTAGTTTTTGAGTCAAACTCATTGACTCATATTTCATGAGTAGTGGTTCACATGAACCCATCTCTCATGATAATGAATGGTCCGGTTCGTGTGAACCTCTACTCATGAAATATGAGTCAATGGGTTTGACTCAAAAACTACACAGTTGAATCTTGATATAAATATCATAAATTAACACACTGCAGAAAAATACCTCCTACTTATCAATTCTTAGATAAATTTACCTAGAAAACAAAATAACATAGTTTTTACCAAGAATGGATAAATGTGCTTATTAAACTATAAATTTAATCTCAAAAGCCAAAGAATATAAACTTCAGCAACAGATTTGAAACAAAGGCATAAACGAACTGCTGTTATAAGCAAAATATATATTTTTAACCAGCAATTTTCCATTAAAAAGTGTCAAAAGTCGTAAAAAAATAAATTTTCTTCCAAAAATATTATAATATTATCTTACAAAATCTTTACTAATAAACTTCATACAGAAGGCATAACTTCAAGTAAATTTACTAAAGCTAAAATAATTTTTCCCAACAATCATTCTAAAGCTTCAAAATTTCAAATAGGAAGGCCAAATTTAGCGGTCACACCTGTTTCCCAAATGACAGTTTCAATTAATAGCATGAACAAAGAAATTCCAGCTGTTCCACCTACAAAATTAATGAGGAAAATATACTTTTCAAGTGAGCAATTTTCCACAAGCACAAAGAAATTCTAGCCGTTCCACCTAATAATAATAATGAAACTAAACTATTCAGGTCACCGGTTTTCACTAAACTGTTCAGGTCACCGATTTTCCATAGGAACAAATATTTACAAAGAAAACAAAAAAATATTGGCCTCTCTATGTTGTGCACTGATATTAATTAAGCAATGAAAAGAATCATCTACACAGTAATTGATATCAAGACGTCTCTAAATAAAACTAAAAAATTGATATCAAGACGTCTCTAAATAAAACTAAAAAATTGATATCAAGAGTAGCCTGGCTGCTATGCAGAGATAAAATCTTCCAATGCAAAGAGAAAAATATTTCTCGGAAAAAATCTTCATTCAATGAAAAGTACATGCAGAAAAGAAAATGCTGTAAAAAAAAAGATCGGTGTAAAAAATAGATGAAATTCTTTTGTATCTTATTTACATTTAATTATTTCAATCAGTGCTCTGAAGACTCTGCCACCAACAAAAGCATTGGACAGTTCCAGATGTTGAATTTCGGGAGACGTTGAGGATATCAGTTGCTCAAGTTGTATTGAGTTCCTTTATAAAGCATTTAAGCTATGGCCAGGCATACATTAAAGGTTTTATATGCTTTGACCAAATTTAATCAGCATGGTCAATCATAGCTACTTTATGCAGAGAATAATGCCTACAGTCTATTACATTTCTTTCAGGTGTTCAACCTTTAACTTCGAAATCAACAATGACGTTCATTTATGTGGGAATAGTGTTGCATTTCATTTTCACAGGAGATTCATTATATTTTGCAGTGTTCCAATTTATTCTGGTAAAAATTCTCATAATTACATCAGATATACACCTAAAGTTTTGAAGTAGGAGTTGACAGAATTATTTTGAGAGTGCCAAAAGGTGCTCTGAGGTGCTAATGTCTTCATTGAATAATCCAAAAACATTCTTTTAAGTTTATAGTATTTCGAAGGTAAAAGGTTCTGTTGAGAGATTTTTTGCTACATATGTTCTATTAATTTTATGGATCGTTATGAAAGAACTCTCATGTTCTGTATGTTCTACTAATTTTATCGATCGTAATGAAAAAACCCTTATGTTCTGTGTATCCAGTGGCCTGAGCCAAACTATCAACAGCAAATTGATAAAGACACAAAGCGTAATGAAGTGATAAGAAACTGAAAAATGGCTACAGAAACACAAACAAAAAATGTATATAAACAAGGTTTTGTTTCACTTATAGCTTATAAAAAATAGTAGCGATAAATTTGCAGCCACAGGAACAGCAGTATAATAGACCAAAATGGAACAGAACAAAATTTCTTAAATTACCAATAAACGTGGCTATTATTACCAGATATCAGGCAGATTACATAGCAGTGCACTGAGAAGGTTAAAGCATATATGGCTACGCAACTAACTTGTTCACTAAATATTAGGTTCTGTTTGCACCTGTTATAGTTGGTGAAAATGAGTACACTACAGTTTACCACAGAATAATGAAATGAAATGGGATAATAGGTACCAAATGTTTAGCAGAGAATTAATGAAGTGCTGTGGAATTTGGTGCTACGTACCTTTTTATTAATAACTCCTAGAATTTTGTAGACGCTTGCGTTGGATTAGGCAGGGATAGTTGAGATTGGAGGAATATAATAGCCACATGAATTTGGGTTCTTGAATCAGGCTCTGCAAGCTTCTTCTTTGGATGGTAAAACCAAAATGAAAAAGCAATCTCATTCTCAGTATTATGAACATGAGATGATGATACCACAGGAAATGCAGCAGCCAGTTCCCACATCATGCTTTCAATTCAAAAGAATCCAATGGCATAACCATTAATGCATTAGAGCAACAAATTTAATGTCTTACATGGGGTGTAAATATAGAGCTGAAGTTGGAGTTGAAGATCAATTAGTTGCAGCATATCGATGGTGGTGGTCTTCAACCCCAAACAACACAGGAAACAGGGGAGTGGGTGTCACATCTTCACCTCCCAACATGTGTCTAATCCTGTCATTTAGATTTCTAGCCCTGTCAATACCCAAAGCATGAAATGCAATACAATTATTCAGGCCCAACAGAAAGCAAGTGCTAAAGCCGAGTACTGTGGCACTGGCAATAGGCTATCCTCTTTACTTGTCAACCCCAAACCCAAAGCTTGTATTGAATGTGGCATAAAAGTAATTCGGTAGATTGTAGGTTACCCTGACTTGTTATTATGAATCAATGTAATTTAAATACCAAAGTCATGAAGCCCCCACTTGTTATTGTAAGATACCCAACTAGTACTAACTATATTTTTTTTTACCTAGACAAATTTACTTGCACTTAACTCTTCAACTACTTAATCTATTTAATATCACACATGAAAAGATAACAAAGGCAACTTGCATGAATCAACTTTGAAGTTGGGTACTTGTATTATTACTTGATTCAACTCAATGCAAATGTCTTATTACAATGATGATGCCCTCAATGGCATGAATATACAATCTTATTCAAAGGATTACAAGGAAAGGCCTTGAAGCCTAGATGTATACAATGCTTTCAACTTCTTCACAACTAGCTCTATCTCACTAGTTGATGTAGAACACTTCAATTGAACCTAATGATGTCAACTGGATGTCAACACCTCACAATGCAACAAGGGAGCATCACCTTGTCAGTTGAGGGAGCATCACCCCAACACTTGAAACTCGCAGGCCTCAAGATCACAAGCATAAAGCTTTGCAGAGAGAAAATTCGCCAAAAGATAAGATCAAATGAATGAGAGAGCTCCTCTTTTTATAGGCCTTCCAAAGGCAATGAAGGCACATTTTCCAAGAAGCATATTTAGGAGAATATTCCACTTGACAACTCATCCCGAGTTGGCAATCTTACCCAAAGACCCTGACACGGATCCCAATGCTATCCCTCTGACCAATGAGAATTCAAGTAGTGTAACTACCTTATCCTCTTCTAGAAACACTTAGGCGCAGTTCTAGGGTTCTTTTGACTTGGGCGCCAGATTTGGAGGATTTGCAGTGGTTTTGGCGCCTAGAGATGGATTTGACATTTTTCCACAAGCTTATGTAACAGATGAAACTTCTAAATGTTGGATTGACCCCCTTGGAGAGAGCGCCCATATCCAGAGTATTTAAAACTTTGTTTTTAGTCCTCATCTTCACTTAGGCGCATTTGTGGGTAAAAAAGGGTGTAGATTGGTGCCTTAGGAAGGATGTGGTCTTTCCTTGCTAAAATCTCCATCTCAAGTCATACCTGAGTCAAAAACACCATCTTCTATCAAGTGCCTTTCATCTTGAGTAGATTGAAAGCTTTTTTCTTACTTAGGCGCACTTTTGGACGAGTTCCTTAGGCGCAACATGGTGTCTGTGGAAGGGTGAATTGGCGCCTTCCCTTGAATGGCTCATCTCCCATGCAAGCGCTCACTTCTGGAGACATGGAGGTAAGTTTAGAACATCATCCCTACTAGCGCCTAGGTGACTTGGAGAGTTGGGAGTCCATTTTATCAATGAGGCGCATTTTTGAGATAAAATGACATGGTTTTGGCGCCTAGTCTTGAATTGCCCAATCTCCCTTAAGAGCGCTCATACTTGGAGTCTTTGAAATGAAACAAAACACTTGTCTTACCAAGCGCCCTGGCTTCCTGAGGAGTTTGAAGATCATTTACCCATTTAGGTGCATCTTCAAGGTCATGGAGTCTTGTTTTGGTGCCTTGATATGCCTAGGCACACATTCAATGTTGTTTGATCACAACTTGGCGCCTAAGATGATTTTTACTCCTTTAATACCTAACCTTGTTTCCTTTAGTCAATATTTCATCTTTGCTTTCCCAGACACCTCTCATTCAAGTGGATTGGAAGCATTTTCTAGGTTAGGCGCACTTTGTGGTTTGAACAAGAAGGAATTTGCGCCTATACTTGAAATGATCATCCTCCATGCAAATGCTCACATTTGAAGTCATCGAGGTGAGTTAGAACATCATTCCAAGTGGGCACCTTGATTGAATGAGGAAATTAGAGGCCACTTCTCCATTTAGGCGCATATCTGAGTGGCTACCACGAGGCGCACATTAAGGTGTTGCAAGGAGGAAGTTGCGCCCAGAGAATTTTGAAGGATTATCTTGTCAAGTCTTCAATTCCTGTAGCATTTGGAGTAACAAACAATCATGCCTTGGTGAGCACCTTGATGGGAAAACCCAAGTTCATTTCCTAGTCTTCATTCTTATCTAGGCGCACATTTGGAGGATTTGGTGTGGAATATGCGCCTAAGCTAAACTCAGCCAATTTCCTTTGCATTTTTAAGTGTATGATATTTTTAAAGGTTGCTAACATCATCTCCAAAGATAGCGCCACTCCTTGACTCAATCAAACTCATGTCTTGACAACTTGATACTTGAATAGATGAAATGGCTCTCAGACTTAGCCAATATTTGAGTTTCTAACTTGGACCCTGCAAAACAATAGAATTGAGTTAGTCAAAACCAATCCATTCCCTCATCATTTAAAATTAGCCTCTGGGAATGAGGAGTAATTCATTCTTCACTTGGTGTTTAAGCCGGAAATGGGGACATGACAGTTATTATGCTACATACCTACTTATTATGAATTTTATTGGACTCAAACAACTCCTGCATACAATCATTGAGATTCCAGGATCCCAAATCAATCTAAAGAATGGATCCCAAATCAATCTGAAGAATGCTCCACCAAGTTTCCGCTGCTCCACTCTGATACAACTATCATTCAACAAATCATTGTGAAGCAATCCACCAATTATACCAATGCCTGGATCCCAAATTATTGCTCCATCATATAAATTGAAAATGAAAGGATAAGTGTCTCTTATCAAGTCACCATCACACGTTATCCCTCTAAATCTGAATTGTTTCTGTAAGAACCCTTGCCCAATCTGAACTGAATTTCTGATTTCTAAATTGGTTTGTTTTTGCTTGTTTGATTGGATTTTATGATGTTTCACTTTGTGAATGCATTTGCCATATGATAATGCTAAAATAGAACAACTTGCAAATGAAATAACAATAAACCAATGGACTGAAATAACAAATCAGAGGTCTGATTTGACTTGGAACAGCAAGGTATTCTTTATTCAAATTAAAGATTTGAATGGATTTCCATACAATGACATACCCGTTTGATAGTTTCAATGATATGATGCAAAGGAATGCCAAACATACAATGTATGAATGTTGATTTGCAACTCTGATTTAGGGCAGATCTGATACAATATTTCTACTATCACAAATGTCTGATACAACCTCCTTTTTATGCCACGATCTTCCTCCAAAGTGGTACCGCTAGGTCTCCAAGGGAGTGCTAAAACCCTAGATGATTATTGATGCCAAATAGATGAGAATTTTGCCTTCAAAACCCTAGATATGCAAGTCTAACATGTCTGATGAAATCTGAATCAAAATCTGATTGCAATTTGATGATGTTAAACTCCCAACATCTCTCCAAAATGAAGCACCAACTCCTCCAAAATGTAGGCGACGGAAATTAGATGAAAATGCACCATAAAAAGCTCACGATCTACATACAAACATCAAGCCCTAGCGCCAATACCAAACCCTAGCATGAATGATAATGCCATTTCAAACCCTGGCTCCAAATCCATGCCAAAAACCTGCAATAAACTCAATGATAAACTCCGTATGTATTCACCTCTCAAAGTGGTATTGGGTTTTCGTCCAATCCATGAATTTCCAAGGGTTTTCGTCCTCAAAAATGATTAAACCGATGTTGCAACTCAAAGGAAAATTTCCAAGATGCAAATGACAAAATACACAATGATAAAATGATCTCCCAAATGCCTTCTTTTATAACCCTCAAGCGGAGCGCCCAATTTTGCCATATTTTATACAAGTTTCATGTCCACCGCCATAACTTGGGATTAAAATATTATTTTATTTCACTTTTCCTTCTCCAAGTGGGACGTCCAACTTTGTCATTAAAATAATGTATTATTTTGTCATTTTATTATAATTTATTTTCCTCTTTTATAAAGTGACTAAAGTGGCTTTCCGTTCTCCAAGCTTTAAGTCATTTTTACCAACTTTCCATTCTCCAAGTCACTTTATAAATTACTCAACTAATCTTCAATTTGGCTTAGGTGAAGTCGACTTTCCTTTCTGCAAGTCACTTTGCAACAATGGCTCAACTAAACAAAAAAGGGGCATTACAAGTCCTCCCACCCCAAGATTGCTTGTCTTCAAGCAATCAAATGAGACAAATCTACATTAGGCTCAAACACTCCAACCAATTCCTAGATCCCAAATTAATCTAGGACTTTGATATGAGTTCTTATGTGATATGCTATGCTGCACAAGGTTTGCAAAAGACAGTTTATGTGACCTTGCTAAAAGTACCACAAGCTCCACATGTAATCAACAAACTTCCTAAAATTATGTGATTCCCCATCATGCTTTTGCTGCCCCATGCTGATAAACACTGAAAAATCCACATAAATGTCCTCTTTTTGAAGTGTTTCTTTGCCCATAACTCTCATACTCTTGGCTGTAATTTGGTGTGGCAGCATGTGCTTGAGTGTTTTCATTGTGACTTCCTTCCCTTCATGATGAAAACTCATCTCCATTGTGTGATAATCTTGAAAAACTTTATGAAGCGAATGTAGCCATTGCAATCTCAACACCCATGACATATTCATCACCTTTTAATTGTCCAAATCATGTGAAAATATGGGACTGTGACTCACAAACATAAAATCAGATTTTATTTCATACCTTCCAATAAAGTCTTCATATCCCTCAACCACCTTTTCTTCAATTGTTGGATGTGTTGCAAGTATGTGCATCATGTGTTGTTATTGATGTCAACAAGCTTGTGTTGTCATTGGTGTCAATTGTATCAGTTGGTAGAACAGAGATAAGGTATGAGATTGGATGAACATAGATGAGGTTGTTGAGTTGCTGAACTGAAGATGATTTAGTTGCTTTGTTGAGATGCTGAAGATGTTAAGAATATGTTTTTAATGGTTGGTCTCTAAGTGCTTTTGAGAAAATTTGATTAATAAAGGAAACAGTGTGTTGAAGAGACTACCTGGCATAACAGAGTAGTGTTCTGGTTTTGCTCCACATTTTCTCTATATTGAAGATCTCTCTTTGCGGATTGGATATGTTGTTAAGAGGTGGTCATAGATGCTATATTCCAAGTTTTGTGCTCCGGTTCGTTGTGCAGAGAAAGTTGTGTTCACCAATGTGTGAACTATGTTTCTGAGTTGTGCAGAGGTGTCTGGGAGAAATTGTTTTGCTCCGCATTTCTCCGCAGATTTGTTTTTGGCTTTGTGGTTCTGGATTTGTACTTATAAGGCTTATATCTTTCTTCAGTTCAAGGTGTTTGTGGTTTGGTGCTCCGCAAGTTCATTTCTTGAGTTGTAGTTAATAACAGAGTAATCTAAGTGCTCTGGTGTGAACTTTCTTCAGGGGAAATGTTGGTTTTTTTTTTTGAATCAGCATTAGGGTTTGCCAGTTCTAATGCACAGGCAGATTCAGCCAACTGAATACAGGAGGTTGCGTGAGCTCCTCTCCTTCACTTCTGGTTCTGCCGCACCAAGGGGGGTGTCCCTATTTGATAAAAGTATGACCTTGACTAGCTCAATGACAGAAAGATTTAACTTGACAGCAACAGGCAGAATACTCTCATGTAAGGACCAAGATTTGTGTAACAAATCACAAGGTTGGCAACATTCTTGAACATGATGTCTGGTTGGGTATGAGAGCATGCAGAGGTTCCTAATCCTAATCCTACAACTAACAGATGGAAGGATGAGATGAGTTGATTTGATGTTGGATGCAAACCTGGACCTGGTGTATAACCTCAACACACAGCTAGATTGGTGCCTATCTAGGGCTTGGAGTCAGTAGACATACACCTGTGAATGATTAGCATGAACAACTAAAACTGGATTTCAGGGGGATACATATGATACCTGCCTTACAAATATCTCCCAATACAGAGTGTTAAGCTATCTATACTTATGGCATCCCTATTGCAGTATACCCTTCCCAATATTCAATCTGAAAACAGTTTAATCTACCCCTTGAGCAAAAGTTAAAAGATTAAACATTCAACACAGGAATTCTATGTTCTAGAATCTCAGACATTCCTTGAATACCTGGACTCAGAAGAAAGATACATGCAAGACTGGAGACAGAATTAGCACAACACATGCAAACATAGCATTATTCATATAAGATTGACCATGAAATTAGTGGATTCATGCAAAAACGTACAATAGGAGATACATAAACTCACAAGTTTTGCTGCACAGAGCAACCAAAACTAGTTGTATCTTATTACAGAGCCAAAATGTCCAGTTTTCAACAACGTCAAAAATGGTAACACAGTCTGCCTATATTGGCCAGAAAGTGTACCCGCAGCAATTAATTACATGGTCAAAAATCAAAAATCCGCCAGATACAGACTCCACAAAGGAATGGCGCTCAGAAGTTATTGCAGCAACAGACAAGAGAAGCCTCGAGCCCTGCGCCGCCATCTGGGAGTCTTCACTCAAAAATCGGGCGACATGATCATGTGTACCATTGCCCATACCTCTGCACCGTCGCCATTAAAGGCCTCAACCACCCGCGGCCTACCTGGAAACCGTCGTTGCGTTCAAACAGAAGTTCCCGCCAAAATGCACTTTACTGAAGTTTCAAATGTGCACGAAGAATAGTCCCACATTGGTGCCGCGGAGACTCCTTCAATACCTTAAAAACATGGTCGCGAGCATAATAGGTGTCAAGCGCCTTTTGCCGCGCTCGACGCATAAGCCTTCTCCAAAAGCCCATCGCCAAAACCCAAGCCATTGGCACACCCCAGAATTCTCCTTCCGATCTCAACGGTCTCGCCGACCGCTACCTTCACTTCCCCATCGGCCAGAGATGCATCATCGGGCCAACCATCCAAACCTTCGCCGATCTCATCAGTTACACCGATGAAGCCACCGCAATCCCCTGTCGGCTAGACCAAAACCGTTGGCCAAGCAAAAGATCCCTCTTCCGATAGACCACACTCTCACCGATGCACCAACGAATTATACTCTGCTCCTTCATCGGCGAGACCTCCCACTGTCGGCCCACCACAATCCATCCTCGCCGACAACACAAGTCACGCCGAAGACCATACACAACACTTCCCTTCATCGGCCAGAGATTAGTCTATCAGCCAACCATTTCACCGTTCACCCGACAATACAACCCATGCCGATAGACCCTGGCTCTTCCCCTTCCGTCGGTGTAACACACACCATCGGAGCATCCAAAAAGCTTCCTGCCGATCTCAAAGGTCACGCCGACGACATCTTCGCCAGCCACACACTGCTCCTCCATCGGCCAAACTCCTTACATCAACGGGCCACAAATTTGCTTCGCCGACAGCCAAACACACACCGATGGACATCCATCGGCCAGACCAAAACAATCGGAGCACTCAAGAAATCTTTCGCCGATGAGGCCGATCACTCCGATAAGACCAAAAACGTAAAGCGCTGAACTGTTGAACCGTTGAACCACGAACTGGTTCAACCCGATGGTTCAACCGAGAAGTTCAATGCCGAACGGAGCACTTCAAAAAGAACATTCGCCGAACACAAACACAAAGCCTCGAACCGTTGAACCCCGAACCAAAAGGGTTCAACACTAGGGTTCAACGCGATGGTTCAAACATCAAAAATAATACTCCATAGGCAAAAAAGCTACGAACCATTGAACCTTGAACCAAAACAAAAAGGTTCAAGCGGGAGGTTCAACGGTGCAATATTTGCGCAAGGCAAATGCATAATGCGACCCGTTAGAAGAAAAATGAACCTCAAACCGCTGAACCATTGAACTTAGAGAAAAAGGGTTCAAGTTCAAACCAAAATGTCAAAGACACAAAAACGAACGCATGCCGATGGAGAAAAGACGAAGACCCCTCCTCAAGAAATGAGATGCAGATGCTGAAAAACACTGAAGGGGTGCCAAAACTTAGAACCTTTTGGATACTTTGGGAAGGTACTGCATGAAAAATTGCTCCAAAACTGGGAGTGAATTCAGGCACCAACAGTGGCTCTGATTGGGGACGTGCAGGTGCAAGACTGCAGCGAGAACCCCAGATCTCTGGGATGCAAACCAGTCCCCTATCCATTGGGCACAGAGTCAAACTTGCACCAATCTGCATCACCAAATACATTATTTTAAAATAAACATGGTGGCCCAGGGCCACCAAAAAGGAAAAACCAGACTTTTCCTTTGTCAAACACCTGATTTTCTTTTGATTTCTTCAAATGAAGCCTAAAAGCATTTAACTGTCTACAGCAAGCCCCTTGGCAATTATTTGTGCTGCTGCTCATTTCTTTTTCTTCAACAAATCTACAGCTAGCTTCATCAGCATATATAATTATCAGCTGTAGAATGTCATCATCATATGAGTGACTGATGTTGCTTGGAAAAATAACAAACTCACATGAAACAAATGAATCCACATCAGAATTTTGCCCTTCCTCAAAAAATAAGAGCTCCTCTGTATCAAACATGCAATATTCAGGCACAAGCAACATCTCATAATCAAATTTATCTTGATGAACATACAGATATCCATCATCATCATGCACAGCAGTTTTGTCATTAATGTCCACCTGAAATGTCTCAAGAGAAGGCAGAAATAACTCAGAATGTAGCCCTACACTGAAAGCTTCATAGTCACCCCTGTAATCAACACTATCCCCAACTGTATGAGCACACACATCTGCAATTTTCCCATCCACCTCTGAATAGTGACCTTGTTTTTTATCTTCACCAGTGCCCTGATAATCAAAAGCAAAGTTTTCAACCTCTGCACTATGAAGGTGGCCAAAATCTTCAAGGAAACATTCATAATCAGCATCCAAATATATTTCATTATCTGAAAGGCTCACATATGCATCTGAATGCTGGCAATCACTAGCATATTCACTGCCATCCCTTGAATCAATGTTTTCTATATTTAGAGTGAAGCTCTGCATATCCACTTCATATAAATAATCAGGCATAACTGGGATATGCACACTGCTGCAAGACACAACTTCATGTATGTCTCTCATTTGATCAATTGGAGGGCACCTTGTGTCCGCAGGCTTGTCTTCTAAAGGCTGATAACAATCTTTGTTTTCATTGTTACAAGATGTGCTTACATTTTCTACAACATTTTCTTCATGCATCACATCATCGCTGCACACATTATTCTGAAATATATTTCCCTCTATACAATCATTTCTCAATGCACATACTGGGAGAGCTGAAATATATTCACTTTGATAATTGCTTTGACAACTTGAGCCATGAAACCTACTGGCATTCCATATTTCTCATTGTTTTCTATGTCCATAGCAAATTGGAAAGCCTGGTGAAGTGTGACTGGTTCTTTATCTCTCAACAGATAACTCATTTCTTCATCAAATGCAGCCAAATAAATTGTCAAGCACAATGCATTATTAGGTCTCATATATTCAGGGATCTGCCTGAGCAATTTAATAAACCTAAGATTAAAGGCTGGAACCAGCTCCTCATCTTCCCTTTGGATATTCATAAAATGTATGATTAATGAGGCCACATCAAACCTTTCACCAAACTGCCCTAGGAATGCAACTTCTAAATCTATCCATGAAGAAACTGAACAAACAGGCAGGTCTGAAAACCATATCCTAGCATCATCTTCCAATGACTGAACAAAGAGTCTCATTACTACATCTTCATCCTCTACCTCATAATCTTCTATTAAATTACAAAATCTTTGCAGATGTTTGTTTGCTGACTCAGAATCTGATCCACTATATTTTGGCAAACATATTCTAATTTTATTGGGAATAATATTTGGGTAACCATATATCCCTGTGAAATTTAGGGCTTTATATCTTTCAATAAAGAATGGTCTTCTCTGAGAGCATGACCAGGCTTGCTGTTCTAAACTCAACATTTTGAATCAAAGATGAATACCTGGATATATGTTGCAGCATTGATAGGTTCTTTCAACAGAGTCGCCACCTCTCAGAGAGAGGACAGAATGTCAGCAAGGCACTTTTGTTTTCTGGATTCATCACCCCAGCAGAGCACCACATGGTTCCTTTTTGCTGCAACAACTTCACTGGAAACTAGATTTTCCAGCCCTCAGGTTACTTGACTCTCTCTGTCCCCAGCAGAGTCGCCATTTTTGTTGGTTTTTTCTTCTGAATCAGCATTAGGGTTTGCCAGTTCTAATGCACAGGCAGATTCAGCCAACTGAATACAGGAGGTTGCGTGAGCTCCTCCCCTTCACTTCTGGTTCTGCCGCACCAAGGGGGTGTCCCTATTTGATAAAAGTATGACCTTGACTAGCTCAATGACAGAAAGATTTAACTTGACAGCAACAGGCAGAATACTCTCATGTAAGGACCAAGATTTGTGTAACAAATCACAAGGTTGGCAACATTCTTGGACATGATGTCTGGTTGGGTATGAGAGCATGCAGAGGTTCCTAATCCTAATCCTACAACTAACAGATGGAAGGATGAGATGAGTTGATTTGATGTTGGATGCAAACCTGGACCTGGTGTATAACCTCAACACAGAGCTAGATTGGTGCCTATCCAGGGCTTGGAGTCAGTAGACATACACCTGTGAATGATCAGCATGAACAACTAAAACTGGATTTCAGGGGGATACATATGATACCTGCCTTACAGATATCTCCCAATACAGAGTGTTAAGCTATCTATACTTATGGCATCCCTATTGCAGTATACCCTTCCCAATATTCAATCTGAAAACAGTTTAATCTACCCCTTGAGCAAAAGTTAAAAGATTAAACATTCAACACAGGAATTCTATGTTCTAGAATCTCAGACATTCCTTGAATACCTGGACTCAGAAGAAAGATACATGCAAGACTGGAGACAGAATTAGCACAACACATGCAAACATAGCATTATTCATATAAGATTGACCATGAAATCAGTGGATTCATGCAAAAACGTACAGCAGGAGATACATAAACTCACAAGTTTTGCTGCACAGAGCAACCAAAACCAGTTGTATCTTATTACAGAGCCAAAATGTCCAGTTTTCAACAACGTCAAAAATGGTAACACAGTCTGCCTATATTGGCTAGAAAGTGTACCCGCAGCAATTAATTACATGGTCAAAAATCAAAAATCCGCCAGATACAGACTCCACAAAGGAATGGCGCTCAGAAGTTATTGCAGCAACAGACAAGAGAAGCCTCGAGCCCTGTGCCGCCATCTGAGAGTCTTCACTCAAAAATCGGGCGACATGATCATGTGTACCATTGCCCATACCTCTGCACCGTCGCCATTAAAGGCCTCAACCACCCGCGGCCTACCTAGAAACCGTCGCTGCGTTCAAACAGAAGTTCCCACCAAAATGCACTTTACTGAAGTTTCAAATGTGCAGGAAGAATAGTCCCACATTGGTGCCGCGGAGACTCCTTCAATACCTTAAAAACATAGTCGCGAGCATAATAGGTGTCGAGCGCCTTTTGCCGCGCTCGACGCATAAGCCTTCTCCAAAAGCCCATCGCCAAAACCCAAGCCATCGGCACACCCCAGAATTCTCCTTCTGATCTCAACGGTCTCGCCGACCGCTACCTTCGCTTCCCCATCAGCCAGAGATGCATCATTGGGCCAACCATCCAAACCTTCGCCGATCTCATCAGTTACACCGATGAAGCCACCGCAATCCCCTGTCGGCCACACCAATACCGTCGGCGAAGCAAAAGATCCCTTTGCCGATAGACCACACTCTCACCAATGCACCAACGAATTATACTCTGCTCCTTCATCGGCAAGACCTCCCACTGTCAGCCCACCACAATCCATCCTCGCCGACAACACAAGTCACGCCGAAGACCATACACAACACTTCCCTTCATCGGCCAAAGATTAGTCTATCGGCCAACGATTTCATCGTTCACCCGACAATACAACCCATGCCGATAGACCCTGGCTCTTCCCCTTCCGTCGGTGTAACACACACCATCGGAGCATCCAAAAAGCTTCCTGCCGATCTCAAAGGTCACGCCGACGACATCTTCGCCAGCCACACACTGCTCCTCCATCGGCCAAACTCCTTACATCGGCGGGCCACAAATTTGCTTCGCCGACAGCCAAACACACGCCGATGGACATCCATCGGCCAGACCAAAACAATCGGAGCACTCAAGAAATCTTTCGCCGATGAGGCCGATCACTTTGATAAGACCAAAAACGTAAAGCGCTGAACTGTTGAACCGTTGAACCACGAACTGGTTCAACCCGATAGTTCAACCGAGAAGTTCAATGCCGAACGGAGCCTTTCAAAAAGAACATTCGCCGAACACAAACACAAAGCCTCGAACCGTTGAACCCCGAACCAAAAGGATTCAACACTAGGGTTCAACGCGATGGTTCAAACATCAAAAATAATACTCCATAGGCAAAAAAGCTTCGAACCATTGAACCTTGAACCAAAACAAAAAGGTTCAAGCGGGAGGTTCAACGGTGCAATATTTGCGCAAGGCAAATGCATAATGCGACCCATTAGAAGAAAAATGAACCTCGAACCGCTAAACCATTGAACTTAGAGAAAAAGGGTTCAAATTCAAACCAAAATGTCAAAGACACAAAAATGAACACATGCCGATGGAGAAAAGACGAAGACCCCTCCTCAAGAAATGAGATGCAGATGCTAAAAAACATTGAAGGGGTGCCAAAACTTAGAACCTTTTGGATATTTTGGGAAGGTGCCTGCATGAAAAATTGCTCCAAAACTGGAAGTGAATTCAGGCACCAACAGGAAAGATGTTGCAAAGGTTGTTGGTTTTTAGGTGCTTGTGGATGTTTCTAGATCATGTTCAAACCTGGTGCATGGTTTGCATGTCATCTTTTGGTTTTGAGGAAGTGTGCACTTAAAAGTTCATAGTGTTAACACAAGTTTGGCTGACTTGGTTGTTTACACTAATTGCGGTTGTGCTTCAGTGATTGTGAAAGCATGATGAAGCATGTATGTATGAATTTAGGTCCAAACTAAGGTGTGGTGTCGTCCGCATTCATTCATTTCCTCTGCGGGAATGTTTAGATCCATACCTAATTCGAATTTTCTGGGTTAAGATATGTTGCCGACCTTGAAGGATGTTTTCAAGGTTAAAGATGGTATAAATAAGTATTGAATTTTTGAAGGATAAGGCGAGACAAATAAAAGATTGAATATGATGTCTGTGATCCGGATTTGATCAGTGCAATGAGAGCTTTCATGTGTTAGGCTACTGGATAAAGTGAGCAAGTGTCTACTATTATTCAGTGTTGCTGCGAATGTGATGTTTGTGTTCTGGTAAATATTGAGCTTTATTGGAACTATACTCCATGCATATGTCAGATGCAATTATATCAGTTCATCCCTGACAGTGAGCTTCCTCTTCTATCTCTTTCTTTTGGGCAGTGAGTCCTTTGGCAGTGATCCTTTCTTTCTTTCTTCTGGGCAGTGAGCCTTTTGTAATTCGGTATTGATACTACTTTATATTGTGAGCTAATCCTCACTATGGTTTTTCCCTTGTGTTTTCCACGTAAAATCTAGTGTTGTCTTGTGTTTGGTGTTGTTATGATTTGGCTTCTGTTATTTGCTTTTCATGCTTAATCAAGCTAATGTGGATCTGAATGTTTGTGAGAGTTTGAAGTTTATGATACAACTGATTCACCCGCCCCTCTCAATTGTCTTGTGCATTCAACAATTGGTATCAGAGCAAGGTTCCTTAGAAGAGAGCTTAACAGCTTGAGGTAGACCTAGGATGGCGCACAAGAAGGATGTTCCCCTATTTGATGGATCTGACTTTGCACTCTGGAAGGTAAGGATGGAAGCTTTTCTAATTTCTCTTGGTTATGAGATCTGGAAATCCATTGAGTCTAATTACACTATACCTCAGAATGGTATAAATACTGTTAATGATCTATCAAAGCCCATGAAATCGATAGTAAGGCTAAACATGCTCTTTTAAGTGGTCTTACTAATTCTGAATTGGTGAAAGTTGTGAATTTGAAAACTGCTAATGAGATTTGGAAAAAAGTTGAGAAGTGTTTAGGAAGGAGATGATAAGGTCAAACAAGCTAAAATACAGAGCTTGAAGCTCATGTTTGAGACCATGCGAATGTCTGAAGATGAAAACATTACAAGCTATTTATAGAAGGTGGATGAAGTTGTCAATGGCATCAAAGGATTTGGTGGAGATATAGATAATAAAGAAGTGATATTGAAGGTACTCAGAACTCTTCCTAAGACTTACAGTCATAGAGTTTCTGCCATTGAAGATTTGCAAAATTTGAATCAGTTTACCAAGATCAGTTGCTTGGCATCTTAACTGCTTTTAAAATGAGAGAATTTGGCACAACTAGTGGAACGACAAAGGTTGAGACTGCTTTTAAGGCTGGCAAATTAGAGAAGACTTTGGAATCAGATCCGGAAGATCTTGATGAAAAGTTCAGTGGTAAGTTGTCTTTTAAATGTTTCAGTTGTGGAAAGATAGGTCATTATGCTTCAAGATGTCCAGATAGAGCTCTAAGAAATAAGAATAGGGAAAACAAAGGTAAAATGGTTAAAAAAAGTTACTATGTTAGAGAAGATGCAAGTATATCTAATGATGAATCTGATTATGAGGATGATAATGATAATGAATGCTTATTCATAGCCCTAAGGAATGAAACTGTTTCTTCTAACTCTGGAAGCTGTGTGAAGGAAAAGGGTTCGGAAGCAAGTACTAACCCCCTTGAAGGCACTATAATGTCTACCTTTGATGCTAGAAGAGAAAAAGATGACTGGGTCATTGATAGCGGATACTCAAATCATATGACAGGTGACAAGAGTAAGTTTGTTAAACTTGAAAAATATGAAGGTGTAATCAGGTTTGGTGATGATGCAACTGCTAGGATCTGTGGAAAAGCTTCAATCAGTTTTGATGGAAAGCATAACACTTATGATGTTCTTTATTTTAAAGGTTTAAATCATAATCTCTTGAGTGTTGGACAGATGTGTAGCAAGGGTTACAATCTTATGTTTCAGGATGATGGTTGTGAAATTAGAAAAATCTCTGGAACAGTGATTGCTACTGGAAAGAGGACAGATGGAAATGTTTATCAACTCAAAGGTGCTGATGGATGTTGCTTCATGACTCAAATCAATGAGAGTTGGCTATGGCATAGAAGATTGTGTCACATCAATTTTGATAGCCTGGTAGGGATAAGTTCAATTCAAGCTGTGAGAGATCTGCCAAAGATTACAAAGCCTATCAATGCCATTTGCAAAGAATGTCAAATTGGAAAGCAAGCAAGACGAAGTTTCAAAGTCAAGGATCAGTCCTCTACCGGACTGTTGGAATTAGTGCATACAAATCTCTGTGGTCCTACCAGAGTAAGGAGTTTTCAAGGTGACGGGTATTTCATGTTATTTATTGATGATTATTCCAAAATGACATGGGTTGCCTTTCTTAAAGAAAAATCAGAAGCCCTAGATAAGTTTAAGGCATTTAAAGCTATGGTTGAGAATGAAATAGATATGAAAATCAAATGCTTGAGATCTGACAGAGGTGGAGAATTTACTTCAAATGAGTTTAATACCTTTTGTGAGGATCATGGGATAAAGAGGCATTTATCTGCCCCTAGGACTCCTCAGCAGAATGGAGTGGTTGAAAGGAAGAACAGGACTGTTCAAGAAGCTGCAAGGACTGATAAAAGACACCTACCGGAAGTCTACTGGAGAGAAGCAATTCATACTACTGTCTACATACAAAACAAAGTACAAGTAAAAGCAAATGACTCAAAGACTCCCTATGAGCTATGGTATGGAAGGATTCCTAACGTTAAATATTTCAAAGTTTTTGGAAGCAAATATTATATCAAAAGAGATGAAGAACTAGGAAAGTTTGATGCAAGGTGTGATGAAGGTATTTTTCTTGGGTATTCTAACAAAAACAAAGCTTACCGGTGCTATAACAAGAGGCTAAGAAAGATTGTTGAAAGTGCTAATGTTAAGGTTGATGAAGATATACAGAAGATTTCAGAGGTTAATGGATATGAATCAGATGAGTCTTCTGATGGAGAAGAAGAAGAGACTAAAGAAAAAGAAGTACAGGTTGAAGAGGAAGAAGCTCTGGAAAAGACTCGTAAGACTCCCAAGTATGTGCAGAGGCATCACTCTAAAGATCAGATCATTAGTGATAAGAGCAAAGGTGTATTGACAAGGAGAGCTGTAGAAGAACAGGTAAATCTATGTTTACTTTCTAAAGTTGAACCTAAAGCAGTGGCTGAGGCATGCAAGGATGAGTATTGGATTAAGGCTATAGAAGAAGAACTAATGCGGATTGAGAAGAATCAAACTTGGGAACTTGTCAATGTGATTACAACTAAGTGGGTACTCCGAAACAAATTGAATGAGAATGGAGAAGTGGTAAGGAACAAGGCAAGACTTCTGTGTAAATGCTACTCACATGTGTAAAGAATAGACTATGAGGAAACTTATGCTTCGGTAGCAAGAATGGAGGCCATTAGGATGTTTTTGGCTTTTGCAGCACATAAAGATTTCAAGGTATATCAAATGGATGTGAAGTCTACTTTCTTGAATGGTGAGTTAGAAGAGGAAGTGTACATAGAACAACCGAAAGGATTTCAGTTGTCAGATAAACCAGATATGGTTTGTAGGTTGAAGAAGGCACTATATGGATTGAAGAAAGCCCTCAGAGCTTGGTATGTCAGGTTAGACAGGTATTTATTACAGCAAGGATTCAATAAAGGTGTTGCAGATAGCAATCTGTACATCAAAATAAGTGAAGATCAAATTCTAATTGTGGAAGTGTATGTAGATGATATAATTTTTGGTGGAAATGAAGGTATGTGTAAGAGTTATGCAAATGAAATGCAGAAAGAATTTGAAATGTCAATGTGTGGGGAAATGAACTTCTTCCTTGGGTTACAGATCAATCAAACAGATAAGGGTATTTTCATTTCTCAGTCAAAGTATGTAAGAGAGATGTTAAAGAAGTTTGGGATGGAAGATTCTAAACCAGTATGTGCCCCTATGACAACTGGTTGTAAGTTGAGCAAGAGTGATGAATCTCCTAAAGTTGATCAGAGCAGATATAGGTCAATGATTGGAGGATTATTATACTTAACTACTACTAGACCGGATATTATGCATGCAGTTTGTCTTGTGGTTAGATTTCAAGAAGATCCTAGAGAGTCACATGTTGCAGTAGTGAAGAGGATATTTAGATATTTAAAGGGCACTCCGGATCATGGCTTGTGGTATCCAAAAGATATTGACTTTACTCTAAGTACTTATACAGATGTAGATTGGGCTGGTTGTGTAGATGACAAGAAAAGTACAAGTGGTGGTGCATTCTTTCTTAGATGCAGATTGGTGTCTTGGCTAAGTAAGAAACAAGATTCAGTGTCTTTATCTACTGCAAAGGCAGAGTATATTGCTGCAGCATCATGTTGCACACAGGTGTTTTGGATGACCTTGAAAGATATCAAAGTTGTGTATGATGAGCCAATTTCTATTTTCTGTGATAATACAAATGCTATTAACATTTCAAAGAATCCGCTGATGCACTCAATGTCATATCCCTCGATGGTCCTATTCCAATTAAAGATTGGAATAGTGTTGGAATACGATCATGCTATCATGATCAAGTCTAAAATAATGAATTTCCAAGAGAACCAAATCAATGATGAAGATAACCTCAAAATATGATTGCAGCACTTGTATTAAAGCATAGCCATGAAGGCACCTAAAGAAGTCAAGGAGAATCGAACAAGAAGAACTACGAATCGGAAGGATAAAAAGACAAGGTAATCGCGTTACATGGGCAAAAGACAACATGAGCAATCAACGTGGGCAGATAAGACAAAGCAGATATAAAGTAAGCGCTTAAACAATGCTAAGCAAGGGCGTCGATTTCCCATAATCGACCAACAATGATCATTTCCAAATTAACGAGCCTAAGCAATCCGTTGATGAATGATAATTAGAAGTAGTGATTAGTAAAGATAATGAACGATGTCCAAGCCAACGATCAGTCACGTCCCTTGTAGAAGGTTATGATCGATTAGTATAAAATAGACATGGATCGATCATCCAAAGGCATCCGGCATAGAATCCTTAAAAAAGATCACAACATAGAAAGCAATTAAGATAAAGAACACCACAGCATCGAACACCACATCTTCATATCGAAGATCATCTTCATATCAAACATCAGCGAATGACTACAAACATCTGATCGAACCCAAAAACATATAAGATAGCTGCAGCAAACCATTGATTATATTGGATTACCAAACAGTATCTCAACAAACTAACAATCATATAATAATATCTGATTGAAAGCACATATCAATCAAGAGTGTGACAACAGCGAAAGCATATAAGAGGCGAGTCATCCATCATATATATATTTGCATAAGTCTGCTATAATAAGACGATTTAATTACAGCAACTAACCAAAGGTATGATCCCTCATATGTGTTTACTGGCATAAATTGATTGCATTAATGTTCATATTGAGAATAATGGTTTATAGGAAACTAGCCATTTCATTATATCTGCATCACTGTAAGTTTAGGGAAGTAGAATAATGTAAATGTGTATTAGGCATCTAAATGGGAAATGGAATATCATACTTGCATTATGTTTGGGAACATGTAAATCATGATGATTAAAGGAATTTATATTGGAATAGGCAAGATATAGTAAATCAAATGAAACTGTGGCATGATATGAATTTGATATTATGATTTATGTATGGACAAGATAATTGGAATGAAACTCTATAAGTGGTTATGGGCATGGTCATCCTAGGGATGAGTAAGTGGCCTTGTTGCTAATCTGCCCAACACTATGGAAATGAGGATGATAGTTAGGACAGTAATTGACCAACCATGAGTATGGCTCGTGGTGGTAAGAAATCATCCCCGAGACCATTAATAATGGGCCTTTATTGACGAAGCAAGGAATAGTAATGGGCCTTTGATTGACAAATCAAAGGATGTAATAATGGACCTTCGATTTAAATATTGAAGGAATAATAATGGGCCTTGGTTGACAAATCAAGGAATGATAATTGGCCTTCAATTGACGAATCGAAGGAATAATGATGGGCCTTTGGTTTAATAACCAAAGGAATAATAATAGGACCCATGATAGTTGGTATGACATTGCCTCCTAAGGAGGCATCTCTCATAAGGTGGAAGGTATGATTAACATTAGGCCTAAGATTATCTCTCCCAAGGTAGATCATGAAATATGGAAAATGGACTTGTGAAAAGATGAAAAGCATATAATTATGATTAGTTGAAGTAGTTACATATGGTCATAGTCAAGTATTAAAGGGAATTGGATACTAATGTGCTCTTTTACAAGTTGAAATTGTTTGCAAGGTTGCGAAAATTTTGGCTTGCTAGAAGGGGACATTACAAGTGGTTTCAGAGCTATCGTCTACCATCTTGTGAGGCCATTGCATGCAAACATATAGAAGGACAAGAAACAACCAAAAAAAAATGAACAACGAATTAAGAGCCTTGATTGAAGCAACCACCAAGAGCATGAATGATCAAAATCAAGCTACTCAAGCTCTATTGCAAACCATGCAAACTTTGAGAAATGACATGGAAAATTTAAAAGCCCAATCCGCCAATGGAAAGGAAGTGGGATCGAACCACTCCGAGGATAGTAATACATCATCTATTCCAAGAGTACCTAGACCATCCTTCCTTCCGAATGAAGAAACATCAAGCGCGGAAGAGTCGACACCCACCGCAATGAGTGCGGAAGACATAGCACGGGCCTATGCAAGTTTGGAACCCGAAGTGAGAAGAGTAGTATCTTTCAATGACTTTAGCAATACAAAGAGAAATGAAGTCACTCGAAAAGAGAGAGGACCCGTAAACAAGGACCTTAAACACAAGGCGAATAAGGTATATCTACCCAATTTCGATGGGTCAAACAAGATTTCAGCCCATGCATGGTTAGAGAAGCTTAATGACTACTTCCATCTAAGTCCTATGACCGAGAAAGACGCACTACAATTCGCCATCCTACACTTGGAAGGGCTAGCCTATGAGCGGTGGCACCACGGGAAGCACACCCTAGGCCACGAGAAGATAACCTCATACGAAGAATTTTCACGTAAGTTCATTAAAAGATAGGAGGCACCCATAGGAAGATTTCAAAGAACTCACACATTTAAGGCAGCATGAAACAGTGGAAGATTACATCCATGAATTCGAGAAGCTATCTGTAAAAGTCTCCGAAGTCGAGGAAGATTGACTCACATACTTGTTTGTGGAGGGTCTAGATGAATCTCTAAAGAATTTTGTAAGTGCTTTCAGACCTACCACTTTAGAAGATGCCATAGATACGGCCCTTAGGTTAGAAAAAGACAAGAAACCTAAGTCCTATGCTAAACCCTCCCATAAGAAGGGAAAATTTGATAAAAGATTCCATCCTAAAGAAGAAACAAGGAAAAGGACTTCATATTTTTGTTACCTAAGTTTCATTGCGGCTCATTCAGGTAGACTTTTGATTCAAAACTTAAAAGGTACATTTCATCTAATCCTTCATACTGTTGTCTCTCAAATTTGCACCCTTGCTGAGTTGTAAAACTTGGCAATCTGGAGAAACATGGGATCTTTCTAGGTCTGTGGGTCACCTGTGTTGAAAAGAACCTCCGGAGAAGGCTAGCTTCCTAGCTGGTAATCACCTAAAATCTACTTAATTTGCAGAGGAAAAAGGAGGAATGCTTTTAAAATTGAAAGTCAAAACTTGAAAATAAGGGTGATTCACCAAACTTGATAAGGTAAAATGAAACTCAGACCTGCATACACTTAGCCACAGATAATAGAAAATAAAACCTGCACAACCTATCACTGTATGTTTGCAAAAGCACTTCACAAAGAGGCCTAACTGCAATAAAATCTTTAAAAGGAAGGTAAACTTCACAATTTAAAGCCTTATAACACTCTAAGACACAGTTTATAACCTACATAAACACAGCTTCTGCAGAAAAAGGGTATTGAAAAACATAAGATAGTCACAAGGAAATGAATTACCTCACAAATGACTTGATCAAACACTTAATAACACCCAATACTGCAAAACAAGAAGGCAAAATCTGACTGTCAATGGTATCCAAGGTGTTCTCTGTATTTCATATGCCCAAAGAGTTACAAAAACATACTCAAACTGAGTAGGATTCAGAAAAAAATCACTAACTCCAGAATGTATATGGAAAAGAACTCCCTACAAAGAGTCAAATGAATGACTATATACTCTCCAAACAGCAGTAATCAGATAAAGATGAGCCATCTCCATTTTCGTGTATCTCATAAATGTGCCCAAAATATCTGCTAAAAGTCCTCCAAAAAGGGTCTCCAAAGCTGAAATGGTCAAGGTATGCCATCAACTATCATAAAGGCACCTGAAAATGACTTTGAATGCCTTTAAATGATCTTTAAGGCCACTGAAATAAGTCAAATCTGTGCAATAACTCCTGCCCCTGTTTGTCAACTCCACCCTGCAGCATCATAAATGTCTAATATTTTCACAATAAATGACATAAATACACAATTTCTGCATTCATCTAACATTGACTAAGTGATTTATAATTTCATCACCTTAGTTAATGTTTTACAATCCAAATTCATTACAAACTTATGCAGAAAACAATGGTATTTAAGACATAACATTTAATTCCCTGATTTTGCATGATTTAGGGTCAATTAAATGTCGTGAAAGGATGACAAAGTAATCGACAAGACTTACTTTGTCGTTTATGATAAATCTGCCTAATGTTTGCCTCTTTGCATTTTTATTACAAACGATAAAGTAATTTATAATTCATTACTTTATCGTTTGTTTACAACATTTAATCTATCCTAGATTATGCAAAAAACGACATAAACATCCTATAACCCCTAGGCAAAGATAAACATGACTCTGCACTTGCAAAGAGATCGCCTCCTCATGCATTCGCATCATCACAATGCATTACATGGCTATGTCGACACACCTTATAACTCCATACAATTTATGCATTTCACAATATGCAATATCATGTCTTTACAAAGTCTAATGCGATACATTTTAAACCGACCCTTATGCCTCCCTATACACACTACCATGTCTCACATGCATTATTTTACCCACCTTGTAACTCCAACACCATATGCCTTGGCAAAAAATACCCCCGGCCCATATGCTACCATAATGTTTTTTTTCTTTGACTTAACAGGGCATAAAATTACCTCACGGCCCCATGCACAATAACTAGGTTTTTACATATGAAGTCTTCCCCACGTCACCAATGGATAGCAATGATGCAACAAATCGAAAGTCAAAAAAACAGAAAATGCAAACAGGAAATTAGGTTTACTCGACCCCAAAAGGAAGCAAACCTAAAATATTTCATTTTTACTTCATTCTTTCCTTCCTGTTTTGATGTCGCGCCACCATGAGGGTTTGGAAGGCAAAAAATGTCATATTTCTGGTCGATCTTGGTCGATTTCTTGAGGAAAACGTGAGGTAAGTTGTATTCTTTGAGGTTTTGACTTTTTCAAGTCGATTCTGGTCCTCCATGGTCGCATTTTGACTGTGTTTTGATGTATCTTTTGGTGTTTTCTGATGGCCGACCCTCTGCATTGCATTTTCGGTGTTTTGAGATTTCCTGAGGATGGTCGTCTGAGGAAGAAACTATGATTTGGGATAGCAAATGGCAAAAACCACAGAGGTAATTCCTCATTGTCAACTTTCTCTCATTTTTTCTGAGATTTTCTTGTATATTCGCTGCCAGAAGGCACGATTTAGACATATTTTTGAGAGCATTTCATTTAAAATGAGTTAAAAAACTTCATTTGCTGTTTAAAACTGTACTTTGGCTTGAAATAAGCTTGACCTCATGAAGATCTTTGAAAAGAAAACCCGCAAAAAAGAAGCGTCTCTGTGCATGTTGCATTCGAAAATCTGTATTTTTCTTTTTTGGCTGTTGAAACTGTGAGGATCACTTCTCTTTCTCTTGCAATATATTTTTGATCTGTATTATCTAAGCCTTTATCCATATTATCTGCAGTAAAAGGATGTGGTCTTACAACAACAATAATTTCTTTCAGTAGTTCAAAACCTGCTTGAACTGTGACTCCTATGGGAAATCCCTTATCAACATCAAATTTATGTACTTGTTCAGTATTTAATATGTCAATAAATGCTGGAGCCTTGAGTCTCTTTTTCTGAAGCTGTAATGTCCACGTTTCATCATCCACAACCTGACACTTTCCAGATGATATTGAACCCAGGGGAAGAGACTTGGAAATCCCAAGTTCAAAGCATACATTTCCATTGTTAAATAGTAGTTTGCTACCACCGTCTTCAGGGCATTCCATTGGCTTAAATCACCATCTAAACCCTCACACAAGAAATACTCTAAAGTTGCATAAAAAACCTTCCCATTGCTAGGATTAAAAAATCCATACTGCGTGCTCATCACAACATTCCACCTCATCATAATTTTCATGCATTGCTTTTCCAGTCTTGATATTCCTTATCCAGCTGATTCACTGAGAGTCACTTACCATCTTTCTCTATATCGACATGTATTATTGGAGTGCTAGCATCAAGCTTGCGCCTAAGATTTTTTAATGCAATAGTGAATTGACGCTTGTGAGCAAGATCGGTTTTAGAAGTTGTTGGTGCAAATCCAGCATCCATCTCCACAAAACATTTGACCCTTTTATAACATTGTTGTGGAACTAGTGCATTCTCTGATTGAAGAAGTGTTCTTGTTGCAAGATTACGGTTTGCAAAGGGTATAATGCTAGCATTGAGGCTTAATAGAAAGGATGGGTCCATCTCACAATGGGTGAACTATGGATAGTCTGGGTTCTTTTCAGCCATCTATAAAATGTCAATCCCACAAGCTATTTGGGCATCTTCTTATTCCTGACAGACTCATACTATCTGAGGTTTGTATGATTGTTCTTGTGCTGTGTATGTATATATTACATCCATTTGGGCATGGTTGTATCTTGCTTACTGCTGTCCATGACTGTTTTCTGATTTATAACAGCAATTTTATGATTTTTTGCTGCTACCACAATTGTGACTTTCACCTTCCATTATGACTGTAATCTTCTTCTTCTATGACTTCAGCTTCTAACATGAATGCTACTCCACTTCAAAATTCTGCTACACCTGACATTGATTCTCCAGTGCTTGGCTTCTATTTGTCCATTGTCTTTGACTAGTCATACTATCACAGCTGACTGCCCTTGACAACTTTGATATTAACTGCTGCTAACTGAAATGTTGTCTCCAACCTGCAGTCTAGTTTTGTCTTGTTAAATCCACCACTATTTCATGCATATCTCTTCTTCTAATCTTCATGTTTCGTATGCAGAGGCTTTGAAAGAGGTTTTCCAAACATCAATGAGACCTCCTATTCAAAGACAAAAGGCCTGAATGCTTTTGTATTTGGTTGTCTCAAACATGGCCTATTCCTGACTGTCACAACTGCCCTTTTCTCTATTTTTAGTGTCTTGAAGAATCATGATCTTTACTCATTGATTGTTGACTGCCCCTTCTTCATAGTCTGCTGTATAACTGCTTCTTTCTGACACTATACTGCACCTATGAAGTACCAATTATGCTTCCTACAGTAGATGTATTCGTGGCTCATACTTGTACAATTAATCATGAGTTTATGTACCTTTCATTTGCTGCTTTCTCTTGATAGTTGACTGCTGTTAGCATGCAGTCATCTGAGCACAAGATGTTGTTTCTAGTTCATCTCTGACGGATGGATTTATTGGACAATCATTTAACTATTCTGAACTATCTGATGCTACAGTCAATGAGATGATTGTCTCTATTCCTTATTGCATATACCACTGTCTTCTTGTTGTAGCATTCACGCACTTCTTGCGACTTTGCATCTTTATTCTGTAAGTTCTCTTATGACTATTTCTCACCTTCCTGGCAGTTTGTCTTGCATTTGTATATGGCATATGCAATGGTCTGTAAGGACTATGAGCTGGGCTCAACCCTTGTGGGAGCCACATTTCCTCCACCCATAATGTAACTTGATAAATCAAATAGAAACATAATTACATTTGTATCTGCACATGAAGCAAACTTGTTAGAAAATAAATGCATGTTTTGGATGTGTTTGATGACTAATTGTTCTCTAGGACATCCAAGGTATACATTTCTTGTTTAATGCAAATGAGGAACAGTTTATACATGTATGGTATCTTGTTCATGTATGGTTTGGGACCATTCATTGCTTAGAGCATTGCTCTAACACCATTGTTTTTTGCCAGATGCAGGAACCAGGGACGACATGAAGCTAGGAAGGACAAAGACGACTCGGGGCAACAGGACAACACGCCAGAACTAGAACCAGTCATTCTCAGGCAATGACTGGCCTCTGACCCTACATGCACATTACTTTATTTACTTATTCATATATAGATTGTTCTTCTTTTTCATTGAATAAGACAGTTAACCTCACGGCTTGTGTGAGATAATGAACATTTTACATTCAATAAAGATTATTTATTTTTCTGGAAAAAGTTTTGGATAAACCCTTCCTATGTTACATGCACTTGGATAAATGCAGTAAACTAATAAACATAATCTCTTGAATTATTTTATTTATGCACTTGAATGTAATGTATGAAGGACCAGATGAGATGTACCTTACAAGTTTTGAATCAAAACTCTACCTGAATGAGCTGTAGTGAAATTTAGGTAACACATACATTACATTCAAGTGCATAAATGAAATAATTCAAGAGATTATGTTTATTAGATTACTACATTTATCCAAGTGCATTTAACATAAGAAAGATTTATCCAAATCTTTTCCGAAGAATAAATAATCTTTATTGAATGTAAAAAGTACATTATCTCACACAAGCCGTGAGATTAACCTTCTTATTCAATGAAATTGAAGAACAATATATACATGAATAAATAAATGTAAATAAATGTGCATGTAAGGTTAGAGGCCAGTCATTGCCTGAGAATGACTAGTTCTGGTTCTAGTGTGTTGTCCTGCTGCTCCGAGTTGTCTTTGTCCTTCCTAGTTTCATGTCATCTCTAGTTCCTGCATCTGGCAAAAAACAGTGGTGTTAGAGCAATGCTCTAAGCAATGAATGGTCCCAAACCATACATAAACAAGATACCTATGGATGTATAAACTGATCCTCAAATGCATTAAACAAGGAATGTATACCTTGGATGTCCTAGAAAACAATCAAGTCTTCAAACACATCCAAAATATGCATTTATTTTCTAACAAGTTTGCTTCATGTGCAGATACAGGTGTAATTATGTTTCCGTTTGATTCATCAGGTTACATTATGAGTGGAGAAAATGTGGCTCCCACAAAGGTTGAGCCCAGCGCATAGTCTTTACAGAACATTTCATATGCAATATACAAATGCAAGACAAACTGCTAGGGAGATGAGGAACAGTCATAAGAGAACTGTCTAGAACAGTCATGAAAGGCACTAGGAAGAGGACAGTCATAGTGTTTTAGAAAGGAGCAACGGTATCAAACAAGTCATGAAGAGAGCAGCAAATGCAAGGTACATGAACTCATGATTAATTGTACAAGTATGAGCCATGAATACATCTACTGTAGAAAACATAATTGGTACTACATATATGCAATAGAATGTTAAAAGGAAACAGTCAATAGACTTAAAAGAAAGAACAACATTTCCATCTCAAGCAGAGAAGACACGGTGATCTGAATCAAAGTTGAGTGGATGAACATCATGTTAAAACATCTCCAGATGTCATAAAGAATGCATGAAGATACATTTAGAACAATATTGTATCATTGTGAGGTCAACTGAATAAAGCATCTTACCAAGTTGACACATGAAGAAGGCTACAGGAGCCATAAATAAATGAAACTGTCATGATGTCATACACCTCTGTTTTGAATGCACCATGAAAGAAGCAACCCTGTACTAGATGTCATGCCATGATCAACTGGCCTACATATAAGAGGAACCAAAAGTAGAGTAAAAGAGCAGTCCTGAGTAGTTTTGGACTCTTGAAGACCATAGAGGGGACAGCAGTATTCAGTGACAGAGAGAAATGCGACAAATGTTGAAGACAGCCAAGTCAAATACCATGTGTTACCGTCATTAAGAGCCCATGATGCCATCAAAGAAGCAGAGGTTTCAGTCATAGTAGAACAGCATACAAAGTGCAGTCAACGTAGTTCATCATATAAGTCAAGTGTATACAAGCAAATAAATAGACAACAAAGAGACTTCATATATATCCTCATGCCTTCTATATATTGCAAACATTCATATTCCATGAATGCAATGACATATCAGGTATAGTTTGCGAGTGGTTCATTCAAGTCTTTATTATGGAACAGCAATGGACAAAACTGTCAAGTAAGGTGCAGCAAACGGTAAAGTGGAACAACAAACTGTAAGTGGAGCAATAGACCAGCAAGGGTGAAAGAACAGTCATGTTCAAAGGGACTGTCAAAGTAGTAGAGACAGTCAGCTAAGATGTCAAGGATGAAGACTGTTTCAATCATGAAAGAACAGTCCACAATTCAAATGGACAGTCAAGTATCAAGTACATCATATATTGCTGCCCCTATGTCATCATGAATCATTCAAATGAGAAGAACAAAGAGTGATGCCTCATACAAATATCAAATACAGATGTATTTATGTTGGGACAACAAAGATCATATCTGTCACAAATACCAGGAAGGCCTTAACATGGTTTCATCTTCCAAAAGACCACATCATATAATGCTAGGGATACAATTGAGGTACAAAAATGAAAAGAAACAGGCATGATATGACCACAAAATGTACAATTGCATCTGATCATCAGCCACCATTAACATTATAGAATCAAGGTGCTAATATGTGCTCAGAACTGAGTACTAACAAAAGAAAGCCATTCAAGATAAGGTAACTGACGAATGCCAACTGCATCATATATGTTCATGCCATGATAGGTACTAAGTCATACATCATAGGCGAATGTCATAAAGAAGGTGTTGATTTATAATAAGTTCATCCCAGCATGGTCATGCTCATATACATCATGATGACATAGTCATGCATAAAACATATGCTACTAAGCATAAGTGAGGAAAGCAATTGAAGTTTCAGCATCATCATCTACAGGAAGTCATGAAGAGACCATTATGCTACCAAAAGAGCTGAAAGCCTTCAAATGGAACAGCTATGCCATATATGATATATGGAACAACAATGTCATAGCAGAGTCAAGATAAAGTCAAAGCCTCGCAAGTGTTTTGTGCATAAAAGAGGCAGAATATTCCAGTTTCACCTTTTATTATTTCAGAGGAATATGAGTAAAAGTTTCTGAAGTTGACTAGTGCAATTATTTTCAATCTTGCCTTACTGAGTAATGGCATTGAGCAGAGAAAAACAAGTTTATCATCTTGGATTACAATCTTCTTCAAGATGCATGACATAAAGAAAGAGAAGTATCTACAGGAGAAGAACATAAGGTTTTGTATGCTATATGTTCCTACAGAAGAAGAACAATAAAAATGAAAGACCCAGTTCATTGCTGCTACAGGATGATAAAGATGTTACACACTGGTTTGAACAAAACTCTTGTATCGTTTTACCATAGAGGCCGAAACACAGAGGAGATAGAGTTTACTTCAAATCTCAGAAATACAAAGCTAGAGTGAAAAGAATGCTTATTTTCACAGGTATTTCATTATCTATTTATGGGTCGAAACTTTTTCTTTTACCCACAAAGTTGTTATTACAAATGCAAAGAATACCATATATACAGTGAATCATAGCTGTGGCTTTTAACTACCAAAGGATGTCTTTCATTGTTTTTACTTCTTAAAACTCATGACGAGCTGGGATGGAGATCAATACAAAATGATGAAAGGAATGCAGATACAGAGAAAGTGACATTTTTTCAAACTCATTTCAACCAAAATACTCAGAAATGCCTCAAAATCGCAGCCTCTAGCAACAAAATGCAAAGGTGAAAGCTCAGAAAATGAGGAGGTCGACAGTATAAACGACTTACCTCTCTTTTTCTGCGGATTCCGGTGTTGAAACTCTCATGGTTTCCCTCAGTTGACTTCAAACCGGCCTCAAACACAGTCAAAAGCGAATGCAAAGTGGCCGGCCATGAAAAAGCCAGAAAATACATCAAAAAACCAGTCGAAAATCGCGGCCTCAGATGCCCAAAATTGGCCCAGTATCCACAACAAAAGGTAAAAACCTCAGCTAAATACAACTTACCTTGCATTTTGCTCTGAAAATCGGCAGGAAAACATTCAAGAATCGCCTTAGAAGTCAAGTTTTTTGCCCACAAACCCTACAGGCGTGGCGGCGCGGCATCAAGGCAGCAGAAAAGAATGAAATGAAAATGAATGATTTTTAGGTTTCCTTCTTTTGGGTCGAATAGACCTAATCTCCAATTTGCATTTGTGTATTTTGACTTTTGTTTTAAAAAAAAAACTCATTGCAATCTATTCGTGCCATGGTGAAGACTTAAGAGTCTTTTGGAACCCAATGATAGTGTGCATGGGCCCGTGACAATGCACTTCTGCTTTTTGTTCTTTTTCAAAGTCAAGTCAAAAACATTATGAAAACATAAGGTCGAGAGCCTTATTTCGCTAAGGCATATCATGGTATAGTCATAAGGTGGGTGAAATGTTATATGTAAGGCATTGTAATGTGTATAGGGAGGCATAAGGGTCACTTTGAAATGTATTGCATAGGACCTTGTGATCATAATGATGTATATTGTGAAATGCGTAAATTTGCATATGGAGTCATAAGGATGCAATGTGATGTATGACAAATGCAAGGGCATGATGTTTGTATCAAGACCATGGAGTGAGATGCGAGAGGTGATGCAAGCGCACCGGGGTCGGATTTTGCCTAGGGATTGAAGGTGTTGTTATGTCGATTTTGCATAATCTAGAGATAGATTAGATGTTGTAAACGAACGATTATGAATTACTTTCTCATTTGTAATAAAAATGCAGAAGGACAATAATAGGCAGATTTATCACACATGGCAGAGTAAGTCTCGTCGATTACTTTGTCGTTCTTTCACAATATTTAATTTGTCCCTAAATCATGCAAAATCGGAAAATTAAATATTTGTGTCCTAAATGCCATTATTTTCTGCAGAGGTTTGTAATAAATGTGGATTGTAAAAATATTAACTAAGTGGTGTAATTATAAACCACTTGGTCAATGTTAATTAGATGCAGAAAATAATGTGTATTTATGTCATTTATTGTGAAAATATCAGACATTTATGATGCTGCAGGAGAGGTTGGCCCACTGATGGAAGAGTTATTATGGTGGTTTGACTTGTTTTCAGTGGCCTTAAAGAGCATTTAAAGGCATTTTCAGGTGCTTTTATGATTAGTAATGGCATACCTTGACTTTTTCTGCATTGAGAGCCCACTTTGGGGGACTTTAGGCAGATATTTTGAGGGCATTTATGAGATGCACGAAAATGGAGGTTTCTCATGCTTATCTTGTTACAGCGGTTTGGAGAAGTATATAGTCTTCTTCCTTGTTCATTTCTAAGGAGTTCTTTTTCATGAAATTCTGGAGTTAGTGATTTTTTCTGCAATCCTTACTCAGTCTGAGTATGTTTTTGTAACCTTTTTGGCATATGAAATACAGAGAACACCTTGGATACCATTGATAGTCAGATTTTGCCTTCCTATTTTTGCAGTATTGGGTATCATCAAGTGTTTGATCAGGTCATTTGTGAGGTATTTTTATTTCCTTGTGACTTTGTCTCATGTTTCAATACCTTTTCTGTAAAAGGTGTGTTTATGCAGGTTGCAAACTGTGTCTTAAAGTGTTATAAGGCTTTTTAAACTGTGAAGTTAGCTTCCTTTTAAAGAGTTTAATGCATTTAGGCCTCTTTGTGAAGTGTTTTTACAAACATACAAAAATAGGTTGTGCAGGTTTAGTTTCTATTGTCTGTGGCCAAGTGTATGCAAATTTGAGTTTCATTAACCATATCAAGTTTGGTGAATCACCCTTATTTTCACATTTTCCAGTTTTAACTTTCATTTTCAAAAGCATTCCTTTTCCCTTTTCCTCTGCAAATCTAGTAGATTCTAGGTGATAACCAGCTAGGAAGCTGGCCTTCTCTGGAGGTTCTTTCCATCACAGGTGACCCACAGGCCTGGAAAGATCTCATGTTTCTCCAGATTGCTAAGTTCTACAAGTTAGCAAGGGTGCAAATTTGAAAGACAACAATTCCATCAAGACCTTGAAGTCCTGACTCCTAGGGCGCAAAATCCAGGACCATCTGGAATATGCGCTCAGGAATAAGAATCCTTGACACAGTGTAAATTGCGCTCAAGAAGTGAACACTCCACCTAACCCTTGGAATTGCGCTCAAGGATAAGGATTCCCTGACAACAAGGAATCCCCAACCTCATCAAATTTGCGCCCAAATCAAGGAAGGATTCCATGACAGACAAAAATCCCTGACACCCTGAAAAGTGCGCCACCGCCTGAGGAAAAAGACAAAAATTCAAGTCAGCCCAAATTCCAGGTCGCCCAACTCAAAGTTTATGGCGGTTAGGATAGAAAATAAACTTAAATCTAGGTCGGCCAAGCCAAGTCGGCCATGTGGAGAGGGAAATCAGGTGCCTATATAAGGAGGGTGCCCACACTCATTTCCAAACGACTCCAAAACACACATTCAAGAGCAGAATTCTTTAGGAGGGAATGAATTTCCTGCAGGAAATCCAAGACCACTTGGAATCTGTGCCTAGGAGGAAGAAATCCAGCTTAGTGTCTCAAATGCCCCCTGCCTTGGAATTTCACCCTGTTCACTCTGGAGAGTGCCCGGTCCCTGTCTGGTAGTCCTGGAATGAAGGGAAAATTAGTCTAAGTGGGAAGAATGCTGCAAAATGGAGAAAATCTTTGTTTACTTAAGAATTTGGAATAAAATTAATCAATCATGCACGATTATTTCATGTTTTGACATTGCATTTAAGGATCTTGTTCATCATGACTACTCAAGGTTTCCCTTGTTTTGTAGGAATCCAAGACAAGGAGAAGTTCCATGAAGAGGATGTTCAAAGATGATCCAAGGCGATCAGGATGAACGCAGAGACTTCAAACGCCGGAGAAGATGATTATTTCAAGGGTCTGGGAGTTCCAATAACAAGAAGACTACATAGGCATACCAAGGGAAGATGAAGGACGTCACTCCTTTCCAGTGTCCGCCTTTCTCCCCCTAACACCCAACATGATTAGCACAAGGAAGGCAACATCAAGGATTCCAGTTTCAGACAAGAGGATCAATCCTTGAAAATCCAAGAACAAGGGTACAGTGCACCATTCATCATGAGGATCAAGTTTGGCATCAGGAAGAACGAGAATCCACGCCGAGGATAGGGAATTCCAACTCAGGAATCCAGGACAAGGAATTCCATTCCAAGACTGGGAATTCCAACTCAGGAAGGAATTCCATTCCAAGACCCTAGGGAAAATGCACCCCTGCTCAAGGAAGGATTCCTCCGCATGAAATTCCAGAACAACCTTTGAAATGTGAAACCTGACCTCCCAGAACTGGTGACTTGGAAAAATCCAGAGGAATACAAATTATGCACCGGAATTCAAAGGGAAATACAACATAGAGATGGAATTCCAATTCCAAAGTACCCAGCACAAGGACAAAATTCCAAGTCCAAAGTTCACTGAAAGGACAGGACAAGGTGGCGCCCTAGGACAGGTATCAAATTTTCATTTGCCAAGAATGGTGGCAGCCTCACCTACCTCCTCATTAGGGTTTTACTTGACCTAATTCTGGGCGTGGATTCCAAGGAAATCAGATCTTGCCCTCTATTGCACTTTTGGATGCCTATATAAAGGCCTAAATGCCTCATTTCAAGGATTCCAATTCCATTCTTCTTTTTCACTAGACACTAGAGTAGGAGGATAGTTAGTTGTTCATTTCTGTTGCACTCTGTTTCTGGAGCAAGGAACTTTGAAGAATCAACAAGATTGTTGTAAGACATTCCCAAATCAATATATGAACTGTTGCAAGCATGGGCCTAACTGGTGTTGTCATTGATGTCAACATACTCCTGTTGCATTAATGTCAAGGATTGGATGAAGTGTATGCTGAGGATATTGAGAAAATTAGTCATATCATAAACAGAGAAGATCAGTGAAGATATTGAAGCTCTCTGAAGTAAAGATCCCAGCTAGATGAAGATCAGAGAATGTGCATCAAAGGGTTTGTAGATATGTGTCTAAAGGTGACCCAATCAAGATCTGAGAGGTCCGCTTGAAATTGTGAAGGAGTTATGGCCATAAGAGTAAAACCAGTTCTGGCAACTATTCAGAGGTGACAGAGTGACTTAAATAGGTCCGGTGAGATCCGGAAATACAACATCATGTTCTGCGGATCTGGTGGCATGTTTGGAAAGCTAATGTGAATTGACAACTCAATTGGTTCATGGTTTGGAGGTCCACAAGCAATCTTTCTAATATGACAGAGATGAGCAACTGTGTTCTTAAGGTTCCGGATGAAGATGTGAATGATTACAGTAAGCAGAAGTGGTGCGAATGTTCTTGGTGATTCAAGCAAGCTTGTGGGGGTCTCTAGATTGTGTCTAGTTCGTGTTGGCGGTCCGCATTGAAGATAGAGCTTGTAATTGAAGATTTACCTTCCAGTGATGGTGTTCTTCCTAATCTTGGCCGACCGGATGTCTTGCACATATTGCGAATGATCTTGAAGATGTTTTGCGAAGCCTGGCGTGTTCCACAAAGAAGATTGAAGTCCCAGCTATGGGTAGTTAACAGTGTAGTAGTGCGCATGAAGCTTTTGTAATAAGTCAAGTTGTATTTTTGTATTTGCTCTGTAATAAAATAAGTGTATGTTATGCCGACTTTGATGATCATTCCAAAGTCGATGTCTTGTATAAATAAGAATTGCGAAGTCATTCAAAAGTATCCTTGTAGCGATGAGAAGGTGGTAAGGAAGAAGAAAGAAAGGCAGAGCAGAGGTGCTGAGCTTAAATGGAACTGACTCAAGCATAGTGAAGATGCTGATCTCCAGTTCAAGTATGTAATATTTATATTATTCTATAGATAGTGTGTCTCTTGTAGGCAGTGGGCCTCTTGTGAGTAGTGTGCTCGGGCAGTGAGCCCTAACTGGCAAGTGCCATTTCATTCTTCTTATTCTTTTAACAGAGAATACAATCTTGGGTTAGTCACCCTGTGGTCTTTCCCTTAATCGGGTTTTCCACGTAAAAATCTTTGTGTTGTATGTGTTGAATTTGTTTCTGCTCTTAAATTCATGCATTATGCCTCATGATCGAATCTCTGATATGCTATTGAAATAGAAGAAGTTTTAAAGTATATAAAGAATAGAAGTTTGGTAACAACTGATTCACCCCCCTCTCAGTTGTCTGTCTTAAATCCAACAATTGGTATCAGAGCTAAGTTCATCTAGAAGAAGCTTAACCACTTGAAGAGATCCAAAATGTCGACCTACAAGGACAGTCCAAGGTTTGATAGATCAAACTTCATTGCCTGGAAAAGTCGCATGGAATGTCATATACAATGTATGGGATATCAGTATTGGAACATAACCTCAACTAAATATGTTCACCCAAAGAATGGCCCAACAACTATAGATGAAGTCAGAGATGCAGAAAATGATCTTCGAGCTAAAGAAGCCCTACTGAGTGCCTTGTTTGATTCAAAGCTAGCAAATGTTATGGGATTGAAGACTGCTTATGAAATTTGGACAAAACTTGAAAATCTATATGGAAACAAATATGTTAAGTGTGCCAAGCTGCAAAGTCTAAAAGGAAAGTTTGAAAACTTAAAAATGAGTGAAGATGAGAATATCACTTCTTATATGAAAAAAGTAAATGAGCTTGTTTGTGGCATCAGATGTGCTGGTGGAGTACTGGATGAAGATGAAATTGTTGCTAAAGTTCTCAGATCTTTACCCCCTACATATAAACACAAAGTTGCTGCCATTGAGGAAATTAGATCTTTGACAACTATCACAAGGGATCAATTGGTTGGTAAGATATCTGCATTCAAGTTAGCTGAGTTTGGTGATGCACTTCCCAAGACTGAATCTGCATTCAAAGCTAGTGCCTCTACAAAAGGCAAACAGAGATATGATCCAGGAGAAAGTTCCTCAAGAAAATCAACTTGGTATGAGAAAGCAAGAAAAGATTTGGAAGAGGATGAATTAGAAGATGACCAACTTGAGGCCCTCATTGCAAAGAGAGTGCTAAGAGGATCCGGTAAGTATGAAGGAAAATTATCTTTTAAATACTTTGCCTGCAATAAGATTGGTCATTTTGCCTCAAGATGTCTGGAAAGGTTTTCAAGGCTAAACCCTAATAGATCAAGGTTTCAGAAAATGTGTTACTATGTTCAAGAAGATGATGATGGAGTAACAGATGATGAATCTGAGATAGGAAACAAATTCGGAAGTGACTGGGTGTTTATTGCCATCAAAGAAGATCCAATGCCTATTGAATCTGCCAATCATAAGATGATAGAAAGTGCTTTGGCTGCCTAGGTTGAAGAAAAAGATGAATGGGTTATTGACAGTGGATGCTCTCACCATATGACTGGCGACAAGAGTAAGTTCTTAAGCTTGGAAAGATATGAAGGTGGAGTCGTAAAGTTTGGAGATAATTCTGCTGGCAGAATTAGAGGCAAAGGAAGCATCTCTTTTGATGGAAAGAACAAAACCAGTGATGTTCTGTATGTTGAAGGTCTGAAGCATAATCTTCTCAGTGTAGGAAAGTTGGTGGACAAAGGCTATGATCTCCATTTCAAAAATGGAAAATGCAAGATCTTTGAAAGCTCTGGAATTGAGATTGCATCCGGTACACAGATAAAAGGTAATATCTTCCAATTAGCTAGTACTAGCAAAAATTGCTTATTTGTTCAAATTGATCAGAGTTGGTTGTGGCATAGGAGAATGCGCCATGTGAATTTTGATAATATCATTAAGATAAGCAACACTCAGGCTGTAAGAGATCTTCCAAGACTGATGAAACCTGCTAACAGTTTGTGCAAAGAACGTCAGTTAGGTAAGCAGAGCAAAGTCACATTCAAAAGTAAGGAACAATCTTCAACCGGATTGTTAGACTTGGTGCACACTGATCTCTGTGGTCCGGCAAGAGTCAAGAGTCTGCAAGGAGATAGGTACTTTATGTTGCTAATTGATGACCACTCCCGGATGATGTGGGTGACCTTAAAAGAGAAATTTGAAGCATTTCAGAAGTTCAAAATATTCAAAGCTATGGCAGAAAATGAAAGTGGCATAAACATAAAATGCCTCAGGTCTGATAGAGGTAGAGAATTCACATCCGGTGAGTTCATAACATTTTGTGAGAAGTATTGGATAAAGAGACAATTATCTACTCCAAGGACTCCACAGCAGAATGGAGTAGTGGAGAGAAAGAACTAGACCATCCAGAAAGCTTCTAGGACCATGATGATCGAAGCAAATGTTCCTCAGATCTATTGGAGAGAAGCTGTGAGCACTGTTGTCTACACTCTTAATCGGGTACAAATCAGAGGCAATACTAGTAAGACTCCTTATGAACTTTGGTTTGGTATCACTCCTACTGTAAAGTATTTCAAAATCTTTGGTAGTAAATGCTACATCAAAAGAGATGAAGACCTTGGGAAGTTTGATGCTAGAAGTGATGAAGGAATATTCTTGGGATATTCCACTCAAAGCAAAACATACTAGTGTTATAACAAGAGATTGAGAAAAATTGTAGAAAGTACAAATGTGAAGGTTGATGAAGGCATGGAAAACCCCTCAAGGTTTTATGAGTATGAAGCAGATGATCAGAATGATGTCTCGGTCTAAGAAGAACAAGCCCCAACTGTAGTACAGATTCAGATTGATCCAGAGAATCCGGAAGAAAAGACAAGTTTGGATGAACCTGTCCAAGAATTAGAAGTGCAAGAAATTCCCAAAACTCCCAAGTATGTAAGATTGAATCATTCTAAAGATCAGATTATAGGAGACATAAGCAAAGGTGTTCAAACAAGAAGAAATATTGCTCAAGATTCAGTGAAGTATTGTTTGATTTCAAAAAGTGAACCAAAAACAATAAGTGAAGCTTGCAATGATGAAAGTTGGGCTAAAGCAATGGAGGAAGAATTGATTCAGATTGAAAAGAATAACACTTGGGATCTTGTCCCCAGACCTAAGGACAAAAATGTGATTGGGACTAAGTGGGTCTTCCAGAATAAACTAAATGAAAAAGGTGAAGTAGTAAGAAACAAAGCCAGATTGGTCTATAAGGGTTACTCAAGTAAAAGGAATTGACTTTGAAGAAACTTTTGCTCCCGTGGCAAGAATTGAAGTAGTCAGATTATTTCTTGCCTTTGCTACCTTCAAGGATTTCAAAGTATATCAGATGAATGTCAAGTCTGCCTTCCTGAATGGTGATTTGGAAGAAGAGGTATACATTGAGCAACCGGATGGATTCCAATTGTCTGATCATGGTGATATGGACTATAAGTTGAAGAAAGCATTGTATGGACTCAAACAAGCTCCAAGAGCCTGGTATGAAAGATTGGACAAACATCTTTTAAAGATTGGTTTCAACAAAGGCACTGCTAACAGTAATCTATATTTTAAGATTGATCATGAAAGTGTCTTGATTGTTGAAGTATTTGTTGATGATATCATTTTTGGAGGGAAAGATAGTATGTGCAAGACCTTTGCAAATCAAATGCAAAGTGAATTTGAGATGTCTATGTTTGGGGAAATGAATTTCTTCTTGGGCCTGCAAATCACTCAAACAAAGAAAGGAATCTTCATATCACAGACCAAGTATGTGAAAGAATTGTTGAAGAAATTTGGGATGGAAGACTCAAAGGCAATGAATACTCCCATGGCAACCGGATGTAAGATGAGTAAATATGATGAATCCCCTAAGGCTGATCAGAAAAAGTATAGGTCAATGATTGGAGGACTGCTCTATCTCACTCAAACTAGACCTGATATTATGAATGCTATTGGTCTTGTTGTCAGATTCCAAGCTGATCCTAGAGAGTCTCATGTCATGGCAATCAAGAGAATTCTCAGATATCTGAAGGGAACAATTGAGTATGGATTATGGTATCCTAAGGATCATGACTTCTCTCTTCATGCATACACAGATGCTGATTGGGCAGGAGATGTGGATGACTAGAAGAGTACTAGTGGTGGTGCATTCTTTTTGGGAAAAAGATTGGTTTCTTGGCTGAGCAAGAAACAAGAGGCAATATCTCTGTCCACTGCAGAAGAAAAATATATTGCAGCAGCAGGCAGTTGCACTCAAGTATTGTGGATGAAGCAAATGCTAAGAGATATCAAAGTAGAGTATGAGGAACCTATCACAATCTTCTGTGATAACTCAAGTGCAATAAATATATCAAAAAATCCGGTGTTGCATTCAAAGACAAAACATATATCCATCAAGTTTCACTTTTTGAGAGAGCAGGTGAACAAGAATGAAGTCAGATTGGAGTTTGTGCCCTCAGAGGATCAGATTGCAGACATTTTTACTAAACCTCTACCTAAGGACTCTTTTGAGTATCTCAGGGAGAAGTTAGGGGTTATTACCCCTTCGGTTCTGAATTAAGGTGCACTGATGTGCATCAATCCGGTGGATCTCACAGTCGTATCTTGTGATCCAGATTGATGTTAGGAGGCTGTTACTTAAGGGAAGCAGTCAGTATATCTCTGAAGAGTGAGAAGTGGTTGCAAGTATGTACCCTTTTCCATTGATCTCAAAGGGGGAGAGAAGACATGTGAAAAACAAAAGTGGTTGTTGATCAAAGGGGGAGCAGTAAAGGAAGAGGAGACATGTGAATGGTTGCTGTTGATAGGGGGAGCTATGTCAGTCAGTTAGGATAAGTTCTTGTCTTGATGGTTAAAACAGTTTTTCACATTATATGTTGCCATCAATGACAAAGGGGGAGATTGTTGCAAGCATGGGCCTAACTGGTGTTGTCATTGATGTCAACATACTCCTGTTGCATTAATGTCAAGGATTGGATGAATTGTATGCTGAGGATATTGAGAAAATTAGTCCTATCATAAACAGAGAAGATCAGTGAAGATAGTGAAGCTCTCTGAAGTAAAGATCCCAGCTAGATAAAGATCAGAGAATGCGCATCAAAGGGTTTGCAGATATGTGTCTAAAGGTGACCCAGTCAAGATCTGAGAGGTCCGCATGAAATTGTGAAGGAGTTATGGCCATAAGAGTAAAATCGGTTCTGGCAACTGTTCAGAGGTGACAGAGTGACTCAAATAGGTCCGGTGAGATCCGGAAATACAACATCATGTTCTGCGGATCTGGTGGCATGTTTGGAAGGCTAATGTGAATTGACAACTCAATTGGTTCATGGTTTGGAGGTCCACAAGCAATCTTTCTAATATGACAGAGATGAGCAACTGTGTTCTTAAGGTTCCGGATGAACATGCGAATGATTACAGTAAGCAGAAGTGGTGCGGATGTTCTTGGTGATTCAAGCAAGCTTGTGGGGGTCTCTAGATTGTGTCCAGTTCGTGTTGGCGGTCCGCATTGAAGATAGAGCTCGTAATTGAAGATTTACCTTCCAGTGATGGTGTTCTTCCTAATCTTGGCTGACCGGATGTCTTGCACATATTGCGGATGATCTTGAAGATGTTTTGCGAAGCCTGGCGTGTTCCACAAAGAAGATTGAAGTCCCAGCTATGGGTAGCCGACAGTGTAGTAGTGCACATGAAGCTTTTGTAATAAGTCAAGTTGTATTTTTGTATTTGCTCTATAATAAAATAAGTGTATGTTATGCCGACTTTGATGATCATTCCAAAGTCGATGTCTTGTATAAATAAGAGTTGCGAAGTCATTCCAAAGTATCCTTGTAGCGATGAGAAGGTGGTAAGGAAGAAGAAAGAAAAGTAGAGTAGAGGTGCTGAGCTTAAATGGAACTGACTCAAGCATAGTGAAGATGCTAATCTCCAGTTCAAGTATGTAATATTTATATTATTCTATAGACAGTGTTTCTCCTGTAGGCAGTGGGCCTCTCGTGAGTAGTGTGCTCAGGCAGTGAGCCCTATTTCCACATAAAAATCTGTGTTGTATGTGTTGAATTTGTTTCTGCTCTTAAATTCATGCATTATGCCTCATGATCGAATCTTTGATATGCTATTGAAATAGAAGTTTTAAAGTATATAAAGAATAGAAGTTTGGTAACAACTGATTCACCCCCCCCCCTCTCAGTTGTCTGTCTTAAATCCAACATAAACATTGTGGATTGGTGTTTGTAGTATTCTTCGGATTGTGACATGGTTTTTTGTTTTCTTTGAAGCAAATCATAAGCTCCAAGTTCTAAATTGTTTCATTTCTATTGTCTTTCAGTATTCATCAGTTAGAATGATGGAAAGTATTGTTGTTGCTACATGATAGAAACTCCTTATTCATACCATTTGTGGTCTATGGCTTGCAAATCACAGTGTATGGTTGGCTTGAACTCATTTCAAGCTTAACTTCAGTTGTTTCTACATATTTCATTTCCATGTCTATGTTTAAGCAGTCTGAAAATCATCACTAGCACCCCAGAAGATTGCACTATCTCTGCATATTTGTTGCCTCATGACGAAGCAGAGCATGGTTTCTAGTTTCCATGAATCAACAGTAGTCTTTCGTATCAGTAAGATTCCTGAACCCTTATCTTTCTTTTGCATTTTTGTTTTTAGATCTTCATTAGGATTAGTTTTCGAGAGTTCTTTTCATTCACAAATCCCAGGAGTAAGGAGTGAATTTTGTCCATGAAGGAGGAGTGATTTCACGTAAGTCCCTTTGTGATTACCAGCAAGATCACATCATTTCACTAAGTCTATCCTTGTGCACGTCAAGACCTAACATTTAAGGAACCTTGGAGCAGCCTCACTCGATCACATAGTTCAACGTTTGAGATGCTTTGTTCAAGAGAGGATAGAATACCCAGTGTTTTATTCTAATGTTGTTGCAGTCACAAAAACCACATCAACATAAATTGGCGCTAGAAGGAGGGCGAAATCAGGGAATTGCTCCATTCATTCCGGGTATGAACTACAAATTACTCCATTCATTCCAGGTCGGAAGAAGGATTGTCTTATCCATTTCAAGTCATTTCTCCATCAAATGTTCAACGGAAGAGAGGAGGAATGCTGAATGAATTCCGGATTGGGAAGGTGGAATGAAGGAGAGTCTTCAAAGAAAAATTCGAGAGTTGCTACGTCTCTCATATATGGAAAAACACAAGAAAAGTAAAAAATTCAGAAAATAAAAAATAGACATGGATTTCTCAAGAAGGCAATTCAATATGGATCATCCTCAAGTTAACATTCTCTAGCTTTGGTGGACTCCAAATTCACAACTTCATCCTAAGAGTTTGGATGACGTTGCATCAAAGAAGGGATGTAGAATCCACAACACCAATGGACATGAGGAGCTATATTGCCTAACATTTCTGTCAAGGATGGAATTAGCCTTGCAAGGGAAAATTTCGTTTTCACAAGTGCATGAGCCAGTTGTTCCTACAAAAGTGGTGCCCAAAGTTTTATTTGATGAAAGGGAATTTTGCATGAGTTTCAAGGAAATGGTCAAGAAAAGATTGAGCATTGAGAAGGACTTGCTTGCAGAAGACATGTTGATTCCAGGAGGGTGGTGCAGGATTCATAACACAACTAATTCAGAACTCACATGTTCATCTTGTGAGGGAGCTATTCGTCAAGGAACAATTGAGGTTGGAGGAGGAATCCAAGATACAATTAAGATTGGACATCTTGTGGAGCAAGTGTCTTCAAGAAATCAATTGTACATCCAAAGGAGAAGACTTTCCTAGTTCATCCAATAGTGTAGACAGTACAAATGGCTCTGATAATCAAAACACTATTAAGGAGAACAAGTTTGCATATATTCTTCCAAGAAAGAAAGAGCCTGCTGGAGGGGAAGTTGGAAAAGTAATAGAAGATGTTCAAACAAAGGCAAGTGATGATCAAAATGCTGATTCCTCAGTCAATGAAGGTGACTTAGGTCCATTGCAAGGAGAAGAAATCCTTGATGAACACCTGTTCGTGCTACAAGAGGAGGTTGTCGAGAATGAATCACAAGAAATTTCAAGCACCCTTGGAAAGGAAGACAACCTTCTGGATATGCTGAATGAAGAAGTACAGGCTATTGAGTCCAAGAATGAAGAACAATTCGAAGGGGCGCTGGAAGATCCAAGGAAGGAAGTGCATGAAGAGATTTTGCCAAAGTTATTCCAAGATGAACGAGTTGCTGCAAGAGGAATGATCCATCATCAACTGCGACCTCTTGATGTGTCGATGGAAATTGAACAAGGTCCAATGGAAATCAAAGTATCCTAGGTTGTTTCTTTCCCTGCTCGTAGTTGTGAAAATTATGAATTTGATTATGGAAACTTAGGAAAAACAACTTGTGTTTGGATTAATCATGGACCTTTTGAATTGCTGCAATTGATAATTTTACATGAAATTTTGCCGGAATATGAGAAGTATGTTGTGCAAAATCTTTTCTCCGAATTCAAAGATGAATTCTCTAGACTCCGAACAGTCACTTGCGCACTATTGCTCTTATTCATTCTGAGGAATCATGTTAGATCATGTATATATTTGGGTCCTTTGAGTCTTGTTCGCTCTTTGCTTATAGTTAGATAGGTTTCTTTTGCTTTAGTTTAGTTTTTGAGTTCGTTTGCTTTCCTTAGTTTAGGATTGCCTTCCATAGAGTAGGTGTTCTTTAGTTTAGGATTGCTTAGCTTTAGGTTTCCTTTGAGGGATCTCGATTTGCAAAGAGGTGATGAACTTTCAAACACAATCTGGCTTATCTTATAAGTGTTCATTCCTAGGATAAATATTCATGAAATTCTTTGCAATCTTGGGATGATTTTCTCTAACTTCATCATCAGGGCAGGAATTGTACTTGACTCGGAAAGGAACCAATAATTGTGTCTTGACACTGATATCTTGCAATCATATATTTTTATCTACATTGTTATTGATATCTCTCGATCTTCCTTCGAGAAACGTGAGTCATAAATTGGAAGTTTAGTGTGGACTCCATAGATAGTGTTGAATAAGCGTGAATACTGGTTCCTGGAGGAAGAATCAATTGTTTAGCATAACTTGAAACATTCAAAGGTCTTATACTTCTCACACATCTTAACAATCTTGAAGCTTCTGAAGGAATCTTGGCAATCTTGAGTTAAGTGAAAAATCCATAAGCTCACCTTTGCCGCCACTATGATTCCCAGCCCAACGTGATTGAACCGAAAATAAGCTCAAAAGCATTTATCAAAAGAATACTCTGCAAAATAAAAAAAAATCCTAATTCCATTTCAAAATGTTCAATCAGCTGGAGGATTCAAGTATCTCTACCGGGGCTATGGACGCCCAGCTGGCAGTAGAGCAATGCTTGAGGGAATCATAGAGACAACCTCATCGGGGCTATAGACGCCTATTGGCAGCGGGGCAATGTCCAAGGTAGTTCAGAAGGTGAGCATCTTTACGTAGCTTAATGCAAGTAAACCTTGACAATCTCGGTTGCAGAAGGACGGAATGAACTCAAACGCACACACTTAGATCTTTTGGCTATGAATGGTTGTGCTAAGCCTTTGATTTTGATCCCTCAATCATGTACTTATTTTTGTTCAATGTAACGTGTGGGTGTAAACAGAAGGTTCCGACTCCATGATTCTTGTTTATCATGTGAATACTTCACAGAATCAATGTATTTATTTAGCACTTCACCCACCACAATGATCAAAAGATGAAGTGTATTGATTCAATCCTTTGTTCTTTTCCCTTTCGAGTGTGTCTCCTAGCTGACTGATAGGTTAGAGGGGATTACCAAAACGTTCTTGGTTTGGAATGAATCTTTATCTTTGAAATGTTCAGGAACATTTGTTCGAAGGTGGCACTAGATGTTGTGACGTTTTCACACATCGCCCCATTGCAAATGGGGACCCCTTCTTTTTTTGGCCTGGTTTCAGTTTTTCTTTGATCTTGCAGTTTCTTGCTCGAATCAATGAAGCTAGGAAAGAATTTCCAAGCACTTAGCTCACAAGGAATATTAAGAGTGCTTGAAGTGGTGAAGAAAAGAGTGATTTTCTTGAGGATGAATGAAAAACCTTAATTATCATTCCTTGATCAAAACTGACCAATCCATGGCATAAGTCCATTCCATAGGAAATGTCTAAGTCCCTCACTCTGAGCATAAGACTCCGTGATGAATAGGCTATCCTATTCCAGAGTTCCTATCCAGGAATCCTGTTCCAAAGTTCTTGTCCAGGAATCCTGTTCCAAGAGTTCCTATCCAGGAATCCTATTCCAGAGTTCCTATCCAGGACTCCTATTCAAAGTTCTTGTCCAGAGTCCCATTCCAAGGTCCATCCTAATTCTTGTTCCAAAGTTCTAAATCCAAAATCCTGAATGCACCAGGACTTGGTATTTCTTGCCAAAGTCCTTGAAGTCCTAACTGAGAAGTGGGAAATCCCAATGAGTCAGGAAATCAAGAATTGTACGATGAAGAATCCATGACCCCTGGAAAAGTGCGACCATGGTAAGGAGGGAATTCCACAAATAAAAGTTTCAGGGCTTAGTGAAATTTGCAAACAAGGAATTCAGGAATAATTCCAAGGAACAAGATTCCATGACACTGAGAAAAATGCGCCCTTGGCTTGGATAGGAATTCCTCCACAACTTCAAATTCCAGAACCCACTGAAAAATGCACCCTTTGTCTTGGAGGAATTCCTCCACAGTGAAAATTCCAGAACCCCTGGAAAAGTGTGACTCTGGTCTGGAATGGAAGGAATTCTAGGATGAAACATTCCATGACACTGGGAAAATTGCGACTAACTTCTGGAAGGAATTCCTCCACAGTGAAAGATTCCTTGATACCCTGAAATTTGCGCCCAAAGTACAGGATTCCTTGGCATAGTGGAAAATGCGCCCTTGGCCTAGAAAGGATTCCTCCACAGTAAGAATTCTAGACCCCCTGGAAAAGTGTGACTCTGGTTTGGAAGGAATTCCTCCACATTGAAAATTCTAGAACCCCTGGAAAAGTGCGACCCTGGTCTGGAAGGAATTCCAGGATGAAAGATTCTATGACACCAGTTAAATTGCGCTCAAATGAAAGATTCCTTGACATGATGGAATTTGCGCTCAACAGGAAAATTCCCTGAGGTCATGGAAAATGCGCCTAGGAAGGAATTCCAAGATAGAAGATTCCTTGACTCCATAGAATTTGTACTCAGGAACAAGACCTCCTTGAGATGATGGAATTTAAGCTCAGAAAGAAGATTCCTTAACACCATGGAATGTGCACTCTAGCATAGGGAAATTCCAAGACATGCTCAAGATTGCGCCAGGAATGAAATCCACAGAGTGACTTTCAACTCAGGGAAAGACTCGCTCAATTCTTTCAAAGGTGAAACAGTCTATAACTTAGTGAAAGCGTAGCTCAAGGATTCATCCAAAGCTCCTAGTTAGGGTTCATGGATTCCATCCTCAACAGGCCCAAAATTGCGAAAATCCTTAACAAGGAAAATGCACACCATAGCATAAAATTCCAAGACAAATGAAGCATTCCTTGCCAAAATCTGAAAAACTTGTGAAAGTGATTGATATTCCATCAAGACCTTGAAGTCCTGACTCCTAGGGCGCAAAATCCAGGACCATCTGGAATATGTGCTTAGGAATAAGAATCCTTGACACAGTGTAAATTGCGCTCATGAAGTGAACACTCCACCTAACCCTTGGAATTGTGCTCAAGGATAAGGATTCCCTGACGACAACGAATCCCCGACGTCATCAAATTTGCGCCCAAATCAAGGAAGGATTCCATGACAGACAAAAATCCCCGACACCCTGAAAAGTGCACCAGGACTTGAGGAAAAAGACAAATTCAAGTCGGCCCAAATTCCAGGTCGGCCAACTCAAAGTTTATGGCGGTTAGGATAAAAAATAAACCTAAATCTAGGTCGGCCAAGCCAAGTTGGCCATGTGGAGAGGGAAATCAGGTGCCTATATAAGGAGGGTGCCCACACTCATTTCCAAACCACACCAAAACACGCATTCAAGAGCAGAATTCTTTAGGAGGGAATGAATTTCCCGCAGGAAATCCAAGACCACTTGGAATCTGTGCCTAGGAGGAAGAAATCTAGCTTAGTGTCTCAAATGCCCCCTTCCTTGGAATTTTACCCTGTTTGCTCTGGAGAGTGCCCGGTCCCTGCCTGGTGTCCTAGAATGAAGGGAAAATTAGTCTAAGTGGGAAGAATGCTGGAAAATGGAGAAAATCTTTGTTTACTCAAGAATTTGGAATAAAATAAATCAATCATGCATGATTATTTCATGTTTTTACATTACATTTAAGGATCTTGTTCATCATGACTACTCGAGGTTTCCCTTGTTTTGCAGGAATCCAAGACAAGGAGAAGTTCCATGAAGAGGATGTTCAAAGATGATCCAAGGCGATCAGGATGAATGCAGAGACTTCAAATTCCGGAGAAGATGACTGTTTCAAGGGTCCGGGAGTTCCAATAACAAGAAGACTACACAGGCATACCAAGGGAAGCTAAAGAACATCACTCCTTTCTAGTGTCCGCCTTTCTCCCCCTAACACCCAACATGATTAGCACAAGGAAGGCAACATCAAGGATTCCAGTTTCGGACAAGAGGATCAATCCTTGAAAATCCAAGAACAAGGGTACAGTGCACCTTTCATCATGGGGATCAAGTTCGGCATCAGGAAGAACGAGAATCCACGCCGAGGATAAGGAATTCCGACTCAGGAATCCAGGACAAAGAATTTGTAATGTTCCATTTTTGGCGCTGGTGGTGCCCACTCAGAGTTTGGGTTTCAAGTATTCATCTGCAGGCCTTTTCAGTAAAACCCCCAAAAAATTTATGTCCCTCGGCCTTCACAGTTGTATGTATGTATCTTTGTATATGGCTGCTTGTATGTGTCTTTGTATGTACCAGTGTAGTTGTACATTGGCGAACCTGAAAAAATGTTCAATCGGCTTCAGAAAAGTGAAAAAATGGTTGTATGCATCATTGCATGCATATCGGGCTTATATGTGGTATTCGGGTGCAATTCTAGGCATTAAAAAATGGTTGTATATCGCAGATTCCTGGAATATTCCGTGCTTGTATGTAAAACTTTGTATGTATGTTGTATATTTGATATACAACGGGTGAGATACAATGGCGGATCTCAAAAGGATTCAAATCTGGTTGATTGGTGGTCGGGCCCACAGGTGTACAAGGCGGATTGTATGTATGTGACTTATACAAAAGAACATACAAGCAGAACATACAATTCTGGATTCCAGAAGTTATCAAATCGGGCCTAACGGGTGCATACAAGGCAGACATACAAAGGCGATGTACAAAGCGCACATGCAAAGGAAAAGATGCAAGGGTCTTATACATTCGCCACATGCAAGGAAAGATCAATCAGCGGCATACAAGGAAAATATGCAAAAGGAACATCGGCGAAACAATATGCATCGGCAGCTCAACTAATAGTCTTTCCGATGGCCGATGATGCAAAAAGGAAATATGCAAAGTCAATGTGTTTCTTTGTACCTTGCGTTGTATATTTCATACATGCAACTGCACATACAATGTGAAATGTACAAGTGGGCATGTGCAAGGGGCGGACGCGGCCAAGGAGTTAACTGTATTTGTGAGATGGTTGAAGTCCGCCATTGTATATAGGGATTGTATGTTCCCAATATACAATCGAACATACAAGTGAAGATACAAAGAAATATGCAAAGCGGGTATGGTCAAAGTCAAAGTTTCAAAAGCATGGTGGGGCCCGCGCGGTTGTATGTTCCCTGGGTTGTATGTATGTGCTATATACAATGCAAACATACAAGAGCATGTATACAATCCGGACGTGAAAGGAAAGTTTGTTGTGGCAGATAAATGGTTGGGGTCTGCGGGTTGTATGTTGCACATTGTATGTGCAATATACAATGCGAGATACAATGGAGGAGATACAAAGCTCGGACTCAATGCAATTTCAAATTGATTCATGGTGATTTGGGGGTCCACCCTTGTATGTGGTGATTGTATGTATATACAATTGCACATACAATTTCAAAAGCAAGAATGGATACATTGGCTCGTCGGCGGGACAATGCCTATCGGCAGACGCTTCCAGGGTCTTTCCGACGGCCGATAGAGATACAAATATTCAGCAATGGAGATCCAATCAGATGCTGCCACGTGTCCAGGGGCAATTGTATGTATATGCTTTTGCATATACAAAGATTTGAAGGCGAAAAAGGCAAAATAGGTGGAAAAGGTAAAATGGAAGAGGGAAAAGTCAGCGATGGAAAAAGGGCGCCTACGTGGCGCGATCTCATTGGTCGACGACTTTTCAGCGTGGTTTGAAGCCGTTGATCTTAGCGGGAGGATGTAATCGACGACCTGCTTCAAATTTTCATGAAAGGAGGAATTTCTGTGTGTTCGCAGCTGCATTTCAAGTGGGAAGAAACTTCAGAAACACGCGAACCATTGCTGCATCTCGCGGGTAGGTTGGCCATTAATGGCAAATTTGCAGAGGTATGGGTCAAATGGACAACCACCTACCATTTTTTAATAGGAAAGTCTCCAAGCGGCGGCACATTCCCCGATCTCACCTGCTCCTTTCCTCTTTGTTTCTCTGCTGCATTGAATGTTTTAGGCGCCATTCTGATGGTGCAGTGTATCTGGCAGCATTTTGAAGTGACCATGTAATTAATTGCTGAGTACACGTTCTGGGTATATCAGAACCGTGTTACTCAATTTTTCTGTGGGTGGAAGACTTGGGCATATTTTTGGAGGAAATAACGAAGATCAGAGCATTTCTTGGCTGTTATTTCTCTTTTGTGAGTTTATGAGTTGCATTTTGAGTGCATGTTGCATACATGTTCAGTTTCATGTCATTTTTATATGAAAAATGCTTCATGGCATGTGTTTAGCTATTTGTCTCCACGGTTGTATGCATTCCTTCTTTTGAATCTGGTTGCTAAGGGTTACTAAGATTCTAGGATATAGATTTCTGTATTGCATGCTTGATCTCTAACTTCCATTCAAAGAGTGGATTAAACTGTTTTAGGTTAAGTATGAAGAAGATTGTATGGCAGCATGGATGCTTGTAAGTAGAGATAGCTAAATACTCATTCTTGGGTGGTGTTTGTAAGGCAAATACCTATCTGACCCCTTGAAATTTGAATGCCAGTGCAAATCATTCGCTTGTATACGGCTAGTTGACTCCTTGCCCTGAGATAGGCATTGGTCTGTCCCTGTGTAGTAGTTATGATCCAAAACCCCCTGTCTTGCATCCAAAATATTAAAACAAATCATTTCATATTCCAACTTGTTAGTCTGTAGGAGTAGGAATAGGACCCCTGCATACTCTCATTCCTAACTAGTTAGATATGTCCAAGAACACTACCAGCCCAATGACTTATCATGCAAATCTTGGTCCAAACATGAGAGTATTTTGCCTGTTGTTGTAAAGCTAAATCTTTCTATTGGGTGAGACAAAGTTAAATCTTTAGCTATAGGGATACCCCCTTGGTGCGACCAAACCAGAAGTGAAGGGGAGACAGCTCACGTAACCTCCTGTATTTGTTGGCCGAATCTGCCTGTGCATAGGAACTGGCAAACCCTTTGCCGATTCGGAGAAAAAGACCCAACAGGCGCATTGATTATTGTGAGCATTTTGGCTTGTTCTTAGTCTCTTAGTGGCTATCCGACTTTATTGGGAGAACTCCAATGTTCTTGGAGTAACCACCGATCAGTTTTACAGAACAATTGGTTATGGCTTTGAGCTCAGATGGTGTTCAAGATCACTGTGATGCTTTCTGATGTTTGATCGGGCTTCCGGTTTGCTCTCCAAGATTCTTGGAGAGGCCGTCTATTTTTAGAAAGTCACCCGGAAGGCATCATTCATCTTCCCAAACATCATGGAGTATGTTGGTATGCTTAATTTTGCAGTTTGGTGATATTTGGGATTTCCTGTAAAATCAGTTGATTTAATGAGTTAAACAATTAATTGTTGCACTTAAGTTAAAAAGGTTGGGAAATGTTCATTTAACACTTAAGTGTTATAGCTCGTTGGAAAGGGGATGAAAAGCTCTAAATCATGGATGCATCATATTGAGGCCTTGTGAATCAAATATTTCCTTTATTTTGATAAAGGGGTCTTTAGAGCTAAAAGGAGCTTTAAATTAAAAAGGTGACTTTAAGTTGTGCACACAATGAATTATTTTTTATATTTTTGAGGAGAAATATGAAGGGATAGAGGAAATAATATTTTATTTCCCTCAAAGTTATAAAAGGAGGAGATGGGCTCATTGTTTAAGGGGGCTTTTGGATTTGTATTGTTATTCTACTGGATTGAACCGGAGTGTTCTTCCATTTTCTCTTGAGGATGAAAACCCTCTTGTAGAATGCCCTTGAGGACGAAAACCCTCTAGAGGTTTGGTGTGATTTCACACAGAAATCACCATTGTGCTGGAGACAGAGATTGGAGCAAGCTCATACAGAGTTTGCCATGGAGCTGAATGGAGTTGATAGATTCTTGTGAAGTTTTGTATGGGATTCAGATAGATACTATTTTAATAAATTTAGGATAAATTTTGGTGCTGTTTTGAGCTTATTTTATGAGTTTTGTGTTAGTTCCCAACTTGGCCGTACTTCCTGGCCATACTATGCAAATGGATCTGATTTTGAGTAGAATTTATTGTTGATGTTTCTTGATTTAAAGATGTTTGGAATGCCATTGGGAGGCCTAGACGTCACCAATCAGATTGATTTCTGTTAGATTTAATGCAGATTTGAATTTATAAGAGGAAGTCCGTACATATCAGCCGTATGGCCCTGTTTGTGAAGTTTGTAAAAAATTCAGAATGAAATCTTTATTGTCTTTGGTCTGTTTGCATTTCATTGGGACTGTTAATTAGTGTTGATGAAGTGGCATAAGAGTATGTTCAAGTTTTTGGTATTGTGCTATCTTTATTATAAGATTGGGTGTTTATGCTGCCGTACATTGCTGTGTGGTTGATTCTTCCCAGAAATTGATATGGATGTTAATTGGAAGCAAATTCATTTGGAATGATATTGTATGACTTGAGCGATCTTTTGGGTGTATTTTCAGTCACTTTGATGCAGAGATAAAATCCTGGTGTGCATGCTGTACCATTCAGATTGTACGGCCTTGGCTGGAACATGTGGGTTTGCAAATGTAAGAGTTTTTCAGTATTTGTATTGATTGTTGGGTTCAGTTTTAATATTCAGATCTGAGATCAGATTGGGGACAGTTTGGTAGTCTTAGTTGATGATTATGATATTCTATGAGTTGATAGACTTCTTCATGGCTGCCGTATAGTTAAGAGAAGTTTTGTAATTCTGCAGTACAGTGACAGCCAGCATTTATCAGACTTCTCAGTTGATCAGCTATTTAAAGGTTTATATTATCTTTGATATTGCAGGGTGAAGTCTCTGGATGCTCCAATTCTTATGTTGTCATAATCAAAGCCAAATCTTTATCTTTCTAGCATTGTGAACATTGTATTTGCTTGGTTATGTAGACACATTAAGTCTCCTAGATGGTTTTACCGCCAGTGAGGATAAAAAACACTTTTTCTTTCTTTCTACCCACTGAACAAGTGAATTCCCACTGCATAAGTGGATGACTGTAATATTTCATGCATATTTCATACCCACTGATAACATGTGTTTAAATTTTTTTAAACTCCTTATAACAGCAACTTGCAAGCACATGTTTATCAATGAAGGTGTACCTTAGCTCATAATCCTTCAATGCTTGACTAAAAAAAGCTAAATGCTACTCCATTTTTAAATCATTCTTTTGTACCAACATAGCAGAAATCGAATCAACATTACCATAAGCATACAAAGTGAAATCTTTAGAAAAATCAAGATTTAGAAGTGTAGGTGCAGCTGTTAATGCCTCTTTAATAAGTTCAAAGCTTCGTTTTCCTTCTCTAGTCCAGCTGAAAGACACATTGTTTCTCAACATAGAAGTTAGTGGATTTAACAAATCAGCAATATTAGGGATAAATCTCTTGACAAAGTTGATCCTACCAATGAAGCTCTGCAAGCCTTTCTTGTGTGCTAGTATGGGGAGAGCCAAAATTGCACTTATTCTTTCAGGGTCAATGGTGATACCTTGTTTTGACACCACGTAACCAAGCAATCTGCCCTCATGGACAGCAAACACACTTTTTGGGATTAAGTGATATCCCAAACTCCCTACATTTCTCAAAAATCTGCCTTAAGTGGTTTAGACGATTCTCAGCCTCTTTGGAGAAAACAGTAATGTCATCAAGGTAGACTAGGACGGTCTTGTACATTAGGCCTTGAAAGGCCATATCCATAGCCTTTTGAAAGGTTGCTCCAGCATTGGACAAACCGAAAGGCATCTTTTTGTCAGCCATAGTCCCCCATTTTGTGGTGAAGGTTGTTTTATACTGGTTTTCCTCTTTCACCAATAACTGATTGTAACTGGAATAACCGTCTAATAAGGAAAACCTCTTTGATCCTGAGACTACTTGGAGTATCTGCTCCATGGAAGGCAAAGGATGACGGTCTTTCAAGGAAGCTCTATTCAAGTCACAAAAGTCTACACACAGCCTTATCTCCCCGTTTTTCTTCCTAACCGGCACAAGGTTGGAAACCCATGAGGTGTGCTTAATAGGAAAGATTGTGCTACTCTCAATCAGCTTGTTCAGTTCTTTTTTCATAAGAGGCTCTAATTTAGGATTCAATGGCCTCTGTTTTTGCCTGACTGGCTTGGCATCAGGCTCAAGTTCAATAGTATGTTGAGCAAGCTGGGGATCAAATCCCTTTAAATCACTATACTCCCATGCAAAAATGTCACTAAATTCTTGAAAAAGTTGAATAAATGCATGTTTTTCCTTTGCTGTACATACCTTGCCCAGCTTAAGGAGTTTACCTTTGAAGATCTCAAACTCTTCATATTGATCTTGTTGAACTTGTATGTTGGACTTGGGTTTTGTAGCTTCATCATCAGTGTTAAAAATAGACTCTAAGGTGACCAAAGCCTTTGGCATCTTATTATTCTTGAGCTGAATGATTTGGTCACCGTACTGGTGTTGTAGCCTCTCTTGGTTAGCATGGGAGAATTCAGCTTCCTCTCTCAAGAAGTTTACAATCTGCTGATCACTTTCGAACACCTGCCAATGTGTGTTATTATCTGGTACAACAGGCCTCACAACAACCTTAATATGCTGATTAGTCTTACCACTACTAATCTTTTTGGGAATGTCATATTCAGCCCCTACAGCAGCCAGCCTATCAGCATGTTTATTCTGATTTCTAGGTATGGATATCAAATTGAATGCATCAAAACCCTCCAAGAGGTCCCATACTCTATGCTTGTAAGACTTAAGCAGATCATTTTTTGTAACATTAAGTTTTCTCACTTGATTTACAACCAATTCGTTGTCCCCATAAACTTTTAGACAGCTAATGCCCTTTTGTCTTGCCCATTCCAAACCTTGAATAAGAGCTTCGTATTCAGCCACGTTGTTAGTACAACTGAAACATAACCTAAAAGCTAAATAGTACCTCTCACGCCTTGGGAAAACAAGCATGCATCTACCACCGGCACCTATTTTACTCCTTGAGCCATCAAAAAACAGCTCCCAGACCTCATTATCTTGCTGCCCATCTTGTTGTTCTACACTTTTTTCAATGTTAGGCAAAAATAAATCAACTTCGTGCATCATATACACACCCAAACCAGCCTCTTCTAGGTGCTCGCACGGATCAACCACTTGAGTCTGATCTGTCCATTCATCAAGAAGAACTTCTGGTATACCTTCAATTTGTGTACTACCTTCTTGAACAATGGGTTGCTCTTCTTGTTCACTTGCAACCAAGTTGGCATTGATGGGACGTGGAGTGTAAGGTTCAATATGGTCTTTAGCAATGGGTTCCGACTTGATAGTCACCTTAGTGCCATACCTAGTTCTAAACAGCATATGAGACCAATCTGAGGACAGGTAACCTCCTATCTTTGCGGTAAAATCCCTTGACAAACAAATAGCAAAATAAGGAGGTAACTCAATGACATATATGTCCTGTGGGATAGAGAAATTTGGACAGACTTGCAGAGTTAAACTCAGTCCCTTTATGACACCCACTATATTAACAGCAGTTCCATCCAGCTGAACAACTCCCTTCTCTAATGGATCGTATTCAATTCCTTACTTGTCAACAATCTGTTTGGGCATGACGAAACTGCTAGCACCTGAGTCAATCATGCAGTTATGGACTAAATGATCCCCTATGATTAAAGACACATAAAATGGTGGGGGTTTGACCTTTGAAGCTTGCTGTTCTTTATCATTTCCAATCGTAATTGTGAACACAGCCTTAGACTTATCTGTATTAGGCTCTTGAGACAAACTTAAATTTGATAGGGTTGATTGAAGCAAGTCTTTTTGGCCAGGGATACATAGGGAATCCCACATAGACATGGATACATTCACTTTTTTCATATGCTCAAAGATATTGAAAGCAGATGTACCTGATTTGACTTGGCTTTTGGGGGCAGCCACATCACCTTGAGTACAAGCTGGTTGAACTGGTGGATTAAGCTACTCCTTGCCTACCAAAGGCTGACCTTTTGATAGAACTTGAATTTTTTCAGTATTTGATGGGTTAGAAACACCTTGACCCACATTTGGCACTTGATGCTCATGAGTTTGAACCTTACCAGATTGCTGCCCTTCATCAATAGCCCTTTTCTTGCTGCGTGTATTGGTTGCAATTGAAGAACCAACTTGGTTCATACCACATAATTCCTCTCCTTGCCAGTTTAGGAGTGTTGTCTCATGTACCTGTTCTTCTTGAACAGTAACAGGAGGTTCTACATGCACATTAGACTGCACTGCTGGACTGTTTTGAACCATCAAAGCTTGGTTAATCACCCCATTGGCACAGGTATTTTGATTATGGGGTTGGTTACAAGGAAAGCACCAATCATAGTCCTAAGCCAAATTGTTGTGTGGGTACAATTTCCTTCGAGGAACTAGTAGCGTTTGGATTGTAGGCCTGATAGGGCCTCGAGTTAAAGGCTTGCCTTGGACCTTGATTATTTGGCTGATAAGGTGGCCTATTTGACTGATTTTTGCTGGTAATTAGATTGAAATGGGGGTTGATAAGGTCTGAAGTTTTGACCTTGCTGCCTCTTGAGGTTCACTATCTCATTACCAAAAGATTATAACAGTCCTTTGATCTCCTGTAACTCAAAAGATTGAGTTTGAACATCATTCTCTTGGTTATTGGGCTGAGTATGAGGTGCTGGTAACGCTGGTGCAGCAGGTATAACAGCTATAGGAGGCACATGCATTGGTATTGGTGGCTGAATAGCAGGGAATATTGGCAAAGGAGGTCTAGGGGCAATTTTACCAGCCTGTATGAGGCTGTTCTCAGCTCTTATGGCTATAGCATAAGCTTGTGGTAAGGAATCTCCTCCCATAGATTGAACTATAACAAAAATATCACTGTTCAAAGCTCTCAAATAATATAAGAAATCATGATCAGCAGTAGGCCTTACCGTTGGTGGGATTCTATCGCATGTCTTCTGAAAATGGTGGTTGAAGTCAGACATAACCTCGTGAGGAGCCCTCTTAATTGTAGACAACTGCTCCACCAATGACAAATGGTCTGATTTGTCTTCAAAGAAGCTGTACAACTCCTCTCCCAAACGATCCCATGAATCTATGGAGTTGACTGGTAGACTTCTGAACCACTGCAAAGCCTTCCCTTTGAGGGAAGCTGCTAACAATCTGATTGCAACATTCTCTTGTGTCACATGATGGACAGCACACAGGTTTGCAACATCTTTTATGTGCTCAGCTGGAGTCTTCTGATCTTCACCATTAAAATATGGTAAACTTTTCAAGGCAGCTACAGGAATGTCATCATGCTGAGCTAAATTCAATGGGCTGCCTTGGTTGAATGCAACAAATGGTTGATTTCTAGCTGCAGGAATCATTGTAACTAGGATTCTTGGGACAGTATGAGTTCCAACAGCAGGAGGAGTAGACTTGGCTCTCCTAGAATAGACTCGAGTTTGCTTGGGTTTCTCAGCTATTATCCCTTTTCTCCTAGGTGGGGATAATTGTAAATACTCAAAAGACGAAGAATTGCTTCTGGTTTGTATCCTTTTCATAAGCTAAAATGCACTGATTTTGCTAAACCAAAGCTCAGAGTCGCCAGATATGCAGATTTTAATCTCTTACAAGTCTGAAAATCATCAGCTGCACATCAAAACCAGTAATAAAATGTAATATCTGAACTGTTTTAATTCCGACAGTCCCACCGAGTGTCCCAAAACTGTTGTCTCTCAGATTTGCATCCTTGCTGAGTTGCAGAACTTAGCAATCTGGAGAAACATGGGATCTTTCCAGGCCTGTGGGTCAGTTGTGATGGAAAGAACCTCTGGAGAAGGCTGGCTTCCTAGCTGGTTATTCCTTTCACCGCGCCCTCATTTTTCAGAATTTTATAAAATGGTTTTTGAGTTTCGTGCCTCTCCTTCCCATCTTTCCAGAACATGTTTAATTTCTTAATTTCGATAAGATATGAGAAAGTTATGCTCATTTTACCGAGACTGGGTCTCATAATTACGACCCCCCCATTTTTGGAGTTACAAATTTTGGAATTACTAAAATAAAATTTGGGAGTTAAGTCCACCAATCTGGGCCATAAAGACCACTTACAAGATTCTTTACTCTATGATGATTACAATAATAAGTGTCATTAATTCCATGATTCTTGGCAGCTCCACTTATGACAGAATCAACCCCACTTATGATAAAAATCAGCCCCCACTAAAATAGAATTTAATGCCTTTGCCTAAGAAAGATATTTTCCACTATTTGAGGCATTTATAAATTACCAGGGCATTTTTCCACAAAAATTACATTTACCAATATGCCCAAGGAAAATTATATTTGTTGCAAATTAAATATTATTTTCCAAGCCCATAAACCTTATTGAAAACAAACAAACAAAAATTAAAATATTTTTGATGATGCTGATTTCCAATTTGCCATGGATGCTCCTGCATCACACTCCTGACCAAAAGAAAATCCAAGCCCTCTTGGATTGAGGGTAGTAACAAGTCTTCTCTTTCTTCCTAGTCTTCCAATTTTTCCACAACTTGTCCTTCATTTCTACAACTTTCCCTGGATCTTGTAAGATACCCAACTATACTTAACTAAAATTTTTCTTACTTAGACAAATTTACTTGCACTTAACTCTTCAATTACTCAATCTACTTAACATCATTCATAAAAGATAACAAAGGCAATCTTGCATGAATCAACTTGAAGTTGGGCACTTGTATTATTATTTGATTCAATTCAATGCAAATGTCTTATTACAATGATGATTGCCCACAATGGCATGAACATACAATCTTATTCAAATAATTACAAGGAAAGGCCTTGAAGCCTAGATGTATACAATGCTTTCAACTTCTTCACAACTAGCTCTATCACTCTAATTGATGTAGACCACTTCAATTGAACTAAATGATGTCAACTGGATGTCAACACCTCACAAAGCAACAAGGGAGCATCACCTTGTCAGTTGAGGGAGCATCACCCCAACACTTGAAACTCGCAGGCCTCAAGATCACAAGCATAAAGCTTTACAGAGAGAAAATTCGCGAAAAGATAAGATGTCAAATGAATGAGAGAGCTCCTCCTTTTATAGGCCTTCCAAGGCAATGAAGGCACGTTTCCCAAGAAGCATATTCAAGAGAATATTTCACTTGACAACTCAGTGTGATGTGGCAACCTTACCCAAATGAACTGGAACGGATCCCAATGTCATCCTGTCGACCAATGAGAGTCCAAGTGGTTACAACTACCTTTTCTTCTGTCTAGGCGCCAAGTTGAGATGTCTGGGACATGAAAGTGCGCCCTGCTTGTACTAGGCGCCAGTTGAGGAGGTTACATCATGAGATTGCGCCTAACTTGGAAAAAGCTTTTCAATGTTGTCAATTTGATCTAGAAGAGTGCCTTGACACTCAATTCAGTCAATCTTCCTAAGGCACTCCTTGGAGTTGATCAACGCGCTACTTGAGGTTAGGCACTAGATGAGGCATGTATTGCCCAAGAAGTGCGCCTCACTTCTTATCCTACTCCGGAAGGTGTCTTGGACACTTGATCTATGCAATTTAACTCCTTTGATGTTGTCCAGAGAAACCTACATCTTGGGCGCATTCTCTAAGTTTCCAAAGTGACCTTCAAGTCAAGGGGCCAAAAATGGAAGATTTCTTCATAAATTTGCGCCTTGCTATGGTTAGGTGCCAATTGGGGTTTACAAAGACTCAAAAGTGTGCCTAGTGTTCTAGGCTACATACTTGTTGACCTTCATTGTTTCAATCAATGGGAAACATTCAAAAATGCCTCCTCTTTCAAATATCTAATCTCAAATGCAAGTTTATATGATCCTTGACAAGGTGCCAAAACTAGGCTATTCAGATTGAGATATGCGCCTAGACTCATCTAGCCAATCTCTAGCAAGGTTTTCAATGTTTGAAGTCTATTGGAGATTGAAACATCAACTCGCACCAAAGTATCAAGATTTCATGTTGAATTGGACATATTTTGGTGAAGGCGCAAATGTGAGGTTGGAGATGAGGAAGAGTGCGCCTCACTCTCTTAACACTTCTCTTGACTTTTTGATGATGCAATTACCCTTCCAATCCACTATCTAGCTTAGGGCGCCATTTAAAGGTTGTTCAATCATGATCTAGCGCCTTAGGCGCACATCTGGATTTGGAGAATCATAAAGTAGCGCCTTAACTCCTAGGCTCAAGATTGGAGTTATGAGGCATCAAGATGGCGCCATCGAACCTCTGGACAAGTTCCTTAGCATTTCAAACATTTTTTGCTTCTTGAAAACTCCTCCTTCATGCTTGGGCACAAGTTCAAGGTCCTGGAACCATGATTTAGCGCCTTGTTGCTCTAGGCGCACATTTAGGATTGTGCAACATGATATTTGCGCCTAAAGTGAATAGGCCTTCTTCCTTACTCAATTCACTTAGACAACTTCATCTTGAAAACCAATCAACTTTTCCTGCCAAAGCGCCTTGTTTGATGTGCTTCATAACATGATGCTTCTATGCTAGGCACCAATTTGAGGTTGGAGGAGGGAGAAAGTGCGCCTAACACATCTTGGGTGACTTCTGGACTTCAAATTCCCTTGTTAGGTGTGGAGCATGCTCGAATGGTGTTGCTCTTAACATTTTTCACTTCCAAACCCTGATTGAAGACTCCACATCCTTGGGCGCACATTTGGCACCAGACAGATAGGGGAGAGCGCCTTGACTCTGAGAGTCAAGTTCCTGCTTACTTAGCTTCTAGACTCAGCCAATTTTGCCAGTTTTGTCACAAGTTGATAGTTTTTGACTTTGTAGCTGCAAAACAACATACTCAGTTAGTCAAAAACCAAATTCATTCCCTCATATTTTAGAATTAGCCTCCAGGAATGAGGAATAGGCTAATCCATTCTTCACTTGATGATCAAGCCGAAAATGGGGACATTACAGATCTTTTTTCTTCTTCTTCTTGTACCGCCTCTTACTTAGCATCTTCTCAACTTCAAGGTTCCAAAACTCTAGTTCTTGTTCATATGTCGCATTACCATTGTCTATGTCTTCATCTTCATCATTTGAATACAATTTATCAGCATATTCACCATTACCACAATCTACATAATACCCTTGCAAATCTGCATATACCTCATTAACAAACAAATCTACAACATCTTCATTAGCAACCTTATTATCAACAGCAACTTGATCATTAATATCAACATCAACATGCCTTTCGACTTGCTCATCTTGAACATCAGACTCAAATAACTGAAAATGACATGGAGACTCATCCACAACTATGTTTACCGTGTCTTTTTCAATGCTTGATGTCAGAACAGTCATAGATGTACTCACCATTTCATTTCTTACTTCTTCCTCTATCTGAGATTGCTTCTGCTCTTCCTCTAATGCTGTTGTCATTGCTTGTCTTCTTCTTCTTTGCATAATCTTCTTGATGGGCCATGTAACCTTCCTCTTCACTGATAAGTGCCAACTTTGCAACTACTGAACTATTCTTTCCATATTTTTTCCCACCTCTTCCATAGCTTGCCTCAGTTCTCTTATCTCTTTCTCAACCTCTATTTGCCTCATCTTTTCCTTTTTCCTCTTTCCTCTTCCTATCTTTTTCTTCTTGCTTCTTATTTTGTGAACCCCCAGCCTGCAAGTACCTTTTAAACAAACCCATCTCTTCAAGCAAGTTTCTCCTTGCTTCTCTTTATCTTTGCCTCACCTCAGTCTCTTCTTTTTTTCTCTACCTAGTCTTTTGGCAATCAGGTTCTCTCTTCAACCTGCACAAACACACAAACACCAAACTCTCTTTTTCCCAGACCTTTTAAACTCTGATACCAAATTGATGCAGAGGGAAAAGTCCCTTTCAAATCTACAACAAATGCCAACACAAAATCCTATGCAAGAAGGCTACAAATGAAGTGAAACAACAGAAAATGGAAGAGAAATCTGCAACACTTATTTTATTTCAATAAGATAATATTTTAATTTGCAACAAATATAATTTTCCTTGGGCGTATTGGTAAATGTAATTTTTGTGGAAAAATGCCCCGGTAATTTATAAATGCCTCAAATAGTGGAAAATATCTTTCCTAGGCAAAGGCATTAAATTCTATTTGTAATATCCCTTGCCCAAACTGATTGATTTTGGCTCAAGGAATATTGTCAAACACTTCGTATGCAGCCTTTCTCTTTTTTGATTTTAGTGTTTCAGATTGTTTGGTATAGTTTGAATGACGCCAAGATAATTTAGAATGTTTGCAAATGATATTTACAATGCCTCTTACAATGAACTAATATGCAAATGTACTTCTTTTTGGTATTTTTGATGCATATACATGAAAATTAGACATGAAATGCACACCTACAGCCAATTGGCATTTTGTCAAACAATTGGCATGCAACTACTATGCTGATCATGTATGCTATTAGATGGGCATTTCGTCAAACAAATGGTATGCAACATATATCTCCTTTATTGAATTCATTCCCAAGTACAATGTGCTATGAATTTGCCAAGACTAATTGGCTTACAATGATGACTACAGCAATGCTAAATCTGATTCTGAGTTATCACTTATAGCAGCAAATTTAAATGCCTAAGATGACAATGCAAACTACTAATAGATGCAAGAAGAACCTGATAATAGTGATGCCCAATGATTTTTTTTTTTTTAGGTGAGTACTACCTTTTTCTGGGGGTAGCTCCCTTCAAAATATATATAGAAGCAAAAAATAAAATAAAAGGTATTGGTGGGTTGCCTTATTCTTTCATGAATCAAACCAGGCTAGGTGTTTAAGTACCGCATCCATCCCAGATTTCTACAAACACGCAGTACACCAAGCTTAAAACACAAAGTGCTTCGACCTTAGGATTTGCAGTCCATTTCCTTTTCTGTCTCTATTCATACTGGAAGGACCGGTCAAGGCTGAAAACCAACCCCTCCGCATGGATTCGAGCATTTAGAACATTCTTATTCTGGGTTGGATCCTTATCTTTGGAATTGAGACAATGATGTTGACTGGCCAAAGCTTGTGCTTCCTCATGTCCAGTTAGACTCCTTAGAATGCCTGACCTGACCGCTTCCTCTGCTGTGACTAAGGCGCTTGCTTCTCCCTGTCTACCAAATACTTAATTCTGGGATCCAAATTCGAGAGATCAGATATCTTGCTAGGCTCCAACTGGCTGGTCTCGAGGTTTGCTAACGCATCCACGACCTGATTTCCTTCTCTGAATACGTGTGAGACTGAGAAAACATCTAGCTTATCCACTTTCCCTAAAATTTTCTCAAGCCACCCTCTCAGCTTCCAGTTGATAACCTTCCTGGATTTGATCACATTAATGCATATTTGGGAATCGCCCTCAATTTCTAAGTGTTTTATTTCTAGCTTTTCACACAAAGCCAGGCCATTGAAGCATGCTTCAAATTCAGCTTCATTATTTGTGGCTATCCCGAAATTACAGGAGATAGCCCCGACACACTCTCCAAATTCGTTTCTGATGATTGCACCCCCTTCAACCCTCCCTGGGTTCCCTTTTGCTGAACCATCGAAGTTTAGTTTGTGTCTAGCCAACTATGGACTGCACCACCTGCAATTTGTTCTTACTTCTGTGCTACTATTTGCTTGGCTTTTTGGTAAACTTAACTCTGGCCATTTCTTTCTTAGCTTGGCGTCCCACTGAGTGAACACCCTGTCTTTGCTTATCGAGGCTTTTGCATTGAGGACTTCGCATATACCTTTCCTGATTTTTATAATGACTTCCTCAATCCTAAGTTTTTTATCATTGAAAATTCTTTGGTTACGTTCTTTCCAGATCATCCAACAAAGCATGGCCGGAGCCACTTTCCAAACCTCTCCCCAGGTGGATTTGGAACCCAAGTCAGGCCAACTTGTAAGGAAGTCTCTCAAGTCATTTTGTCTGGCCGAACGCCATTCCAGTGACTCCTGCAACCAGTCCCAACACTCCGCCGCACCCAAACAATTAAGAAGCAGATGATTCGACGACTCTTCTGCTTTTTCGCATATTGGGCATCTACTAGGACCCTCGATTTTAACGACTCGAAGGCGATCACCGGTAAGGATTTTCTTGTGTAACGCTGTCCATAGAAAGGCACCTGCTTTAGGTAAAAGTGATTTATCCCAACAAAGCTTTTTTGGCCAATCGGAATTGGCATGGCTAATAGTCTGAATTTGGTATCCCAACTTAACAGAGTAATTCCCTGATTTTGAACCGTTCCAAATGATTTCATCTGGCTGGAGGGAAAGGAATATTTTCCTTTCCTTAAGTGTATTCCACAAAACTTCCTTTTCAGCTGAGGGAGTCGTAATTGAATCCAAACGCTTCCATTCATACGTCGTACCCAATTCACCCCAGCCTCTCTCTACATAGGCGGCCAGTACTAAACCAAACTCTTGCTCAACCTCATTTATCCAGATCGGGTCACCTAAAATTTTGTCCAGGGGCTCCTCCCCATTCCACGAATTGTGCCAGAAGCTAGCTTTCAGACCATTCCCAATTTTCCAAGTTAGATGATTTGTGATGACACTTCGTGATTCCCATAAGAATTTCCAAACTGGAGATCTGCCCTGTGAATTGGCTACAGTTAGGATTCGACTCGGGTCCTCACTATCTAGATATTTGTTTTGAAGGATCTTGCACCATAACTTCTCTGGATTTCTGTATAGATTCCAAACCAATTTGGCCCCAAGGGCAAGGTTTTGTGGTAGCATCTTCCTAATTCCTGTCCCTCCATGTTCTTTGGGTAGGCAAACTATGTCCCAATTAACCAACAGGATTCGTTTTCCTTCTTTTGCACCTTCCCAGATGAATCTTTTCAAACGACCTTCCAGATCTGCTAGTACTTTGTTTGCCATTCTAAAACATGACATAGCGTAAACTGGCACAGCATATAATACAGATTATATCATTAGTATCCTGCCTGCTAAGGATAACCATCTGTTCGTCCACGCTTCTATCTTAGAATTGCACTTGTTGAGGACGTCTTCCCAAAGGGCAGATCTGCACGCTCCAGTAAATAATGGCACTCCCAGGAACTTCGAAGGAAGTTGCCCAATAGAAAACCCCAAGATGCTTGTAATTCTTTTTTGGATTGCCTTTTTTGTATTGAAGAAAATAATTTTTGATTTGCTCAGGTTGAATACTTGACCAGAGTTATTCGAGTATCTATCTAGTGTTGCTTTTATAACAGTCGCTTCTTCTACTGTGGCCACCCCAAACAAGGTTGTGTCGTCTGCAAATTGGCTATGGGTGATCGGCTCCAGCTTCTCAGAAATAGAAATCCCTTTCCAGATCTTGTTCTCCCTTAAGTGCCTGATTTGCCTACTCATTGCCTCCACCATTATAACAAATAGAAATGGCGAAATGGGGTCTCCTTGGCGGAGGCCATTTGTGGCTTCGAAAAAACCGCACAGTGAGCCATTAACTGCAATCGAATTTTTGGGAGTTGAGATACAGGTGGAGATGATTTCAATCCAATCGGGATCAAATCCGAATCTTTTGAGCACCTCAGTTAAAAAACTCCATCTAACTCGATCGTATGCTTTAGATACATCTAATTTTAGAATCATTCCCCTGCTTTTATTTAAATTCATCGAGTGGATGGCTTCAGAAGTGACAATAATGCCTTCTAGTATTTCTCTTCCAGGGACAAATCCGTTCTGCTCTTCCGATATAATATTTTCCAATATGGGTTTGAGTCTATTAGCTAAGACCTTGGAGATTACCTTGTAAATTACATTACATAGTGCTATCGGTCTATAGTCTGAGAAGGATTTGCACTCAGGCTTCTTTGGAATCAATGTGACAACCGTATTATTAATATCTCTTACAAATCTTTTTTTCTTCCTAAAGTCTTCCACCACTTCCCATTTGGTAGAACTTAGAGGTGAACCCATCTGGTCCTGGTGCCTTTTCTGGCCCCAGTGGGGAAGTCGCCTGACGCACCTCTTCCATGGAGAACGGCTCAAGAAGTTTTTTGTTGTCTTCCTCTCTGAGCAAAGGCGGAATGCAATTAAGAGATTCTGAGTCATTTATATCGTTGATCTGCCCACCTCCCAGAATGTTTTTGAAGAACATAACTGCTTCCGCTTCTATTGAATCCCTAATCACATATGGCCGTTCCATCAATTTTTTCAATTCTAGAGATCCGGTTCCAAACTCTTCTACCCCTAGCCGAGGCATGGAAGAATTTGGTGTTATTATCACCTTCTTTTAACCATATATTCCTTGCCTTGTCTTTCCAAAAAAGCTCTTCCCTGGCCAGAACTTCTCCCAATTCATCTTTAAGGAGTTTCTCTTTTTCAAAATCATCCACAAACATCCCGTACTTTATTACCTTTTCATTGAGGGCTACTAACTCAGATTCTAATCTTTCCTTCTCTGCAAGAATGTTCTTAAAGCTCAAAATGTTCCAATTTTTTAACTTGCTTTTCAACAGGTTCAGTCTTTTCAAGAACTGGAAGCTCACTGTTCCTTTTACGCCTGTACTTTCTTTCCACCAACCCTCTATGAGTCCCGGGAGGTGTGGGTCTCTCCACCACATGTTTTCAAACTTAAAGTAACCCTTGGGAGGTCTTTCATTTAGGTTAATATCTAATTCAACGGGGAAGTGATCTGAGCCCGTCAGAGGAAGAATCAAAGAGCTGCACATAATTTTGTCTGCCAACCAATTTGAGCCAACGAAGAAACAGTCCAATCTTTCTGCGATGTTAGTGAAGCCCGCCCTTCTGTTTGTCCATGTGTAAGAACCATTTTTAGGGATGCAATCAATCAACCCAACCTTGTTAATAAAATTCCTGAAATCCACCATGTTCCTGTTTACTATTTTTAAGCCTCCACTTTTTTCTCTGAGCTCTAGTATAGCATTGAAATCGCCTCCCATGATTACCCTTCTAAAGTCCACCTTGATACTGAGGTTAAAGATTTCTTCCCACACCGCCTACTTATCTTCTGTTTTCGTTGGGCCGTAAACATTAAGTAGAAAGAAGTTCGAATCTGCCATCAAATTTGAGACTTCGCATAGCATCCAATTATGTTTTGACTCAATTACCTTAACTACCATTTTATTGGTTTTCCATAGGATGCCCAAACCTCCCGCAGCTCCAACTGAGCCTTGAAAACATCCTGCCCATGTTCTACAAAATCTGGAAAACCTCAAGCCTTCTTCTTCGCTAAGCTTAGTTTCTTGTAATAGCACTATGTCATTATCGATTTTATCCAGATGATGCTTGATTAAGCGTCTCTTGTCAGGGGCCTTGAGGCCCCTAACATTCCAAGTAGAGATCTTCATTGTCCTCCAAGGGAGGCCTTGGCTCCCTTGGATTTATAAAGAAATCTTTTATGTTTTTTAGCCCCATCTCATTGGCATCCCTTTCCCTTCTTTCTCTGTTAGATTTCCTTCCTCTCTCCTTCTGAGGCTTTCTGATGAAGTTTAGTGCAGATTGACTGATATTCCTGATTCCAGTTTCCCCTAACTCATCTGCATCCAAAAATTCCTCATCTGAAGCCTCCTCTTCTGACAGGGTTGTGTAGGCTGCTTCGCTATCTAGACATGAATTGTCTATCCTTTGATTTTCGGCAAGAGATTTTTGATCCTCTACCAATATTCTGGACTCCTCACCTCCCTGCAGACCATCAGCTGATGGATCAAAAATTTTGTCTTCTGTGACCTTGATTTGCGTAGTTCCTTGCTCAGGCGGAGATTGTATTGGAGCCTGAATGGGAGTTGGTACCTTATCCAAAACTTTAGGGCTTGGAACCATCCTCTGTGGTTTTATAACCCATTTTTTACAAATTTAGGGCTGTGGTGACAAGAATTTTCTGAATGGTTTCTGAGTCCGCAACGCATACAATAGAACTTCGTATCTTCCACTTTGACCTCCTGGTGCCACACTCTTTCATTCACACTTAGCAATAAAAACTTAGGCATAGCCCTAATCGCTATAATTTTCATTCTGACATAAATATATGAATCTCCATCAATTATGTCTTCGTCCATCTCCAATAAAGTTCCTAGCGATCTTCCTATTTTTATCAAACACTCATCCGACCAGTATTCTATAGGCAGGTTGTAAAGCCTTATCCAAATTGGATGCTCATAAGGTCGAGCTTCAACCGGATCAAAATTAGGCTGCCACTTCTGTAGGTGTGGTGGGATGCTATCCAGCGTCCAAATATCTCCACATAAAATTGTCTCTCTTTCCTCTTGAGAGGGCCACGACTCTGCTATCCATGTCTTGATCCGATTTCTGGAGAATTTCGCACCACAAAACCTTCCTATGATTGCTAGGTCTTCCATCATCTCTCGATCCAACTCATTTTCCATTGTTACATTAATCATTAATGAATCTGAACCCTCGGCTTCTTCGCTGCAGTAAAAATCCTCCCTTGATTCTGCTTTTCCAAGGTTGCTCGCTCCCGGGACATCGCCCTGCTTTTTTGCGCTCTTTTTTCGCTCCATTTTGTGTATTGTAGTGATGCCCAATGATGCTGAAGGAGAATAAATCAATATCCAAGAAAAAGAGTCCCTTCTAAACCCAATTTGAAACCTTCTCCCAGCTGCCTTGTTCACACGGGTACTGTAGCGCGTCACTGTAGCGGTACTGTTCACTGTACTGTAGCGGTACTATAGCGTGGCACTATTCACGGCACTGTAGCAGCCAACAAAAAAACTTCTAATCTGCAAATAATTACCTCCAAACCCTTGCTTAATACTTCAGATTTAAGCACAAATGAAAGGACTGAAGTATCCCTTCCAATTTGCAACCCTTCGGAGGATATTTCACCACCTTAGTTATGCTAATCTATGGGAGTTTTCATTCCCAAAGACCAAGTAGACAGTATGCAGAAACCCTTGGCTCCACGAAACTCATCAAATGCAAATGACAATAATCGGATGCCTAGAAGCTTGCCTTGCCCCTTCCTTTATACATTTTTTTAATCCCACTTCAAGAGGCTTCTAGAAAAATCTTATTATTTTATTTTAGTGACTTTAATGATATAATGTGTATTTTAAGTCACTATATTAAATTAATTAAATATAAGGTTACCTTTTGATTTAAAATTAAGTAATAACCTTATAAAATAATTAATTTAATAATATCTCCCTTATTTCGTCAATTAGCCTTCGGGAGATAAAGGCTAAATTACTCATCATGAAAGTCACCTAGGAAGGAGACATTACACTATTTTAGTGGGGGCTGATTTTTATCATAAGTGGGGTTGATTCTGTCATAAGTGGAGCTGCCAAGAATCATGGAATTAATGACACTTATTATTGTAACCATCATAGAGTAAGGAATCTTGTAAGTGGTCTTTATGGCCCAAGGTTGGTGGACTTAACTCCCAAATTTTATTTTAGTAATTCCAAAATTTGTAACTCCAAAAATGGGGAGTCGTAATTATGAGACCCAGTCTCAGTAAAATGAGCATTACTTTCTCATATCTTATCAAAATTAAGAAATTAAACATGTTCTGGAAAGATGGGAAGGAGAGGCACGAAACCCAGAAACTGTTAAAAACCTTATTGAAAACAAACAAAGAAAAATTAAAATATTTTTGATGATGTTGATTTCCAATTTGCCATGGATGCTTCTGCATCACTACTTGAATGAGCTGCAGTGAAATTTAGGTAACATTTTTTGCGACATCTGCTATATGTTTGCCTGCAAAACATCAGACCAGTTGCTTAAAGCTTATCCATTGGGCATAGAGTCGCTCATACTTGACCAAAACCTGAAAAATATTTCTTTCCATTGTTGCAACTCACTTCAAACTGCAATCTTTTCTAATCCATCAAGTGCATGGGTATGGTTGGTGACAATGAACCAACAAAAATCACTGTTACTAATGATATGCATCTACTTGATGGTTTAGAAGGAGGGTAATCAACAAGAACACCTCCTTAGCAAACTGCTACGATTTATTACAGCTCTATGAGGGGGACAGGTATGATGTGTGACAATGAATACATGTATTCACTGTTTCATATGATGGTTGTCTATACATACAGCTGTAGTACATTACAACAGTTTCACCTCTTGCACATAACTAGACCCAAGAACAACTAACAACTGTGCAGAAACGCACTTAGGGAAATGAAATCTACATCTAATCTACTGTGCAACAGCACTTATTTAACAACAGAAACTTCATGAAATATGTACAAACATGAAAGATCCTACCTCAGAAGCAATGTTTGAGGTGAATCCCATTGACTGGGATTGGCTCAATGTCACCATCCAGCCTAGACAGCTGGAAGGCATTATGCTGTTTGCATTCTGAAACAATATAGGGCCCACTCCAAAAAGCATCGAACTTAGAGTGCTTTCCAGGTTTGCTTTTCAACACATCCCATTTCAGCACTATGTCACCTTCCTGGAATGTTCTTGGAGATGCTCTTTTGTCAAATGACCTCTTCATTTGAGCTTGATGATGCTCTATGTTTCTCATGGCATCATTCCTGGCCTCTTCAAGCTCAACTAGTTGAGCTAGCCTTACTGTCATAGGGCCTTCTTCTAGCATGTCCAGCTGATTCACCAAATCAAATGTTGGTAACTCAAGTGTGATATGAAGCCTTGCTTCCTTGCCATACACAAACATGAAAGGTGAATGCCCTGTTGACCGTTTTGTAGTAATTTTGTCAGCCCATAATGCTGACTTTAACTGTGTATGCCAGGCTCTCTGGTTACCCTCCATGATCTTCTTGATAATTCTGATCAAGTTCTTATTGGTGGATTCCGCTTGGCCATTGCCTTGCGGATAGTAATTGGAGGATGCATTGAGATAAATATCATTTCTTACAGCCCAATCAGAGATTTTGGAACCAATAAAGGCAAGGGCATTGTCTGAAATAACGGACTCCGACACTCCAAATCTGATAACCAACTCTTCATAAAAATTCAGAATAGCAGACTCATTGGCCTCTTTGAGTGCAACTGCTTCAGTCCACTTAGTAAAATAATCAGTGGTTGTAAGAACCCACTTATGGCCAGCACTGGATGAAGGGTTTATAACCCCAATAAAGTCTAATCCCCACCTCATAAAGGGCTATTCAACCTGAATTGGCTGCAAAGGTAAGGCTGCCAACTTCTCTTTTCCGGCAAACAGAGCACATTCTTTGCATTTTTTGACCCATAAGTGTGCATCTTTAAACAAACTGGGCCAATAATAGCCACCTTTCATCACTTTAAGAGCTATTGCTCTAGGTGAAAAATGGCCTCCAGCTGACCCCTCATGAAATTCATGCAACACCTTTTCAACTTGGTTAGGTTCAATACATCTCAACAATACTCCATTGAAATCTTTCCTAAAAAGCAAGCCCTTAATGAGCACATAAGGTATGGACTGCAATCTGAAATACCCTCGTTTGGCTCTATCCAAGCTCTGAGGACACTCACCGGTCTACAGGAAATGAACCATTTCTTACACCCAATCAGTAACCGAAACTGAAACAACTACTTGCTCTTGATCTTGTAATGATAGAACAGCTTCTTGTTCACATTCTTCTTTGCTGATAACACCATCAGCAAGCTGTTTGCACAGCCCTTTTCCCCTGACCAGCTTGGTAACCTTAATGTCCACATCATATTCCATTACTTTAGTCACCCAACCAGCTCTCTTATCACTGAGATCTTTAACAGAAATTCCTTCACACTCGGATGAGCAACCATTAGATTAATCTTATTACTCGACAACATGTGTTTAAACTTCTTCAAACTCCTTATAACGGCAAGTACATGTTTCTCAACGAAGGTGTACCTTAGCTCATAATCCTTCAATGCTTGACTGAAAAAAGCTAAAGGTTGCTCCATTTCTAAATCATTCTTCTGTACAAACATAGCAAAAATAGAATCAACATTACCATAAGCATATAAATTGAAATCTTTAGAAAAATTAGGATTTACAAGTGTAGGTGTAGCTACCAATGCCTCTTTAATAAGATCAAAACTTTGTTTTCCTTCTCTAGTCCAGATGAAAGACGCGTTCTTTCTCAACATAGCAGTTAGTGGATTTAACAAATCAGCAATATCAGGGATAAAACTCCTGACGAAGTTGATCCTACCAATGAAACTCTGCAGACCTTTCTTGTGTGATGGTAAGGGGAGAGCCAAAATTGCACTTATTCTTTCAGGGTCAATGGTGATATCTTGCTTTGACACCACGTAACCAAGCAATCTGCCCTCATGGATAGCAAACACACACTTTTTGGGATTAAGAGATAGCCCAAACTCCCTACATCTCTCAAAAATCTGTCTTAAGTGGTTTAGATGATTCTCGGCCTCTTTGGAGAAAACAGTAATGTCCTCAAGGTAGACTAGGACGGTTCTATACATTAGGCCTTGAAAGGCCATATCCATAGCCTTTTGAAAGGTTGCCCCAGCATTGGACAAATTGAAAGGCATCTTCTTGTAAGCCATAGTCCCCCATTTTGTGGTGAAGGCTGTGTTATACTGGTCTTCCTCTCTTACTAATATCTGATTGTAACCGGAATAACCATCTAGCAACGAAAACCTCTCTGATCCTGAGACTACTTGGAGTATCTGCTTCATGGAAGGCAAAGGATTACGGTCTTTTAAGTAAGCTCTATTCAAGTCACGAAAGTCTACACACAACCTTATCTCCCCGTTTTTCTTCCTAACCGGCACAAGGTTGGAAACCCATGAGGGGTGCTTAATAGGAAATATTATGCTACTCTCAATCAGCTTGTTCAGTTCCTTTTTCATAAGAGGCTCTAATTTGGGATTCAATGGCCTCTGTTTCTGCCTGACAGGCTTGGCATCAAGCTCAAGTTCAATAGTATGTTGAGCAAGCTGGGGGTCAAATCCTTTTAAATCGCTATACTCCCATGCAAAAATGTCACTAAATTCTTGAAAAAGTTGAATAAATGCATGTTTTTCCTTTGCTTTACATACCTTGCCCTGCTTAAGGAGCTTACCCTTGAAGATCTCAAACTCTTCATAGTGATCTTGTTGAACTTGTATGCTGGACTTGGGTTTTGTAGCTTCAACATTAGTGTTTAAAATGGACTCTAAGGTGACCAAACCCTTTGGCATCTTGTTATTCGTCAGCTGAATGATTTGGTCACCGTACTGGTGATGTAGCCTCTCTTGGTTAGCATGAGAGAATTCAGCTTCCTCTCTCAAGAAGTTTACAATCTGCTGATCACTTTCAAACACCTAATTTACAACCAATTCGCTGTCCCCATAAACTTTTAAACAGCCAATACCCTTTTGTCTTGCCCATTCCAAACCTTGAATAAGAGCTTCGTATTCAGCCACGTTGTTAGTACAGCTGAAACAAAATCTAAAAGCTGAATAGTACCTCTCACCCTTCGGGGAAACAAGCATGCATCCAACACCGGCACCCATTTTACTCCTTGAGCCATCAAAAAATAGCTCCCAGACCTCATTATCTTGCTGCCCATCTTGTTGGTCTGCACTTTTTTCAATGTTAGACAGAAATGAATTAGCTTCATGCATTATATACACACCCAAACTAGCCTCTTCTAGGTGTTCACACGGATCAACCACTTGAGTCTGATCTGCCCATTCATCAAGAAGAACTTCTGGTATACCTTCAATTTGTGTACTACCTTCTTGAACAACGGGCTGCTCCTCTTGTTCATTTGCAACCAAGTTGGCATTAATGGGACATGGAGTGTAAGGTTCAATATGGTCTTTAGCAATGGGTTCCAACTTGATAGTCACCTTAGTGCCATACCTAGTTCTAAACAACATATGAGACCAATCCAAGGACAGGTAACCTCCTATCTTTGTAGTAAAATCCCTTGACAAACAAATGGCAAAATAAGGAGGTAATTCAACGACATATATGTCCTGCGGGATAGAGAAATTTGGATAGGCATGCAGAGTTAAACTCAGTCCCTTTATGACACCCACTGTATTAACAGCAGTTCCATCCAACTGAACAACTCCCTTCTCTAATGGTTCATATTCAATTCCTAGCTTGTCAACAATCTATTTGGGCATGACGGAACTGCTAGCACCTAAGTCAGTCATGCAGTTATGGACTAAATGATCCCCTATGATCAAAGACACGTACAATGGTGGGGGTTTGACCTCTGAAGCTTGTTGTTCTGCATTTTTTCCAATGTTATTTGTCAAAATAGCCTTAGACTTATCTATATCAGACTCTTGAGACAATTTCAAATTTGATAAGGCTGATTGAAGCAAGTCTTTTTGGCCAAGGATACTTAGGGAATCCCACATAGGCATGGATACATTCACTTTTTTCATATGCTCAAGGATATTGAAAGCAGATGTACCTGATTTGACTTGGCTTTTGGGGGCAGCCACGTCACCTTGAGTACAAGCTGGTTGAACTGGTGGATTAAGCTACTCCTTGCCTACCAAAGGCTGACCTTTTGATAGAACTTGAATTTTCCCAGCATTTGATGGGGTTAGAAACACCTTGACCCACATTTGGCACTTGATGCTCATGAGTTTGAACCTTACCAGATTGCTGCCCTTCATCAATAGCCCTTTTCTTGCTGCGTGTATTGGCTGCAATTGAAGAACCAACTTGGTTCATACCACAGAATTCCTCTCCTTGCCAGTTTAGGAGTGTTATCTCATCTACCTGTTCTTCTTGAACAGTAACAGGAGGTTCTACAGGCACATTAGACTGCACTGCTAGACTGTTTTGAACCATCAAAGTTTGGTTAATCACCCCATTGGCACAGGTATTTTGATTATGGGGCTGGTTACAAGGAAAGCACCAGTCATAGTCCTGAGCCAAATTGTTTTGCGTGGGTACAATTTCCTTCGAGGAGCTAGTAGCGTTTGGATTGTAGGCCTGATAGGGCCTAGAGTTAAAGGCTTGCCGTGGACCTTGATTATTTGGCTGATAAGGTGGCCTATTTGACTGATTTTGCTAGTAATTAGATTGAAATGGGGGCTGATAAGGTCTGAAATTTTGACCTTGCTGCCTCTTGAGGTTCACTATCTCATTACCAAAAGATTGTAACAGTCCTTTGATCTCCTGTAACTCAAAAGATTGAGTTTGAACAGCATTCTTTTGGTCATTGGGCTGAGTATTAGGTGCTGGTAACGCTGGTGCAACGGGTATAATAGCTATAGGAGGCACATGCATTGGTATTGGTGGCTGAATAGCAGGGAATATTGGCAAAGGAGGTCTAGGGGCAATTTTACCAGCCTGTATGAGGTTGTTCTCAGCTCTTATGGCTATAGCATAAGCTTGTGGTAAGGAATCTTCTCCCATAGATTGAATCATAGAAGAATTATCGTTGTTCAAAGCTCTCAAATAATATAAGAAAGCATGATCAGCAGTAGGCCTTACCGTTGGTGGGATTCTATCCCACGTCTTCTGGAAACGGTGGTTGAAGTCCGACATAAGTTCGTGAGGAGCCCTCTTAATCGTAGACAGCTGCTCCACCAATGACAAATGGTCTGATTTGTCTTTAAAGAAGTTGCATAACTCCTCTCCCAAACGATCCCATGAATCTATGGAGTTGACTGGCAAACTTCTGAACCACTGCAAAGCCTTCCCTTTGAGGGAAGCTGCTAACAATCTGATTGCAACATTCTCTTGTGTCACATGATGGACAGCACATAGGTTTGCAACATCTTTTATATGCTCAGCTGGAATAGTCTGATCTTCACCATTAAAATATGGTAAACTTTTCAAGGCAACTACAGGGATATCATCATGCTGAGCTAAATTCAGTGGGCTGCCTTGGTTAAATGCAACAAATGGCTGATTTCTAGCTCCAGGAATCATTGTAACTGGGATTCTTGGGACAGAATTGTTGTGACCAAATCACACCATCGCCCCATTCCATGATGGGGACCCCCAGTTTCTCCATAGGATTAGTTGTTTCTAACTAGGTTGTTTGTATCACCTTAGAGTCAGTCCACCTTAGGGTCAATTATCTGATCAAGCTTTGTAAATGCAACATAGAGACTCCTTGAAGGTCAAAATTGGAGGGTTTGTGTTAGATAAAGCTCTGGAGTTCAACATGTTTCAATAAGTGAGAGCCACAAGTATATTGAAGATATTTGAGTTGAGGAAGCACCTAGGCGCACTTTGCTACCCACTTCACCCAGATGAGCGCCTAGAAGATGTATGGTCAAAGAAGTGTCCCAAATGACGCCTAGAGATCATTTGGAAGTGAGTGATGAGTTTGGGCGCCTTGGTGAAGTCTTATGGAGGCCATCTGAATGATAGAAGATAAAAAACATTTCTAAGGTACTCATGATAGTTTAGGCGCTTCTGGTCATTCTTTTCCCTCGTTATGGGCGCCTAGGAAGTAGGGTTGGGTATGATGTTTGGGCACCCACCTTAGAAGGCCTTCATCCATGAATACATGCCAAGATAGAACATGAAGTCAAAGCTCCCAGAGGGTAGCGCCTAATGATAAGAGGCCTTAGAATGGCCAAAACTTAAGAAGAGGTCTAGGCGCTCCTTGCTATTCTGATGTTCCAATGGCAGCACCAGCACCTGCTTGGCCCTTGGCAAATGTTTCACCTCTTGGGACTTTCACGAACTATCATGAGATGCCCAAGAATCCTGAACACTTCTGTTCGAAATTCCATGTCAACGATGCAAACAGGATAGCAGAAGAACATATCAAAATCTTTGAAGACACCTTGATAAATCAAAGGATCGTACATCAGGATGTAGCATGCAAATTGTTTCCATATTCACTTGAAGGAGATGCTACCTTTTGGTACGTCAACCTGCCAGCAAGGTCTATCACTAGTTGGGAACAGATGAAAAATGCTTTCTTGGAGAAGTTTAGAATTCCCATCACTCTAGCAGAGCTTTATAAGCAATTCATCGAAGTAAGAAGGCAAGAACATGAGCCTATCGCCGCTTTTAATCATAGGTTCCACAAGGCTTATTCAAGATTGCGGAGCCCATATGACATCAGTGAAGAAATGGCGAAGGAGATTTATTATGCAGCCTTGGATCGCCTTACTTCCATGTTTGTGAAGAGGGCAATGACACCACCCACTAATTTGATAGGAGCATATGCTGAAGCTGTCAACGTAAACACTGATTTAGGCATGAACACTCATGGGCCACTTAATCACCTGGGGCATGTGGCAATGCCTAATCAAATCCAAGGAATCAATCAAGGACTGGCTCAACATACGCCAGTGCTGAATCTGGTTCCCGTCCCTACTGCTAATCAGTTGGTCTTGCATCCAAGAGCACCAATTTCACAAGTTGCACCTGCAAAGCCAATATATCTACAAGGATCGTCATCTTCTGCAAAGACTCAAGAAGAGAAAGATGAAATGAAGGAGCTGATTGATTAGGTGAAGAAATTATCTACTAAAGTTACACATTTGAAGAATCAAAACAATTATCTGCAGAGGAACTATCAAGGAAACTAGGGTGGTAATCAAGGATATAATCCAGGATATAATCAGGGGTATAATCAAGGCTTTAGAGGGAATAACCAAGGTTTTCAAAGACAAAATAGATCCTGGAACACCGCACCTAACAACGAAAGTGTACCTTCACCGCTTGATAATCCACCAACCTCTGACCCGAAGCCAACAGATAAAGTTTTTTTGGCGGAAGCTGCATTATCCACTTGGTGCAGATTACATAATACTAATCAACACTCAGAGCTTCAATGTCCTGAATTTAAGACAGCTGCTGACATCTTCCAACAAGAAATGCATGGTACGCAGGCACCAAAAAACCCTCCTGTCACTGGGTATGAGATCGTGCCAACGACAAGGTATGATCAAGCTTTAATTATTGAAGATTTCACTTTCCCGCCCATGATTGAATATGATATGTCACAGTATAATGGAAGGTTCCCACCAGCCTCTGCAAATGGGCCTGTTGAGGGTACATATTATCCTCCTCCATTCGATGGTGATTTCCAAACCCAAGAGGCAGATGAAGTACAAACTTTTCAGCAGTCTTCTAGAAGTGCACCTCAGAGGGTCTAGTCTACCAGCGAAATTATCATGCACAAGATCCCGTTACTTCATCAACCCCTCCTAATAACTTGCAAACTCCGCCAAATCCTAATGCAAGTAATAATCCAAGCTATCCAAGGGATTCGCCCGAGTATAGACAGAAGAATCCAGCCCAGAAAGTTGCCCCAACACAAGATGCTCAGCATCAGAATACTGCTCCGAGAATTGATCCGATCAGGAAGGAAGTTCCCAAAGAGGATTTGAAAAGGTTAAGTCAATGTGTTGTGGAGGAACTCAAGAAAATCAAGCTTAACCTACCACTGACAGAGTTGATCAGAGTGCCTGAGATAAGGGAAGCCTTCTTAAGAAGTGTTGATGATACTACTACAAAAGGTGGAATCAAAAAGTGCAAGTCACTACAGGATCGTTGAATCCATCTACTTCCAATGCACCCAAAGCAAATGTGGGCCAGAATATGAATGCAGCTCAAATGAGGCCATCTCATTCACAAGGACAAACGAATGCCGTTTTTGTTGCACAAGATTCATCTAGCATGATGAATGATAAGCCAGTTGAAGTAAAGAAAGAACTTGCAGAAAACAATAATGCATCACAGAGCCAAGAGTCACGAGACAATCCAGAATTAATAAATGATAGGTATAGTGCTCCAAAGAAGAAATCAGTAGTTTTCTATCAAGGAAGAGATGAACAACCCCCATTCTTGCTATCAGTCAGAATGTTTGGAAAGCTTTTGCATAACTGCTTAATGGATTCAGGAGCTTCAAGCAATGTGATGCCATTGGGTGTTTGTAAGAAACTCGGTCTGATCCCAAAACAGACATACAAGAAAGTTACTCAGTTGGATAAGACTGAAGTCCTAGTTGTGGGAGAGTTACATAACATTCACATACAGTTGGCAGCAAACCCAAGGTTTTAGCATTATATTGATTTTCAGTGGTGGACATACCTGAAGGGTACGGAATGTTGTTAAGTAGATTTTGGTTAAGGAAGCTGAATGGATATGTCTCTACTAATTTCTCGCACATGTGGCTATCATGGAAGGGACTGCCGAACCAAATCAGAATAGATAGCACTCCACGGCTAAAGTTAATGATCACTGAGTATGGCGAAGATAACAAAATCCTCTTTGTAGAGACAGATTTGGGTGTTTATAAGCCTAAGGTTGAAGAGATTCTAATGTTGCACAACCCAATAGAAGGACTCATAGAAAGTGATCATGATACAGCATCAGATGAGGAAGGTGAAGGCATGTTTGAGAACTTCCGAAATTTTGTTATGAAGCATGTGATGCAAGGCGTAGAATTGGGAAGTCATGCACATGTTCAAGATTTATTATTACCTAATTGGTGCAAGATTCATAACGCCTTCCATTCCGAATTTTCCTGTCTAATGTGTGGAGTAGCCCTAGAACAAGTTCGGAAAAGGATTCCAAAAGCGATGGGCCTCGAGATTCCAAGGACATTGAAGTTGAAGGAACCTGTAGCGGATGCAATTTTTATGGAAGAAGCAAGCACGTCAGCGTTGGCCGAAGGAAGTACTCAAGTTGAGTCTAGAGAAATAAATGAAGATGGTAAAGTGTCGAGTCAAGAAACTAACCAGGTATGGACTTTAAGGTTTGATGGATCCAAATCCAAACAAGGATCGGGAGCAAGCCTTGAATTGATCAACCCAGTTGGGGAAGCATATCTATCCCCATTAAGATTGCAGTTTCCTTGCACAAATAATGTCGCCGAATATGAAGCTTTAGTGCATGGATTGCTCCTTGCCATCAAAAAGAAAGTCAAGATTTTGCATGTGTTTGGGGATTCAGAGATAGCCGTCAGGCAAGTTAGAAAACAGTATGTATGCCATGATAAGAGATTAAAGAAATACAGAAATCGGGTCTTGGATCTCATCGAAGACTTCGAGGCATTCAATATTAAGTCAATCTACAGGTCTACAAATCAAGTGCCCAATGCATTAGCCCAAGCTGCAAGTTCTCTCGAGCCTTTAGCCATGGAAGGGTTAAAGAAGTTCACGGTTGAGCTAACATCAATTCCTTCAGTGCCAGATAATATTACAAATTTTCAGGGCTTTGACGATGATAAGCACATACTAGATTTCTTGACCAATTCAGGTATTTTCACTGCCCAAGTCATTGATGAAAGTGAAGCAGAAGCTGAGTTCGATCCAGATGGGATCATGAATCTAAAAAACAACACGATGCCAAAAGGTATGATTGAACTAGAAAGGCTTTTCGACTCAGACAAGCTAAGCACTCTTCAGTATCGCAGTGAAGACGGGAATAAATGTGAGCCAGTTAATCTGGGAATAGAACAAGATACAAAGAATGTCTTCATTGGGAAAGTCTGTACACCTGAAGAAAGAGAAAGTATCATCCATAGCATGAGGGAGTTTCAGGATGTCGTCGCTTGGGGGTATGAAGATTTGAAAACATATGATACATCTATTATCACACATACCATCCCTCTCAAACCAGGAAGCAGACCGTTTCGACAAAGACAAAGGCAAGTGAACCCTTTGTTAGAACCTCTTATCTATCAAGAAGTGAAGAAGCTGTTACAGGCTAGGATAATCTTTCCAATAAGACACTCGACGTGGGTCACCAATCTAGTACCAGTCAGAAAGAAGAATGGAGAAATAAGACTGTGTGGACTTTAGAAACCTCAACCGGGCATCAGAAAAGGACAACTATCCTTTGCCTTCGCTTGATGAAGTACTTCAGATAGTAAATGGGTCACAGATGATGTCCTTTTTGGACAGGTATTCAGGATATAATCAGGTCATGGTCAAAGAAGAAGATCGGTTGAAGACTGCTTTCACCACTAAATGGGGAACGTATGCATACAGAAGGATGCCTTTCGGCTTGATTAATGCAGGAGCAACTTTTCAGAGAGCCATAGACATTGCCTTCAGGGACGTAATTGGAAAGTGCATTATCATCTATATGGATGACCTCACTATGTTTTCAAAAATAAGAGCAGATCATGTAGATCATCTAAGGAAAGTTTTTGAAGCTTGTAGAACATATGGAATTTCCTTGAATCCGAAAAAATGCATTTTCGGGGTAACAGAGGGAAAGCTTCTGGGTCACGTTTTATAAGAACATGGAATCTCTATTGACCCGGACCGAGTGGAAGCCATCAAAAGAGTCGGCATGCTTGCAAGTAAAAGGGAATTAAAGTCTTTCTTTGGCAAGATTAATTTTGTAAGAAAATTTATCACTAGGTTCGCAGAGATTGTCAAGCCCTTGAATGACATGTTGAAGAAAGATGCAAAGATAGAATGGACTCCGCAAGCGAAAAGAGAATTTGAAGAGATCAAGCAAGCGATCGCTAGTGCTCCTGTACTTATCAGTCCGAATTATTTGAAACCTTTTTATTTATATTCTTTTGCGTCAGATCACACTTATGCAGGAATTTTAACCCAAAGGACAGAGGGTAGGGATGAGCATCCAATCGCATTTATGAGTGCTCCTTTCAAGGATGCAGAGTTAAGATATCCTGGAGTTGAGAAACAAGCATATGCTTTGGTGAAGACCATAAAGAAATTCAAACATTATATCTTGCAGAGCAGAGTGTATGCAATAGTCCTAGATGCTGCGGTCAAAACACTATTAATGCAGAATGAATTGGGTGAGAGAAGAGGCAAGTGGGTCGCCACTATCCAAGAGTATGATATTGAAATTCAGCCAATGAAGCTAGTTCGAGGACAATCACTTACACAAACTATAGCAGTTGAAGGTCCTGGATTGGTGCAACAGGCGTATGTACTTGAGGTAGTGTCCCCAGATGAGTGGTACGATGATATTGTTTATTACTTGTTGTCTCAGAAATGCCCAGATTACATGAGTCCGACACAGAGAAGAGCACTAAGGTATAGAAGCAAATGTTTCATGTTGCAAGGGTCAATGCTTTTCCGACAAAATCATGAGGGAATCTACTTGAGGTGTGTCCGCAGAAGTGAAGCTAAAAGGATTATGGAACAATTTCATGATAGGTTTGGGACCTGTCATGGCGGTGAATTGGTAAAAGCAAATCAGATACTGAGAGCAAGTTATTATTGGCCAACACTATTCCAAGATGCTCATCAACATATCAAGACTTGTCACACCTGTCAAGTAGTAGCTTCAAAGGAAAGGAATCCAGCAATGCCTTTACAACCTGTTATTGAGTTCAGGCCTTTCGCCAAATGGGGACTCGACTTTATTGGTATGATCAACCCACCTTCTTTTGCACAACACAGGGATATCCTAACCGCGACTGATTACTGTACCAGATGGTCAGAGGCCCATGCTTTGAAGTTTTGCACTTCTGAGGTAGTGATTAAGTTTTTGGAAGATAACATAATTACCAGGTTTGGCTGTCCTAACGCTCTTGTGTGCGATAATGGTCCTGCTTTTTCATCATTGAGATTTTCCAATTGGGCCTTTGGGTATGGAATAACTTTGAATTTTCATCGAATTATTATCCACAGGGTAATGGTTTAGCTGAATCTACAAATAAAAACCTCTTGAATGGAATCAAGAAGCTGTTGGACAAGAATCCAAGAGATTGGCACACGCAACTGAAGTTTGCTCTTTGGGCAGATAGAACCCGTGTCAAGTCTTCCCTAGGTACTTCTTACTGATTCTTCAAAGTTCCTTGCTCCAGAAATGGAGTGCAACAGAAATGAACAGCTAACTAACTACTTGCTCTAAGAGCAGGAAAAAAATGAGAGAAGAAAGAAGGCCCTTTCAAATGAGGCCCCTCAGCCTATTTATAGGCAAACAGAATACAAAGAGGAGGTGAGGAGATCAGATCTCCTTGAAATCTGTGCAAACCCTAAAGAGATAGGGATGAACATGTCATAAGCTCCATGGAATGCTGCCACCTGTCCTGGATGCCAGGCTGACTAAGCTGCTTGGTAGGTAGGTGAGACCAGTTAACTGTCTGTTTGTCCTGCTCCTTGGTCGCAAATTCCATGGTGTCCTGGAGTGCTTTATCCTAAACGCAGATTCCAGGGTGAACAGGATTTTCATGTGGAGGAATCCTTCCTTGAGCAGGAGCGCACTTTCCTTAGGGTCCTAGAATGGAATTCCTTCCTGAGTTGGAATTCCCTGTTGTGGAATAGAATTCCCTGTCCTGGATTCCTGGGTTGGAATTCCTCATCCTTGGCATGGATTCCCGTTCTTCTTGATGGATGTGAACTTGAAGTGTATACTCTTGGTTTTCCAAGGATTGATCCTCTTGTCCGGAACTGGAATCCCTGATACTGGACTTGGAGTGATTTCTCCCATTCTGCCATCCTTGATGCAGGCATTCCCTGTGTCATTTGAAATCTTTGGAAGGACATCTTGATCTTCCTTATCCCTTTGTGCGAAGTCTCCCTGTCGCCGAACTGGAATCTTTGATGTTGCCTTCCCTTCCCTCGGTATGCATGTGTAGTCTTCTTATTGTCGGAACTCCTGGATCCTTGAAATGGTCATCATTTCTAGCGCTTGAACTCTCTGCATCCATCCTGCTTGCCCCGAATTATCTTTGTTCATCCTCCCCATGGAACTTATCCTCGTCTTGGATTCCTGCAAAACAAGGGAAACCTCGAATAGTCATGATGCACAAAATCCATAAATGCAATGCAATATGAAATGAAACATGAATGATTTTGCAAGTTTTGATCAATTTTACTTATAAATTCCTGAACAAACAAAGGATTTCCCCCATTCTCCGGCATTCTTCATATTCGACTGACTTTTCCTTCATTCCAGGGTTACCAGGCATGGACAGGAGGAATTTCCAGGTCAGGGAGCAATTTCCAGGTGGTCGGGGATTCCTGCTCATCCTGGAATTCCACTTGTCCTCAAGGATGAATTTCTGCCCTCCTTGCCCTGGAATTGAATTTGAATGATTGTAAATGACTTGGGCGCCCTCCTTTTATAGGCAAGTTGTCCTCCTTTGCCACTTGGCCGACCTAGGTTGGCAGGAAAAACCTAGCCGCCATACTTTATGACCCAGCCGGCTTAGATCTTTTGTCTTTTTTTGCTTTGTCGGTGGTCGGGGAATTTGGTCTGTCGGGGAATTTGGCCTGTCGGGGAATTCCTGATGTTGGGGATTTCCTGAGATCGGGGATTATGCGACCTTGGACAAATTCTCCTTGAGTTAGGGATTCCTTCCGTTTGAATGATTTTGCAACTTATCTGTTTGAAATTGGCTAAGTCTGGTAGTCTGAAATCCTGAAATCCTAAAAAATTGACTAAGTCTGAAATCTGGTGGATCCTCCAAATTCTAGATTTTGCATGTTAAATCCGGTGGATTTGAGACCTATCTCAAACATCCTGAAAGGTATATTGAAAAATATTTAAAGTATAAGAAATTCTTCTTATACTTAAATATATTTTTTAATACACCTTTACCCTAAGAGACACTGAAAAATGGCTAAGTTCCCCAGGAGCGCAAATCCACTAGTGCAAGATTTTGCGCCCAAGGACAAAAATTGTCCTAGAGCGCACATTCCCAGCAGTCAAGGATTTTGCGCCCAAGGACAAAAATTGTCCTGGAGCGCACATTTCCAGAGGTAAAGGATTCTGCGCCTTTGACCCTGCCTGTCCAGTTTCATGGATTTTGGCCTTGGAAAAAATCCTTTTCTTCAATTTTGAGTGGGATTTCAGTTTTGCATCAGGTACACTTTGAGCTGTTTTTACGGAGGTTCAGTTATTGATATGGTATCAGAAACACGGGGCTTTCGTTTCTTCCATCCTTCGTTTCTTCCATCTTTCGTCTCTTCCATCTTTCATTTCTTCCATCCCCCGAGAATCTCTCATTTTCATGGCAGGATACGGAGTTGGTGATCTCAGAGTCTTTCGTTTGTTCCATCTTTCATTTCTTCCATCCCCCAAGGAATCTCTCATTTCCATGGCGAGATACGGAGTTCGTTCCTTCCATCCTTTGTTTCTTCCATCCCCTCGAGGAATCTCTCATTTCCATGGCGAGATATGAAGTTTCCAAGCCAGACTGTGAATTCCTTGGTTCAAGCATCCACAAAGGAGTCAGAGTATGATTTTCAAGTCAACTGCACTGACTGGATAGGGCTGAAGGCAAAACTGGACACTTCCAATCCTAGGGTGCAAAATCCAGTAGGTACTGGATTTTGCGACCAGGACAAAAAACTGTCCTGGGCGCATAATCCAGTACCTGCTGGATTATGCGACCAGGGATAAATTTCCTCCTTGGACGCATATTCCAGCAAGTACTGGAATATGCGACCAAGAAAGTTCCTGTTGCATTTCCAGCCTTCTGGGAAGGTACCTTAAACACTGTTTGTTGCTTTGAAATTTGCCCTAGGAATTTGAAAACCCTGTTGATTTGAGAATCTTCCAAGTTAAGAAATGAGGTTGATTGTCGAACTGGGATTAGAAGGATATCCCCTGGATTGAACTTCCGAACTAGGGCTGTCGGGCCAGGAACTGAGTTCCATGACTAAAGGATGATCATTCCAAGGAGTGACAGTTCTTGTTGAATTCCGCGTCTAGTCGGGATAAGAATATGGATAAAACCTTAGAACAAGATTCTGGGCAGGAATTCCTTGATTCAAGACTCTGGGATATGCATTTCTGGACAGGACTCCAGACTGGACCTCCGGGCTGGATTCCTGGACTGGAGTCCAGGAATGACTTCCTGAGTGGGACATGGAGTCTTGGAACAAGATTAGAATTGAGTTCCATGCCGGGAATGGAGAGGGTTCTAAGGTGGAAAGATGCATTTTGACATGGAAATGACAAGCCTTGTTGAATTCAGGACCCTGGATTGGAACTTCGAGACAAGAATCCAGACAAGAACTTTGGAATAGGATTCCTGGATAGGAACTTCGGGATAGGATTCCCGGACAGGAACTTTTGGACAGAGACCCTGGAACTGGGACTTGGACAGGGACTTCTGGACTGGAGTCTTGGAACAGGAACTTCTGGACTGAAGTCTTGGAACAGGATTCCTTATTCATCACGGAGCCTTATGCTGAGGGTGAAGGACTTGGACATTTCCTATGGAATGATAGACTTCTGCCATGGATTGGCCAGATTTGATCAAGAAATGATAATTAGGGTTTCATTCATCCTCAGGAAAATCACTCTTTTCTTCACCATTTCAAGCCTTCTTCAAATTCCTCGTGAGCCAAGCATGTTGAAACTTCTTCTCAACTTCATGGATTCAGGCAAGAAACTGTAAGATCAAAGCAAAAAATGGAACTGGTCCCAAAAAAAAGGGGGTCCCCATCTGCAATGGGGCGATGTGTGAAAATGTCACAACAGTATCCTACCAATAGGATGGTGTTGCTAGAAGTTTCAAGACAGTTGTTAGAGTTCCATAAGATGCAAAGGGCAAGAAAGAAGGCTAGAGTTCAATTTCCTCTCACGCTAGGGAGATATTACTCTTGTCCATCACTTCAAGCAGCCGAACATTCAGAGGTCGAGCTTCAAGCATATCATTTGCATCTTCATGATTCAAGGAGGGAGAACTTCGATCCACACGGAGCTATTAAGCAGTCATATTCTTCCTACCGGCATGTTGAGCAGCTTGAGGATCATTGGGCTAATGCCATTGATGATGATGATATAAGGATGCACAAGTGTTCAAGGTTAAGATGGTATCTAGTGAGAGCTACAAAGGTATTAAGGATTCCTGATCAGTTAGATGATGATAGAACTCTTTCAGGTGATGAGTACAACAAGATCCGAAACCTGCCTTATGACATCAACTGGACTGATAGAGAAAGAGTTTATGATGAAGAATTGATGGAGCCTATCATTGCTATCACTGAGGAACATGTAAAAGAGCAAGTACAAGCATTAATAGATGAGGGAAAGAAACTCACTTATACCAAAATGGGAGAAGTTGAGCAATAGGAACAACATAGTGCACCTGGTAGGAGTTCGCGAAGTAAGGACAATGAAAGAGATTCAAGTCAAGCAAAGAAAAGAAAACAACTTGAATCTACACAAGGAGAATCAAGCAAGAAAAAGAAAAGAATAAGTATTGAAACTGCTTCATCTAGACAGCCAGGAGATACTCCACTGAATCAAGACATAGTTGTACATGTTGTTAAGGATGCAGTTCCAGATACTCCATTTGAAGAGACGCCTTCAAGTCCACATGATACTGAGATCATTAATGAAGCTAACACTGAAGACAAAAATGAAGCTGAAGAAGAATCATTGCCTGTACAAGGAAAGCAAGTACAACAGTTAAGGGATCTTTCATCCTTGTCGGAGTGGCTGCAGGATAGAATTAAGGAAAGCTGTGAAGTTGACAAATATCCTCCTATTCCAGTTGAAGAGTTGCTTTTAGATGTCTACCGAAAAACCAAAGAAGAAAGCAACTACTCTTTCAAAGATAACCAAAGATGAAGCAGGTGTAAGGAAAGTACATGTAGTTGTTCCAAGGCTTGAGAAGAATGTAGAAGTTATAACACCTGAAGATTATGACATCAATACAATTAACTTGGGTCCATTGAATGGAACACAAGTAGAAGAAGAACTTCAGGATTCAATTGATAATGCTCGAGCTATCATAAGGCAGGAAACAAAAGGCAGAATTAAAGCTAAGCAAAGGTGTCAAGCCTTAGAGCAGTATATTCAACACTTGGTTCATCCTATCCGTCAGCAGGAGAGAGTTTCTACACCTCCATCTCTTCTTCCTCCAGAAACAGTTGTACATCTTGAGGGGTTGAAGTCTTCATCTCACAGATTGAAAGATTAGATGAAGAGGTCAAAAGAAACCACATATATACACCTGGAAGATATCATGCAAGTGTATGATTAGATTGCTGATCTCAAGGAAAGGGTACTTGCATTGTTGACAGTTTGTGCTGAGTTCAAGGTTATCAAGGAACAATACATGCCACATTTGAAGAGTTTGATGGAGACTTCATTTGATGATTTGATACATGCTAAAGTGATTGAAGAAGGCATAACATATGATTTCTCTTCTTGGTATTATTGCTTTCGCAATAAAGGACAGCTACTTGATAAGGTAGAAACAGATATGTCAAGAGTAAGGAGTTATTGTGACCAAATCACACATCACCCCATCATGATGGGGACCCCCTAGTTTTTTTATCACCTCAGAGCCAGTTACCCAATCAAGCTCTGTAAATGCAACATAGAGACTCCCTGGAGGTTAAGATTGAAGGGTTTGTTCAGATCATCATCATAAGTGCCTAGAGGTAAGTGTATTAAAGATATTGAGTTTATTAGCATCAAAGGCGCATTTTGTTTCTCATGCCACCCCTATTGAGCGCCTAGGGAGAATATGAGTTTAAAGTGATTGCTTGGAGATACTTCTGAGTTTGGCACCTTGTGTCACTTATACCATCTCAGGTGGCGCCTAGCAAAAGGAAGCCTCCAGTATTAAGCGCCTAGATTAGAAACCTTCAAGTGGTCAAAATTAAAACTTAAAGCATTAGGGCGCCTTGTATGCTCAAATTCATCTATTTGAGCGCCTTAGAATGTCTAAATTAGAAGGCCTTCATTGAGGTTTCTATCTCTTGATGGAGCATGAAGCAAAGCCTCTAGTATTGAGCGCCTAAGGTTAGAGGCTATTATTGGCCAAAACTCAAGGCAAGTTCTAGGTGTTCTTTGCCATTGGAACTATCCTCAATGGGCACCCAAAGCTTGAGGCGCCAACCTATGTTCGAAGTATCCCTTTTGAGCGCCCATTCTATATAGAGCAATTAAGATAATGGCGCCTTGAAGTAACTATTCCACTTTGGCGCCTATACTCAGAGATCACCATCATGAGCGCCCTATGTCAAAGTTTTCAAAATGGACAAGCTAAAGCTTCATGATTTTGGGCGTCTAAGGAGGGAATTGGTGATGGGTATCACTTGATGCGCCTAGATTCATATGGGAAAATGATAAAAATGATGAGCTTGGGGCACTCTTGGCCTTTTAGCCTCAATTTGGTGCCTAGGCAAGAATCTCTAGTAAGAGCGCCCAATATACATTGCAACACCTCAAGCGCTCCTTATACTTCCTTCTAACTCTTTGGCGCCCTTCATGTGGAAATTCAACCTTTCTGGCGCCTTGATGTTGGAACACCTTTGGATAGGGGTAATACAAGGCATGTAGGAGAATGTTGGCGCCCTTTGGAGTCTCTGAAATGAGAATGACTATGGGCACCCTAGAGTGCTTTGAAGTTTGAGATGGTGAGAGACAAGCACCTAAGGGGTTCAAAACAAACTTGAGAAAGAAGGCTACATTGTGAACTTTGAAGGATAGGATGTATAAAGTATGAAAAACAAGAAGGAAATTTGGGCACCTTGTATATGTTTGAAGAACCTCACAATGAGCGCCTTGATTAGTGGGAGGAGTATTGCATTTTGAAAGATGTCCAAAATGGAACTAGTTTGCAATTACAAAATTCTAAGAGGAAAAGCATGCAAAGAAGGCCTAGGCGCTCCTTGTTATCACTACTCCTTTATAAGTGCACCTAAGGTTCTTAAGGATAAGCTAGAATGAACAAAGAGGTCATTTTGAGCGCTTCAAAGGGATAAGGTTGAAAAGCCCACCTAGAGCGCCTTGAGAGGAGTGGAGCACAGAAGGTATATATGTTTGAGTTTGAATGTGAAGATAATTTCATGATAGGCGCTCCTTGCTTTCAGATTCATCCATGTTGATGCCTTGGCAAGACACCAATCTAAATCACCTTATGCATGCGCCTAAGAGGGATTCTCTAATGATTCAAGTTAAAGGAGAGTAAAAAGCAAATTTGGGCACCCTTGTGATTAGAATTCACTAGTTTGAGCACCTTGAATCTAGCATGGAAAGCCTTGAGAGCTAAGGCGCCCTTTCACTTCTAAACCATCTAAAATGAGCGCCCTAGAGAAGATCACTCAAACATATGAATAAACTTCATCAAGTATTAAGGAGCATCGTTTGTGTTTGAGGCGCTCTTTCATCCCTATGAAGACATAACTAAGAGCCTAGAGAAAGGACAATTCTAACTCCCCTCCAATTCAAGGGCCTGGAAGGAGTGAGGATCAAGCAACATGAGTACACAATTGGCGCCTTAAAAGGAAGTAAGTTACTTTGATTTTAAAGAAGATCCTATTCAAAGGCGCATTTCATGGCCTTTTATATCAAAATTGGTGCCCAAAAGGGGTTTTAAAATTTCGAAAAGTTTTAGAAAATTCCAAATAATGCATTAAATGCCAAAAGAGGCCGACCCCCTAGCTGGCCGACCAGCATTAAATACAACTGAAATCACTACATATAGAGGGCGCTGCACTTCATTTTAACATAGTTCTCATTGCAATTTCAAGAGGAGCGAATTTTCAAAAGGAGGAGCAGATTTTTAAGGTAGATCTGCATTGTGGAGACTGATTTTTGACATTTTACCCCTGATTTCTGCCATTTTAATACTGATTTTTATCATTAAATACAGAAATCTGCCTTTTCTAGACCAGAAAATTGATACAAGGTATGTTTCAATCACTTTTTACTTCATAAATTGCCTTTTATTTTGCAGATTGTCATGATTTTATCATCTAAAAATCAGGGGTATGAGGGTAAAATTTATCATTTCAAGTCACTTATTCAAGTCTTGTCTTGTAGATAGATGGGCATGACAGCGAAGGAGAGGCAAGTGATGATCAAGATGGATGCCAAGTCCAACATACCCGACTCTAAGCTCGAAACTCATTGGAAGAACGTGAGAGACACCAACATGGGACACACCAACTTGGAGGAGATGAAGGATTTCTTGCTCGCTATTACAAAGAATGAAGACATCAAGGCCATTGCGAAGAGTGGAATTGTACAGGCAGCATGCTTCCCACCACCTTACCTAGCACTGAGTTAGTGTTGGAATGTATTCAGCACTATGACAAATAGAAGAGACAAATTGTAGCTAAAGACGGGACTGTCCTAGCTTACCTGCAGAGAGAAGCCATCCAGGAGATGTTCAACATCTCAAACAAGAAAGCAGTGTTCATCTGTCCTACAACTGCCCAATGTACTTTTGAAGGCAACCCCAAGCATTACATGCAAGAAGTGAGGAAGAGGTGGATGACAGATTCATCAATCAAGATATACAACTCTAAAGATCCAAAGTTTCACAAGGCAGACTTTAAACAAGAGATAAGTTACTTCATCATGTTCTTGAATCGAGTAACAAGTAGGCCTCAATCATCTACTTTTGAAGGATGGATGTATACCTATTTTGATCATGTGTTTACAAAGAATAAGATGGTTGATTGGGCTGGTCTTATAAGTCATTGCCTCGATAAGCAGTTTGAAAGGTTTGATGAAACAAAATCATTCTTCATGACTTCCTATCTTGTTTACATCCTAGCAAGAAATGTGGTGTATAAAGGATTAACATCTAAAGGAGAAGTAGGTACAAAGTCTGGACAGATTCTTTCACATCAGTGTTACCCTCAGCTTCATTTGAAGAATATCAATCATTACAAGAGGTTCAATGATGCCTTCGCTATGTTAATAGTGAGAAAATTGAGAGGAGAACTGCATAGGAGACTAACAGGTGCTGCTAGAAACTTCATTGAACAGTATGGAAGGTACTACATCCAGTATGACAAGTTTACCTATATCAAAATTCAGGGCTTCACATCCTTTCCATACAGATTGCCTAGATATCCTACCAATAGGATGGTGTTGTTAGAAGTTTCAAGACAGTTGTTAGAATTCCATACGATGCAAAGGGCAAGGAAGAAAGCCGGGGTTCAGTTTCCTCTCCAGCTTGGCAGATATTATTCCTGTCCCTCACTTCAAGCAGCTGAACATTCAGAGGTTGAGCTTCAGGCATATCATCTACACCTTCATGACTTAAGGAGGGAGCACTTCGATCCACATGGAGCCATTAAGCAGTCATATTCTTCTTATCGGCATGTTGAGCAGCTTGAAGATCATTGGGCTAATGCCATTGATGATGATGATATCAGGATGCAAAAGTGTTCAAGGTTGAAATGGGATCTAGTGAGAGCTACTAAGGTGTTAAGGATTCCTGATCAGTTAGATGATGAAAGAACTCTTTCAGGTGATGAGTACAATAAGATCCGGAACCTGCCTTATGACATCAATTGGGATGATAGAGAAAGGGTTTGTGATGAAGAACTGATAGAGCCTATCATTGCTATCACTGAAGAACATGTAAAGGAGCAAGTACAAGCCTTGATAGATGAGGGAAAGAAACTCACTTACACTAAGATGGGAGAGATTGAGAAACAGGAACAGCATAGTGCACCCGGGAGGAGTTCGCGAAGTAAGGACAATGAAAAAGATTCAAGTCAAGCAAAGAAAAGAAAACAACTTGAATCTGCACGAGGAGAATCAAGCAAGAAAAAGAAAAGAATAAGTATTGAAACTGCTTCGTCTAGACAGCCGAGAGATACTCCACTAAATCAAGACATAGCAGTACAGGGTGTAGTTCCAGATACTCCATTTGAAAAAGTGCCTTCCAGTCCACATGATACTAAGATCATTGATGAAGCTAACATTGAAGACAAGGATGAAGCCAAAGAAGAATCATTGCCTATACAAGGAAAGCAAATACAACAGTTAAAGGATCTTTCATTATTGCCGGAGTGGCTACAGGATAGAATTAAGGAAAGTTGTGAGGTTGAGAAATATCCTCCTATTCTAGTTGAAGAGTTGCTTCTGGACATGTCTAATGAAAAACCAAAGAAGAAAGCAACTATTCTTTTAAAGATAACCAAAGATGAAGCAGGTGTAAGGAAAGTTCATGTAGCAGTTCCAAGGCTTGAAAAGAATATAGAAGATATAACACCTGAAGATTATGACATCAATACAGTTAACTTAGGTCCATTGACTAGAACACAAGTAGAAGAAGAACTTCAGGATTCAGTTGACAATGCTCGAGCTATCATAAGACAGGAAACAGAAGGCAGAATTAAAGCTAAGCAAAGGTGTCAAGCCTTGGAGCAGTATATTCAACACTTAGTTCATCCTATCCGTTAGCAAGAGAGAGTTTCTACACCTCCATCTCTTCTTCCTCCAGAAACATTTGTACATCTTGAGGAGTTGAAGTCTTCATCTCATAGGTTGAAAGATTGGATGAAAAGATCAAAGGAAACTACATATAAACACCTGGAAGATATCATGCAAGTTTATGATAAGATCACTGATCTCAAAGAAAGGGTACTTGCATTGTTGACAGTTTGTGCTGAGTTCAAGACTATCAAGGAACAATACATGCCACATTTGAAGAGCTTGATGGAGACTTCAGTTGATGATTTGATACATGCTAAAGTGATTGAAAAGGGCATGACATATGACTTCTCTTCTTGGTATTATTGCTTTCGCAATAAAGGATAGTTACTTGATAAAGTAGAAACAGATATGTCAAGAGTAAGGAGTGTATTTCAAAGAATTCAAGATGGAATACATGCATCCTTGATGAAGGTATGTAGTCCATTTGGAGAGATGACTCTTGATAATATGAAAGAACAAGTTCAAGCTTTTTACTTCTAGGAGGATGATGTTTCTGATGAGAAGCTTGATAGTATATTCTCACTTGCTGTCCACCTTGGCGTTAACAAGGCTAGAATGATTGATTGGGAGAAGACACTTGGTCTCTATTTAGATGATGTACTTGAAGCTGAGGGAACCACTGAAAATACGCCAAGTGTACCTTTTGATGATGTCAAACAGATAGTGTCTAGGTTCATTGAATGTCAAATTCTAGTGATGGATATTCACATGGAGACTCCTCATAGGCTAGTGATATGTCATCCTTATCTTCTTGGGAAACATGCCTTCATTGCCTCTTTCATATACTAAAAATAGGAGTTTGTTATAACTACTTGTGATGTGGCATGATCTGGTCCATTGGCTTTGCCGATCGATCTTGACCCTTCATACATTCTTGAGGTCTATAAAAGGGCTCCTTTTGCTCTCATTTGTACGATTGAAGACTCTGAAAATTGTTGCAAGAGCTCTCTGAAATAATATAAGACTCATTGTTTGGTGATTCTATATATGTTTCTAAGTGTTGCATGGTTTGGATCTCTTCAAGCGAATATTAAGATTAGATTAAGTTTTCTTTAAGTATATGTTAGTTGGTGGAAGGCTTCATTATTGTTTGTGGTGAAATCTTTATGTTCACACCATTTGTAGTTTGTGGCTTGCAAATTGCAGTGCATGGTTGGTCTGAACAAAATTGAGCTTAACTTTGATCTCTATGTTTGTTGAATACTTCATGAGCATAAGTGATTTAAACATCTTGTATAACCCTAGAAGATTGCATCAATCTTGTGTAGTTGTTTGATCTGGCAAAGCAAAATTTGGTTTGATTTCACTTGAACAGTAATTATCCCTTGCATCTAGGATTAAATTAGTTCTCACTACACCTTTCATCTTTTGCCTTTTCTTTTATCAATTTGGTTAGATTTAGGATCAAGTACTTCATTGCCATATCATACGTCATAAACTATAGTACTTAGATATTCCGGTGTCTACCCCTTTCATTGAATCAACAAGTTGTCGAACAATTGTGTAAGTCCCTTTGTGTTTACCAGCAAAATCATACTAAGTCATTGAGCTATCTCTCACGAAATCATCAAAAAAGGAACCTTGGAGTCATCTTGTTTGATCACTTCAATTAGCATTTGAGAGGCTTTGCTCAAGAGAGTTAAATACTCTGTATTTTACTCTATTGTTGACTTGTCGAAAAACAAACATCAACAGGAGTGTACTTCAAAGAATTCAAGATGGAATACATGCATCCTTGATGAAGATATGTAACCCATTTGGAGAGATGACTCTTGATAATATGAAAGAACAAGTTCAAGCTTTCTACTTCCAAGAGGATGATGTTTCTGATGAGAAGCTTGATAGTATATTCTCACTTGCTATCCACCTTAGCGCCAACAAAGCTAGGATGACTGATTGAGAGAAAACACTTGGCCTCTATGCAGATGATGTACTTGAAGCTGAAGGAACCACTAAGAATACGCCAAGTGTACCTTTTGATGATGTCAAGCAGATAGTGTCTAGATTCATTGAATCCCAAAATACTAGTGATGGTTATTCACATGGAGACTCCTCATAGGCTATTGATTTGTCATCCTTATCTTCTTGGGAAACGTGCCTTTGTTCCTTCTTTCATATACTAAAAATAGGAGTTTGTTGTAACTACTTGTGATGTGGCATGATCTGGTCCATTGGCTTTGCCAATCGATCTTGACCCTTCATACATTCTTGGGGTCTATATAAGGGCTCATTCTGCTCTCATTTGTACGATTGAAGACTCTGAAAATTGTTGCAAGAGCTCTCTAAAATAATATAAGACTCATTGTTTGGTGATTCTATATATGTTTCTAAGTGTTCCATGGTTTAGATCTCTTCAAGCGAATATTAAGATTAGATTAAGTTTTCTTTAAGTATATGTTAGTTGGTGAAAGGCTTTATTATTGTTTGTGGTGAAATCTTTATGTTCACACCATTTGTAGTTTGTGGTTTGCAAATTGCAGTGTATGGTTGGTCTGAACGAATTAAGCTTAACTTTGATCTTTATGTTTGTTGAGTTCTTCATGAACATAAGTGATTTAAACATCTTGTATAACCTTAGAAGATAGCATCAACCTTGTGTAGTTGTTTGATCTGGCGAAGCAAGAGTTGGTTTGATTTCCCCTGAGCAGTAATCATACCTGGCATCTAGGATTAGATTAGTTTTTACTAAACCTTTCATTTTTATTTTTTTTTTATCAATCCGATTAGAATTTAGGATCAAGTACTTCATTGCCATATCTTACGTCATAAGTTGTAGTACTTAGATACTTTGAATGCTTACCTTTTTCTTTTATTGAAACAACGAGTTGTCAAACAATTGTGTAAGTTGTGGAGGAATTCTTGTCCAGGCCAAGGGCACATTTTTCCCAATGTCATGGAATCTTGTTCCTTGGAATTATTCCTGAATTCCTTGTTTGCAAATTTCACTAAGTCCTGAAACTTTTACTTGTAGAATTCCTTCCTGACCATGGTCACACTTTTCCAGGGGTCATGGATTCTTCACCGTAGAATTCTTGATTTCCTAACTCATTGGGATTTCCCACTTCTCAGTCAGGACTTCAAGGACTTTGGCAAGAAATACCAAGTCCTAGTGCATTCAGGATTTTGGATTTAGAACTTTGGAACAGGAATTAGGATGGACCTTGGAATGGGACTCTGAACAGGAACTTTGAACAGGAGTCATGGATAGGAACTCTAGAACAGGATTCCTAGATAGGAACTCTTGGAACAGGATTCCTGGACAGGAACTTTGGAACAGGATTCCTGGATAGGAACTCTGGAACAGGATAGTCTATTCATCACGGAGTCTTATGCTCAGAGTGAGGGACTTAGACATTTCATATGGAATGATGGACTTATGCCATGGATTGGTCAGTTTTGATCAAGGAATGATAATTAGGGTTTCATTCATCCTCAGGAAAATCACTCTTTTCTTCACCACTTCAAGCACTCTTAATATTCCTTGTGAGCTAAGTGCTTGGAAATTCTTTCCTAGCTTCATTGATTCGAGCAAGAAACTGCAAGATCAAAGCAAAACTGAAACCAGGCCAAAAAAAGAGGGGGTCCCCATTTGCAATGGGGCGATGTGTGAAAACATCACAACATCTAGCGCCACCTTCTAACAAATGTTCCTGAACATTTCAAAGATAAAGATTCATTCCAAACCAAGAACGTTTTGGTAATCCCCTCTAACCTATCAGTTAGCTAGGAGATGCACTCGAAAGGGAAAAGAACAAAGGGTTGAATCAAAACACTTCATCTTTTGATCATTGTGGTGGGTACAGTGCTCAACAAATACATTGATTCTGCGAAGTATTCACATGATAAACAAGAATCATGGAGTCAAAACCTTCTGTGTACACCCACATGCTACATTGAACAAAAATGAGTACATGATTGAGGGATCAGAATCAAAGGCTTAGCACAACCATTCATAGCCAAAAGATCTAAGTGTGTGTGTTTGAGTTCATTCCGTCCTTCTGCAACCGAGATTGTCAAGGTTTACTTGTGTTAAGCTACGTAAAGATGCTCACCTTCTAAACTACCTTGGACACTGCCTCGCTACCAATAGGTGTCTATAGCCCCGATGAGGTTGTCTCTATGATTTCCTCAAGCATTGCTCTACTGCCAGCCGGGCGTCCATAGCCCCAGTAGAGATACTTGAATTCTCTAGCTGATTGAACATTTTCAAAATGGAATTAGGATTTTTTTTTATTTTGCAGAGTATTCTTTTGATAAATGCTTTTGAGCTTAGGAACTCTGGAACAGGATTCCTGGATAGGAACTCTTGGAACAAGATTCCTGGACAGGAACTTTGGAACAGGATTCCTGGATAGGAACTCTGGAACAGGATAGCTTATTCATCACGAAGTCTTATGCTCAGAGTGAGGGACTTAGACATTTCCTATGGAATGATGGACTTATGCCATGGATTGGTCAGTTTAGATCAAGGAATGATAATTAGGCTTTCATTCATCCTCAGGAATATCAATCTTTTCTTCACCACTTCAAGCACTCTTAATATTCCTTGTGAGCTAAGTGCCTGGAAATTTTTTCCTAGCTTCATGGATTCGAGCAAGAAACTGCAAGATCAAAGCAAAACTAAAACCAGGCCAAAAAAAAGAGGGGGTCCCCATTTGCAATGGGGCGATGTCTGAAAACGTCACAACATGTACCTGTTCTTCATGGTCTTCTTATTTAACTCTGTAATCAATGCACATCCTAAGAGTTCCATCTTTCTTTTTCACCAAGACCACTGATGATGCGAATGGGCTTTTGCTAGGCCTTATGTGACCCATCTCGAGAAGCTCTTTGATAGCCTTCTCAATTTCATCCTTGTATCTCTTTGGGTGCCTTTACGATGTAGTAATCACTAGCTTCGCACCCTCCTCCAACTCAATCACGTGCTCAATACCCCTATCAGGGGGTTTACCTGGCGGTATGTCACTAAACACTTTGGTGTGTTTAGTCAAGAGAGCCTGTATGTTAGGTGGATACTCCCACTTCTGTTGTTCTGAAACTGTAGGCATAACCATCACCTTTGTTGCCCACTGCACCTGATCACGTCGAATCAATCTCTCCATCCACTTGAGAGAAACCACTCTCAACCCACCATCTGAAATACCCCTGAGCACATGTCGAACTCCGTTCACCTCAAACTTCATCTCCATGGTCCTCAAGTTGAGTGTGAACTCTCCAATATCATGCAACCACTTCATACCCAACACAACATCCATATCACCCATGCTAAGAACATAAAACTCTGACTGGCAAGTATAGTTATTCAGCTAGGTGGCTAGATTGGGTATCCTCCTAGTACAGGTGAGTATTAATCCATTTGCTACCTTCACCTTAAATCTTTCAAATTCTTCAGTCTTCAACCCCCTCTTCGCAACCAAGCCCTCATCTATGAAGTTATGAGTGGCACCTGTGTCAAGTAGTGTAATACATCGTTGTCCACCCAATACTCCTCTTATCCTGAATGACCCTTCTCTCTAAATACTCGAGATATGGGTTGTAGGTAGGGTAGTCTCCTCATCCCTATCCGAGCCTCAGATGTAACATCTGTAACTGAATCATTATCTTTTGAGTGCTGCTCTAAATGTGTCTTTGACTCTACGGACTCATCTGCTGAGAAGTACTCCAACTGTTTTGCCTTTCCTTGGGCAGCACACTTGTGCTTAGGATCCCAAGGATCTTTGCAGTGAAAACAGAGCTTCTTCCTCCTGAGGTCATTCAACTGGTCATTGTCTAATCTGGAAGAACTCTTATGTTGTTGTCTAGAATCTCTGTGAAAATGTCTTCTATCCTTCATCCTCTTTATCTCTGTGTTTATCTACATGGTGCCTGTCACTATTTTGCCTGTCTCCGTTGTTCCTGTCACCCACACGCCTATCACCACCATTATCTGCTCTGTTTCTATCCCCAAAGTTATTCCTATTCCCTCCATTGTTATTATTATTATTGTTCTTGTTATTCCTGTTCTCTGGAGGTACCAATCGGCTAAGGGTTCGGTTCAGTTCTGCCTGTGACTCTCTGAAAGTCTCATCTATCTGCAAGAGTCCCCTCTCAATATTCTGTTGTCCCCTCGCCAATGAGTTGAGAATGTCCCTCAAGCTAGGTTCATCAACATCTCGATCTCCCATCTCCTCTAACTGTGTTGGAACCACCCCTGAAAAGGGATCTGTCCTCGGAACTTCGATGTCTTCCTCGCTGCAAATGACTACTGGTTGTTCCTCTCTGACTACAACCTCTGTATCTGTATCAAAGGGATATGTCTGCAGAACCTATAAATCTAGCCTCGACTTGTTCCTTCTGAGATAATACCTGCTAGTACCCAGCTGCATGTCTAAATCTGACCTCACAGGATGGCAGGATACACTGCTCTAATACCACTGTAATGTGTCGCACCTGTTGGTTCTTTTTAAAATCTTAATAGTGTTATTTTTATTAGAATGTGTTCTTTCAGACTAGACAGAAGATGCAAAAGGGGTTTTAGTTTTCTTGCAAATGTGTTGCTGGAGCATACAATATATAGCATATAATGCAAACCCAGAAAAGATACAATAGATATGAAGAAACTAACTGATACCCAGATCATGAATAGGCCAAAAATGAATTACTATTACATACCCATGTTCAGATTTGCAACTTAGTACATAAGCTGAGACTGGACCAGCAAGTGGGTATGGCTGGAAATGCCTCCAATCTCCATTACATGTTAAGGATTGTCAATACAAATGATATCAGCAATAACAAAGGCCCTGGACGCCTCAACACAACCCAAAATGAAGCTGCAAATAAAAAGGAATGGTGTTCTACAACACCCACGTCCCCTCATGGCATGGTACGGCCATGGCTAGAAATATACAGCAGCAATACACACTAAATAACCTATGTATGGTGCCAAAATCAGACTGCGCAATTGATACCAAGCTAGGCGACCAAGATAGAAGGGAAACAATGCATTGGATCTCACTCAAGAAGCCCACACAAGGAGTACGGCCTGGCTGAAGTAGTACGGCCAGCAACTGCTATGAAAAAATAGTCCAAACAAAGTAATATCGCCTTCAATCCTCCAACAAACTGATCTCCAAATCTGCTATGAAAAACACAATAAAAAATGCAAGAGAAATGCTAAGTTCTTCATCAAACCCTCATCACACAAACTCCATTGAAGCACACTTGTGAACACTGGATGCATTCACCTCTAATGGCACCTTTGGGTGATTTTCCACACCTGTAGAATGCCGTTACTCAGAGGTTTCTGTCTCCAAGAGCCTCTGGTTCAAATCTTCAAACCCTTCTCAAGAACAAACCCTAGTAGAGCTCAATAAGAGAAAATATCATAAGCATAGCATATCAAATAAACTCTTCTTTTCATCTTTTATTTCTCTCCTCAAGATGGGCGTTGGGATTAGTGAGGACATTTTATAATTTTAAATTCATTTTAATCCCCCTTGGGATGGGCTCCCATATCCTCCTTAAGTGACCTTTTAATATTTGTCTTTTTCTCCTAAGTCACTGCTTAATATTTATAAAGTCCCTTTATATAAATATTATAACTTTCGGACTTTAAAATAAATGCCCAGATGATGTCGGAATGCCATGATCTATAGCTCGCCGCAAAGGTCTCGACGAGACGAACACAAACCCACTCTGAAAATCCCGATCCAACACCAAACCCGAACTTACTAAAAATAGTAACAGCCAAGAGCAAACAGAGCTAACTCAAAGGGTGCCAATTGGATCCACTGACCTCAAACCATAACTCCACCGTAGACAAACACCTCCATGGCCAAACGAACCATAGTTCCCTAACCAAACTGCTAGTCCACGGGAACCCAATGATGGACTAACCATGTATCAAGAAGGGGACATTACATCATCGTCAGTTTTCATGTGCTGTTTAGCATCTTTGCTTAACAAGACCATGAGTCTATATGCATACGACGTGATATGACAATAATATTGTATGAATATCCTTGTTCTATTTTGGTTCCATTCACTATGACAACATGTGATTAACAAGTATTCACTGTAGCTTGTGAAAATTAGAGGATTATCCATGTACACAAATTATGAATTTTTGGCTGCAGCTTCAATGAACTCTGCTCTCCCTAATCTTTAGTGAGAATTAAAGCATTGACAGAACAATATAAAGATATAAGCATAGACAAGTGGCTTAGATTAACAATAACCCTGTGCTGAACCTCAGAGGACTTATTCCTTGAAGAACTGTTATGGAGTTATAATTCTAATAAACTCAGAGATGTGTATTTCAAGTACTCTGCTTAGGGGACAGGACTGAAATATGTGCTCAAAGATAGATCAATGCACTGACAAGATATCTTGAAGATTAGAGTAGAATCCAATTCTTCTTTTCAAATTTCTTCATGAATTGTTGAGTAAACAAGGTCTATATAGGTTGGCAATGAGGAGTTCTCAAATGAATGAGATAATGATAAGATGGCAATAGTAGTCAGCTGTATGACCTATAATAATAAAAGGACTCAGTCAGAATCTTAACCCTGCCAGAAGGTCTCTATAGTTGTAAGCTGGAGCATAGTAAGTCAGTATATGCATCATCAGTCACAGTACCAAACTAGGAATGAATAAGATAGAAGCTTTTGTGAACAAGTGTTACCACAGCAACATGTGAGAACAAACAACCTCTCCATTTATATAACTATTTCTGAATATGAGGAGATTGTAATGTAATTACAGGAGTAAATGAGCTTGTTTGAGTTCTTACAGAGACTTCAGAGTATCTTGTACCCTGAGCAAAACTTACACCCTGTTGTGCCCTATTAATAGGCATGCCAATTAGTGTAAGACTAAATATCACATCACTATCACTGAGTTTTAAGGAAGATTTTACTTCAGTCCTGAATTTAAATGACGGTAAAACTGCCTCAATTTTTATGAGGTCCTATAATGATAATCACAGTACAAATGGTTGACTTAAACTATAGTTGTACAATATGTAAGGACCAAGAGATTGTTGATGCAAAACACAGTAATAGCCCTAAACTGATTTCTATTGAATATGCTTTGTTCATGGGGCAGAACCTAAGGCAGCATAGACTGTACATGAGAGACATGTGGAGTAATAGCCTAACCCAAATATTGTGTAAAACAGAGGATAACTGAAGCCTTAATAGCACATTAAGAACAGTGGGGTAATGACATTGATAAGAGGGACGAATGGAAAAAATTAAGAGCTAACCCTATTGCTCAACTTATAAAATAATGGTTAAGTTAATGAATGGTACCCTACTACCCACCATAGTTACCAGGTTCAAAAAAATTGATTTGCTTGGGAGGTAAACAAAAATTTGGAGACACAGAATTTTCAAATAAAGTCAGTAAAATTCCTATAAGAATTGAGAAGTCCAGACTGAAATGGACAAGTCCAGCCAGTCCAAAAAATCCATATCCGGCTGGATTTGATTCAAAAATCCGAATTTGGTAACTAGGGTACCCACCATTTGAACTCATCAAGCATAAGTGAGCTTCGCATATAAATGTTAGTTCTAACTTCTAAGGGAAGCCAACATTCTTATGGCCTTCATGAAATGATTCCTTCCTTTAAAACATACAAGAATGATGAGAAAATGTAACTGATCTAGAGGGAATCAAAACAGGTTTGTTTTTAAGTAGCTACAAAAAAGGACAGTGGCAATTTTAAAGTCAGAAAAACAGCAGTAAGTCCCTTTGCCTTTACTAGAAGACATGCTAAGATCAACTAGGAATCATGGACATGCTAAAAGACTTGTGAGAAATAAGCAGTGATAATTTGTTGCCTGAGATATCTTATTATAGGAGACTCTTATGTTGAGAAAATGATTATTTGGAATGGAAGAAATTGGGTAGAATTAGTAAAATTGAGTACCTTTGGAAGGTTAGATTTAAAAGAAACTTAAGCTATAGATGCCCAAATACAAATAGTTGATGAGAATGTAATATGCAATAAAATTGCTTCAAATCCCCTTTAAATTCTTTCATTTAAGAACGTAAAATAGAGTTTCGAGAGCCTCATACTGGGAGAATAGAATATATGTCTATAGGATAGGATCAATGATATATATCATATTCCTAAATTAAAATCCCTTCAATATGTTCCATTTAGCCTCATACTAGTAGAATGGAATAAGTATCTATAGAACAGTAGAATCAATTATTTATATATATTCCTGTAATAAATTTTAGATGATGATTAATCATGATTAGAATTAGAGGTTTCTGCTAGAATTAAGTTTTAGTCATTTTGTTAGTTGACAATAAGTTATATAACCCTTGAATATTGCTTTAAAAAGATTTTAAAAATGATTTTCTAGCGTAATACACATGGAATTTTTTAGTAAAAATAAACAATTTTCAGGACAAAAAGATAATCTTAAATTTTGAAAGAAGAAAAATAATGATCCACAATGAACACCAAATTTGGTTTTTGGTTTTTTTTTTCTAAGCAAGTGTTTTAGATAGCAATATTCAGAAAAGTTGCCTTGCACTGGGCCTTTATAAAATGTCAATGGGTCACTATTACACGTAATTCTTTGACCTTTGGCACACACTTCAGGATGGTCATAGTTGTAACCCTTAGAAATTTTAACAAGCAATTTCAGTGAACTTGTGAACAGTCTTTGGCCATTTTTAGTTTACTGTACTTCAAATTTGTGGATTGGGGATTTTAACCATTTTCAGTTTACCCTCTTGCTTTATTTATTTGCTTCTGCTTTTGTATTTTTGTGTCTAGTTACTTCCATATACTAGGGACTTCTACACTAATTCCTCTCTATCTGCATAAATATATAATTTAATTTTATGAGTATACCTAATTTAATGTACTTGAGAATTATATTTAAGCAATTCTAAAGGGAATTAAGATCTTTTGTTCCAAAACTTCAATAAAACAGCTAGAGGGTCTCATAAAGAACAATACTTCAAATTTGATGGAAACTAAGCATAGTGACAATAATTTAAGTTTAAACATGAATAACTAAAAATATAATAATTTGGACTAAAATAGGACAAAGAAATTCTAATAATGATGGAGAATTTAAAATTATATATAAACAAAAAAAAAATAGCACCTTAGATTTTAAAAATTAATAAATAAGATAATTAAATTTGTTTGGAAACGATATTAACAAAATTGCTGGAGAGTTTTATGAAAACAAGACAAGGAAATTGTAGTAATAATTACAAAAATCTCCCAAAACAGCAGCTCCAAGATTTCAAAATGGTTTCTGCCACTGAAACATCAAGATACCTAAAGTAGCAGATTGTGTGGCAGCAGCAAAGGCTCTAGAACTAGGTCTAGCATTGACAGGTTCTAGAGACGGGGCTTCTAATATTGAGAGTGGTCTATCTTCCATTGCCCGATCAGAGTTAGATCCCACTCTGGAGATGCCCAAGGCACTAGTGGCCCCAATTATGCCTTACAAAGAGGATTTGAAAGGACTTATTCAAGAAGAATCTGCTTTGAACTATTCTATAAATCTAAGTTACTGATTCTTGCCTAGGGACTCCTGGATACCGGTCCGGTTCGGCCCCAGTCCGGATCCTGGTCCGGTCCTCTAGGGGATTCGGCCAAGGTCCCGCATTCGGACTGTGAGTCCGTCCGAGACAAACCCGAGTGAACCTGGGGAGAACCCAAAACACATTTCTGGGACCCGTCACCAAACCGCAGCTTTTTTCACTTTTTTTTTAAGTTTTTTTTTGCATTTTTTTATTATTTTATGTGATTTGACTCTCACTTGAGTGCACCCTAAAAGCCTCATTTGAAGGCATTTATTATATATGAGTTTTGAAGGTAAGTCTTGAACCTTTCCAGTCCAAACACTACTTTGATTTTTGAATCTAATCTTCTGAAAACAAGCTACTACATAATTTTTCAAAAGCCCCTATAACTACTATTGAATAAAAGGAACTATCACTTTAATAGTATATGGTATACACACACATGCTTGTATCCTATGAATTATAACAGGCTAAATAGTAAATTACTAAATAACAATATCAGATACAGAAAACAATTAAAGGAAATAAACCTTGTGCACTACAACAAAAGCATCTTGCACAGGTGTCATATCTTCATTTGGTATCCGCCCTGTAGCAATCTCCCACAACACAATGCCAAAGTTGTAGACATCAACCTTCCTCTTGTATGTCTTGTGGCTGATCATTTCAGGTGCCATCAAGCGATATGTGCCTAGATCTTCATTCAAATAATCACAGATCACTTCCTCACAAGCTATACCAAAGTCCACTAGCACATGTCTTCTGTAAATAACAGATTCTCTGACTTCAAGTCTCGGTGGATCACCCCTTGTGAGTGCAAATATTCCATACCTCGAGCGATATGCAAAGCCATGGATACAAATTTCCAGGGTCCCTCTTATGCAAAAAGGATCTCAGAGAACCTCCTGATAAGTATTTTGTAATTACTAAAAGCTTACCAATCAACATTTTGGCCATGTATATTGTGATGGCTGATTGTTGACATTTGACATTCGTGTTTAACTAATTGACATTGTAGTGTTTTTAATTTTTAATACTATGGAGGTTTTGTTTATTATATGATCATATTCACGATGCTATGGTATTCTGAACTTAATTACTGCTGCAAATATGAATATATTTCTGATTTTTATATGTTTTTGTATGGACGAACCCAAAACGAACCCACACCCCAAATTTTTTTTAATCGAATCCGCGAACCGAACCCCCGAACCAGAACCAGTACTAGGATCAGTAACTTAGCTGTAAATGTAATGTCCCCTTTTTTGGAGTGATCACCTCATAATGACCTAAAGGGTCAATTTTCACATTTTGCTAATTTTGCAAGATAATTTGAATGTGGGAATTGATTCAACATATTTTTGTGATGACTTTGGCAAAGTCAACTTAGGTCAAATAATTTGCCCTAGAAGAAAGCAACCCAATTGGAGAATAAGAGATGAAGGAAAAATGAAGAAAAACGTAGAAATCATCTTTGGAATAAATGAAGGATAATTCATAATACCTTTCTCTAAGGAAGACGACTTGATTGGAGGGCAAAATATGTTTTATCAATTATTAAGGGTTCACCCTTGGAGAAGGGAAAATTAGAAAATAATTGGTATGGGCGCCAAAAAAAGGAGAGAGGAATCAAAGGAGAAAATACACCTTGTGGGTCAACTAAAACAAATCTTTAAATTGCTTGTTTGAGCACCACACATAGCCTAAGTAAGGTTAGCCAAGATGAAGACAATTAAATGTGTTAAAGATGGGTCGGCCAAAGTATGAAGAAATAAGGACAAACCTTTAATTGAGCACCAATCTTTGCCTAAAAGAGGGTCAGCCCTCTTGAGAAAAGAAATAATAAAATAAAAAGGTGTTTTCTAGCCTATGTCGGCCATCTTGGAGAGGTCAATGAAAACATGTATAAATATAAGAAGATTTGGATCATTCAAGGCATCGTTCATCATATAATTTTTATTCCCTTTGGGCTGCAATTTGTTTGCATCATATTCCAAGGACGAAAAGCCCTTGAGAATATAAGGTGGATTGGATGAAAACCCAATCTCATCTTGGAGGTGGATTCATACGGAGTTCACAATTGCACTTCATTGGAGATTCACGGAAAGAAGAGTAGATTTGTAAATCAAATTTCTAGATCAGACTTGGGACAGCGGATTTGTGGTGTTTATGTGACATTGGAGCTAGGGTTTTGCCCTAGATTGATGTGCCATATTTGGAGGCTTTGAATATTCAAGTTATATCACTTTGGAGCTGTATCATCATTTGGAGGAGAATTCTAATTATCTTTGGAGCAGCATTTTAACAACTTTTGGAGCAGAATTCTGGAGCAGCATTGCAAACCCTTTGAGCAGACCTGATTGCCACTTTATAGCAGCATTTCATGGTGGTTTTATGTCACATTGTATTAGGATTTAAGTTTTAACCCTAAACATGGAGCACCATCTTGTGAAGGGCGATTTTGCTTGTTGGAGGCTACTTTCTCATTGATTAGGGCTTCCAAACCCTAACCATAGCAGCAGACCTGTGCACCAGCAGTTTGGAGGTTTGTGGAGAATCTTTTATCATCAATTTTGGTATGCAAATGCCAAAAACATTTGATTAAGTTGGAATTGTAGTGGCAACAATCCAACTTTGTTTGGGCATGTTTGAGCCCTAGAACTTGGTGTAATTTCCGTTTCAATATACCCAGATTTGGAGCAGCAGACTTGCATACTTAGAAATCAGTTTGGTTTGTCATTTGTTGGCTCATGAATGATTGATGTTTGTAATTGCAATCATGGCTAATAACTAAGTACTTGTTTAGCATATTTTGTGGATGTTTGGCACATGTTTTATTGGCTGTTCATAAGTGTGCATATTCAGAAAATAGAATCAGATTTCAGACTTAGGGTTAGGGCAGAAAATTGGATCAAGAAGTGCAGAAATTCAGACCAGAATCTAGGGTTTGAGCAGAAAGCAAAAATGCAAAAATTTAGGGCAGAATTCAAAGTTTGAATTTCAGAATTTTAGGGTAATATCCATTTGGGATATTACAGTAAATTAATCCCCATTTAAAACAACGCTTCTTCTTGAAGCTACGGTGGACAAAAAAGATGCAGAGCAGTTGGATGGAAAGTCTCTGGACTCTCAGATGCGGCACCAAAACATTATTCTTCATACGAGCATGCATTCCATTCTTTCTTTGGCAAAAGAATTGTTGTATGAAGAAGAAAAATTCTCCATGCGAGATTTAATATGTAAGTTTAGTGCTTTGTGCCCTAGTCTTGCTTCTCTACATGCTTGGATTTCTACTTAATGGAGTGTCAAATTAAAAATTCGATAGAAGTATACCCGTGTGCTCAAGGATTTTTCATGCTACTCTGAATCACTAAAAGAGAGATCTTTTATTTTGACAAATGGACCCTCGTCTTGGGATAAGCACATTTTAAGGGTAAAGCCTTGATCTTTGGGCTTCAACCCATTAATAGAATCGTTTTATATTATGCTAGTTTGGGTCCATTTGCCTAATCTTCCATTGCAATATTAGGTAGATGCTTGTTTTGAAGGTATAGGTAATATCTTAGGTAGATTCATGGCTTTGGACCCAAAAATGGATGGTCTTGCTCATTCTACCTCTGCAAGGATTTTGGTAGAGTTGTATATAACCAAATGACTGTCAGATGAAATTTGGTTGAAAGTGGAGAATAGGATATGGAAGTAAGTATTAGACTATAAGAATGTATCTTTTCGCTGTAGGAAATGTTTTCAAGTAGGACATCTAGGTTCTAAGTGTAAGACTACTAAAACTGCTAAACCAGCTACATGGTGGAAAGGTTCTAACAATGCTCATCTAACAATTAAAAGTGTGGCCCCTTTACACTCTATAGACTTTGATGATTCCTCATCGCCCTCTTCCATGCCTCTAGCTGGCAATCCTTCACCCCAAATTCATACTGATGTAGCAAGTAAGAAGGCTATGCCTCCCCCCTTACCACCTCAATTCTCGGATGTTGTTGGCTCCAACAAAGGATAACAAGGTCTCAGTTGATAAGGGTAAGGCTGGGCACCAAATTTTTAGGGAAGGAGAAGAAAAGACTAAAATTTTCAGCTAAATGAATTCATTCTAGGCAGAAAAAGGCACAGAGAAGGAGCATTTCATAACAAAGATTCCCATCCCTTATCGAATCCAAAGCAGAATAGAATTTGGTTAGAAGTCTTAAACTCAAAGGAGGAATGGGGTGAGGCGCCTACATCTCAGATTCAGTATTGGATTCTATCAATCAATCTCTATCTTCTTTGCCTTAGTCCTTGGATAATGAGATGGAGGAGGACACAAAAGGATGGATGGAAGTGAATGACAAAAAGCGTACTATTAAATCTCAAAATGTGGGGCATATGGTTCTAAGATTTCAAAGCAAAAAAGAGAAATCTTAATATGAAGAGTAAATCTTATATCTGCATACTACATCTGGTTTAGATGGATCATGTTGTTGTTGGGAAAGGGCACCATTACTAGAACCCTTATATTTCATCAATAAAAAATAATGACAGAAATTTAAAATTACACAAATAAAAAACTTATCAATTAAGATTTAAAAATTTAAAAAATCACATGTATTTTAAACAAAATTAACAAAATAAAAAAGTCTCTTAAACTTCATATAACCTAGAGAATTAACCAAGAATTAAACTTCAAATTCCTTTTATTTTGAAAAAGAACCATATAATCATACCAAGAAAAACCTTAAAAACTATTTTAAGCATTAATCACTCTTACATCCATTCTATTTCTATAGAATTTGTAGAAATGTACATGAATGTATACCCTACAAACTAGGTAGATGTACGCAGAAATTGTAATAGTAATGAAATGCACATAAATATATGAATGTATACATTACAAAATAGAACAAGGAAATCATAGTGATAATGACAGAAACTTAAAATTACACATAAATAAAAAATTTATCAACTAAGATTTTAAAATTAAAAAAATCACATCCATTTTATTTAAACAAAAGTAACAAAATAAAAAATACTTATCTCCTAGACTGCTCCCTTTGCAGACTCATTTGCATATTCTTGAGAAATTCATATATCCTGGAAAATTAACGAAGAATTAAACTTTAAATTCCTTTTATTTTGAAAAAGAACCATAAAATCATGTAGAAAATTAAATCCTAAAAACCCTCCTTCAGTCCTGCTTGCTTTCTTTCTTAAATATCAATCTCTTACATTCGTTTTATCTCTATAGAATTCATAGAAGTGTACATGAATGTATATTGTATACTCTACAGGTAAAATGTATGCAGAAATCGTAGTAATAATGAAATGTGCATAAATGTATGAATGTATAACCTGCCAAACAGGACAAAGAAATTGTAGTAATAATGGCATAAATTTAAACTTATGCATAAATAAAAAATTTATCAATTAAGATATATAAAATTTAAAAGATCACATCCATTTTTAACAAAATTAACTAAATAAAAAAAATATTTATATCCTACTGCTTTCTTTACAGATTCATTTGCAGCCTCTTAAAATTTATATAACCTGGAAAATTAACTAAGAATTAAACCTCAAATTCTTTTTATTTTAAAAAAAGCCATAAAATTATGAAGAAAATTAAACTCGGAAAATTTTCTTAAACATCACTTGCTCTTACATTCATTCTATTTCTATAAAATTAATAGGAAATGTACATAAATATATACTTTGTAAACCAGATAAAATATAATAATTGTAATAATAGAATATACATGAATGTATGAATGTATACCCTATAAAATAGGACAATAAAATTGTAATAAGAACAGAAATTTAAATTTACATAAATAAAAAAACTTACCAATTAAAATCTAAAAATTAAAAAATACATCTATTTTAAACAAAATTAACAAAATAAAAATACTTATCTTCTATTACTCCATTTGCAAACTCATTTGCAGCCTGTTGAAATTCATATAATCCAGAGAGCTAACCAGGGATTATAGCTCAAATTCCTTTTATTTTGAAAAAGAACCATAAAATCACAGAAAATTAAACCCTGAAAAGCTGCAATCACTCTTAACAGTCATTTTATTTCTATAGAATTCACTGAAATGTACATGAATGAATGTATACCTTAAAAATTATGGCGGTTGGGAAAAATTCATCGGTACAGCTGTATATTTGCTTTTTCAAGTAGTATTTGAAATTTTGAATTATGTTTGATCCTCGCAACAATTGGGTAGAGTAAAAAGCATGCAACCTTTATTTATTTATTTTTAATTTTTTCCTCGAGAATTTTAATAGTTTTTAAGATAAGAACGATTTGTTAAAGGAAATGTTTTAAGGAGATTCAAATAGCCCATAATTTTTTTTTTAAAAAGCTATTATGTAACACAAATTTGCATAACTAGCAATGACACCTTGGTGTGCAATGGGTACGTAGAAGAGTAGTGGAAGTTGAATTGCCACATCTTAAAGAATGATGATTGTCTTGTATTCCTATGGTTCATGTTGTTTTTTGTTTTTTCAAGTGTCATGAATTAATTTGTAATATAATCTTAATGGATTTCAAGATCCCTATGTTTTTCTTAGTAGCTACGTCAAATGTGTGAGCTTTCATGTTTGGTGTGTAGTCTCTATTTGCATGCATCCCCTTTCTAGATTCTTGTTCATGCACTACACTTGGGTTCACTTGCATTATATTAGTCATCACCTACATTTAATAGGCATTGTGTTGCAAATATAAGCATGACCACCACCTACATCATGTTTGAATTTGTTATCTAGCCTACCATTCTGTATCCTCTAATGGGGACATCACATAATGCAAAGATCAATCAAACTTAATGACCCTAATTAGTTTTATAATTTCACACCTTTGCATAATTTGGAGGTCAAATGGATGAAAATTAAATCTAGGCAGGGTATAATTTTAGATTGAGAATTCGTAATTATTTAAAAATATAAAATTTTGAGGTAAAAGCTTTTTGATTTGTTTGAATTTGCAGATGATATGGGAATGATCTTGAGACCTAAAAAATGGTGTACATTCTATGTCTAGTTCCCTTTACAAAAGTTTTGTCAAAGCAAGATTGAACACAACGTGCTCCCATCATGCAAATTTACGCAATTCTCTTAAAAAGGCATTTTTACTCAATATTGTTGACCCCTTCATGCTTAGATACATTGGCGAGATTGTTCAATTTAATTTCTCATATTTCAGACCGAGTGAATAGGTGGTGAAAGGAGCGGGGTACCATGCATGATATGTTGGTTATAAATGAGAAACATATATATATCCCCTCTCTCTCCAATAATTTAGTACTACATTCATTTGTGACATTTATGTTTGCAAAAGAAAAATTGATTTGACGCTGCCAACTATTCATGGAGTCATATCACTTTGTCAAATGAATAAGCTTTATGTAGCCATAAAGTGGAACATAGAGAGAGAAGTATATTGAGAGAGAGGGAGAAGGATATATAGAGAGGGGAAGAAATGGAGAGAGAGGGAGAGAGATATATATATATATAGAGAGAGAGAGAGAGAGATGTTAAGCAGTACAAAGGGCGAGAGGTACATAGAGAGATATAGAGAGATAGAGATATAGATAAAGGTAGAGAGAAAGAGAGAAGGGTAGAGAGAGTGAGAGATGATGGGAGAGAAAGGGGTGAAGAGAGAAGCGATATAGGTAGAGAGAAGGAGGGAGAGAAGGGATATCTTTGCAGAATAAAAGTTTAGCTCGACGGGTATGGAATTGAAGCCTATGGGATTGGAGGAGGAAGGCTTTGCTTCCACTCTAGTTTATGACTGGGTAACATGGACAAAATCTAGTTGAGTTGTGAAGTTAGGGTTCTGTAGGAATTTTATGGAGATGTGGGGGCAAAGTTTTATCTAATTTACATGTTCATCATCATTGTTAGTGGCTAGAAGTTGGCAGTGAAAGAGATCTACTATGGTGTGTGCTTTCCTTCTTTAGTGGGTCATTATAGAGGTTGGTCTACAAATGATGTGAAGCCCTGGGTGGAAGAGGTGGTTGATGCTAGTCATGCTTTCCTTGTAGATTGAGAGTGTTTGGGGATAGATTAAGGTATTGCTTGTTTATATCTTGGTCTATGAACATGTGTCTAGTCAAGAGCCCTAATTTTTGTAATGGGTTTCATATGGATGTAATTTCAATCCATATTGTGTGAAATTGACTTGACATGTTTTGTGATCTAAATATTGGTTCATCTTACCTTGTGCAATAATTAGACTTGCATTATTGATGCACACCTTTGAGGAGCTATGCAAATTTATATGTGTTCCTTTAGTGATGTTGCAAAATGAGGAATAAAAACTCTTGATTTTAGATTTTGGATGTGTTAAAGATGAATTAGGGTTTTATCTTTTTACTATTATTTAAAGTATAATATAATAATAAATATAATTATAGTATAGATTTTATATATAAAATAAATATATAATTACATTAAAAAGATATTTAAATATACAATTATATTATATTATATCATATTTATAATATATTTAATAATTTAAATTATATAATATATGTATATAATAACAATATAGATTTTGACAAAAAAAAAAATGAAGGGTATTTCGTGAATAAGAAAGGTTTGAATTAAGAGACATTATGTTTTTCATGAATACATAACATATTTTAAAATACCATGTTTTGGTGTATTAAAATTAGAACATGTAACATCACTATCCACAATGCTCAAGATTTAACATTAAACATGTATCATAATCAAATGAATAGTTAACAAAATGAATGAGCTATTCATATTTTAACCAAAGAAACATAATATTTTCACCATTTAAGCATGTTAATCTAATCATGATATAACAAAGCTTACATTATAGTAATCATTTACAATCTTTAGTGAATAACCATCACTAATCAAATACAATATATGCACAAGGCATCATAAATCAATTTATACGGGTCATTCCACAATAATGGGTTACACTTTTTGGCCAAACTTGACATTGAAATCAACATTTTGAACTAAATCTTGCACCTATAGCTGCTAAACCATTAGGAATTTGAAGATGATGCAAACTAGTGATTTGTGAGATTTTGTTTGTAGATTCTAAATATAATTTTTTTAAAAAAATTAGAGTTAAATTGTAAATTTTTTTGCGTATCCTTTGATAACTAGTTTTTAATAGTAAACAACATTTTTTAAAGTGATGTGCATTCTGTAGCACATAACCTTTTTTCTACAAAGGATAAAATTTTGATTATTTTGAATTTAGACTGGTAACACCGATATATAGGGTATGCATTTGGTTTTATAATGTTTTGTTAAATATTTTTTTAATTAAGTTTTGAAGTCAAACCAATTATAATTTAGACATGTGCGTATTCCATAAAATATAATTTTTTTATATGTATCGAAATTTTAAAAAAAATTATTGAAACAAGGACATCAATACCGAAGGCATAGATATTTTTCAGAATTTTGTTTCACTAATTTACTAATTTTCCATGTGTGTAGAACAGAGAACTTGATGTTTGGTGAAAAACCTACATTCACAAGAAATAAAAAATAAATATAATAATCAAATTAAATATATTTAAAATTATACTTTTTGGGAAGCTTATAATAAGGACTACATACTTACAAAATATAAATTTTAAATGAATTCATTTGATCACCCTAAAGGTAAATCAAAAGTGGTTTTTTCTCAGTATTTTGATAGGTGTAGAGGAGACTCCATTATAGGTATGGTTTAAAACTAGCGGGATTCTATCCAAGGGGGTTTGAATCTAAGGGGGTTTGATCAAACCCTCTTCAATTAAAATCCTTTAAATGAAACTTTTCAAGGCTTGAATCATTATATTTTCTAAAAATATGTGATTTCAGCAAAAATTAGGATGTCCCAGAAAGTGTAATCCATTATTGTGGCAGCACCCATACATTGCTATTACCATTTTTTGACCATAGCTCAAAAATTGGTTGAGCAGATGTAACATTATCATTTTTGAGCAAGGTTTGATTTACTTTTGTTATGAGTTAGTTGCATAGTTGTTATGCTTCAGTGTTAAATACAGTTCAGTTGTTTCAAAAGGAGTAAAAGAAAATTTTTAAGTTATTGCAATTAGTGAATATTTGATGTCTTGACTAGATGAAAACAATGATCAGTTGTCATGATAATCCAACAGTCCAAACAGGACTGTCAAATCATCATGACAAGTGAATGTCTATGTCAAGAAATCAAACAATCAATGAGAGACAGTTGATCTAACTTTCTGTATCTTTCAAAAGTTATGAGACAATTTGATTATTCAAGTGATCATATTTCAGTGTGAAAGAAAGGTATTCATTTGAACTGTCATTTCATAACACATGTGGGACATACATCAGTTTCAATTACTCTATCCTATGCATTGATTGAAAAAGAAACATTACATAAATCAAGTGCATAAGGTAAATTAACTGATCATATTTTTAAAAAATATTTAAATGTGTCCCACACAAGCCGTGGGAGTGACTAAACTGAGCAATGTAGACATATGCAAGCTATAGATCTAATGATAAAAGGAAATAGAAAGAACACATGAGAATATTAAATATCCATCATTGCCTGAAAAGCAAGTTTGATGTCGTTTGTTGATGGTTGATCTTCATATCTTCATCTTCAGCTCCAGTCATATCAAGTGAACCTGCAAAAAATTTGGGAACTTGTCCTGTAAGAGCTCTGGATATTTAACACTATCATATGCTTTTATCAAACAGACATATCAACTTGCCACATCATGCATTTCATATGAAAGAATAAATCAAAACATCATGAGGAAGATCAATCAACTCCATAAGGTATGTTTTTATGCTAACTTGTTTGTTCATTGTGCAGGTATAGGAAAAGTAATGTTGCTGATTGGAAGACATTAAAATATGTGGGGAAAATGTGGCTCCCACAAGGGTTGAGCCCAACATGTTTCCCTTTTCTATTCATTTGAAAAGGATATCAGGATGAAAGACAGGATGCATTATTTAAGATATATCATGCATCATAAAATCAATTTGCCAATATGCAAAATTCAGAAATGCGGCTATGAAAAGGTACTTTTCTTTATTTCTACTATCATTGGAATGTCTTATTGATGTCATATTTCGTGCTACAGTCAAGCATTGTAAGATTAGACATTAAGAGGTCATGGAACATACAAAATGTAATGAAGAATCAGATGAATGGATCTTTGTCATGGTTGTCATAAGTAAATCAGATAACAACATTACAAGGACAAACTTGTGTTAAGTAAAAAATCAGTTGAAATAGAGTACAAAAACTATCATCAGAATGATTAAATAATGAAGTACAGTGTCAGGCTACAAGAGCCATTATGACATTACAGGCTGTCAATTACATTCCAACATGTGAAAGGGTACAGTGTTCATGTCTCAGAAAAGTATAAACAATGGAGCATATCATATCAAGGTTCAGGGCCTCAGTGATAGTTCAATATTTAGAACTTAACATCACTTTGATTCATAAATGAAATAGGATAAATTGTCTAGACAATATCAGAAAATGATATAAGAGCATGTGCCAACCAAATTCCATGTACGAGACAAGAAGAGATGTACAGCTACAGTACATATACATGATGTTCATACTTCAGCCAGTGAGGTAAAGGAGCTTCCATCATTAAAAAATGATCAAAATGAAGGTGCATTCGATGTAATACAATGGAAATACACAGCAAGTCCTTTATCACATGTCACAATTGAATAGGATCATGTCCAGTATATCTAGAGGCAATTATATTTACCAACTATGTTCATAGCTTTTTGAAGCAATGCTTTATACAACTGTGAACTAGAATGCAATAGAAAATATGTCGTGTCATAGTTCAATACGATCTCACCAGGAAAGAGTAGCTATTGAGAGAATCAAAGGAGAGTGTTTATATATTTATCTCAATTCATTTTTTAAGAAACTATGTCACAATGTGAATGTGTTACAACAAAGAAGAGTAGAAGATTCTAGTGTACATCACATGGCACTCAGGAATGCAAGTCTAGTTGCGACCCCAATGGGAAAAATATACAGAGTAGACAAGAGGCTCTCTTCATCCAGAACCAAGACAAAACACAGAGAAGAAATCATAGCAAGTTCAGAATGACCCTGATCTCTCCACTCTAACAAGGGAGGAATGATGCCTTCAATGTTTCCATGAACTCATATGAGAAAGGAAGGGAGCAACATAGTCATCGAATGATAGAAAGCTTCATTGAAAATAGTGTCATGATAGAGTGTATTTGGAACAACAAAACCCATTTTTATGATGTAGAGTAATGCAGAGAACATGGCTATGACAAAAACAACAAAATGACTCTACAGATAAGCTCATTATGGTCTCAGAGCCGCAGGGATAAGGGGGAAACACGGGCAAATATGAGACCATTTTTTGTACTTTCAAAGTCATAACCAGAGATAGAAGGTTTCCAGCTTACAGAATGAAAGTGATGCTCAAAGAGACACATATGTGGCTGCAACCCAAATAGAGAAGTATGTAGAAATAATAAATAGGAAAGATAAAGGATCTCAAAATGCTTACATCACAGTGTTTTTGTGGAACAATAAATTTCATTACAGAACAGTAAGATGTCATCAACACATCGTGCATGAACGGTGTTGCTACGGAGCCCAGATGCCAAAAGAAAATCATTTTTTTTGTCATACCCACATGAATAGAAAGCCACGGCCTGAGATTATAAAGGGTTTCCCTTGTTCACATTTACAAAATGCTAAGAATGCAAGTTGACTTTCCAGCGTCTTAAAGAGCTCATTTGAGCCATATTAATGGAGAATATTAATGGAAGTATACAGAGATTTCATGTCTAGAACTTTACCTTGGAAAATGGATACTCAGAATAGCATATCCGCAGGCTCGCACATGTAGAGTTTTTTTTCCTCATAGAAGTGACTTCCATACGTAGGGTTTCAACAAAATACAGAGATGAAAAGAAACACAGGTGCAGGCTTCATAATAGAATAAACCTTCAGAATACATGGCTGCGGCCCTAATATACCCAGAAACGGTGAAAATGCATCAAATATAAAGCTTTAGATACAGAAGAATGTGCATTCACATTCCTGAACCATGTTTTCCTAGCTATTAAGAAATGATACAAAGACATGTTTGAAATCTTACCTTTTCTTCCTTCTGAGTGAAGAAGTATATGCCGGTGGGTTGCAGATTTTGCCCTTTTTGGATCTCAAGCGAGCTCTTCAAATAGCCATGTCAGCCTTGATACAAAGGGCCAGAAGGAAAAAGTGCATACAAAAAGTGAAGTTTCATTAGGAAATATAGTATGGCCTCAGCCAAAGAGCACAAACCAGTAATAAATGGATATGATGGTTAGAGATGTGTCATGGGGTCTTTACCTTGTGTTCCTAGTTAGAATCCTTTGAATGTGCACTCAGAAGCAGCATAGATGCCTGAGTTGCAGGTGAAAACCCTAGTTCACATTGGCGGCCGATGTGTAGAGCAAAGCCTCCAAATTTGTCAAATACAAATGGCCTGAAAAGTTAGGGCTTGAGTCTTTTGCCTTTAGGGTTTCAAAATCCCTAAGACCTGATGATATTTTGGTCACATTATTTTAAAAAATCCAAAGTGTCCTACTAATACCCCAAGGGTATTATGTTCTTTTGCAAATGCTGATGCCTAGGTTAATGCTTTGATGCCCCTCTTTCATAATTAAAGACAAACCAACATCCCATATGCCTTAGTATGACTTGATTTTATAGTCTTGAAACCCTTTTGGATCACCTTGGAGAAAGGTCATTTGCCTTAGCATTTTTATGAAGATCATATGGAAGGCAATGAGCCTTAAAAACCATGACTTCGTGAGGTCGAGCCTATGGCTCCCTCAAAATGTTAAATGCCTTAAAACTGCCTAAGTCCACCTGATATACCTTGTATTTTGTGAAAGGAAGCTAAGTGTGTGGAAATCGCTTCCTACACTAATCTAATGAGGAGAGGGCTATGCAAATTCAAATTAATCCTTACAACTACAACAACATAGAACATCTAACAGAGATATTGCAGCAATACACATGAACCAGAAAGAAGACAGAAGAAGAGAGACAAAGATATAACATGGGAAAAACCCTTATCGGGTGAAAAACCCCACACTTAGAAACCTGCACAATGTATTATCAAAACTGAATGTTGTTTACAATACACTTGCAATGCAAGCTTCAATGGTCGTTGACACTCATATCTGGAGTCAATCTGGCAGCATAACAATACCTGTCAATCCCTGTAATACTTCTCCTCCTCCAAGTACCTATTTATATAGAATATACAAGGCAATATTGGCCCTATCTTGGAAGGGGCGCCCAACTTGGCCTCATGGCCCAAAACCCATGCCTAAGGACACTTGGTCAACATTGTAGAATGTTCTTGACACTTGTCCACAACTCCCATTCCAAAGAGGTCGCCTATTTCCAAAATGTGCTATGACAGATGCTCTTACGACACTTACGACCATCATAGAATCTATCATAGTGGTTACAACTTACAGTTGTAAGAGAATCTATCATACACAGGCTATAAATAGCATATTCTCTTACAACATGTCATAGTCCACCTTGGGGCGCCCAAATATGTCTTTTTCAAAGATGCTTCATGACACATGTCTTCACCTATCTTACAAGCTTCTATTTATGACTCTTACATGTCATAGATTCTGTCATAGGAATCCGTCATAACCGTTTCGATCAATATTCCCGTACACAACATCGAAGATGTCGACACATGGTAAAATGCTCCTACCACAAAGTGGGATGCCTATCTCCTCATGTGAGGACAAAATTACAAGTTGTCATCTTCCATGTAGGATGACACATCACTGTGCCACATCCCACAATATGACAATATGGAATTTACAATTAATTTACAACATAGGCAATGAATTAATAAATACAAACATAAATAATGAAAGGAATTACCAAGGTTGAGACACCTTAATTCCCAACATTCTCCCACTTGTTGAACACCTTGTAAGAGCCAATAGAATAACAAGATTTAACTACTATAGGCCGAGAGGCCCATAGACTCCGAACACCATCTAAACTTCTCTGTGCCCACTGGTTTCGTCAATGCATCTGCAACATTTTTCAAAGTATCTACCTTCTCCAAATTTACCTTTCCATCCTCAACCATGTCTAGCATGAAGTGAAACTAAACATCAATGTGCTTTTTTCTAACATGGAAAGTTGGATTCTTCACAAGGCAAATTGCACTATGACTGTCACAATTGATCGTGATCTAACCTGCATCAACACCAATATTTGAACACAATCTCTTAAGACAAATGGCTTCCTTACAAGCATGAGTTGCTTCCATATACTCAACTTCTATCGTGGACAAAGCAACCACAAGTTGTTGCTTACTCATCCAACTAATAGCCCCACTAAACAGTGTAAACACATAAGCACTGGTGGATCTCCTGCTGTCAATGTCACCTGCCCAATCTGAATCCACAAATCCATGAATATCAATGAAATGCGGAGGTTATGTAGCATTACCATGATAGAATATGGAATACTCAGAAGTACCTGTCAAATATCTAAACACTCACTTAACTGCATCCCAATAAACTTGTCGAGGATTAGCCATAAATCGACTAAGGACTCCCACTTCTTGGGCAATGTCTGGTCTTGTGCAGACCATAGCATACATCAAACTACCAACAACACTAGCATAAGGTACTCTGCTCATGTCCTCCACCTCACTAGGTGATTTTGGACAATCTTCAACAGTTAACTTTGTCCCCAAAGAAACACGAACACACAATGGTCTACAATCTGCCATGCTGAGCCTATCCAACATGGTCTTCACATACTTACTCTGGCTTAATCAAAGTTTTCTGTTGGTTCTATCTCTTCTGATTTCTATTCCTAGAATGTACCTGGCTGCCCCTAAATATTTCATTTCAAACTATACTGACAACTGAGATTTAAAATCAGAAATCATATTCTTACCCTTCCCAATGAGCAACATATAATCAACATACAATGCAACAATGAGAATACGATCACCATCAAACTTATAATACACACAGTGATCTGATTTTGATCTCACAAATCTAATTGACAACACAAAGGCATCAAACTTCAAGTACCATCTCCTAGGAGACTGCTTCAAACCATACAAAGACTTCTTAAGCTTGCAAACCAAATTTTCTTTACCTTTCACCATGTAATGCTCTCGCTGTGACATGTAGATTTCTTCCTCCAAATCACCATGAAGGAAAGTTGTCTTCACATCCATCTGTTCTATTTCTAAGTCATAAGCTTTTACAAGAGACAACATGAATCGAATGGATGTCATCTTTGCAACGGGAGAGAAGATCTCACCATAATCTATACCCTCCAGTTGTGAATACCCCTTCGCAACCAATCTGGCCTTATACTTCTCAACACTACCATCTGCACCAAATTTCTTCTTGAACACCCATTTGCATCCAATGGGTTTCTGTCCAGGAGGCAAAGGCACCAAGTCCCAAGTTTGATTATTTTCCAAAGAAGCCATCTCATCCTCCATGGCCTCCTCCTAGGAACTTGCATCTTTCATGTCCATAGCCTCTGATACAGTTCTAGGTTCATCACTGTTAGTAAGCAAAGCAAAAGCACAACTAGAATCAAGCAATGTAAAACAAAACCTTTCAGGTTGCTTTCTTATCCATGTAGACCTCCTCAAGAGCTGAGGTTGAGGTCTAGCTTCTTCATCTGAGCTTTCAGAGCTGCAAGAGCTCTCCTCATCATCAGGTCCAACATTGTCTTTATGTTCAGTCTTCTTAGGGGTAGCAGGAAACAGAACAACATTCTCTTTCCTTTCTTTTTCTTCTGGCTGTAAAATAGTGGAAGAAGGTGTAAGCTATCTGAAGATGACACGTTTGCTATACAACACTTTTTCAGCCATAGGGTCCCAAAGCTTGTATCATTTCACACCAACACCATAGCCAATGAAGATACACTTAACAGCCTTGTTCTCCAATTTTGGTTGCTTCTCCCTAGGCACATATGCATATGCCTCACAACCAAAAACATGAAGATGCCTTATTGAAGGCTTTCTACCAGACCACACCTCCATGGGTGTGTTTCCAACAAGAGTTGATGTAGGAGATCTATTTACAAGATAGCAAGCAGTGGAAACAACTTCAGCCCAAAACTTTTGTTCTAGGCTAGCTCCACTAAGCATACTCCTAGCCTTCTCCATCAGTGTCCTATTCATCCTTTCTGAAACTTCATTTTTCTACAGGGTGTATGGAGTTGTCTTATGTCTTTCAATCCCAAGTTCCTTGTAATATTTATCAAATTCTATACAACATAACTCACCACCATTGTCAGTTCTCAAACACTTAATCTTTTTACTAGTCTAATTTTCAGCAAAGGCCTTAAACTCCTTAAACTTACTATAGACTTCAGATTTGCTTCTGAGAAAATAAATCCATGTCCTTCTACTGTAGTCATCTATGAAAGATACAAAATATACAGATTTTGATAACGAAGGAACATTAATAGGACCAAATACATCATAATGGACAAGGTCCAACACACCAAAAGACTTATGAGAACTCGAATAAAACTGAACATGGTTTTGTTTGCAATATATGCAATGTTCATAAAAGTCAAACTCAAGATTACAATCATCTAACCCCTCAACGAGGTTTTTATTTTTCAGGGTACGCAAACCCTTCTCACCAATGTGGCCAAATCTTTTATGCCCTAACATTGTCTTTTCAGCAAGAAGCTTAACTTCCAAGGCATGATTACAAACATTAGAACTAGAAACAACATATTTCTTAACTACTCGTTCAGATGGTGGGGATGAAGTGACTGCTACCCTCTTCCTTGAATCAGAAGAACTATTACATTGTGAAATGCATGCCTCCAACTAAAATAGAGTACCTCTCCTAGTACCCTTAGCAAGCACCATAGCTCCTCTAGTCATCTTGCATCCTTCTTTCGAAAAGATAACCTGCACACCTACATCATTCAACATACTTACAAAAAGCAGGTTCCGTGCTAAGCCTGGGATATGCATAACCCTAGAGATTCCCTTCACTCATCCATCAGGGAATCAGATAGAGACTCTTCCATGACCAACAATCTTCAAATGAGAGTCATCACCCAAGTACACATTTCCACCATCGAACTCCTCATACTTAGTGAACCATTCTCGATGTGAGGTCATGTGGAATGATGCCCCGGAGTCAATCAGACACACATCATCAGATGCATGGGTTGCCAGGGCTGCAATGAAAGCATCACCATCATCTTATGACTTGTCAGAATCTGAATCTGGGGTCTTCCTCTTCTTTTTCTTTTCTTCTTTGCATTCCTTTCAGAAATGCCCATATTTACCACAATTCCAATAGATAGCCTTGGACTTTCCAGGAGATTTGGATCTCCCACAGGATTTGGATCTACCCTTCTCAACTTTCTTGTCCTTCTTTTTCCCTTTCTCCTTGGGTCTTCCACGAATTGCAAGAGCCTCTTTGGCTACCCTAGAAGACTTTCTCTGCATCTCTTCAGACAACAGTGAAAAAACCAATTCATCCATTTTGAATGTGGATGTGGTGCTTCCAATAGCCATAACAAGGTGATCCCACGAGTCTGGCAAAGAATAAAGCAAGGTCATACACCGATCCTCCTCCTCCATATTCACACCAATAGATGTCAATTGTGCAACCAACATGTTAAAAGCATTCATATGTTCAGCAACGGATCCTCCGTCCTCCATTCGAAGGGAATACAACTTCTTTCTCAGAAAAAGTTTGTTAACTAGGGATATGTCTTGATACACATCTCCCAACTTCTTCCAAAGCAAGTTTACAGTTTTCTCCTCATGGACCTTTAACAGAATAGAATCAACAAGACTAAGTCTTATGAAATGCTTAGTCTTTCGATCCTTGAGATCCCAATCATATTGTTGCATTGCAGCTAGTTTAGTTCCATTAACACTTTCCCAAAGGTTTCAATCAACAAGCATGTCTTCCATCTTGAGCTTCCACAGCTCAAAATTAGTGCCATTGAATTTCTCCACTTCTATCCTTCCAGATTTGCTTGCCATCTGTTTACTGCAACAAGATTCAAAATACTCTGCATAGACTCCCACTCAACTTAAGACCAGCTCAAAAAACCCCTACCCAATAGCTAAGACCAAAATTGGCCAGGCTTTGATACCAACTAAAAGGAAGCTAGGTGTGCAGAAATTGCTTCGCACACTAATATAATGAGGAGAGGGCTATGCAAATTCAAATTAATCCTTACAACTATAGCAACATAGAACATCTAACAGAGATATTGCAGCAATACACATGAACCAGAAAGAAGTCAGAAGAAGAGAGACAAAGATATAACGTGGGGAAAACCCTTATTGGGTGAAAAACCCCACACTCAGAAACCTGCACAATGTTTTATCAAAACTGAATGTTGTTTACAATACAGTTACAATGCAAGCTTCAATGGTCTTCGACACTCGTATCTGGAGTCAATCCGGTAGCATAACAGTGCCTGTCAATCCCTATAATACTTCTCCTCCTCCAAGCGCCTGTTTATATGGAATATACAAGGCAATATTGGTCCTATCTTGGAATGGCCGTCCAACTTGGCCTCATGGCCCAAAACCCACATCTAAGAACACTTGGTCAACATTGTAGAATGTGCTTGACACTTGTCCACAGCTCCCATTCCAAAGAGGTCACCTATTTCCAAAATGGGCTATGACAGATGCTCTTACGACACTTACGACTGTCATAGAATCTATCATAGCGGTTACAACTTACAGTTGTAAGAGAATCTATCATACACAGGCTATAAATAGCATATTCTCTTACAACATGTCATAGTCCACCTTGGGGTGCCCAAATATGCCTTTTTCAAAGATGCTTCATGACACATATCTTCACTTGTCTTACAAGCTTCTATTTCTAACTCTTACATGTCATAGATTCTGTCATAGGAATCCGTCATAACCGTTTCGGTCAATATTCCCTTACATAACATCCAAGATGCTGACACATGGCAAAATGCTCCTACCACAAAGTGGGATGCCTATCTCCTCATGTGAGGACAAAATTACAAGTTGTCATCTTCCATGTAGGATGACACATCACCATGCCACATCCCACAATATGATAATATAGAATTTACAATTAATTTACAATATAGGCAATGAATTAATAAATACAAACATAAATAATGCAAGAAATTACCAAGGTTGAGACACCTTAATTCCCAACATTTTGTCCTTGGAGATATAGATGAAGTCATGCCTTAGTGTTTTGCAAACCTTCATTTTGATGAGAAACAAGTACATATGCCATGTATGCTTTGGAGATCAACAACTCATGTGGAGACAAGTCATTAGGGTTTTTATTTTTCACAGATATTATATGATCCTTTGATATTATTTTTATGATTTTTATTAGAAAAATCAAACATTGTAATGGAAAAATGGTGAAATCATAAGCCATAGAGATGCATTTTTGCTTTTAAATCGAATGGGGGATAGAATTAAACTATCAGTGATGTAAAGTTAGTTTTAAAGCAATCATTCATAAATTGCTTTAAAACTCAAACTATTTTTAGGCAGGTAAAGCTAATAGGACAAATCAAATATTCCTCTCTCGGTTTGTTTTATTCAGAGGCAGATAAAGACAAAAACTAAGATCTCATGAGCAGATAAAAGCAGATTTTTGGTGGGGTCACCTGAGGAATCAGTTTGGCATCTTCTATTCTTAGTTGGAGGTAGTTTGGTGAGGTTTTTATGAGCTTTTTGATGTAGCTCAAAATTGGATTCTTTTATCTATTTTTAGGATCTTTTTTGGGAAGATCTCTTGGAGGCCTTTATAGGAGAAAAACTTAGTTTTTCTCAAGGAGTTGATACCAGTTTCTTCTCTCTTGTTCACAGGCAGAGTTGTTTACAGGCAGTTGGCCTAGTTATTTCATATTGCATTGTACTCCTTCTAGTTTAGAATGACAAATTATCCTATTCTATACGTTTGGTAGTCTTGATTTGATGTTTTATTATGACTTTTGGTCCTTTATCATGTCTCAGTGCTGTTGAATTATAGTCTTTTCCCTGGTTGCAGTTTGTGTTTGAATCAAACCTTGTTGCAAATTATTTTAGGGGTAAACAATTAGTGGAATTGTGAAAGTTTATGTCTGAAGAATAGTTTTGTGAGTGATAGAGATTCATTTAGATTAAATCTTAGAGTTAGTTTTGCATTTTAGTTATTTTCTCACCCCTTTTCCCCTGCAAGTCATTAGTTTTAGGAAATCATAAGGAGAACCAGCTCTCTTTGGAGATCCCCTCTCAAAATAGATTACCCACATTTGAGAGGGTTTCCATGTTTCAACAGGACAATCAAGCTTGACTTGACTAGTGGCACAATCCTGATTGACAACAATTACAATAGACCAGTTTTGGTCATAAAATGCAAGCATTGTATCTGGAACCAATGACATATGTCTTCATAAGCCTTGGATTGTCTCACGCTTGGGAAGGAGAGTATCATCCTGGTGCTTTTCCTCCAACCACAGACCTGCGGTTCCTCGCTCAACTTCCTAACTGGAATAGGCCCTACCTTTCACGGAAAGGTTAGACATTAGAAACCATTTGGATAGCCATCTGAGTATCTGGTGTTGTGTCCTTCCTAATGTCTCATAGTCACACACTATAGATCCACTCTATCTTGTATGACACTACTGGAGACACTTGGCCATTTGGAACACTGTGGAGTGACAATGCATGCATTACTTTGGCCAAAGTTTTACATACATACACGTTGCACAATGAGCGTTGCCGTATGTCCACCACCCTAACTTGACTTATAAGTTGTCATGTCCTACAGTAGGTTCTTTACGACCTTGTTCTTTAGGTCTAGTATGAGTGGGATCCATTCGATTCATTGCCCATACTTAGACATTCAACTCCCATCACATAATGGTTACGATTAAATAGGTTATCCTCGTAACGAGGAACTAGTGACTCCTTGTCACCTTGCTTGTTTTCATTTCATATCAAATTTGACCATTTTGACCACCTTGGTCTCCCATGGTTTACATTTTCGATAGTAAATCATCACATATGATGAAGTCAATTTCATGGTACTCAAGGCATACCATGCCTTAGTAAAGTAGATTAGTTTCATTAGGTTTAATAGCTCTTGCCATCCTTAAGAGCTTTAGGTGATAAACACTAAACCTATTAGATTACACTTAAGTAAAGGAATTATATCTCATAACATAACCATTGAGTCTTAATTCAGACACATATAGAACAAGTCTATACTCTTCTATAACCACATTCAACGGTTCTGTGATGAGACCATCTTGAATGGTCTCACCACCTCCATAATCAAGGGTTTAAGTATAAAATCTTTGACAGATTATGTAACCCTATATATGATTTATAGTTGGCTTTCCATACAAGCCCGACTTGGTATTGGTTTAGGTGTTGAAAACACACTATCATTTAATTGCCTTCCTGGCTGTCACCATAGTCGAGTGACTATATTATTGATATTATTGCCTTCTCTGATGTTACCACAGTCAAATGACTATATTATTCATTTATAACAATCATCATTCTAAATTTATTATTTACTCCATTTGAGAACTCTTAATCTCTAACTACGTCATTATATGATGTGTGTTGAACATGTTTTGGTATCAAGATCAGCCATAATGGCTTCGAGCACTAGTTTTTTGTAAAGTGAAAAATGTAGAATGTATTATAGTTGGGCCGTAAGACCTTTAGCTCATACATAGAAAATAATTCATCTCTAAAAGACTCAGCCTTGTGGTCTTGAGCGAGTGTCACAGTTACAACATATTGCAGTTGCAGCTTGGCTTCTAAGCCTCGAGCTTAGCCACCGAAAAGAATACAATGCTTCACTGCCTTGGCCACACGGCCTGGAGCACAGTCTCATGAAAAGGTTTCAATGTTTCAATATTCGACCATACGGCCTAAAGTGTAGTCTCAAAATATTACTGTGGGTTTCATTACTCAGCTCTATAGTCGTGAGTTTATTCATATGGAAGTTTACTTGTGTTGTTAGCTCAGCCATTAAGGCTTTGAGTCTGTTCTCATCATAAAGATAACATAGTAGAGCTCGGCCTTAAGGCCTTGAGCCATAGTAAGAAATAAAACTTTGAAATAATGAAAGCTCGACTGTAACAGCCTCAAGCCATGACCATGAAAATATTTACATATATCATGGCACAAATTCACATGCCCCATGCCTCATAGTTAAATATATGGTATGACAAATAACATCACACTATCTTTGATAGAGATTAAACACAATAAAGGCTCAATATATTGAAAGTGAAAAGGATTTTGTCCACCATATTACTTGGACAATGCTTTCGATGGGAACGTCATTCCAATCCCAATCTCTTTTGAGCTACACATAGCTTCAAATCTGCCAGTGCTATCTCAGTGTAGCTTTCACCACCTTTCTCTCAAACCCCAACCACAAACTCTCCCCAGCAAAAGTCTTTAACAAAAAAATGAATAATCAACGCTCGATAACCAGCCAACTCTTGGCATGTCGTTGTGGAAGGTAACTACCTTTCCACTCAGTCGGTTCCCACAAAAAGTGGCTTGATCTAGGCATCGTGCAAGAAAGGATGAGCTCAAATCTCTCCATCATTTCTCAAGGCTGACCAAAAACAAATTAATAGCATTCGATAGTAATCAAATATTATGATAAGAAAGATAATAACAATATTATTATTGCAATTCAACATATAAAAAGGTTTTCATCCTTACTTAAGGATTATCACTATATAATATAAACACAAATTGAGTCACAACAAGATTGTCGGTTGTCAGGGTCGAGTAATACTCCCCCAAAATTGACTATCATCCTTAGTTGAAAGACTAGGGAACAATATTCCCGAGAATGTTCAAAATATTATGAGAGACTTCCTTCTCTCTTTACATGATTGTCTCTCGACTTAAGATGATGCTCCAAGAACATCGTCTGGTCATCACAACTAATCATGATGGCATCAACGACATAACGACTTACATAAATCATGAAAACTAAGAAAAGAGACATGACACGTGACAACTTACGAAGGAGTTTAGGACATAAAAAGTTGATACTCAGATGGCTAATCAACCTCTTCATTTCCCAACGTCTAACCCTTCCTCCAAAGATGATATTCTCCTTCCTTCTTCGAAGGACATTCATTTTCCTGTTCACACTCAAGACCACAAGATTATGATCGGTGCATCATTATCATATCTCGTAATATAAATCATTGATTTTACAAAACTATTTAACATCAGTATCTACTTCATAATCAAGAGTTAAATTAGATATTTCCACAATATCAAATCAATTAACTATGACTGATCCTCCTGATTATCATGCCCAGTTAATGATTAAGTTTAATTGTAAGTTGGGGATGTAACATAGAAGTTATATACAAATAAAATTATTAATGCAAAACATTTCAAATTATACTCTAGGTTTTGAAGCCTATTTATCTAAAGGGGATCAATATCCTTTCTTTGTTCCATAGAATTGGGGGTGCAAAAGTTTCTTTGCATCATTTGTGTATACCACTCAATTATGTTATATTTGCATAAAATTATACTCTTTCTATAGCTATCTTTTTTCTCTGAACCTCTCTATCTTTCCCTATCTCTCCCTCTCTCTATCTAATTATATGTCTATATCTCTCTCTCTCTATATATCTATCTTTGTGTCCCTCTCAATCTAATTCTCTCGGTCCCTTTGTCCCTCCCCCCCTTTCCCCCTTCTCTCTTTGTGTATCCTCATTCTCTCTCTCTCAAAGTGGTTTGTTGTTTCTGATGATATGCAAATTTGACTTTTTGAGGTTGATTTGTTCATATGGTGTAGTAGGTAATAAAAATATCAATTAATGTTTCGAATCAAGGGTCAAATGATTGTAGTAATTTGTTTAGAAAAAATGTGTTGTGGATGAGGATGTGCCATGTGATCTGGTCGTAAATTGAGTCGTGCATGTGAATTAGACTTTTTATTGTGATTTGGTTTGCTATTAATGTAGCCTTCAAAGTATTGCATACCCTGATCTACTATCATAACAATGTCATATTTTAAATCATAACTAGGCTTGCTTTTGAGGTTAGAGGTGAAGACCTTAAGTTGTGTCAGAAGTTAATTTAAAATGTCTAAAATCTAGTATATATTTTAAGAACAATTTGTAACAACTCTTCAATTTATTGTTTCCCACTTGTTGACCTTGTACAATAGATTTAAAGTTCATGACAACGAGAAGTAAGATAGCATTTGCATTTGTTTTTGTATGTGATTGTCTTTAGAGACACAAGTTGCAATGCCACATTCTCTCTCTCTCTCTCTCTCTCTCTCTCTCTCTCTCTCTCTCTCTCTCTCTCTCTCTCTCTCTCTCTCTCTCTCTCTCTCTCATTCCTCCCACCACCCACTCCCCTCCTCCCTGTCTCTCTTATATAATATTACATTTGAAATATATAAAATAACTTTTATTATACAAAACATTAGATATAATAATAAATATAGTTAAATTTTTAATATGTAAAATAAATATAATTGAATAATAAATATATATAATCAATCTAAATATACAATCTTAAAATATCAAAATATTTAAATAATATTTATTTTATTTTATAATATTATGTTAAGAATATTTTACTAAACTATATTCTATAATCTTAAATAAAAATTTAAACATTAAATATCATTTTAAAAAATAATATATAATAGTAAATATATTATATTTTTTAATATAAATATAACAATTTATAATATAATATTACATTAGAAATATATAGAATAATTTTTATTATTATATAAAATATTCGATATAATAATAAATAAAATAAAATTTCATTTATAAAATAATATGATTGAATAATTTAAATATATAGTTATCAAATATATGGTATATTTAATTTAAATATACAATCTTAAAATATAATAATATATTTAAAAATATTTAAATAATATTTATTTTTTTATATAATAATATTAAGAATATTTTACTGAACTGTATTTTATAATCTTCAATAAAATTTTAAAAATTAAATATCATTTTTAGAAAAAAGTAATTTATAATAGTAAATATATTTTTTAATATAAATATAACAATTTATAATATAATATTACATTAGAAATATATCGAATAATTTTAATTCTTATATAAAATATTGGATATAATAATAAATAAAATAAAATTTCATTTATAAAATAAATATGATTGAATAATAAATATATAATTATTAAATATACGGTATATTTAATTTAAATATGCAATCTTAAAATATTATAATATACTAAAAAATATTTATATAATATTTATTTTATTAATAATATATTAAATATATTTCACTACACTATATTTTATAATCTAGAATAAATTTCATTTAAGAAAATAATGCAAAGTCAAGTTAAATCAAGCAAAATTGGAATATTATTAAAAACTACATAAACATCCAAGCGGATTGCTTTAGGAGAAACGTACGATTTAGGAGAGGGCTATAAATAAACTACGAAACGGGAGGTTTATGAGTTGTAAAACATAAAGCAGTTTCCCACACATGAATACAAATTCCACAAGAAAACCAGTGAATAAACAGCGGACGAACAACAAAAACAGAATCGAAAAAAAAACGGCGACCGGTGAAATCCAATGGTCAAAGACATTTGAATCATCTTGAAACGGTGACTGTCGATTCCCAAAGTCAGCCCATTCATTTCATAAAGGGAACGCCTTCAGCATAAATATAGTTTATGATGTTGAAGGATTTAGAAAGGTGTAGTCTTAAATGTTGTAAGATTAGTATATATAATTTAAAATTTTTTAGTCTATCTTGAATTAGATGAGGTTATAAACTGGGAACCTTGTCCTCTACATCAACGTATTGCATTAATGTAAGTTGTTCAACCCTGTAAGCTCAACAACTCAACAAAGGTTTTGGAACATGGAGTCAAATGCATTAACACAAACACTACAAACTAAAGAGCTCAATGGCCCAACAAGTGCACAAAGCCCACAAACTCAATGAGCTAGGAGAACTTGAACCTTGGTGGCAACATCAACAATGCCCAGTTTTAACTTAAATTTTTATTTTTATTTAAGAATTAGTAAGAACTTTTAATTTTACTTTTGAAAAAAACACCATTCATTATTTTAGTAATTTGGGTGTTTTGTTTTTACTTTCAAAAATGTAGTAAATATTATATATTTACATGTTACCTTTTAATAGTTTCATTTGTAGTAGGTATGAGTTTTCTACAGTCCATCACAATAATGTAAGAGTGCTTCTTGTGTGTATTTTTGCATCCACATTTCAGATCATACTCAATGATTCATCATCTGGAAGAGGAGAGTAATGGTTTAAACTTACCTTTAAAAAGGAAGTAGAGGGGAGGTTACAAGAGGAACGAAAAATGAAGGATAAGAGGGGAGGAAAGATAATAAAAAATAAAAAGCATGAGATGCATAAGTATGATTAATGTATGCATTAATATATATTGTAAAATTTAATAGTATTTATAATTGAAGATATATTTTATTATATTTTTTAAGATCATAAAAGTAATTAACTTATGTTTTTAGTATTAAAGATTTTAATTTTACTATTTATGTGTATTGAGGTTTTGTTTTGATTTTATATCAAAAATTTCTATATCCACTTAGAATTTGATCTTGGCTTCTATGCTTATAGTTGTTAGGTTTTGATACTTGATAAGAATTGGTTTTTAGTGGGTTCTTTGTGATCCAAGCAACTTTGTTAATAAGACCAATGACCAACTGACTATAAAATTAGTTTTGATTAGAAACTCTTTTTTTCTTACAAGTTTAATTTCTTTAAAAAGTATAGGTATCGAACTAATCCTAAAGTTAAGCAACAATTTATAAGGATTCATCTACATCGTTTCAAGTCAATCTCCATTTACCCATAATTTATATGTAATGGTTCACAAAAACCCATTTCTCATGACCATGAATGGTCCACTTAGCACTCGTTGCATTTAGGTGATGCTCATAGGAATGATGATACAATCAAGTATACATGCCAAATTAATAGTTGTGTTATACTTGCAGCCAAATCTAGATTTAACACTTCCTCTCTTGTCTCTTCACATTTGAGCCAACTCTTCACATTGGGACTAACTCTTTACTTCCATGCAAAGATGCTTTGTTCCCATATGATTCTTCATTTCCATTTGATGACTCTTCACTTCCATATGATGACTCTTTTCCTTCATTTGTGCTCAATATCACCTTTGACCAAAGAGGGCTTACTTAATTCTACCTATAAAGCACCTAATTCTTTCCCTCCTTTCTCGTACCTTAGACTAATGACTAATCTATTTTCACCCTTCTTGATGGCATTTGTACATCATCAATCCCTCTTTGGTCTTCTTTCTTCCTCCAACATAATGCTTCCTCTATTGCAACACCACTCTCTTCTTCACTTGGTACCCTCTTTGCACTTTATTTGCCTCCACTTGCATGCCCTCTAAAAGATATAGTTCTATTGTCCCTTCTTCAAACTCAATAACTAGCACCTTCATATCCTCTTCCATGAGGATTTATTCTTCTTTAGAATGCTCGTATCTTAGCTCCTTCTTCTCAATTAAATCAAACAAAGCTTCAATCATTCTCATTTCTTATACTATTATGCTTGGGCATTCAAGTTCTTCCTCCTCATTTCCACCTTCCAAGGTGTGCCTTTTGCCTTGCTCTTCTTGATGACTTGATGTCCACTTCCTTCTCTTTTGTTGTCCAAACATAGATGTTAATACCTATGAAAAGATGGCTCTTTTGCATCTAGTTTATTCTGATTAACTAGTTGTAGATATTTTAATCCTCATTCCTTTTCTGTTTCTTTTACTCACACAAACTCTTGACCCATAAATAGCATTAGACTTCACCTACATAACCCTTAACAAGTTCATAACTTCATCTAGTCTTATTGCCACAATAGAAACTCCTACTCTACCTCTTCCAAATTATCTTATAAGAGGTGTCTTTAATCACACTAAACACTCAAAATTTTGGTTACAACTTTTGATATCAAACCAATCTTTCAACTCTTTGTTCTCTACCCTCCTGTAATAAATGGAGAACACTCTAAACACCCTCTACCCACTATTCACTCAATGAAGGATGTTTTTTTCCTTTCTTGACACCTTCTACCCAATACTCTTTGTTAGAAGATGGAGAATACTCCATGAAAGTTGTTTCCTCTTTCTTTGTACCTTCTACCCATCACTATCCTGATAGAAGGTATTTTTTCACTATCTCAAACATATTTACAAGATACTTATCTAATATCAAATTATGCAAGTCTAGCAAGTAAGTTGAGACTCTTAACAATAAAACCTATTATTACAATCCCTTTAATTATAGCCAACATAAGCTCAATCCTTGTCCATGTGGCCAAAACTTAGATTTAATACACATATCCCTAATGCACTATGAAGACATAAATTTAATTCAATAAAAAAATTCAAAGGAACCATGAGCAACAAATAGAACCATTGTTTTATTGCTATAAATACAAAATAAAATATGTACAAATAAAAACATTATTTTATTGCTATAAATACAAAATTTAAACTAGTATATTTATATTTAAAAAAATATATCTACAATACGCCGAGAGATATCTTCCAATTTGTTGGCATTTATAAATTACTTGCAAGTAGAATATTTGATATGCTCACATGAGCTAATTTAAAGAGAATATGCTACAAGACTTTTCATATTCTTCAAACGTAATAAAGATTTCACTCCATAACTGCCCAAGTTTTTCTATTTTTCTATCCATTTCGTTTCCTCTCGGAGTAAATATATATAAATACCTTTGTTGTAGATTCCTTTTGTAAGAAAGAAAAGAATGTAATTTTATATTGTAAATTTCATCTATATTCACCTACACATATATATTTTGTAGGAAGATATGCAATTTATATGATTTTATTATTCATAAATAAAACATTCATTGGGAGAAATTATTTATGTTTAGTTGAAATACAAAACTTTTTATTTGTTTTATTTGTATATGTATGGTAGGAAGGAAAAGAAAAAAAGTTTTAATGTGAGCATATATGCAACTTATATAATTTATTGTTCATAAATAAAAGACATTTATTTTCAAAAATTATTTATGTTTAATTGAAATACAAAACTATTTATATATATATTCAATCTTATATCATTATTTATATAAACTAGTATATTTATATTTAAAAATATATATCTATAGTAGTCAAGAGATATTTATGGTGTTTTTTTGTTTTCTATGGTTTTTGTGATTTTTTCCATTTTTTAATCACACTAAACACTCAAAATTTTTGACAACCACCCATTTATTTAAATTCAGAACTGCTCTCTATTTTTTCAATGGGCTCTGCTGATTGTTTGATAAACTTAGAGAATGAGAAATTCTGAGGGATCCACAGACCGCCCTGCTTGGAAAGTAATTGACCAGGTCTTGAGCAGTGTAGCCTGGCAACACACTCCATTCCATGGAGCTCAAATTCAGGGTCAAGAGATTCCTGCTTCCTTTAATCGTAAGCCAAATTCTATCCGATGCAGCAACCATAAAATCTGTTCCATGGGATGACTTGACTGTGTCATGTAACAAATCTTGGGGAGTGACAGAAATGAGAGACCAACTCTTATTATTCTCCAACTGCCATATTCCCACCAAGGTGTGCTCGATGAAAGGGAAACGGCCCCATATGGACTCTTCCTTCTCTAACCTCCCCACCAAAAGCAGCTTCCCATTGCACGCCACTAAGGCAGGCAGGGAGGGGTCCAAATTGTTATCAAGATCATGAGAATCTATCTGTGGAGGCAGCCCTCCTTCGATCTCCTTAAACCGAAAGTCTCGGCGGGCAATGTCATAACAACCCAGATGATGACCATAGTTATTCGTAAAGTACACCATGCCATTTTGCACCGTGCTCTTCCAAGGGTGTTTGTGCTTCTCACGGCCCACAAAATCGGCCATGACAGGGATATCCTTCCACTCATCTGTAGTAGAATTGTAGAGCTGAACTCTATCTTCGGTGTTTACACTAATAATTTCAAAGTGGCCGGCATGGACAATGAGTTCGTAGGCCGATGTGACCCACCACGACTCAACATGAGGTATGACCCTCTGCTGTTTGGTTGAAAGATTAATTATCACGGTCCTACCATAGATATTATCAAGAAAGAGAAAAAGTCCTGCAGCTGCAGCCAAGAGGTAAAAGTGATATGACTGCGGGCGATAGCAGTCATAGGTGCTTTTATACCTAGGTAAAGGGATCTCAAACCACTCATTCAGAGCAGCACAGAACAAGTTGAATCTATGGTGGCTATCCTGCGTCACAAAATGCTCTGTCTCGTCACTCAGATTGAAATTGCTGGCCGCTATTGCCGTCTTCCAAGCTTTGCAAACGCTCTTGGCCCTCATCAACGAGGGCAAAGGAAGTCTTCGCAAAATCTCCTCCGTTGCATCAAAATCTAGCTCAGGATTATTATTATTATTCTCCTCCTCCATTAATGTATCCCGATCCACAAGAGGATTATTGTCATTATTATTATTATTATGAGTTAAGGCATTCTGTGGCACTAGTGCCTTGCCTCGTCCAGGAATTCCATACCTATCGTGGAAGAGTGTTAGCAACGTTTTAAAAGGAAGACCGCTAGATAACCGACACATGTGGTCGCGCCAGTGTTTGCTGAATTTTCCGTAACATCCTAATTTGTCGTCCGCATCTTCTTTTTTAATGAATATATCTGCAAATTCGAAATCATATAGAAGCTTCTCCTTCACTGCTCTATCTACCCATTCATCACACCATCCACTCCATCCATTCCGCCGCTTCATTTCCTCCTCAGCTGCCTTCTCTATCTCACTTTTGCTTGCCATATCCTTCACTCAAAAAACTAAAATTCCAGGAAACGAAATCAGAATCCTACTAAATAACGAGCTTAGTAGCTTTTCGTAATAGAAATTTTATTTTGAAATTATAAATATAAAAATAAGGTGGCTATGATAATTCATTGTATATATATGAACACTTATGTAACTTTTTATAAAAGGACACTACTTTTGGAAAAGCCATGATTCAGTATTAATAATTTTATTTATGTTAAATTTTTTAAAAATATTTATTTTAATAAATATTTAAGTTAGTTAGCCATAAGCTTTTATATGTGAGCATTATAATGCTTGAAATTGTTTAGGCCGTACTTTGTTCTAATTGGTGTATTCCTTGAACCTCCTATGGGTGCAAGTGTTAGTTATAGAATAGTTTTAAGGGGATGATATACATAAAAACAAAATATAGAGCTTACATATACATTTTTTAAATAATTATAAAGTAAATATTTTAAATTAAAAATATATAGCCAACATAGTGTTAAATTATAAATATAAAATAAAGTCCACATACAGTAAATAATATATATAAATACAAGTACTATTCAAACATAAATAAAAAAATATCAAATCAAATAAAAAAGAGCAAAGTAGACTTCACAAATTAATTGAAACATACTTTATGCTTTATATATAGTTAGTGATTAATTCTTTTAGAAAACTTATTATCCTAGATGAGAGATTAAAATTATTAGGGTACTACTGCATAATTAAATATAATTCATTTCCTATTAATAAAATATAGTGTCATAAAATAATATTTCATAACTATAATTTATTACAGTTTTGTCTTTAATATTTTCAACACTATATTTTATTATTAGTTTTGTTGGTGCTTTTTTGTTTCCTATAATTTCTTTTTTTTTTGGTATTTTCTCCATATATTTTTTTCAATTTTTTTGTTTTTTATTTTTTATTTTTATTTTTTCAATCTTTGGGTTTTTATTTTATTTTATTTTTTTCTAATTTGTTTTTTGTTTTTTGTTTTTTATTTTTTATTTTATTTTGCTCTACATAAATAAATTTCTGAAGCAATTCTCTTTGTCCCAGTAGATCCATTCAAGAACATTCAGTCTTACAAGGTAGATACTCCTCCTCTTGTAAATTTTGATAATTTTGAAGATGTCGAGAATATGAGAGGCATTGACGCCATGAGAGCATGGATTACTAACTACATGGACACAAATGTTGGAGCTGACGAAGCCTAGGTAATAAAGCAAGCCCTCAATTCAATGACTGGAGTAGCACGCAATGTGTGGGATCGATTAGAAGACACTTTCAGAGAAAACCGGATAGCAAGAGGCACTGATCAGGTTTGTGCACAGTTGACACGTCTGTTTGTAGGAAGAACAGACACAAGAGAAAAACTTGCCTACAACAAGTTCATTAGAGGCAAGTGTAAAGACTTGAAGTACTTCCAGGAGTATTGCCAAGAGCAATACAAGAATTTTTATCAGTCTGGTAGGGAACACAACCATGAGTTTATGTTCACTACATTTTTGAAAAGCTTTGGAGAAGTGGTTTGAGAATTATACCACAAAAGAGCGTTAGAAAATTTGGTAACTGAGAACATTGAAATGAAGGAATTAACATTTCCTCAACTGGTGCAGTTTCTGACAGATATAAATGAAGAAATCTGTCAGGAGTCAAAGAAGAAAAAAGAAATAAGATAGTTCAAGCCCTTAGTATCTGCATCTGCATGTTACCAAATTATGCCATCTAACCAGTTTCCTGAAAAGGGTAAATCTTCTTCTAAGTGCTATTCCTGTGATAAATCTGATAAGCCTTATTATAAGAAGAAGAAAAAGAAGTACATCAAATATCCTAAAAAGAAAGAGTATTTTAGGAAACGAGACAAAAGAAGCTCTGGAAAAAAGTGGGAACCCACTTGCTACATATGTAAAGGAAAGCACTATGCAAACAAGTGCCCAGAGCATAATAAGAAAAGAAATAAGGGTAAAGTCTGAGTTGCAAGAGCTGCAGGACTAGATGACAACGATGAATATGAATTCATCGATAAATATCCATCAGATTCAGAGGATATCATCTTCTCAGAATCAGAAGAAGAATCTGATAGCGAAAAATATTTGTCTGCCTCAGAACAAGCAATGGTAAATCAAACCATTGAAGGTAAAGAATCTTCATCTGAGTCATGAGATGATTTTAAAAACTCTTTTTTCTACATGATGATGAGAAGAAACACAAGAGCTAAACTAGACACGATAATTGAGGAAATTGTCCAGATCAAAGTACATCTGCACAAAATGGACATGGGCCAAGAAACTTGGAAAAAGATGACCAATAAACTGGAACAGCTTACGGCAAAGAAACATTTTCTCCTCAGAGAAACTAAAAGGTCTACAACACTTCCTGCTAGAAGAACACCAATGCTTAATTATTCTCAGCCAATTACACCTTCAACATTGACAGCACCAATAGCTCAGAGAAGCTTAACAAAAGCACCTGCAACCGGAAGTATGGCAAGAAGATTATGGCGCAAACAAAGGAAAACTTTCTTAGAGAAAGTTATTCAACAAGCCCAAGCTAAAATAACTGAGATTGAAGAAGAGGAAAATATTCAGCGTGTTGAAGAAATGGAAAGATCACAAGAACTAGACAAGTACATAAATCAGTTTAATTCTTCTAGTTCATTGCAGTTGCCCAAGAAAACCACAGTATAGGAAGAACAACTTTACTGTGAAGAAAAACCATTCAGCCCTCTAACTCATCAGGCTGAAGATACAGAACGGAGTCCTGTGCTTATTGAAAATCTTGCACCCTATCTTGAAGAAGGAAGTAGCAGTCAACACCAAGTTAGAGCTTATCAGAGAAATAAGGTAACTACAACTTGCCCTAGATTTATTCTAACAATCCATCTTCCAAGCATTAAGGCATATCCACTGGCCTTCTTATGGGACACTAGCTGTTACATCCCTCTTTTTGAAAACAATGATGCTATTTACTTTCTTACAAATTTCAGTAAATTACTATGTTGTGAACGACATGAAAACTGAAAATTTATCTTACAAAGTTGTTATATGAAATTGCGGAATCTATTGATTACGATCAAGATGATATGTAGACTAAAAGTCTTTATATTAAATGCAATGATGTTTGAATATATTATATTTGGATCATAGATGCTTTGACCACAAAATTGTATGCGAGTTTGTCGATGCAGGAACAGGTGGACTGTGTCCGACGGGAAGAGAAAGTATCTTTGAGAGGGAGTATAGACTCTGGAAATTAACCACGGGTGTTTGCCACTGAGATCGCCAAATAGTTAGATAAACCTGAGAACCAACAAGTAAGTCTTGTTTGTCGGTTTGGGTAGTTAATTTGATGTCGACGCCAAAGGATAAAGTATAACATCCTAGTCGAAAGTCGTCTTGTAGAATCTTGGAGTCGTCGATGGCGTCGTAAGTTCCTAATAGCAAGTCGACGTATTTGAGATGTTTAATATTTACGTCTATAAGTATTTATTGAGTCATCTTGTGGTGAATTTGCAAATCTTGTCTCGAAGTCGAAATTGCGAGAAGTCGACCTTGAGCGTCTAACGTTGTAAGAATTCGTTTGCGATACGATCAATCCGTCGTGATTGTCGTAAATCGCGTCGAATTTATGTTGCGAATATTTTCTTTTCGCGTAGATCGACGAATGTCGATTTGAAGCCATAGTGTGATGTAATTTATTTTAGTCATCGTGTAGCGTGAGTCTTTCCTTCTAGTTTAGACCGTGATTTGTTGTCAATTTAACCTTGAAGATCTCTTAATAAGTAGGTTTTTGCCTCCTTTTCATTTTCAATCAACACGATGCTCTAGTCATTGCCTAATCACCGCCATGCCAAACTTAAACTCCGTAATACATCTTGTAGTGGTTTTGGATTGATTTAGATGCCTTGGTTATCGAGTGAAGGCGGAATTGTTGTGTCTTCTAGCGGACCACGTCGCCAGAGGAGCCACCACCATTTGTATGGTCATGTTACGTGAGAAGTCGGGTTCAAGTTTAGTTATGTCAACCCATGTGTATAGATTTACGTCAACCGAAAATTCTTTGATGGGATTCTTTTAACCAAGGCGTGCGAGGTTAGCCCGCGAATTAGAAAAGGTGTAACCATTTATTAAAAGTTAATACTCCATCACCTTGGAGTGTGGTGAGGCTTCGGAGGTTGTAGTGTAATAGAAGAAGCATCTGCGGAGAGAGAAAACGTTTCCTATATCTCTGCGCATCATGGAAGGTAGTTGCAACTTCCTTCGTGGGCAGAAGGAGTGGAGAGCAGCGTGGAGCGGCAGTTAGTGAAGAGAGTTATCTTCGCAAGGTTGAGGGAGAGTTATTTCCTGTGCTCCGTCGACGGAAAAAGCAAAACTATTGCTACGGATAAGGGACTGCTTGTGTGTAGGCCATTGCGAAAGTTAGAGTGGAGAGGATCTACTCCAACGTGGAGGAAATCTAGGAGTTGGGCAAGGTCGAAGGCAGTTAGTAGAGAGGCAGCGAGAGATAGTAATTGCACAGGGAGAGGTCATTTTTGGGGGAGGAGCGAGAGATAAGAATTGTGCAGTGAGGAGAGCACGAGAGATGAGAATTGTGCAGTGAGGAGAGCACGAGATAGGAATTGTGCAGTGAGGAGAGCACGAGATAGGAATTGTGTAGTGAGGCAGTGAGGGTATTGTAGCCGTGCAGTGAGGAGAACGAAAGGCAGTAAAAGTTTAGACAGTGTAGTGAGGAGCGAAAGGCAGTAAGAGTTTAGACTATGTAGTGAGGAGAGCGAAAAAGGCAGAAGAGTTTAGACAGTGTAGTGAGGAGCGAAAGGCAGTAAGAGTTTAGACTGTGCAGTGAGGAGAGCGAAAAAGGCAGAAGAGTTTAGACAGTGTAGTGAGGAGCAAAAAGGCAGTAAGAGTTTAGACTGTGCAGTGAAGTAACGAGAGGCAGAGAGCCCTCGGTGTGAAAGAGCACTCCAGCAACCTCCGTTTTTAATAACAGGTTCTTTTTCTTTACCATTTGTCTCAGTTTTAAACAGTAAGGAAGAGAGTCTCATGGTTATGGAAGATTATTACGTTTAAATATGAGTAGAATAGAATGATAACATAAGTTTACTACGATTTCAGTGTGTGGTTAATTCCTTGAAATAGCTTTATTGCTGTGTAGGACATGTGATTAACTAAGAAACTAAAGTATGCTGTCACATTACTGTGTTTTTAGGATTAGAAAACTCTGAAAAAGAAGTGTTACTGCCTTCTCAGAATTGTAAACTCAGAAACTGTAGTTTCTCTCGTCATAAATGACGATGTATAGCAAAAGAACGCTGCTCTCTAAAGTATATGCATTTAGGAATGAACTTGTCTGGGTGCAAGACGTAATTTACCTTCTATGAATGATAAACAATGACGTAAGATAGAAGAGTTGCCTTTAGGTCTGTGTTATGAACATAAAATTGCCTTGGAGGTTTTGAACGATGCTCCACGTGCATGCTATGCAGAGTCAAACCGTAGTTAGTAAGCATGTTCGACGTATAGCCAGGAAATGCAGTTGTAAACAGCCGATGTCTTATCCGTTTAATATCTTTATCTACATTTGAAAGATTCCCAAACCTTTTAGATTTATTTACGACTCTCAGCTATATAAATCATGTGAAACTAAATGACTCGGAAAGATGAGTAGGAAGATAAAGTGTTGGTAATTTTTAGGAAACCGTCTTGGTTCTGAAATGAACAATTTGAGTTGGAAACCTGCATGTGAGTCGAGATTACATTGCATGCGACGATGCTAGAATCGTTTAACCTTGTAGACCATATGAGTCTAGAAACCTCAAATTTCAAGATAACGGAAAATGTTTTTGATACCTGAGTATGTTGTGTTAACATGAGAACCAAGTAAACAAATTTGAAACCACTTAGGAGTGGACGTGTCTAAACAATGATTCTTACATGATAATAGGATTATGAAAGTCTGAACTCGAGAATAGAGTAAATATTGCGCAATGCGCTATTATAGGAGGATATCCTAAGCCTTGAGGTCATCAAGGTCGGCAAAATAAGTTCAAACTATACAAATAGGAAACTGTAGGATTTCGACTAGTTCAAGTCGAGTAGGGTGGGTGAACCAAGTTCATGTGTTTTTAAAACGCTAACTAAATACAAATCCTTTGGCCAAGGTGGTGTACTATCCTCAAGTGCATCGAACGTTCACCGTAACTGGATGGCGTTTCTTGTGGAGGGTCGTGCATGACTAGATGGTATCTAGGGATCTGCACGATAACAAGACACGTAGGTTACAACACCAGAGCTCAGATGGCAAACACCGAAGGTTATCCTAAGTCTATCCTCTTGAGTAGGGTAGGGCCACTTCCGGTTAGGAAGGAGTGTGGGAGACCGACGGTCTGTGGTTGGAGGTTAAGCTCCTTGAAGATACTTTCTCTTCCAAATACTGAGCAATTGCCGAGTCTTGAACATGATGGGTTGACAATCGAGATGCATGATAAATGGTATGTTTCCGATATTTGTTATTTCATGAAAATTTCATTTGTTAGAAAACAAAGTGTATTATGAATATCATTTCTTTTAGTCTTTATGAGAATGCAATCATGTTTATGATAAATTGAAAAATGTTGTAATGGATTATAGATGAGAAACTTTTGTATTTGATTACTTTGTTTTTAAAAAAAAAAAAAAATTACCATCGTGAAAATTTAGTTACTTCTTGTCATTTTGGTTTTGGTTGTTACACTAGCGCAGATGTTAACGTGGCCAGATATAATTGCTTTCCAAAAGATCTCTAGATAGAAGGATCCACTGAATTGATTTTTGGAAAAGTAAAATTTGAATCCAAACTGGTCTGTAAAGTCCCTATACAGTTAAGTAATGGCTATATTGATGAACTAACTTTTGTTCATTATGAGGTAGATGGATATGATGGAGTCATAGGGAGCAGAGCAATGCAGCGTTGGGAACCGATTACCATCGATTCCACTTTTATCACTCTGTAAGGAACATTTCAGGTTCCTCGAATCCATCAAGATTTAGCCTTCACCACCAAGATAGAGATCCCCAAGAAAAAGAAGGAAAATAAAGTTGGTTAGCCAAATAGCTGGAAGTTGCACAAGAACCTCTGGTTAAAATCAAATCAGAATTTGAAGCCACTGTGTTGACAAAGGACCTGAAAAAGCATAAATGAAATCTGTTCTGCAACCTGCCATTGAAAAGAGATGCAGATGGTAAGGAAATAGTACTTAAGGCCAAAGCTAATTATTTCCTAATGAGTATGTAGGAAACTCAAGTCTGCAGAAAATAAATTGAAGAATTAAAGCAAATGGATCTGATAAGGGCATCCAGTTCACCATTATGTTGTCATGCCATGTATGTTCCAAAGTTTGATGAGAATGGTAATGAGCTTCCTGAAAAATGGCTAGTTGTCAATTATAAGCCATTAAATGAATGTCTGGTTGATAATCGTCACCCATTACCAAGTAAGGATCACATTTGGCAAACTATTTAGGGTAGCCACATATATTCCAAATTTGATCTAACAAAAGGGTTTTGGCAGATTGGCTTGAAAACAGAAGACTATTACAAGACAACCTTCTTAGTACCACAAGGCTTATTTGAATGGAAAGTTCTTCCATTTGGGATCAAGACAGCACCTTCTATCTTCCAATAGAAGATGGATTTGATTTTTTGACCCTATGCTAAATTTATTCTGCCATATATTGATGACATTCTTGTATTTAGCTAGGACATGCATCAACATCTTGCTCATTTGCAACAGTTTCTGCACATCTACCAGGGAAATGGTCTTGTTGTTAATCCTTCCAAATGCTTCTTTGCACAAGAACAAATTGTTTGGCCTGTTTCCCAGTTGGCTTAGTTATAAATTTATGCATTTATCTCCATATTCTAACTGCCCCCTTTTGTGCCTAAGGATGCCCATCTTTCCCCTTCAAAATCCTTAAAAATCATGTTCATTCAACTTATAATTTAAAAAAAAAATCCAAAGTCCAAGTTGAATTTGTGAGGTCCCCTTTGCTCATGTTGCCTAGCGGGTCCCCTTTTAAAAACAACTTTTAGAGCACATGCAAAAAACCCCACTTAAAGTTCTCCCATCATGCATCCTCTTCACATCGCAAATTGATTTTGGCATTTGAAGGACAAAATGTGATGTGCGATGGTGTGTTTTCTTGGACAGGTGTCTGTTCTATGTTGCATCACATGCATTCTTTGCATCATGGTTTGGACCTTTTGAGGATGAGTGAAAGGGCGACATGCACTAGTGATCCAGATCTTCACCATGTGGCCACGTCCCCCTTCATCGTGGATGGTCTTCGCATTGCGCTTTTTCTCTCGGCACCCCTAACCAATTTGTGATGTGTGACAGAGAGAAGAAAGGAGTGACAAAGGAGAATTAAATGAAGGATGGGACACATGGTGGTATCTCATCCCATTGCTAAAGCTCTTCACATTACGGTTTGATGTTTGTTGATCTTTTTGCAAATTGCGATGTGTGATGGATTCAAATATAAAGGGTTGGCACGGAAGGTGCCACATGGTGAAATAGATAAGGAGGTATGTGGAGGGAGCTACATGTTGGTCCCTCGATGCATCGTTGGATCCCTTTGCATTATGTTTAAGCGTTGAAGGGCCCCGAGGCAATTGACGATATGCAATGGTTGTAGGGGTAAGGTCTTAATCGGTGAGTGTACACATGGCGACATTTTGGCCCATCGCAAGGCCTCTTCACATCGTGGTTTGATGTTTTCTGATATTGTTGCAAACCATGATGTGCGATGGATAATATAAAGATTTGCCAAAATAAAAATATAAAAAGGAAGGAAGTGGCTACATGGTAATGCCTGGTCATGTCGCATCTGATCTTCACATCATTTTTTCTCCTCATCAAAGATATGAAGAAAGGTGATGTGCAATAGACTCTAAGAGCTAAAGAATCTATGCAAAATATCTCTACCATGTGGTGACGTCTTGGCCCATCACATTTTAATCCTTGGCACCCAAGGGTGAAATGTGATGTGCAATGGGGCGAAAAGGAATGAAATGATAGTAAATTTCAAATGGTTGGGGATACATGGTGCTCTCTCGGTGCATCACAGGGGTCTTGTGCATTGCTCTTTTGTAGAAAACTCCCGGGGGCAATCTGTGATGGTGGACAAAATTGATGTTGGCTGGCACAGAACTTTAAGGGATCAAGATTTTCTTGCAGGTGTGCATCATCAGAGCCAAATCAAAAGGGAACTATTTTGCAAAAAGGAGGTATGTTTGTCAGGCTATCATTATGCCGACTAGACACCAGCCCAGGAGATACGCAGAAGCACACCATCGACTATTAGGATCACCATCAATGCAATGTAGATGGATAGTCATGGTCTCATCAATTTAGTTGGTGGATTTGGTAGGGTTTTCCTTCCAATTCCAAGTTTAGATTAGGGTTGCAGATGGTATAAGAGGAAAAGAGTGATTCTTTTCAAGGGGTTGGTCTCTAAGTCAATTGCTTGGTCTGTAGTGCCCCAAGAGAATTTCAGGGCTTCAAATCAAGCCAGTATGGGCAGTGAATGGAGGATTATGTGTTGATACAGTGTAGGAATGTAGTGTAAAGCATATTTTATGCATTGGTATGTCTCCATGACCATCTGTAAAGATTCAGGGGAATGTATAATCGCAGTTGTATGTTTTATTTCACCATATTTGCTGGTGTAATTGTAATAGAGATTTGATAATGTGTGACAACATTTAAATTCAATTCATACTTTGTTTTGAGTCATCTCTTTATTGCAAATGGGTCTTTGTAGTTTGGTTCTGGATTATTAAGAATGTCCAATATGTGAAATATAATCTAAGAAATGTATGTGAATACATTTTAGTTTTTTGTTGATGTTGGTTCTACCCTTTCCTCCCTCTTTATTGTTTATGACTCTGTTGCTCAATAGGGTAGACACCGGTCCATATTGGAGAGGGATCAAATACTCTTTTAAATCAAACAAATCTTTCATCTATAGTTCAAGGTAAAAACCATCTTTCTTGTGCATGTACATTCGCATAGTTGAATAAGCTATATAGGGGTCATGTGACAGCCAATTATTCTTGACTTAGTGATAGTCTTTGGAGTCAATATGATGAGTTAGGTTTGGTTGTCCAATATTTTTAGTTGTTCATCTAGTTTGAACCTAATACCTATTCAAGTATACCCCTAGGAATATCCCTCCTGAGTCTATGTTGAGCTCAAAGTGCAGAGGAGTCTACCCACTCCTGTAGGTTTCCCAAAATCACCCTTGACCTATTGATAAACCTCTTTACATCACCTTGACGACACCCATGGCTTTGGTGATGGTGAAATGTTTTATGGTTTAGGGTTGTAGTTATTTTGGATGTCAACATTTCTATCGCCGTTGCCAAGGATAGTGATCCTTTGGTTCAGAATTTGAAGACCTCTGATTGTAGCGGTAGACTGAGGAAGTTTGTTGCTATGGGTAAGTTGGTAGCCCATCAACTTACACCAACATTTCTAGCACCATTGCCAGGGAAGGATTCGAAAGGACAAAGAATTTGAAGACCCTTGTTTGCAGTCATTTGTAGTGGTGCAGAATGTTGCTGTGGGTAAGTTGGCAACCCGTCAACTTACACCAACATTTTTGGCACCATTGTTGGAGATAGTGATCGTTTGGAGTGGTAGACTGAGGAAGTTTGTTGTTGTGGGTAAGTTGGCAACCCATCAATTTACGCCAACATTTCTGGTGTCATTGTCGGGGAAAGAATTTGAAAGGACAAAGAATTTGAAGACCCTTGTTTGCAGTCGTTTACAGTGGTGTAGTTTGTTGCTGTGGGTAAGTTGGTAGCCCGTCAACTTACGCCAACATTTTGGTGCCATTTCCGGGGACAAGTAAAGTGTTGGGTTATAAAGATTTGAAGACTTTGCTGGTGAGCTATACCTAGAATCAATTTTGGCCTTGAAGATCAGTCATGCTTCAAGGAATTCCTCTTTAGAAGAGGTGGTGACTCTTCTGTCAGAACATGAAGTTTCTTGCTACTACCCCCTGGTTGTTGTTGGTGATTTGAATGCTCCATCTCAATGTGCAGCAGCTGGTGAGATAAAGGTACATGTTTTCTTCCTAACCTTTGAAGTTGTTCCTATCATGTTGAAGGAATAAATTTATATGCCTCAGTTTTTTCCCAAGCATTATAGGATGTTTTATTCATGGCCAATTTGTATGAACACGAATAGCTTAGGGATGTTCTATCATCTAAATCTTCATATTTATCAGACCCTATAAATTACATTGGAGTGGATTCTCATGACCATCCTAGCAATACATATTCTAGTCATGGCCCTGCATATTATATAAATCCAAACCTATATGCACCCATGCAAAATCATAATGATTTAGCAGTTCAACAATATAAAATGGACAAAACCAAACAGTTATTGGAGTCATTATTACAACAAGAAGAAGAAATAGAAATTTAGATTAGGCTACTAGAGTCTAGTCCATGCAGTCCAAAGCATTCCCTGCTGCCCAAAAAATTAGTTAACCCAATCCCCTGCTCCTCCCTTACATCTAGTTTATGATCAGCTAGACCTCTCATGGGTTGATTATAAAACAATGAGCATGCCAACTAAGATCTACAAACAGTTGCCCAAGTTTGATGGGTATGATACTTGGGAAGGGGACACACATGTTGATATATTTTTAGAATTCATGGATGAACATCAGTTTGAGGATGAAGACATGTGGATGAGTTTCTTTGTTAGGTCCTTGCATGGAAAGGTAAGAGAATGGATACAAAGTTTTCCAAGGTAGTCCTTTGCCTCATGGAATGAACTTGTAGCAGCATTTGAAAATGAATTTTCCAAAGGTCTTGACCCTACTGATCTTGTCATAGAGCTGGAAAAAATCAAAAGACAAGAGGGAGAGTCAAGCAAGGATTTTGGTCATAGGTTTTCTGTTGCTCTTTCCTATATTCTAGATGATTTTAGACCTAACACTCTTGCTTGCATTGATGTGTTTTTTGAAGCATATGAAACTGGATTGAGTTATGTGTGGGAAGATTTCAAAATAAAGAGTATACAACAGGCATACTTGTCCCTAGACTCCTTGGATAAAATAAGAGATGAATACATAAAGGTTTTCTTATCCACAAATGGATGTGTTGCTAGTAATCAACATGCTAATTTGAACAACAACAGTTTCACTACAAGAAATCAAGAGAATGCAACATCGGATGATGATTGTGTAGTCATAAGGGTAGAAGTGGAAGGTGGTGCATTATATGACAGAGAAACAAATGATGAAAACAACATATGCACCTACCTTCAGTTGGATAGCTCATCAAGTTAAAATGAGGATGATGAAAAAAATGGTGAATTCTAGCTTAATGTTGAGGTATGTGGCCCAATGAACAATAAGGATGTTATGTGCATAAGTGAGCAACAAGTTGAATCAACCTATAAAGTCGATTATGAAGACTATGCACAAGTAAGTGAAATATGGGATGAATAAGAAACTTCTTTCTTGTTTGATGTATTTCCCTCCTTTGTTCTTGTATGTGATGAAGCAAGTAGTGTCTATTTGCATGAAGATGATGTAGAGCTCGTTGCACTTGATAATACTCGATTAGAGATAGCTATTGGTGTAGCCATGGAATTTCAGTCTGAAGAGCTTGCCTTGGATTTTAAGGATAGTGATCATGTGGACGCATATGAGAACCTATTTCTTTGGTGCAAGATATGGTGTCTTCATCATGCAAAGTGTGCTTTATCTCAAACACAAGGAAATAAAATAAGAATGAATGTGGAAGAAGATGCATGTCATCAGTCTTGTTGCAACAGTGAGTATGACAGAGTAGATTGCCATAGTGGACTTGAAACAGAGAGACAATTTGAGGAATGTAGTTCTTAACATGAGGTGTCTCATGGTATTGATTTGTGTGCTGATGGTTTAGATTGCAGCCTGAGCCATGCTTATGATTCAGAAATTAAGAGTTGTAGCAACACAAGTGGAAGTTGTGTTCAAGAGCTTGGTGAAAATACAAATGAATATGAGTCTTTCTACTTTGATGTGGAATGTTTATTAGTTCTTGGATGTGTTGGTGCCATAGTAGAGGTTGAGTCTTTTGTATGGAATATTGATGTGAATGAGCGACAAGGCATGTTCATGCTTGAATTTCAACAGATGGTAGCCCAACTTGAAGGTATACCTAAGCTGGAGTCTTTCTAGTTTGCTTTACAAGATGAAGTTTCTTCTCTTGAGGATCAATAGTGTAGTTAGGCACATTTTTATTTTCCATGTGAGTTGGAGGTGTTCTCTCTTTTCTTTAGTTTACATGAAGAGGTCAGTGTGATAATGAAGTTGTAGTTGGTAATGGATGTTTATTCCCATCCAATTCTTTCAACACAGACCTGGGTTATGTTTTCTCACCCCATGATGATATGAGAGTGCATGATATGCAATGGAATAGGTCAAGCACCTATTTCCTATAGTTTCCATGCAAAAAAAATTTCATTGGTAAGGTTGGCCTTGGCTTCATAAACATTTGTTATAGATTGGTGCATGCTGAGGGCAATTTTCAGTTGTTGTAGGTAGGTGAGAAGTGTAAATTTGGTTTGAGGGAAATTAGCTCCTTCATCTAGCTTGTCTTTGACAGAGGTAGGTAGTTTTAGTTATTTTGTGCAGGTTTGACCTTTGGTGCCTTCAAATTTTGAATATAGTCTAATTTCTAATTGTGCCCCCATGCTTATGACTGTATGTTTGTAAATATGTTTCCATTGTTTCCCCTTGTTCATTTTTTTCTTTTTGGTCTGCCTAGAGATCTGAATTCTTGTTGTGCCACTACTTGGCACACATCCCCAACTAGAGCCAGTGTTGACACCCTAAAAATTAGTCCCTTTTAGTGCCCCTTGTTCCTGTGAAATAGTGTTTAGGGTTTTATCTTGACTTGCAAAAACATCAGAAAAACTTAGTCTTTGGTCACTGGGTTATTTCTTCTTTTTCCCCGTTGACCTGTTTGGCCTATTTGGTCTTGTTAGAACTGGAAAAATTCACATTTTTCCACCACTCACTTGTCCTCCACATTTGCCACACATTGATCTTATGATTAATACAGATTGTCAAAATTTGTGTGACAAGATCCATCTATTAACCCATAACAACTCATGATTCCATAAATATGACCTTTGATAAGTAATTCCCTGACCATAGTTGTGCAAAATGAGCAATTGATCCCTATCGGCAAGATCATGTGCATGTCTTTCCAATCAAATAAGCTATAATCCTCTAATGAACATTTTCATGTATATCAGGAAGACCTAAAGAAGTTACACCAATCAAGGAACCCAGAGGTAACAATTGTGCGACAATCGGGAAGACTACAAAATGTATCGCCGATGAAAAAACTATCGGCAAGAGAGATAAAGTCAGAGTGAAAATTTTAAACTGTGTTGATCTCAAAAGTCATACTGATGGACATAAGTTCGGTGAGAGATATATGTACTCTCGCTGATAAGTCGATACACCAGTTGTGTTGGTGTGACATACACCATCGGAACAAATTTTTTATGTCTTCCCGACTATCCAAGTCACCCTGATGAGAAGGTATTAAAATTTTTTGGTGAGAGTCCCACCGATATACCTCAATGAACAAAAGATATAAGAAAAACATATTAGGGAGACTTAATGTATCGGAAGAACATTCCATTCTCTTAGGGATAGCACTTGTCAACCCGATAGTTACGAGGTAACTACTGTTTGTCAGGAAAAAACTTGTTGATGTCCAAAGGGAACCTCAACGGTCAGGACCACCTTGTATCGGGGTGAAATTCATAATATCTCCCTGAAATGTTAAGAATAGAAAAATAAGAAAAGGATATTTGTGCATGATTGATGAGAGTGTTAAGAAGTCTTCCCGATAAAATCAAAGAACTAAAAGGGCACTTCACATCATAAAGACATTAAGATAGTCTTGGCGATCGGTCGAGAATGTATAAACAAAAGATGGTGCCAAAATGAATAGATAGATTGGCCTAAGATCAAAATAGTCTTCCTGATATAAAGGCGTTGTATCGCTCTGACATTTTTGAAGCCCGAGAAGCCCATTGCATTCAATTCCAGTGGCTGACATTAATGGCCGCTTGAGCATAATCTTGTACAAGTTGCTCTGAATCACAATGAATTAAAATCAAAAGAAATCTTCAAGGGTTGCGGTGGAAGAGCGGGGAATTGACCAAAGGCTGAGAAATCCATGACACCAAAGACATACAAGTAAGCATACCAGACCTTCCTGTTACTGATAAATTATAAAGTCAAATCCCTTGTTTAGCATAAAGATAAAATGGAGGGTTATGTGAAAACAAAAAGAAAGCAACAAACTGAAACTAGCCAAACCAAGGGGAAAAAGCAAAAGGTCAAAACAAGGAAAGGAGAAAAGGTACAGGAATGAAAACTCAACCAAGACCTTATAGACCAATTTCTTGGTTCAGGACTGAAGGCTAGAAGAACTGCACAACTTAGGGATGACATGGAAAGATTAGAGGACAAATATAAACATGTGGGAAACATATGGACTCCTATTAGAGGATACAAATTATTTATGTTTCACTACTATAGGAGGAATAGGTTGGAGCCTGTCTATAACCCTTGGAATCTTAACTTGGGGAAGCTGGTTGTCACGGATGTCTTTGTAAATATAGATCTCATAAAACTTTTGGCCTACCATTATAACCCTGACCTAAAAGCCATTTGCAATTTGCAAGGGGAACCATTTATTCATGTGTCTAAGAATGCAGTATGTGAAATTTTTGGCCTGGATGACACATGCAATACTCCCATAATATATAAAGATTTAGAAAAGGAGTATTTGAGAATGGATACCACTTATAAGGGATGGAGATTGCCACTACATAGACCCAGAGAAGAAGGAAATTTAGTGCCACTCGAGGAAGGTGATGAACCTCCTTTTCATGTTGATTTGTTTGAACCCTATATGAAATATATGTATTATTCAGTGGGACAAGTTTTGGGAACAGAGGTCCTTGAATTCATGTCCATAGCACCCATGGTAATCTCTGTAGACATTCAATGCCATCATGCAAGAACTTTTGATTATGCTTCACCTCTCTAGGGGAATTGATTCAGGATTGATGGCAGTAAAAAATGGCTCTCCAACAATGAGTTTCAAGCATTATTCTTCTCTTATGCATATGGTGTTGTATTATGGACAAGAATTAAGAATGTGGCCAAAACAATTGAGAATTACACAGTTTGATAAGGAGGGTCAACCGCTACCCATACAATTATGGACTTCCATATGGGATAGTAGGTTTGTAAATTCTAGTTATGTGCATTTTGAAGAATTCTTTGTCAAAACACTATATAGATGTTATGGTTATTCATGTAGTTATTCTTTATCAAAAGAAATCAAAAGGTTTTTAAGGCCTAAGGATTTTGGCAAGCCATCGACTGTGAATCATAACTAGGGAGATTAGTAATGTTTCCTTGACTCCACCATTATCAGAGTGTATGGCTTTGAAGATACACCATTTTTGTTACCTAAAACTATACTAGACATAATTGCATACTTGGAAATTGTTAGGCAGTTGGACTATTCAAATGTTATGAACTTGAGTGCCTATGATAAGCAATCTTTCATGCCAAGAACATTACGTTTTAGAGATTTCACTATATTGTCAAGAGAAGGTTATGACCTTATTCATGACAAATTGTTACATTTTAATTTGAGAAAAGCAATACCAAGAAAAGGGTTTGACCCTGAAGGTTTCATTGATTTTGCAAGAAGGAAACAAAATCTAAGTGGATATATTCATGTTCCCTTTCCTCATGATGATGTTATCAAAAACATGGAGGAGGCAGAGGTTGAATTGGCCATTGATGAATATAATCAAGAAGTTGAAAAGAGGAGGAAGGAAATGCAGGAGATAGAGGTGTTATACTCTGACAGTGAAGGATCTTCTAATAAAAGATCCCAAGACTAGCCTGACATAATCCCCAACCATAGAATTGAAGAATACAGGCCTCCTGACAAAGAGTTAGTGATTGAAGAGACATCTGATACTGATGCCAGGCAGTTGGCTTACAAATCTTTTATCTCAGATGATTAGTTCATCTAGTCACTAGAATTTAAATCTTTCTTGTATAAACATAAAGGCAAAGCAATTAGAGAATCAGTTCCAGATATCACACCAGATAATGAAAAATAGTTATTGAATACTTTCAAAATTGATGTTGAAAATGAAATAAAAAACATGACTCCAGAAAAGGGGAGGAAACTCTTAGAAGAAGTTGGTGTGATGATTTTTCCTGGTTTGGATTTGAAATCTTCTTTGGTTTTTGATAGCTTTCTGCATAATGATAATGCCAAACATAAACTCAGTTTAGGAGGTGTGACAGAGGTGTATACTAGATCACTATACAATCCTGATGAAGAATCCCTTATGATATGGGCCCTATACCCTCCACACCAGAAGCTTGCCATTATTGACACAGAAAAGGTATTTGGCCATGTGATGACACTAAAAGTGGGCGAGACCGATCCTGTGGTTACTACAAAAATTGGTATTAATGTGGCTAAATTAAATAAAGTACAAATTCAAATGTTGATCTGAGAAAGAGATATGTATAAATTAAATTGTGAAAGAATGCAAAAGGAAAATGATTTTCTGAAAGATTCAATCCCTACCAAACTGTTAACCCAAGGGGAAAGTTCCCAGACAAAGGGCAGGGATGAAGCATCATAGACAAGCACTCAGATAGCCTAGGCCAGACACAATGCTCTTTCTACAGTATTCAAAAGGAGACATACTAACATGATGACGTGGATGAGTAAATTATGGGTTACCCATTCCAAAACTCAAACTGCTCTCCAAGAACATGAAAGGTTAGCTGAAAAAATTCAAAAAAAACTCCAAGAAATTTAGAACAGAGACAATCCTGATGTTGAGGCCATTGCCAATGCTAAGGACTTCTTTAGGGCACACACAAATTTTTATGAGGACCTTCGAGTAGAAGCTAAGGAATTCATTGCTGCTTCTAGGGAAGGAGTGCCTACATTATTCAATGATGATAAGAGTCTGAGAAATCAATAGGACTAGGTGAAGGAATACCAATTGATCCTACATGAAGCCTTGGAGGCTGTGAAAAGTGAAGATCTTGCATTAGAGGAGTCTCGTGCATGTATGGAGAAAATGGTTACTATGGAGTTTGCGGCAAGGAATGTTGTGGAGTGTGCAAATACTCACTTAAGCCAAAAGTATTTGGATCATTTTACTAAAATCCATGTATGGCTTATTAAAGCCTAATGATAATTTGTTTGTTATTGCTAAAACTCCAAAAGACACTTGTGAAGGGGTACATCCTCTTCAAAATATAGCTATATAAGCCAAGAGAGTAGGAATGAAAGATCATCATTACCATTTCATAATTAGGTAGGGCATTAGTAAGAAGATAGATTGCACCCATCCCACTCATCCACATTCATATCTCAGAGACTTATGCAACTACTTTATATTATCTCAAAAAATATAATGGAGTAGATTGATATTACATGGTGATCTATTTTCAGTGTTCAACTATTGTGTTGATTTATTATGCTCATACGTTATTTGATTGTCTCCAAAGTGGTTGTTTATGTTATTCAAATTGTGTGTGAAGATACCTTTGATTTGTCAATACACATTTGCTGTAATTGTGTGATGCTTCTGATTGGTTTTTGTGTGTAGAAGGATTAAATTACCTTTTAAGAAATCTAAATTGATTGGTTCCTGTGTGGATTAAAATCCTTTTAAATAAATTGTCTTAATTGGTTTCTCCTCACATTTGAATTAAAATCCTTTCACAACTTCATAGTAACATAAGGGGATCACTGGGATCATTAAGAAGAGTTCAAATAACTGACATACTTGCACGTCTATATAAGGTACAAACATTTAAAAGTGCCCAACTGTTAGAGTTAAGCTGAGATATAAAACAACCAAACCTACACATCTATCTCCATCATCATCATTCATCCACTGACTCCATTCACCCAATAGATTAGGCACTAGTCAACCTTAGAACATTTTACATAAATCTAATTTGCATTCTTAATACCTCAAGCACTCTCATTAGAAAGTAGTTAGCAAGCCCTACAATTATCTCATATATGTGTGCCATAAGTGAGTAGATTACCCAAATAGAATCCATTTAGACTTCAAATCTGCCTTATCATTTAGGTACACCCACATAGGCCTGGAAGAGCCTAAAGAGTAGGGGGTTTTCAGTTGCATAAACCCTATCTTGTTGACCAAAAGCGTATCAAGAGACTGTCACTCTCCTGTGGTCTAAAACTAGCATTTTTGAGATCCAACAAATTGGCGACTCTATTGGGGATTAAGCCCATTTTTTAGCCTTCCATAATAGAGTTATCTCAAAGCATCATATCATATTTAAGGCTCTACTGGGGAGAACTACAATCATTTTCCTACTTACCAAAAAGTAGGTGGCGACTCTAAGATTTGTATGATTGACGAAATAGATATCATATCAGAAAGGATAGATGATAGACATCAGAGATATATTATATCATCCAACATGAATGGAAGGAGATCTATGCATCAAGAAAGTCCCAAGAAAAGCAATGGCAGGTGGACAGATAAGCATGGACCTCCTCGTGGAAAGAACAATACAAATAGGGTTGAAGCAGTACCAAACAACCTGAAGACAATGTAAACACATCAGAATGACCTTTTATAGTATTCAACTCCCCAGTGTATAATGATGGTGGAAATCCCTTAACACCTCCTAAAAAAATCAATACAAATGATAACATCCTCAGTTACACGACAGATTCTCAAGAAGCAACTGAATTTGAGGGAAGGATGAATGAAGAAAGGAGACAGAAACAAGAAGAATCTAATAAGGGATTTTTATTGCAACAGGGAGAAGAAAACCAAGAGGGGTCTGTAGACTGTTGATTTTGATGCTATGAGTAATCAAGAGATTGAAATACATTTGGAGTGGCAAAGACAACAGCTTAGAAGAAGACAATAGATGATACAAGAAAGCCATGAGATAGACCGGTAAATGGCACAATTAAAAATCCAAACAACAAAACCTCCAAGATATGTCCCTCCACACAAACAAGGTAGTAATGCCAATTCACATGGGATATCTCAGAATACAACTGCTTCAGGTACTTCAAAAATGCCTCAAAATGCAATAGGTAATTCAAGACAATATGCTCAACATACTATGTCATCACAAAGACCCCAACCCCCAAATACTGGCAGTATTCCCCAATATCACCCACCACCAGGTCATCATGGTGTCCCACAACATCAGCAACATATACCACCTCAGAATATACACCCTCAACAACACAAAGAAAAATGCTTACCATTAGCCTCCATATGGATACCAATACTACCCCAATCCACCACCTATGAATATGCCTCCACAAAACCTCATGAGTGTATGTAGACAATTTGATTTAACAGGATATCAATTGTATCCATACCCTATAGACAGCAGCTGGAGAATTATGGTCCCCAAATTCACTGGGAATAATGGGATATCAGATGAAGATCACATTAGGAATTTCAATGCCTTTATACAGGACATTGGTATGGAGCATGAGGATGTAAACATGAGATTATTCATGATGTCCCTAACTGAAGATGCAAGGGATTGCTTTAATGGTTTACCAGATGCCTTAATTAATTCTATAGAAGACTTTCATGACCAATTCAAAGAACAATATGAAAATCAGTATGCCCCTGAATTTGCCCTGCATGAGCTAATAAGCATCTACAAATACCAGAATGAGTCAGTATATGACTTCAATCAAAGATTCTCCAAATTGCACAATAAAATACCACATGGATCCAAATTGACTAATTCGATAGCTTTGAGTATCTACCTAAAGGATTTTGATCCGAAAACTGGGTATGAACTCAGGAATAAGGCTCCCACGACCTTGATAGAGGCACAAAATGCAGCTATTAGTATTGAAAATAATAAGAAGGTTGCTGGGATGATTGGCAAAAGGGATAACCTTAGAATGCCCCAACAATCTAACAACCCCCAAAATATGCAGGAATACCAATATAAAAATGAAAGACCAAGGTTACATGATATGCCCTATAATACCAATTGGAAAGATGGAAGACCTTTAGAAAATAATAAGAAGCAGAGTTATAAGAAAGATACTCCTAACCCTCTCAAGAGAAATGGAACACATGTAGCAGAAAATAATCCATGGTGCTTAGCCTATAATCTGCCTCACTCACCTGATTATTGTGTGGTGGCACAATCAGTACAGGAAGAGGGAACATCTCATGGTCATGAAAGAGACAAACATACTATAAAAATGCTAGCATTCAGACCCCATTAGATTGATGAGGGATATTCATCCACAGAGAAGAATGGATATGAATATGACATGGGAAACCAAAGATATAACCCTAGTATGGGAAGGTAGGAGGTATTTTCAGACCAAGATGATAATTATGAAGAAAATGTTTATGATCATGTCATACCATCACATAACCAATGGAGAAAACCAATTGAAGAAGAAAGAAGGGCTCTCACAGTTACCGTAGTAGCACAGGCAAAAGGTAACTATAATCTGAGGAATAGAACAATCAATATAGATCAAGGAACACCTAGGAGTGTGTTCATAAAAGTTCAGAGTCATAATAGGAACAATATGAAAAATGCATCTAAAGAACCAACAAAGACTAAACAGGGTAAGATAAAAGACAAAATACCAGTTGAAGGAAAGGGGCATAACAAAACAGAAAAAGTTGATCAAACAATAACTCCCTCATTTGACATAGCCTGAGCAGTATCTCAAGTGAAAATATCAATACCACTTCTTGAAATGATGAAGATAGACTAGTATAGGAATATAGTGGTCAAGATGATTTCAGACATACCAAAAAAGAAACAAGAAAAACCTAAAATCAAAATAAATAATGTTTGAATTGGGGAGGCTAAAATTCTGGAAGTATAGTTGGGTGATACCTTAACAAGGAATCCCTTTCAGGTAGATCCTTTTTGCACCACCTTGTTGATAAAAAATAGGCTAGTGAGAAATTGTATGATTGATTCTGGGGCAGCTATGAACATCATGCCAATAGCAGTCATGAAGGAGTTAATGTGGGTTAACACCACCTATGGAAAATGTTATGTAATGCATAACAGATCCATCCCTGTCGTGGGTATTATGAAGGATGTAGAGATAAGGTTAGCTGCCTACCCTGAAGCAACATATAAAATTGACATCATTTTAGTGGACATCCCACCCTACTATGGAATGTTGCTATCTAGAAAATGGACTGCAATAGCCAGAGGAAATGTCCAATTGGATCTATCCTATGCTACTGTACCAGTAGGAGGGAAAGAGATTAAGCTTTGCAGAGAACCAAGATATGAGAATTGTTGTCTCTCATATTTGCACCCTTACTGAGTTGTAGAACTTGGCAATCTGGAGAAGCATGGGATCTTTCCAAGTCTGTGGGTCACCTGTGATGGAAAGAACCTCTGGAGAAGGCTAGCTTCCTGTTGATACTCCACCTTAACTACTTATACTAAAGTCTTTGCAGAGAAAAGGGTAAGAAGGATTGCATAAAAATGGAACCTACTGTCTAAGGTGATGCACCAAAAGATCATTAGAAAATACACAAAAATGACACACTACAGGACTAGTAATAATAAGAATCCCTTACACAACCCAGCAAATCATAATCCTTGCATCATTACTTTGTAAGGAGGCTAAATAACAACAATCCTGCAAAGGAGAAAGAGGTTTTCTCACTACCCAAAACTCATGGTTATTCCTTGCACATCTCACAACCTGCAAAAAATATGTAACCTCTGCATAAAGGCACTAACATGAAATACAGTTCCAAGGACAAAGAACATCACAAAGATCTGTACTAACACTGAGGACACACAATATCAGAAGAAATAGGAAGGTATAAACTGCTTATTAATGCCAAAAAGGTGTTACAATACTGTATATCTCTAAAAATGGGTTACAAGACTGTTCACTCTGCAAAAGAACTCAGAAAATTACAATATACAGAATAGTGAATAGCAATAACTTCTAAAAAATGAACAAGGAAGAAGACTATATACTTCCCAAACAGCTGTAAATAGATAAACATCCACCACCTCCATTCCTGTGCATCTCATAAATGCCCACAAAATATCTCTCTAAAGTCCTCCAAAAAGGTTTCCTAAGGCATAAATGGTCAAGGCATGCCATCCACTATCATAAAGGCACTTGAAAATGTCATAGAATGCCTTTAAATGATCTCTTAAAGCTTCTGACATACTTCAGATCTGTGTCATAACTCTCCTGCAGCATCATAAATATCTGAAAAATATCCCAATAAATGACATAATGACACATTTTCTGCATTTAATTAACATTTGACTAAGAGGTTTATAATTACACCACCTTAGTAAATGTTTTACAATTCAAAATTACACAAACCTATGCAGAAAAATGGCATGTATGACACAACATTTAATCCCTGATTTTTGCACGATTATGCAAAAATGACATAAAAAACATTCTCAGCTCCTAGGCAAAATGACATGACTCACCATACACCTTTGCACCATATCTCGCATCCATCACATCAACTTATGGCTCCCAACAAACACCACCATGCCTTGTGGCCATCCTTATTTACCCACCTTATAACTCCTAGCCAACATGCCTTGGCAAAATATGCTATTCAACCTTGTGCTTCTCCACAATACATTTGGCTTGTCTTTGAAAAATAAACAAAAGGCATAAAAATGCCACACCCCCCCTTATCATTGCTAGGTTTGGACATATGAAGTCCTCCCCATGGGCACAAATGGATAAAAATGAGTGTTTTAAAACAAAAGTAAAAAAAAAACTCAAATGTGATCTAGGTCATTCGACCCCAAAAGGAAGAAAACCTAAAAAAATTCATTTGTTTGCATTCACCTCTGCTGTTAGGCTTGCTGTCGTGCCACCATGAGGGTTTGGAAGGCAAAACATGGATGGTTTTTATCCATTCTGGGTCGATTCTGAAGCTAAATGCAAGGCAAATGGTATCTTTTGAGGTCTTTGACTCCTCTCTGTCAATTTTTTGGGGCGATTTCAGGCCTCTGTGGTAACTTTTTCTATGTCTTGATGTATCTTTTCGCTGTTTTATGTATGGCCGACCCTCTACTGTGTGAGGCCATCGTATGAAAGTCACTTGAGGGGAAGAAAACATGATTTTACATAGTTAATGGCAAAAAACACAAGGGTAACTCCTTTACCATCTAGTTTCCTTCATTTTTCTGTTTCTTTTATCTAAATCCGCTACCAGAGGCGTAGCTTTAATGCATTTCTGAGCATATTGTTGTTTGAAAAGAGTTGAAACTCTACATTTTGACAGTGCTGAGGCACATTTTCATGAAAATCTGAGCATTTGTTCCTGCAAAACTACAAAAAACCTTATTTTTTGAATTTTTTTACCTCATCTCGCTGCCTGGGGCTGCGATTTGGACATTCTATGGGCTTTTTGTTTGAAATGAGTAAAAAAAACCTTCATTTTTATGTAGCTTTTACTTATATATTCGCCTCGCTGTTGTGTGACTTGAAGAGCTTTTTGAGTATTTTGTAGTTGAGTTGAAACTTTGTATTTTTCCTTTACATCTGCATTTTTGGGCTGTGAATGAGCCCCAACTTATGACAAAACTTTGAAAAAAGGCATCTCTGTATTGTTGTAACTCAAAATATCTGTATTTTCTTTGTGTAGGCTGTAGATTTAAGCTTGAAAACTCCATTTTCTGTTGTTTCTCTTAGGGTTCTGTAGCATTTGAACTTGGACAACAGAAAAACTATATTTTTCTTTGTAAATCTGCAATTTTCTGTGTTCTGTTAGTAGCAAAAGGTTTGAAAAAACTTCATAGTTTTCACTCTATATCTGCAGATAAACACTGAAACTCTGCATCTGTCTGGTTTATTCTTTCATTGTTTTGGCCATTCTATCACTATATGTGTACTACCACCACCATTAAAACTCTTAGCCCTCTTCCTTTATATGTCATTTATTAACAAAACCTAACACATCACACTATCACCGTGGATTGTCCAATGTCATGGCTTCAATGGTCACTATTATCTACTATCAAGTCTTTTTCTGTCAAGTGACTCTTGTTCACTGAGATAGGCTTTGCCTTTGTGGATATTCCCATTATGAAGATATGGCATCATTTGTCCCTCTGCCTATAAGAAAGGACCTCACCTCTTTTCATGGATCCAAGTCCATCATTTGATATTATAAACCTCAGCATGCATCTAAGCTCCCTAATCAATTTCATGGTTTTCATGACTGTTTCCCCATTTTGTTAGACCCTCTTCTCTTCCTTACAAATGTAATAGATCTCTTTGTGAGCTTTAACACCTCCTTGACACTATTCCCTTAGTGCTCAACTCAGTCTACTTGCATCCTTCTGCTTCTACCTTCATTTGTGTTTGTTAAATCATTGAGGACGCCAGCTACAATATGTTTCTATGACAGTAGCAACTATCACCATTAAACTTGTAGATGTCATGCCCATGCTTTGATCTCTAAACTGTCTTTGTCAGTTTTATATGATTGCAAGTTTTTTACTGACCTTTCCTAATACTGTGACTAACCTAGATTTAGAGTTGTTCTGTTGTCTACAAGACTGAGCATACTACATGATTGCTGTCCATTTATTATGACAGTTTGCTGTTCTATACATGCTATGACAACACTTATTGTTGTCCATCTCTCTATATGACTGTCTTTTTTTCGCTGCTGTGCTTGAAACCAATTTGATTGTTGTTCCATCATACCTTGCTGCCCCGTCTCATACACCTTTCCAATGTCTTTTATGACTGTTATTTTCATGGTGACTGCTTGCTGTCCTACCATGACTGAAACCTCTTGAATATGCTCCTAGAGCTGTGCTTTTGCATTTGTACATTGTATCTGAGATGTTCTGTAAGGTCCATGAGCTGGGCTCAACCCTTGTGGGAGCCACATTTCCTCCACTCATAATGTAACTGATGGATCAAATAGAAACATAATTACATCTGTATCTACACATGAAGCAAACTTGTTAGAAAATAAATGCATGTTTGCAGTCGATGCTCTTGATTTGTCTTCTCAAGGTCTCTGTGACACTAACTGGTTTACTGCATCTGAAGAACAAATTGTACGTTTATAGATGTATATCATATGATGTATGATGCCTCGTCATTGCTCTAACATCATTTTTCCAAAATTTTATGCAGATGAATAGGGGGTAGCAAGGAAACAACGGCTGGATGCGGGACACGCAGACAATCTAGGACGACACAAGACGCAACAACAACATGAAGGCTCGTCATTCAGGCAATGACGAGTCACCCTACCTCATATGCATCTACCTCATATGCATATTTGCTTTGTAGCTCTTTTATAAATGTATAGTTTGTCTTTTTCATTTTGCAATGAAACAGTTAGTCTCACAGCTTGTGTGAGAACTTATACACTTATTTTTCAATACCAATTGCTGATCTTACAAAAGATTTGTACAATCTCTTAAGTTCTGAAATGCATCTGAATGCAATAATACAATGTAATCTTAATTTGTACCAAATATGCACCTGGATATAACGCAGCAGAAATATATGTACCTTTTCCTCTTTCAAAAACTGAAAAGCTCTACCTGATTGAGCTAGTAGTGAAATCTAGGTAACAAGAATATCATAGAATATATTGATCAAAATCAAGTAAATTTTTTCTGTGATACAAACCTTGGTATGTTCAGAATTGAGAAAAGTTAACTAGAGTTACAGAACACTGATCCAATACACCAAGAAGCCCAAATTGATGAATGTGGTGTATGGAAAATGCATTTTGATGGTGCGTGTAGTAAGGCTAGTAATGGAGTAGGAGTATTATTTATCTCACCAATTGGTAAAACATTCAAGTACTCATTCCTGCTAACATTTGAATGTACCAATAACATAGTTGAATATGAAGCTTTGCTCATTGGCCTGAGCATTGCCATAAAGTACTAAATAAAATGCCTTGCAGTGTACAGGGATTCAAAGTTGGTTATATCTCAGGTCAGAGGGAAGTATGCATCCAAGAACAAAAGATTGAAACAATATAGAAATGTTGTCTGGGATGATATTTAATTGTTTGATGCTTTCTCCATTAACTAGGTAGACAGATAAAAAAATATAATGGTAGACTTCCTAGCAAACATAGTCTTGAAAAGGGATGATGTCACATTGGCAGGCATTACTGAAGTTAAGTTTAAGACTAGACCTGCAATCCCAGACAATATCTATAATTGGCAAGTTTTCAATGATGACATGAATTTGATTAAATTATTATAATGCATTGACCAATATGATGCTCAAGAGATTGATTTCAATGCATTCGTAGAGGAAGTAGATGGCAAGCAAACTTTGTTGTTAAAGAAATTGTCTAGCTTAAGACCAACAAATTTCCTAAGGGGCTTGTGGCACTAGAAAGGGTGTTTGATGGACATGACCAAGCTCTTATGAATCAAACACTAGTAAAAAAGGAAGACCTTGAAGAAATCAACTTGGGCACTGAATTGGCACAAAAAAGGGTATACATTGGGAAGAGGATAAGCCCAATAATCAGGAAGATGTTGATAGCTTTATTAAGGAAATATAAGCAAGTCTTTGCTTGGTCTTATGATGATCTCAAGGCATATAGAGAAGATTTGTTTCAACATGAGATCCCACTTAAACCTGATACAAAACCTTTTAGACAAAAACAGAGACCAATAAACCCAACCTTGCAGCCCAAAATGCATGAAGAACTTATGAAGCTCAAGGAGGGAGGTATCATTAAGCCTATTAGACATTCTATGTGGGTCTCCAACTTGGTGTCAGTCAGAAAAAAGAATGGTGACATAAGGTTATGTGTAGATCTTAGAAATCTAAATATCTCATCCCTTAAAGACAACTATCCACTTCCAAATATGGAGGCAATTTTGCAAAGAGTCAGAGGATGCGAGTTGTTATCTATGATGGATGGATTTTCGGGTTATAATCAGGTGAAAGTAAAAGATTCAGAACAATATAAAACTGCATTCACTACTCCTTGGGGCACCTATGTTAGAACGCCATTTGGACTTAAAAATGCTGGTGCAACTTTCCAGAGAGCCATGTATGTTGCTTTTGATGAACTGGTTAATGTTATAATGGTGGTTTATCAAGATTACCTCACTGCATACTCCAAGAAAGTAGAGGATCATATTGATCATCTTGAAAAGATATTTGTCAAAGCTTTGGACTATGGTATTTCTTTGAATCCAAAGAAATGTCATTTTGTAGTGACACAAGGCAAATTGCTAGGACATATAGTGTCCAAAGATCAGGTTAAAATTGATCTGGAAAGAGTGGAAGCCATAGACAAGATTCATATTCTTAAAATAGTTAAATTCATCCAATCCTTCTTTGGGAAAATAAATTTTGTAAGAAGATTTATCCCAAACTGTGCTAAAATTGTCAAACCCATTTCAAAAATGTTAAAGAAGGGGGCTAAGATAGATTGGTTTGTAGATGCACTAGATGCATTTGTAGCCATAAAGAGAGTGATTAAGGAGGCCCCAGTATTGAAATCCCCTAATTTCAGTAAGCCATTTCAAGTCTTCTCATTTGCATCATACGATACTATTGCTGTAGTAATGCTACAAAAGAATGATGAGGGATACGAACAACCTATATCATTTTTTAGTAAATCCCTCCAAAGAGCGGAGTTGAACTATGATATTATAGAGAAATAGGCATATGCTTTGGTGAAAGCAGTGGAAGTTTTCATACCTTACATGGTAGGGGCAAAAGTGGTTGCATATGTTCCTAATGTTGCGGTTAAAGATGTGTTTGTACAAGCAGAAGTTACTAGGAGGAGATGTAGATGGATCAATAGAGTTTAGGAGTTTAACATAAGGATCCAAATCACCAAACTAGTGAGAGGATAGGTTTTAGCTAAACTAATGGCTGAATCAAATCTAGAGGCTTCTCAAGTTCACAATGTGGGAAAAGAAGAGACTGTGATTGCAAGCATTGAAAAAATAGCTTAGTACACTGACATAATGTATTACTTGAAAAATCAGAAATGTCTTGAACATTTGAATGACAATCAAAAGAGAACTTTGAAACTACATGCCTCTAAATATGTTTTCATAGATGGTGATTTATATTGGAAGAATAGAGATGGGCTACTACTACTATGTTTGGATGAATCCCAGGCAAAAAGAGTATTGAAAGAAATGCATGAAGGAGTCTGTGGATGACACTTTTTCGGCAAAACTACTGCCCATAAAATTTTAAGAGATGGTTATTACTAGCTGAGAGTTTTTAATGATGCTTTCACGTATGTAAGGAAATGTGAAGCATGTCAGAAGTTCTCAGGAAAGATGAAATACCAAGGAGCACTGCCACTGAAACCAATGCAAGTTGAGGCTCCTTTTTATCAATGGGGAATCAATTTTATTGGAGAGATATCAGAAAAATCCAGAGAAGGTCATAAGTGGATATTGGTAGCAACTAATTACTTCACGAAATAGATAGAAGCCATCCCAACTAAACAAGCCACTAGCAAATTTGTAATTAATTTCTTGATGGATAACATCATTACAAGGTTTGGGACACCTGCCAAGATAATCATAGACAATGGAATGTGTTTCAGATCAGATGAATTCAAAAAAAATTGTGAATCATATGGTATTGTGATTTCATATGCCTCACCATACTATCCACAGGCGAATAGACAGCCGAGTCAAGTAATAAGATTATCTTGAAAATTATTAAAAGGATCTTGGACAGAAATAAGAAGGCATGGGATTCTAAATTGAGGATGGCAATATGGGTAGACATAATCATTGTAAAGAAATCAACTGGTAAGTCACCTTTTGAGCTAGTTTATGGAGCACAAGCTAGAATGCCCATGCAAAACCTGTTACCTATACACAAATTTATACTTCAAGAAGATTTGAATATCTCTGAACCTATGGAAGAAAGAATGGAATAGCTGGCAGAATTAGATGAGACCAGAAGATTGGCCCAAGAATAGAATACTAAGATGCAATCACAAATGAAGTATTTATTTCACAAAAGGGAAAAGGACAGAAAATTCAATGAAAGTGATATGGTCCTACTGTGGAATGCAAGGTGCCAGGATAAAGGGAAACATGGAAAGTTTGAAGCTTTTTGGATTGGACCTTTTGTTATTACTAGAAAAGGAGGAGAAGATTTATATTATCTGCAAAATATGTTAGGAGAAGATCAGGAATTGCTAGTGCATGGACAATTCTTGAATTTCTTTCTTAAAAACTTCCATGCACAGTAGTCTAGGAAAAGGTTGAGAATTGCCAATGCATGGACAATTTTCAAAGTTACCTTTTTACAAAATATCTTCCATGCACAGTAGTTTTAGGTTTTCATATCATTCCATTTCCCATTCATGGTCTGCCTCCTAGAGATCTTTTTGGATTCTTGCAATGATCTCACATTCTATTTCCCATTCATGGTCTGCCTCGACCCAGAGATCTTTCTGGATTCTTGCAATGATCTCATGCTCATTCATCCCCAATCAAAGCCGCTATTAGAACTGGAAAAATTCACATTTTTCCACCACTCACTTGTCCTCCACATTTGCCACACACTGATCTTATGTTTAATATAGATTGTCAAAATTTGTGTGACAAGATCCATCTGGTAATCCATAACAACTCATGATTCCATAAATATGACCTTTGATAAGCACTTCCCTGACCATAGTTGTGCAAAATGAGCAATTGATCCCTATCGGCAAGATCATGTGCATGTCTTTCCGATCAAATAAGCCATAATCCTCTAATGAACATTTTCATGTATATCGGGAAGACCTAGAGAAGTTACATTGATCAAAGAACCCAGAGGTAACAATTGTGCAACAATCAGGAAGACTACAAAATGTATCGCCGATGAAAAACTATCGGCAAGAGAGATAAAGTCAGAGTGAAATTTTTAAACTATGCCGATCTTAGAAGTCATACCGATGGACATAAGTTCAATGAGAGATATATGTACTGTCACCGATAATTCTATACACTAGTTGTGTCGACGTGACATACACCATCGGAACGGATTTTTTATGTCTTCCCGACTATGCAAGTCACCCCAATGAGAAGGTATTAAAATGTTTTGGTGAGAGTCCCACCAATATACCTCAATGAACAAAAGATATAAGAAAAACATATCGGGGAGACTTAATGTATCAGAAGAACATTTTGTTCTCTTAGGGATAACACTTGTCAGCCCGATGGCTACGAGGTAACTACTGTTCATTGGGAAAACACTTGCCGATGTCCAAAGGGAACCTCAACAGTCAGGACCACCTTGTATCAGGGTGAAATTCATAACGTCTCCCCGAAATGTTAAGAATAGAAAAACAAGAAAAGGAGATTTGTGTATGATCGATGAGAGTGTCAAGAAGTCTTCTTGATAAAATCAGAGATCTAAAAGGGCACTTCGCATCAGAAAGACATTAAGATAGTCTTGGTGATCGGTCGAGAATGTATAAATAAAAGATGGTGCCAAAATGAACAGATAGATCGGCCTAAGATCAAAATAGTCTTCCCAATACAAAGATGTTGTATCTCTCTGACATTTTTGAAGCCCGAGAAGCCCGCTGCATTCAATTCCAGTGGCTGACATTAATGGCCACTTGAGCATAATATTGTACAAGCCAGTCTGAATCATAATGAATTAAAATCAAAAGAAATCTTCAAGGGTTGCGGTGGAAGAGCGGGGAATTGACCAAAGGCCGAGAAATCCATGATGCCAAAGACATCCAAGTAAGCATACCGGACCTTCCTGTTACTGATAAATTATAAAGTCAAATCCGTTGTTTAGTATAAAGATAAAATGGAGGGTTCTGCGAAAACAAAAAGAAAGCAACAAACTAAAACTAGCCAAACCAAGGGCAAAAAGCAAAAGTTTAGAACAAGGAAGGGAGAAAAGGTACAAGAATGAAAACTTAACCAAGACGTTATAGACCAATTGCATGGTTCAGGACCGAAGGCTAGAAGAACCGCACAACTTAGGGATGACATGGAAAGATTAGAGGACTAATATAAACATGTGGGAAATATATGGACTCCTATTAGAGGATACGAATTATTTATGTTTCACTACTATAGGAGGAATAGGTTGGAGCCTATCTCTAACCCTTGGAATCTTAACTTGGGGAAGTTGGTTGTCACATATGTCTTTTTAAATATAGATCTCATAAAGCTTTTGGCCTACCATTATAACCCTGACCTAAAAGCCATCTACAATTTGCAAGGGGAACCGTTTATTCATGTGTCTAAGAATGCAGTACAATGAAGTTTTTGACCTGGATGACACATGTAATACTCCCATAATATATGAAGATTTAGAAAAGGAGTATTTGAGAATGGATACCACTTATAAGGGATGGAGATTGCCACTGCATAGACCCAGAGAAGAAGGAAATTTAGTGCCACTCGAGGAAGGTGATGGAGCTCCTTTTCATGTTGACTTATTTGAACCCTATATGAAATATACGTATTATTCAGTGGGACAAGTTTTGGGAACAGAGGTCCCTGAATTCATGTCCATAGTACTCATGGTCATCTCTGCAGACATTCAATGCCATCATGCAAGAACTTTTGATTATGCCACATTCAAGAGCTACCTTTTTGTTTTCAGACATGATGATTGATAGGGAGGACTCCCTATATTATTGATAGACATATTGTTTCTCATGTGTTCTGATAGTTCGACAGGATTTAGGGGATGCCCCAGGGTACTATTGTATTTTCTATGATGCACAAGGAGCATCCTCAGTGGGGTCTAGTAGCATCCTTTGAGCAGGCATGGGTAGACTTTCTTTAGATCCCATATTTGGTGTGGGATATGAGGAGCGACATTATGGATGCTGGGATGACAAAAATTTACACAACATACTTTGCAGCTCATCCATTTCCCATATATTCAGGACCTGGAGAGGTAACTCCATGACTAGAGGATAAGGATGAGTATGAGGAGGCTCCACCTAGGAGACGACGACAAGGTGGTTGAGGTGGCTGAGGTGGAGATGGAGATGATGGAGGAGGCAGAGGGGATGGAGATGACAAAGGTAGAGGGAGGAGAGTATAGAGGAGAGTGTAGAGGCAGGTACAGATACAACCTCAACCATAGATACATCCACATGTACAGGTGCAACCATAGGTACAGGCACAGGATCAGGTGACGAGCCCAGGTGGCTCAGCTACATGGACAGGTTGGTCAGCTGCAAGATCAGGTTGTGAGGTTGCAGGGGGATGTGAGCGCAGTGACAGTAGAGCGAGATACTACCATTTAGAGATATACTCAGGCAGAGGCTCTACTACAACAGGTGTAGGAAACTGTAGTCCAGGGTCCCAGTGGGTAGACGATATTAGAGATGGTTCGTGCTAGACATGAGATCTTTTATTGGAGATCTCTATATGAGCAGGGGGTGCCCCCTAAGTAGAGAGTAGGTAGCTTCACTCAGAGTTCATATGGAAGATCTCGGTGAGCATAGATAGTGAGTGGAGGGGTTATGGGACTGCCACCTCTGCGAGGACCACTAGGGGAAGGGCCTTCAGGTTCTCAATAGCATCAGCTTGCACCTTCTAGAGGTAGTGCCTCATAGACACTTGAGACATATATCATTTTGTATACCCATTATTTTGATAGCTCAAGTTTACGATTCATGATATCATTGTATACTTGGACATTTTTTTTTGATGATGATATATACATATGAGTTTGATAGAGTATATGCATGTTCCCTATTGATGGATGTTTTCTCTATGATCTTATGATGATGATTCTATTTATGATGTTTCTATCATGTTGATTCTATGATGCATATGGTATTTATGATATGATGCTTCTATTGATTCTTATGATAACATATTTCTATGAGTAATGTTATGGAAATGACTCTATATGCTTATAGTTTATGATGATCTAATGCATATTCTGATGAGTGTTAATGCAACACATGATGTTTTAAGTTACTATGTATGATAATATAATATACAAATTCTATGACAATGTTATCTATATTGTTGTTTTGATAATAATGTTATGCATGAGACCTATGTGGATATGTGACATCACTATATGAATTACTTTAACATCATAATCTAAAATGTTTTTAGATAATGTACTTGAATGATATGAACTTATGATTACAATGCCTATGATATGCACAATGATATTGATTTATTTTTGTTATGCCAAGTATACTCAATCATGATTAAAAGATCACTTGGAAGAATTACAAAATGACTTAGATAGAAGAACAACTTAGAGGAATGACACATATGACTTGGATCTTAAGCCACTTGGAAAATGATAACTATGAAATTCTTATAAATGAAATGAAATGCAAACTTAATATGCACGAATGAGACTTAGTCATCTTGTGTACATGTTTGAAGTGGTTTTTCATCATTGAGATTTTAAAAATGTTGTAAGAGAATATAAGCATCTAGGTATAATTAAACTGAGATGACCTGAGTATCACTTACATGGATTTTGATTTAGCAAGTTAATGCAAGCATCTAGGTATAACTGAACCGAGATGACTTGATTATTGCTTGCATGTATCAACAAACAAGGATTGTACTCTTTCATGCTTAGACCCATAATGTCCTCAATGATCTTTTGGTAATCATGTCGTTAGACAAGTTTGAACATTACTAAAGATTAACCCGCAAACAACAAACAAATGAAATAATCATGGCCCATCATAGCTCCTCTAGTCTTGGACATCCTTGAGTAGCATAGGAAACATGATAATGAAAATCAAGACATAGGACTTACATTTATAACAACCATTAAATCCTCTTTCTAGAGATATGGTTTCTTGTCATAACAGATATAATCATCCTGATAGTTTTTGCAAGTTGTTTGTCTGGTATAGGTTAATGTCTTATGTCAAGATTCGGATTAAAAGCTTATTATTTTGTTGTTTGTTGTCTGAAGATAGTATCATGATCTCGATGGTTATCCTCTAGATTGTGGCATTTAAGAATCCAATTCTACAACTAGGTCAAGGATTTTGTCCCTAGTCAAGTAAAGGACCTACTTATTATGGATGAAAATATATGGATGAACTAATGGGAGACTCGATGTGACGGGCCCTAAAGGACTGACCTAGTGCCTCGGGGGCTCATCGATGATGGCCTTGCCTACGTGAAGTCGTAGAGGCAACGTAGTTTGACCATTTATGGAGTGTAATGGATTATGGTAAGACAAGATGTATGGATGGAAGCTTTGATATGATGGGCTCTAAGGGATTGACCTAGTGCCTTGGGGTCTCATTGATGATGGCCTTGCCTACGTGAATTCGTAGAGGCAACGTAGTTCGACCATTCAGACTCTGTGTGACCTAAGACCTAGGCGATGGGAAGCCTTGGGGGCTCATCAAAGATGGCATTGCCTACGTGAAAAATCAGAGGTGATGTAGTTCAACCATGTAGACTGACATTGACGATAGATGAATGGATGGATGAATGACTAGATGGATAGCCTTATTAGCGGACATGATGGATACAATTTATTTGGTAAGGCGGTAAAAGCGAGAAAGAAACAAGCCATGATATTAAAAGTATCATTATGTGTTTTATGGATGTGGAAGAAAAGATCTTTATGGATGAAAACTAAAATCCTAAAGATGGAGGAGACTATTTATCACAAATAGTGTCTATTTCTAGGTTTTCACCTTTTTCTTTTATTGCACCATTTTAAAAAAAAAATTATTTCCCTTGCATCAGGGTTAAGCTAAGTATAAAACTTTCAAAGATGCATACTATTGATGGGATCATCCAACAACTCACCTTCTGATGTTGCCAACTGGTATGCTTCTGATCCCTAAGCATCAATGATTACATAAGGACCAAGCCAATTTGGTTCAAACTTACCCTTCTTTTCTCTATCCTATTGATTTCTGGGGTTTTCCTTCAGAACTAGATCACCAATCTGAAAAACTGTAGGCTTCACTCTATGATTGTAGCTTCATGACATACGTTGCTGATAGGTCTTGAGGTGATTAAAAGCATTTTGTCATATTTCCTCCAACAACTCTAACTCTTGAATCCTGGAAACTTGATACTCTTCATCAGTTATTAAACCCTTTAATGATACTCGTAGAGAGGGTAACTCAACCTCGATAGGCAAGATTGCTTCTGAGCCATAGACAAGGGCATAGGGTGTGGCACCTATGGGTGTGTTGATACTAGTATGATAAGCCCACAAAGTGGGATTTAGCTGTACATGCCAATCATGACCGGCATCATTGACAGTCTTCTTTAAAATTTTCAAGATTGTTTTATTAGAAGCCTCTGCATGGCCATTTCCTTGGGGATAATATGATGTGGAGAAACAGTGTTGGCTATGAAACTTGTTACAGAGCTCTTGGACATCCTGACTTTTGAAAGGTCTTCCATTATCAGTGATAATGGAGAGAGGAATCTCATAACAACAAATGATATAATTCAGGATAAATGAGGCAATTTGTTTGCCTGTGACATTGGCTAAAGGTACAACTTCAATCCACTTAGTGAATACTCAATGGTTATCATTATGAATTTGTGGCCATTGGATGAAGGGGATGAATCTTTCCCACAAGGTCGAGTCCCCATTGGAAAAAAGGCCAAGGAGTAGTTAAGGGTTGTAGTTCTTGTGCTGGTGCATGTATGAGATTTCCATGGATCTGACATTTCTTGCACTTTTCGACAAAACGAAAAGAATCTATTTCCATACTTGGCTAGTAATATCCCATACGCATAAGTTTCTTTTCCAAGGTGGGACCACTAGAGTGTGTTCCACAAATACCTTCATGAACTTCCCTTAAGGTGGTTTGATATTCCTCACGCTCTAGACATATAAGGAGAGTACCATCAAGACCTTGTTGATAAAGGGTATTGGTAATTATGGTATAACGAGTGGCTTGATAGATAAAGGTTCTACGTTGATTATTTGATAGGCCAGGTAGCAATGTGTTTTCTTTTAGGTAGGTATAAATGTTTCCATACAAAGGGGAATTAGATCCAACTATTTGACATATAATCCATGTTCTAGGATTATCATACATAGGATTAGACAATGGTTCTACTAGTAAGAACTCATAACGCGACTGATTTTTAGGAATGTCTAGGAGTGAGGCAATAGTTGCCATGGCATCTACAGCTTTATTCTCTAGTCTAGGTATCTGTTCAAAAGAGATCATGACAAAGTACTCTATGAAGTCATCTAACATGTGCTTGTAAGGTATTAACTTATCATCCTTGGTCTGATAATCGTCATTTACCTGATTGATGACTAGTTGTGAATCTCCATAAACATACAACTCTTAAACTTTCCATTCTATAGCCATCTTGAGACCAATGACTTGTGCTTCATATTCTGCCACGTTGTTGGTGAAAGGGAATAATATTCTATATGATTTTAGTATGGTATCTCCTTGTGGTGTCACCAACAAAATGCCTGCTCCTAACCCATGTTGTGTGTATGATCCATCAAAATAGATCTTCCATGCTTGAGTTGTTATATTGAAAATGGATTCATTTGGAAACTCAAAACTTAATGAAGTTTCATCATTCAGTGGTGCATTTGCTAGCTGATCTGTAATTACTTGTCCTTTGATTACCTTTCTATCCACATATTCAATGTCAAACTCACTCAAGATCATAACCCACTTTGCCAATCTTCTTGTCAGAGCTACCTTACTATGTAAATATTTCAATGGATCTATTTTGGCTACTAACTTGATTGAATGAGTTAAAATATAGTGTCTTAGCTTTTGAGATGCAAAGACGAAAAAAAGACATGCTCGCTCAATAGCTGTATGCTTTAACTCATAGCCTACCAGTGTCTGAATGATATAATAGATAGCTCTCTCTTTTCCTTCATAATCCTGTTGTGCCAGTAGAGCTCCTAGAGTGGTTGTTGCAGCTGAAATATAAAGCAATAATGGTTTGCCTTGGATTGGTGGCATCAATATTGGTGGATTCATCAAATAGTCTTTCAAGAGTTGAAAATCTTGTTCACACATCTCATCCCATTTGAAAGGAACATTCTTGTGAAGTAGATGAGTGAAGGGATCACTTTTGTCAGCTAATTGTGAGATAAATTGGTGGATAGACTGCAACTTCCCTTGTAATGATCTCAATTGACTGATATTTTTAGGTGGCATTTCCATTATAGCTTTCACTTTTGTAGGATCCACCTCAATTCCCTTTGCTAACACTATGTATCCTAAAAGCTTGCCGGATGTGACTCCGAACACACACTTCCTTGGATTCAAATGAACATTGAATTGCTCCAATCGTTGAAAGATCTTGTCTAATACATGCAAATGTTCTTCACATGTGAGTGATTTTCCTAGAACATCATCCACATAATATTCCATAATAATGTACATCATATCATGGAAAATGGTGGTTATTGCCCTCTGATAAGTAGCTCCTACATTTTTCAACCCAAACGACATCACATTCCAACAATATGTACCCCACAGACATGTAAAGGCAGCTTTGTGTTGGTCTTGTGGTGCAATTTTGATATAATTATAACTAGAAAATCCATCCATTAGAGATAACATAGTATGTCTTGCTATCAGATCTACAATGATGTATATATTTGGTAAAGGAAAATCATCCTTGGGGCATGCTTTATTCAAATCTCTAAAATCTGTACAAAGTCTAATTCTCTTGTCTGGTTTAGAAATAGGAACAATGTTGGAGATCCATTTAGGATGATCAATTAATCTGATAAAACCTACATCCAACAACTTCTTCAACTCTTCTTTGACTATAAGTGCTATATGTGGATGTAGTTTTCTTAACTTTTGTTTCACTGGTTTAACACCTGGAGCTATTGATAAATTATGCATGATGAGATCTAGATCAAGGTTAGGCATATCCGCATAGGACCAAGAAAAAATAATCTATCTCTCTTTAAAGAATTTGATGAATTCTGCCTTTTCTTGTTTTGATAAAGATTCTGCTAGATGAATTATCTTCAGGCCCTGTCCTCTATACCAATATTAACTAGTTCTATTGGTTCTATTGAGACTAAAGTTCTCTCCTGATGTATAAGGTTGGGGAGAGTGTCAAGCCTTTCATCCTTTGGCTCCTTAGAGAGGCTTTCACCATTGGATTTATCCTTTATTTTACTTTTTCATGATCTAATACTACCGCAAAGCAGTTTTCACAATTAGATCCATTTTTTATTTTTATATTTTTGTGACTGAAAGGCTTGGCACGCTCTGCAAAATAGGCCACGTTATTAAGTTCTATAGTGAAAATTGCCTTATGATCTCCTAGAGATAGATTATCCCTAAGTTCCACATAGTCAATGATAGCATCATCGTTGTGAAAGATATCAAGTTCAGGGGCCTCTTGTTGTTCCCAATCTATAAGTTTAGAATATACTAGTGGAAGAGGATCATCTGGTTGGTTTGACTCAAGGGCAATAATGGTTAGGATGGAAGAGTTCTCTAGGTTTATGGTGGTATCTACAAGGTCCAAAATAATACTCTCCTTAGGATTATCTATCACGTGGGATATTCAACCTTCCTCGTGGGACTCATTCTTAATATTTTGTGAATCTAACTTTAGCGGTCTAGACCTCGAACTTTGTCCCTCATGCTATGTATGGGTGGAGCTGTGTGATTGAACTACATCAATGTGCTTATCTTCATAAGATAACTTAGAAAGACTTTCCCATTCCCATTCATTAGAATCCATTTCACTTCCCTCTTGCAATTTATGGATTAGCTCCACTAGATTTGTAATATCCTTTTCTATGACCTTTCCTTTATATCCTAGCCCCTTAGTGTCTCGGACAGAGAATAAAGAGGGTTGTATGAGTTCAATAATTCCTTCTTTTCTTGAACCTATGGGACTATGACCATCATATCCCATTCTCTGCATAATAGCGAAACGCGACCCATATTGCTCAGTTGGTAATTGTGGTTTTTGTTTTTTTGGCTTGAGTTCACTTTCTTCTTCCTTGTATAGCCATTGGAGGATGTCTTTCTCTTCACCTTCTTCTGATAGATTGCCCCATTTGATAAAAGGACCTTCAAGGTGCTTCAATTACTATTGTTTGGATATGGATGGTTTGCCATGGGATTTGGGTGAAAGGGGTGATTGTGCTATACAAAAAGGATTTCTCAATGGAATACTCTCCAACACCTTTGTCCTTGAGCTTGACTTTCATTTCAGAAGATTTGGAAGTAGAGGCTAATGAGCTTATATCAATATGAGATGTAGATGATGAAGTTGCATGGTTAGTGGGTATAATGACTTTAGGTTTAGGCTTGATGGTATTGCAATATTGAAAGGGATTGGGATCACCTTGGATTGTAATCTCTTGACCATTGTATGAGAAGTTTATACATTGATTATAGGTAGATGGTACGACTTTTATTGCATGAATCCAAGGGCATCCAAGGAGAATGTTATAGGCTAAATCCATGTCAAGGACTTAACAAACCATATATTTTTCAATTGGTCCAACTCTTATGGGTAAGACAACAATTCCTTTAGAGGCTCTTTTTGTTGATAACTAAGAGGGGGGTGAATCAGTTATCTAGATTAATTTAACTTTTTGTTCTTCTTTAGTCATTAGTACAATATCAAAACACATAAGCTTAAATGAACATGAAAACAGAAATAAACTCAGTACACATGACACAATATTTTTGACGTGGAAACCCTATTAAGGGAGAAAACCACAGGGTGATTAACCCAAGAATGTATTCTCTATTAGAAGAATAAGATAGAACAAAATGGAACTTGCCAATTAGGGCTCATTATCTGAGCACACTGCTCACAAGAGGCTCACTGCCTACAATAGATTATACAAGAAAACTAGATACTTGAACTGATGAAAAGCATCTACACATGTTGAGGTTCAGTTTCAGTTAGGCTTAATATACTGATCTACTGCACTTCATTCTTCCTCTTCTTTGATGCTGCTGTCCTGTCACATATCGGACCTGTAGTACTGCTGTTATTCTGCTTTTCTGCTTTTGTTCACACAACACCACACTCAACAACAACCTTCACATCCAAATCCATCTAGTATATATATCCACACAAAGGATTTCATCCTCTTCCTAGTTAGCATTCGGAATAGTCAATATTTTCCCAAACTCTAGTCTATCAGCTGAATCCTTGCTTACCAAGTGATGTGAATCAAGGAGATACTTATAGAAGTCATCTAACATGTCAGCCAATCATGGATGATACCTTAAGAACCTTGATCACCATCAATATCTCATCCGGAATAATTCTGGTGCTCTGTTGATCAGTTCTTCCTCTGTCTACTCTGCCAAACTGGACCTCAATACTTAGATGCTCATATCTCTTCACTCTTTCATCATCGGAGGCTCAAAACCTAGAATCTATCAGTCAAGGTATTCCTCTTGACTTTCCCAAGTCTGCACTTTAGAAAGTAACTTCCTCTAAGAGATCCGGACCTGACTATCTGACCTTGGTGCATGCTCTGTTCTTGCTTACCGGACCAAAGTATCCTTCAATATGACTTCCAGTAAAGATACAACATGTACTCCAGATGTGTGGAATGGTCTTTGTTGCCATCAATGACAACACCAATGAGGCCACAAAGTGTCTCTTGCCAACAATCTCCCCCTTTGGCATTGATGGCAACACTTAGTGAAAAATGACTAAGTGTTATACTGCACTCCCCCTTGGTTGATGCTCTGTTCTATTGTACACTTTATCGGAGCTCCCCCTTAGCTGGAGTCCACATTTTTCACTACTCCTCACTCCCCCTTTGACATCAATGGCAAAGGGTAGGGTCTGCATACCAAAATTTCCCAAAAATAAATCTATACTTGGCTGCAAAAACATATATACAAGTTTTACTTACATATACTTAACTATATTTGCAAAGGTGATTTTCAACTGTACCACTTATGTTGCCCAACTCTTCTTCATCCTGTCCAAAATTGAGATGTGACCACTCAACAGGAATGCAAAGGCTTCTGCTCTCTTCAGATCTGTCGATTGGTCTGGGCTGTGGTTTGACCATCATTTAGGGCCTCATGCATGGCCTCTAACTTAGGGATAATGATCCCTCTAAGTTCACTCAACCTACTTATTCTATTTTTCTTCTCTTTCTCAAGCTTCTTAATTTCATTCAAGACTGCAATAGTCTAACATTCTTGACTTATTATGGGAGATGAGAGAGGATCAAAACTTTGAGATAAGCTTAGTAGTTTATCTTCTTGCTCTTTTACTTTCTTCTCAACATCTTTGGTCACTTTGGGCTAGGATAAGCAAAATTTATAAATATCTCTGCCATCTTTGAGAGCATTTTCTAGACTCTTTATCCCAATATCCATAACTCTCCTATCATTTGAGATTAAGCCTAGTACTTCAGAGAGTCTCTTATCCAAAAATTCTTTCCTGACTTTCTCTTCTGCTGCTTTCTCTAAAGAATCAAAATGTGTATTAATAGAATTTACAAGAGACTTTAGATTACCAAATGTGGAGGCTGTAGGATCCTTTTGGAAGGATGGCATGATCTTTTCCAGTACACCGGATGCAATTTCTATGAGCTCACAGTCTTCCATGTGAGACTTCAACATTTTTTCTTTTGCCTTTTCTTGGGTGAAGGATGATAGTTTCATGGTTTGAACCGGAGAGAGGGAATCAAAATTGAATGGACCTTGAAGCAATTCCGGTTCATCAAATTCCATCATTTCTTTGGTCAAGAAATCTTTGACTACTTCTGCTGTGTCTCTTGTCAGAGACAAAATTTTCTCCCCTTCTGCAACCTTACCACTATCCTCTGTGGCCTTCTCTGTTGGAATTTTCTCTTCTTCTGCAGCCTTGCTAATGTCATCTTCTTTTTCCTTCTCTTTTACTCTTTCTTCTCCTTTGGATCCAGAGTCTGCAAGGGAAACCAGATGAGAGATATTTACTTTTTCTTGGACCTCCTCTTTTGGAGTAGAGGATTCTAAGTCCTTATCTTTCACTTCACCTATCTCCTTTACTTCTTTTGTTACTATTTCAGTAGATTCTTCTTCAACATTTGTAACCAAGGGATCATCTAAGTCCTCTATAATAGGAATGTTGAATCTTTTGTAAGCACTTTAGAGGATGTCTTCTGTTTCTTTTGCTACCTTGTTAGTTTCTCCAAGCATAAGCTGATTCATTCTAGCTTTGCTTCAGAACTCATCCTTACAATCTTTGAAAATCATACTCTTCTGCTTAGGAGTGATAGAGGGATAGAGATGAATGGCTATCTGTTTCCGGATCTCCATGTCCTTTTCTTTGGCATTATTCTTTCTTATTTCAATTTCCTTCTCAAGGCTTTTAGGAATTAAAGAAATGATCTCAATGAAAGCTTTATTGTAGATGTTCAGATACTTAACTGTGGCATCCTGCAGGATCTTCTGGTTAGCTTCACTGTATTTGTCATAGAATTTTGTTATTGGTTTCAGGTTTCCATCCACAGTAATTGCCTTGATGATATCATCAAGAGTTGGCTTCTCAACATATTTATCTATCTTTTCTTCTTCCTTGTCTAGACTGGTAGTGGATTCTCTGGAAACTCTCTTCTTCTTCTTTATTTTCTTAATTTCCTCATCAGACTCTGTTTCCTCATCATCCTTGAGGCTTGTGTATGATCTTGTAGCTTTTGTCTTTGTTCTCTTTTCTCCTTTATTAGATGATTTTGCTTCTAGTTTTGATGCCTTTGAGCTCTTAGCAGTGGCAAATGCAGAACTCTTAGAGGATCTAGTCCGGGAGGGGGCTTCTACCGGAGCACTTTCTTTTTCTGCCTCTTCCTTTTCTGCCCTTTCCATCTTTTCTCTATTTGCATCTAGTGCCTCTTTTGAGATGCCATACCTTTTGGCAACATTCTCTACTTCTTTTCTAACTTTTCTCTTCATTTCTGGTTGCCTTAGCTCCACATGGATCTTCACACTTAATTCCTCAAATGTTCCAAACCTTTCTGCTTTAGGATCCTTGGGTTGACTGAGCATGTGTTGAACATGTAGCTCAACAATTTTCTCATCTACTTCATACCCCATTGGCATGATCCAGACTATTCTTGGCTCTACTGCCTCCATTAGACATTGATCAGTTTCTACCATAAAGCATACTATATCTTTATACTTTTCAATTAAGGATTGGGGGATTCTTTCTCTTGCTTGCATCATGCTCTGAAAATTCTTGAAATAGCCCTAGAGTGTTGTATTTTGTGCCTTGGCATCTCCAAGCCCATGTATATAGTCTCTGATTTGGATGGCTACTGGTCTATCATTCTGCCATACCCAACCACTGGAGCCGGGAAGCTCATTCATGAAGTAGAAGAACAAGCACAGTAACAGTCCACCATACTTGAAGGAGTTCTTGTCTTTCTTGATCTTTTGTAGATTTTCCATTAGTTGGTTCAGAAGGAGTTCACAAAGATCATAATCTGCATTTTTTCTCAACATTTCATAAGCAGTGTAAATTGTAGTTCCAGGGACTAAATTTTCCCTGCTAGAGTGATATATCTTATAACCGATGATCATGGAGGCAAACTTGACATCTGATCAGTGATGTCTTCTATTGTCATTGCTCTTTTGTCAAATTTTGATCTGGTAGCCTCACTCATAGTTTGATTCTTGATGGATTTGAGAACAGGAATCCCACCAGATGAGTGTAGTCTGGTTACTGTGCTAATGGCATCCTTGGTTATCTTAAATGGTCCATTCAACCACATGAAGTTATCATGCACTCTGCTCAAAATATACTGGACCCATTCTTCTTCTGTAAAACAAGGAAAATGAATGCATTGTGCAAAATGCTTGTCCCAGATTCCCCAAAATCTTCAATATTCACATGAATATATGCCCTAACATCTTCTACATGTAGAACCCCATGCAGAATGCTTGAAAAGGTGCCTAGAGGATCAACTTCTAGGGATTTATATGGATGTTTCTTAAATTTAGGATGTGGCCTATCAATGATCTTTGCAACATTCGATGTAGTCATCTTTGAAAAGATTTATAGAGCAATATTCAATAATGAAAAATACCTTTTGTGCTTCTAGGGTTCGCGGAGTGAGCTGGATTGATTTGCTGAAAGATTTGACTTCAATGGTTGATCTTTGAGAAACTTGAGACAATTTGACTACAGATCTCTTTTTCTCTTCCTCTCAAGTGCGAATGTGTAAATGACGATCAAATGAACCCTTTTATCTCTGAGCAAACCCTAATTCCACATTGCAATAAATGCGCAACTTAAGTTATTCTGGTTGCTCTGTTCTCCTTGTCCTGAGAGATTTTTCTGGGTCACTAAGATGCACTTAAAGTTATTCTCGGTGGATATCAGCAATCTATCTACCTTTTGCAATCATTCCATTTAGCCTCAGATCAAGATACCTCAAATTTGAATCATGCCGAATCTAACTATGAAAATCCTATTTTTACTGAATGACTATTTAACCGGATCAAACTTGGGAGATTAACCTATTCAGAACTTCTTGTGGATCTTTCATCCCTTTACCAAAACTTGTTTAGATGTTCCTTTGTGAACCCTTTAATCCACAACTTTCCTTGTGCCAATTCCGGCACCAATTAACTGGCTGGGGGAAAATGTTTTTCCTTGTGTCTCCCCCTGAGCCAGAGCTCACTTTTTAATTTTTGGAAGGAATATCAGCACCAGATTCTGGTGCGGATCCATCCCCTACATTCTATGTACTTCTCTTTACCCAAATCTTGTTCATCTCACTTTTAACTTCATCCGCATTCACTTTTCCTTTTCCTTTGTCTTGATTTTGATTATGATGCACCGGACCCCTTTTGTCCTGATTCTTGCTTCTATAGAATTTGGAAATATGACTGGATCTATTGCAGTTGTGGCAAACAACATTTCTTTGCATATTTGAATGATATCCTCTTGATCTGCATTGATTAGCCATATGTCCCATTCTATTGCATGCAAAACATCTACCATTGAATGAATTATTCATTTGCATATTTCTGCATTCATGAGATTTGTGACCATACCTTTTGCAGTTGAAACACTATCTAGAGAAGGACGTGTTAGTCTGATTTATTCTCTTTCTGCACTGATTAGCTTTATGACCAAAGTTATTGCAGTTGTGGCAGTATCCATTGAAGGATGGATATCTTTGAGCATTAGGTTGCCTTCCCGGATGTCTTCTAGGCTTGTTCCTTGGATTTTCTGATCCAAAATTCTTCTGACCTAATCTGGAGCTTTCACCTTTCTCATATCCCAAGCCATGCTTGTCATCTACCCTCTTTTGGCTTTCAAGAAGAACTTCAAGTTGAGCAGAACTTATCTTGAATTTCTCTTTGTATTCATTTGCTATTTGAAGATCCTTTTTAAGAGTGTCAATTTGATCCTCAAGTTTTTCTTCATTATCTCTAGCATCTTCAAGATCAGATTCAAGATGTCTGATTATTCTATCCATCTTGTGGTAGTCTTTTGATTTCTCCTTGAGAGATTGTCTTAGATCATCTTCAGTTTTTCTTTTCTCTTCAATTTCTTGAGTGAATTTTATAACTCCTGATTCCATTTCATGTCTTACCATAATGATCTCTTTTGATAATTTTTCACATAACTTGGTTTTCTCCTTTAGGTCTTCATTTGTATCATTGGCTTCACCTTGACTTGCCAATTGCTAAAGTAGATCCTTTCTCTTTTTCATAGAGATACTCAGTTTCCCTTTTAGTTCATTTATGAAATCATCAGCCTGTTTGAGTCTTTCCTTCAATTCATTGACTTCGGAGTTAGATTGCTCAAGATCATCTAGGGCAGACTGAAGTTGATCCCTCATACCATACACATCCATTTGAATTCCCTATTCTTCCTTAAGTTGTTAGGCTCTGTTTAGAGGAACATGGCTCTGATACCAATTGTTGATAACTGAGAGGGGGGTGAATCAGTTATCTAGATTAATTTAACTTTCTATTCTTCTTTAGTCATTAATATAGTATCAAAAGACATAAGCTTAAATGAACATGAAAGCATAAATAAACTCAGTACACATGACACAATATTTTTGACATGGAAACCCTGTTAAGGGAGAAAACCACGGGGTGATTAACCCAAGAATGTATTCTCTATTAGAAGAATAAGATAGAACAAAATGACACTTGCCAATTAGGGCTCACTGCCCGAGCACACTACTCACAAGAGGCTCACTACCTACAATAGATTATACAAGAAAACTAGATACTTGAACTGATGAGAAGCATCTACACATGCTGAGGTTCAGTTTCAGTTAGGCTTAATATACTGATCTACTGCACTTCATTCTTCCTCTTCTTTGATGATGCTATCCTGTCACATATCGGACCTGTAGTACTGCTGTTATTCTACTTTTCTACTTTTGTTCACACAACACCACACTCAACAACAACCTTCACATCTAAATCCATCTGGTATATATATCTGCACAAAGGATTTCATCCTCTTCCTAGTTGGCATCTGGAATAGTCAATATTTTCCTAAACTCTAGTCTGTCAGCTGAATCCTTGCTTACCAAGTGATGCGAATCAAGGAGATACTTATAGAAGTCATCTAACATGTCGGCCAATCATGGATGATACCTTAAGAACCTTGATCACCATCAATATCTCATCCGGAATAATTCTGGTGCTTTGTTAATCAATTCTTCCTCTGTCTACTCTGCCAAACCGAACCTCAATACTTAGATGCTCATATCTCTTCACTCTTTCATCATCGGAGGCTCAAAACCTAGAATCTATCAGTCAAGGTATTCCTCTTGACTTTCCCAAGTCTGCACTTTAGAAAGATACTTCCTCTAAGAGATCCGGACCTGACTGTCTGACCCTGCTGCATGCTCTGTTCCTACTTACCGGACCAAAGATCCTTCAATCTGACTTCTGGTAAAGATACACCATGTCCTCTGGATGTGTGGAATGGTCTTTGTTGCCATCAATGACAACACTAATGAGGCCATAAAGTGTCTCTTGCCAATACTTTCCTCTTCATCATATCCTTTGATATTGATTTTCTTCTTTGAGTCTACAACATTTTCAGAAAACCCCAATGCAAGGATTAATTTCAAGGTACATATATTTAAACCATCTCCTCCATCTATAAGAACTCATTTGATTCTGTGCTTGTGAATTAGTACCTCAATGTGGAGAAATGCATTATGAGGTTGGTGAATGACCATATCATTATTTTTAGTGAAAGATAGGAAATGAGGTGTGGTGAGATGTCCCACCATGGATTGAAACTTCTCTTGGTCTAGATTTGTGGGCATGGTAGTTTCTAATAGAGCATTTTCTAAGACAACTTTGTGAGATGGCAAAAGATGCAAAAGCTCTAATATGGATGTGTGTGCGGGTGTCTTTTTGAGTTGGTCTAAGACATTGTATTGATTTGATATGGAAGATGGATTGGGTGGAGCTCCTTGAAGAGTAATCTTTCCTCGACAGGTAGTAACATTACAATTAGGCTTGTTGTTAATGGTAATCACATTGACATGTGAATCACATTTAGATATGTGATTAATAGTGTACTCATAAGATACTTTCGTGTAATTAGCATTATTACCACCGTTATCATTTATTTTTGAGTGACTTCCCTTATCATAGTTAGGAAGTGGATTCTTAAATGCCACATGTTCTTCATTGGATGTATAACCATCAATTGATATATCTCCTTTGTCTATTAAGTCTTGAATTGCATTTTTCAATCTTTGACAGTCATTTGTTTTGTGACCTTTGCTTCTATGGAATTCACAATAATCAAAATCTTTCCACCATGAGGGTTTAAATTTGGGTTCATATTCTCTTGCTATAGGAAGCATTATGAGATTATTTTCACTAAGTTTTCTCAAGGCAAATTTAATAGATTCTCCCAATGGTGTAAATCTTCTGAGGGGAGGACTGAAATTTGTTGGTCTAGGTTCATTATTGGTTGGTTTGTTTGAAGCAGCATTGTTTTGCAGACTTGATAAATTTAAGATGGGTTGTGTTGGTTTAACATGTTTAGCATCTACAACCCCATCATTCACGATGTTCTTATTCTTGGTCCAAAACCTAGATTTGTCTATGTTGTTGTTTGAATTAGTAACATCCTTATATATCTTAATTTGTCCTTTGGCTATCAATGCTTTTTCTATGAGTAATCCCATATCAATAACCTTACTAAAAGAAGTGGGACATTGGGTTTGAAGTTCATAGCTTAAGTCAGTGTTTAAATTGTGGATAAAAAATTCTATCATTTGTTTTTCAAGGATGTGGTATGGACATTTGCTTGCAAGTTGTCTCCATCTTTGCAAGAAAGTAGCGAAGCATTCTCCACTCTTTTGTTTATTGTTACATAGATCTAACATTGATATGTCATGTTCAATGTTATAGGAGAAGTGAGCTACAAATCTATCTACTAGTTCATTAAATTTTCAGATTCTGAGAGGTAAACGTGAGAACCATTCCATGGCTTGACGTCCTAGGCTACATGGAAAGAGTCGCATTAGATATGTATCATTGTGAGAAACTTCTAAACATGCAACACTAAATTCCCTAATATGGTCACGCGGATCACCTTTTCCCCTATACTTGTCAAATTTGGGTACTTCAAAATTGGAAGGGAAAGGTATCATAACCAAGCTTTTATCAAAAGGATAGGGAGATATGTCCTCTAGTGAATATCATTTTGTTGAGGATCTAATTTGTAGATCTACAAATTGTTGTCGCAAAGCTTGGATTTGTCCCTTCCTTAGTTTCCTTGTTCTTAGGAGCTTCAGTTTCATTTGTTTAAATTATTTCTCTCAATTTGGCAATGTCAAAATCATGAGGTAACTTTGTTCCTTGTTGTACAAGCATAAGGAAATACTTGTGTGGATCGGTTGCTATGACTTTGTCCATTAGTCTTTGAAACTTTGGGTCTTGTAGAGCACTAACAATTTCTTCTTGGGGGATTTCTTCTTCTTCATCACTAGAAGAACCTTGGCTACCATGTAATGAACTCATTTCTTCTCATCTTTTCTTTTGAGCCCTAGTCTCAACCATACAAAGTTTATATGAATGATGTTAAATGTAAGATGCGTAGATCTATGTGATGGCTTTGATGAAGTATAGTGTGAGTGAAAGATGATGTGATTGTATTGAAGTGTTGATGGTAAGATTTCTAAAGTGTTGTTTTGATCTTGTTTAAAACAATAATCTTGAGCTATGATAAATAGCTATCAAAAGGATGATCCAAAGTAAGTCAAATAGGGATGATGGATATCACTATGATGGAGACTACATTTGTCAAGATTTTTAGTATAGATCCTAGATAAAGGATGATATATCCTAATAGAGGGGAACTAACTATTTTAAATTGTTGCTGATAAGATAAGATCTCAAAAGCACTTTGTGAAAATCTTGTTTGTTTGTTTTGGAAGGCTAAGTATGAAATGTAAGTGTGAATTTCCAAAATGAATGAAAGATATTTCTGTATGGTTTGTATGACTTTGGAACTAGAATCTATGAGAAAAAGGGTATCCAAATTTGTTTTTCTTGTTTGTTCAAGACCTTAGGAAATAGCCTCTATTGTGGATGTGCAGGTTCAAATGTGCAGAAACAATGTGTATATGCATAGAAACAAAGGATATATGCGTAGATGTATATGCATAGTAATAGAATTCAAAAGCACGGGAATAGAAGGTATATGCATAGTTCTATGTAAACGACTGTGTCTGATCAATTTTAGTTGGTTTTTGGCACGTTTTCCTAGGTAAATTGTTGTTTTTGGGATGATTTTTCTCAGATTTTGACAAGAAAACACAATAGACAATAAAACACAATGGCTATTTGTAATAGTTAGTGTATGTTCAAGGCTCATAAAAAGCCCAAGTTTCCCTGGGTATAACACAATTTGAAGACAAATCAAGCACTTTCTATTCATAAGGACATGGCTTCACTACGATACATCAGCCCACACTTGGAATCTCCATCGACTCAACTGTCATCACACCTAATATGGATGTGTACACTTTTTTTCTTTGAGAGAAAGGACAGATAGGGACCTCCAAGACTGGAAGGATGACCTAATCAGCCTTTCCCCAGAAAGCTACAAGTAGCTTATGCTAAGTTGGGGATTTCTGTCTCATCTCAAGGGAACCTTATGGTGAGTAATCTAGGGGGCATCATACCCTTGCACTGAAAATTATCACAATGTTCAGAGGTAGATCGGGTAGTCTCTAACTATAAGGTTTCTAGTTTTTTTGGGGGGACCAACGCCTTGCGAGCATTTGGCAAGCCACTAAAAGCTTTAACCAACTTTACTAAGAGTGTAATATACCTTACACAAATATAAATTTATTCACAAAAGTGTTAGTACACCTCCTTTCAAATTGGCACTGTATGGCAAAGGCTAACATTGGTTAGGACTTGGCTTTCGCCTTGACCAATTTATATAGTGGTCCAAATGAAAATTCCTCTTAGGGTCATCCTCTCTTGGATGAAATGTAATCCAAAAGGTAGACCCTTCTAAGAACAAGACCAAAAGATCATATCCATAATCCACAAAGTGAATAAAGGATACTTTCTAATGATTTTGTTAGGGATAAACAGAAAATAAAAAGAGATTGGTCTGGTTTTTGATCACCCAAGTTTTTCACAAGGGGAGAGCATACACCTATCACCTCACAAACACCAAAAACACTTGTTTATTTAACTGTCTAGATTAAGCTAAGTGTGACTAATCTAATCACACAAGATGAAATATTTGTATGATCAAAGAAAAGAAAAGAAAGTCAAATTAACCCCCTAGATTATACTATGTTTTGATTGTATACAAAATGTCAAATTAACCTCCTAGATTAGACTATGTTTTGATTGTATGCAAGATGTCAAATTAACCTCCTAGATTAGACTATGTTTTGATTGTATGCAAGATGCATGTGTAAGATTACTTTCCCCTATTTAATCTAGATGCTACTAAATTAACAATGCAAGAGTAAATGTAACAATGATGACTTAACAAAGGCAATAAACCTGCAAACAACTGTCAGCAGTTTTAACATACAGTCTTCGACATTCGACAATAGATACACCATAGATTAGTAATCAAGTTAATCAAAAAACATGAACTCAAAATGTCAGATGTAAATGCATAGGAACATAGATCAAATGCACAATAATAGAGTTTAAATGCATAGGAAAAATCATATGCGTGGGAAGATGGGTCATATGTGTAGAAACAGTGGTCATATGTGCAGGAACACAAATTTTCTCTTGTGGGAATTATTTTTTGGTACGGATGTGCAAGACTGGAACACAAATGCGTAGGAATGCTCTGTTATGACTGTGAACACACAAAAACTCAAATTTTGTTGTTAAATTCAGGGCAAAGCCCCACGATAGGTGCCAAAATGTGTGATGATAATTTGGAAACAATTTTAAAAATCTATTAAGGTACCACAATACTCTAAGTTTCTACTCAAACTAAAATCACCAATGAAACTAAGAAAACTACAGAATTTGAAATAAACATGATTTATACCTTCAAATGCAGATTTCTCCTTCATGTCCCATTGTGTCCTATCTTCTTGAGATCTTGATTTTTCTAATTGTAATAATGCTCTCAGAATTGCACTTCTTTGTTCCAAGATGACTCTAAGATGAATGGACTTGTGGTTGATTTTATGCAATGTGAATGATTTCTACAATGCAAGACTATGATAATGATCTTTATGAAGTTAATGATATGCAACTATGGAGATTGTTAAATGATCCATGATATGATAATGAAGGTTTCTAAATGATAATGCTATGCAAATGAAGCCAAAGGCACACTTTTGATAATTGATATGATTTCTGTAGCATGTGAGTACTCTCTCTTGTGTTATGTTAAAATGAGGATGAGAGGCTTCCTTTTATAGGCAAAAGATGGCTTAGATCCAAGTGGCAAAAGATCAATGATTAAGGAATTGGTCTTATGACATAGAGGGTCAAGATTGAATTGGTTGGGTGAGGGGAGATATAGAAGGAGGATGTTCCTACTACATTGACAAGATGGAGATATATGTGGGACAAGGAGCCACATGGCGAGATGCTCTCAAAGACCATGAGAGAAAGATGGAAGTGTTGCAAGTATATGCCTAACTAGTGTTGTCATTGATGTCAACATATCTGTGTTGTCATTGATGTCAACATATATGTGTTGTCATTGGTGTCAATTGTGCTCTTGTTTTGAAGCTTACTTGTATTAAGTTAGTTGCTTTATACTAGTCTATGTAAGTGTTGAAGATAATGAGTAAGTGATCCTGATACTATGTTTCCAAGTGCTTTTGAGAAAATTTGCTCTCCCAGTGGAAACAATGTGTTGAAGAGTATCTTTGTTTATAACAGAGCAGTCCAGTATTTGTTCTACATCTCTTATAGATTGCATATCTTTGACTTCGGTTTGGAAGATATTTAAAGGGAAGTCTTTAGATGCTACATTCCAAGTTTGAGCCTCTAGTATGAAGATTTGAGGGAGTTTTGTTCACTAGAATAAGAACTATTTTTTTGTGCATTCAGTGGTGACAGGGAGAAAGTATTTTGCTCCGCATTCCTCTGCATTGAAGTATTATGGTTTACAATTCTAAAGTTAAGTCTGGGATGATGTTATGTGGCTTAAACTCAAATGGTTCATGATTTGGTGGTCCACAAGCGATCTTTCCCTTATAACAGTGACTGACAGTGTTGTTCAAGTGTTTTGGTTTGAAGAATCTTCTGGCTAAAGTGGTTAGGGTGTTGTGTGGATGTTCCTGATGATTATAACGTGCTTGTGGATGTCTCTAGATCATGTTCCAACCTTTTGATTGGTGTGCAAAGTATAATCTAGACCATGAATGAAGCCTGTTCCTAAATGTCTCAGTGATAAAACTAGTCTTGGCTGACCTGGTTGTTCTCACCACTTGTGGTTGTGCCTTGGAGATTGTGGAAATGTGTTGTTGCGTGGAAGATTACATTTAAGTCCCAGCTAAGGCATGGCATGATCCTCATACATCTTTTCCTTAGCAAATTCTATTTAGGTCCAGACCTATTCTAATGTATGTTTGTAATGCCGACCTTGGAGATTATTCCAATGGCTGATGATTGTAATGCTGACCTTGATGTACATTTCAAGGTTGATGAATTGTATAAATACTTGTAATGAAATCATGAAAAAGTGATCGATTGTGAAGATGGGAAGATAAGTGCGAAGTGTAAAGGTAGAGCATAGCAGAGGAAATGTATTGTGCTTCAATGGAACTAAACTGAGGCATGAAGTAGATTCTATCAAATCAGTTCTCAAACCCTTGGCAGTGAGCTGATCTTGGTAGTGAGCCCTAATTTTTGCAGTGAGCATTTTGGGCAGTGAGCCTCTGATTTTTGGTATTGCTATAACATATTATTTTTTGAGCTAACACTCACTGTGGTTTTCCCTCATAGGGTTTTCAACATAAAAAATCTAGTGTCTCATGTATTGAATGTGTAATTGTGCTTAATTTTCTGATTTCATGCTTTCATGATTAAATCATAATAACAATGGTTAATTGATTGATGTGTTGATGTCTATAAGAAGTTAAGTTTTGGTGACAACTAATTCACCCCCCCCTCTCAGTTGTCTTGTGCATTTCAACAATTAGTATCAGAGCAAGGTTCCTCGGAAGAAAGTCTAACAACTTGAGGAAGATCCAAGATGTCGCATAAGAAGGATGCTCTGTAGTTTGATGGAATGGATTATGCTCTTTGGAAGGTATGAATGAAAAGCCATCTCATTTGTCTCTGTTATAGTGTTTGGAAGACAACAGAAACAAAGTATACTATTCCTCAGAATGGTCTATCAAGTGATGATGAAATCAAACAATATGAGTTAAATGGAAAAGCTAGAGATGCTCTGTTAAGTGCCTTGTCCAACACTGAGTTAGTAAAAGTCATGGATCTAGAAAGAACTCATGAAATCTGGGAAAAGTTGAATAATTTATATGAAGGAGATGATTCTGTAAAAGGCACCAAATTTTAGAACCTAAAAGCTAAGTATGAAAGTCTGAAAATGAATGAAGATGAGCACATAACAATATACTTACAAAAGATTGATGAAATTGTCAATGGAATCAAAGGTCTTGGAGGAATTGTTGATGACAAAGAGGCTGTGTTGAAGATTCTTAGGTCATTGCCTAAATCCTACAGTCACAAAGTATCTGTTGGGAATTAAGGTGTCTCAACCTCGGTAATTCCTTGCATTATTTATGTTTGTATTTATTAATTCATTACCTATGTTGTAAATTAATTGTAAATTCCATATTGTCATATTGTGGGATGTGTCTTGATGATGTGTCATCCTACACAGAAGATGACAACTTGTAATTTTGTCCTCACATGAGGAGATAGGAGTCCCACTTTTTGGTAGGAGCATTTTTCCATGTGTCGGCATCTTGGATGTTGTGTAAGGGAATGTTTGACCGAAACGGTTATGAGGGATTCTTATGACGAAGTTATGACATGTAAGAGTCAGAAATAGAAGCTTGTAAGATAGGTGAAGACATGTGTCATGAAGCATCTTCGAAAAAGGCATATTTGGGCACCCCAAGGTGGACTATGACATGTTGTAAGAGAATATGCTATTTATAGCTTGTGTATGACATATTCTCTTATAGCTGTAAGTTGTAATCGCTATGACAGATTCTATGATAGTTGTAAGTGTCGTAAGAGCATCTGTCATAGTCCATTTTGGAAATAGACGACCTCTTTGGGATGGGAGCTATGGACAAGTGTCAAGCACAATCTACAATGTTGACCAAGTATCCTTAGGCATGGGTTTTGGAACATGAGGCGAAGTTGGATGCCCATTCCAAGATAGGACCAATATTGCCTTGTATATTCTATATAAATGGGTGCTTGGAGGCGGAGATGTATTACAGGTTTGATAGGTACTATTATGCTTCCAATTTGTCTCCAGATACGAGTGTTGAAGACTCTTGAGAGCTTACATTGCAAGTGTGTTGTAAACATTCCTTGTTTTGATAATACATTGTGCAGGTTTTGGAGTGTGGGGTTTTTCACCTGATAAGGGTTTTCCCCACATATATCTTGTGTCTCTCTTCTTGTGTCTCACCTTCTTTGTTATGTGTTTGCTGTAATATCTCGTGTTAATGGTTTAATGTTGCTGTAATTGTTAGGATAAATTTGAATTTGCATAGCCCTCTCCTCATTAGATTAGTGTAGGAAACATTTTCCGCACACCTAGCTTCCTTTTAATTGGTATCAGAGCCTGACTAGTTTTGATCTTAGCTGTTGGGTAAGGGTTTTTTGAGCTAATATTATGTTGAGTGGGAGTCTTGTGCAGAGTATTCTGTATCTTTTTGCAGCAAGGAGATGGCAACCACATCTGGAAGGTTAGAGGTTGAGAAATTCAATGGCACTAATTTTGAGTTGTGGAAATTGAAGATGGAGGACCTACTTATTGATCGCGACCTATGGGAAACGATATCTGGTGTAAAACCCACAGCAATGCAATGAGCTGATTGGGACCTCAAAGATCGGAAGGCTAAGGGTCTCATTAGACTCTGTTTAGCTGACTCTGTTCTGTTGAACCTCCATGAGGAGAAGACAATGAAGGATCTTTGGAAGAAGTTGGGTGATGTTTATCAAGCCAAGTCCTTGGTGAACAAACTCTTCCTGAAAAAGAACTTGTTTGTTCTGAAGATGGAAGATGGAGGATCTATTGCGGACCACATGAATGCTTTCGACATGATCGTTGTACAGTTGACATCTGTGGGTGTGAAAATGGAGGAGGAGGATTGATGCATGACCCTACTTTGTTCTTTGCTAGATTTGTGGGATCATCTTGTCATATCTATTGGAAGCACTACTACCACCTTCAAGATGGAAGATGTGGTGTCCTCACTATTATCTAAAGAAATGCAGAGGAAGACATCCGAATCAACCAAAGAGGCTCTTGCGGTTCATGGAAGACCCAAAGAGAAAGGGAAGAAGAAGGACAAGAAAAGTGATAAGGGTAGATCCAAATCTCGTGGGAGATCCAAATCTCCTGGAAAGTCCAAGGCTCTTTGTTGGAACTATGGTAAAACTGGGCATTTCCGAAAGGAATGCAAAGAGGAGAAGAAAAAGAAGAAGAAAGCTCCTAATTTAGATTCTGACAAGTCACAAGATGATGGTGATGCCTTCATTGCAGCCCTGGCAACCCATGCATCTGATGATGTGTGGCTGATTGACTCTGGTGCATCATTCCACATGACCTCACATCAAGATTGGTTTACTAAATATGAAGAGTTTGATGGTGGAAGGGTGTACCTTGGTGACGACTCTCATCTGAAGATTGTTGGTCGTGGAAGAGTCTCAATTCGATTCCCTGATGGACGAGTGAAGGGGATCACTGGAGTTATGCACATTCCAAGCCTTGCACAGAACCTAGTTTCTGTAAGTATGTTGAATGATGCAGGTGTGTAGGTTGTCTTTTCAAAGGATGGATGCAAGATGACAAGAGGATCTATGGTGCTTGTTGAGGGTACTCAGAGGGGTACTCTGTTTCAGCTGGAGGCAAGCACTTCACAATGCAATAGTTCTTCTGACTCAAGGAAATGAGATGTTGTTACTTCATCCCCACCATCTAAACATGTAGTAAAGAAATCTATTGTAACCGGTTCCGATGGTTGTGTACATGCTTTGGAAGCTAAGCTTTTTGCTAAAAAGACTATGTTATGGCATTTGAGATATGGCCACATTGGTGAGAAGGGTTTGTGTACCCTAAAAAATAAAAACCTTATTGAGGGGTGAAATGATTGTAATCTCAAGTTCAACTTTTGCAAACATTGCATTTATGGAAAGCAAAACCATGTTCAGTTTTACTGTAGTTCTCACAAGTCTTCTGGTGTATTGGATCTTATTCATTCTAATGTGTTTGGTTCTATGAATGTTTCTTCATTATCAAAATTTGTATATTTTGTATCTTTCATAGATGATTATAGTAGAAGGACATGGGTTTATTTTATCAAAAGCAAGACTGAAGTCTTAAGTCAGTTTTGTTGGTGCCTGCTGCTGGTGCAACTTTTAGACATTCATTTGTAGGCCCTTTCTTTTAACCAAATTTTTTTTTAAGTCCCTCGGCCTCTTGAAGTTGCATGCATGTATCTTTATATATACATTGGTGTTTGTATGTACATTTGAATATACAAGTGCAGATGTACATTGGCGGGCCCAAAAAAGATGAGTCAAATCATCTTCAAAAGGTGCGAAAAATAGTTGTATGCATTCTCTATGCATATCAGGTTGCACATTGCAGGCATATTCCATCGCAGATTCCATGCTTGTATGTAAAGGATTGCATGTATATTTGTTTGTGTGTTCGACTATACAACGGATATATATAAAGGCGATGTACAAAGTCAATGTACAAGGGATCATCGGTGAAACAATGTGTATCAGTGACTCATGAAATAGTCTCACCGATAGCCCAATGCAGATACAAAGGCCTAATGCATATACAAAGTAGCATACAAGGCCGACATACAAGGGGGACATACAAAGGTCTTTTAAGCGTGACAGCATCCATCGGCGACTCAGTTTGAGGTCTCCTTGACGGCCGATGCATATACAAAGGTGAATGTATATTTGATATACAATGGAAACATGCAAAAGGCACATGCAAAGAAAGGATACATGCAAGGCAAGAACTAAATGATGGGGTCCACCAGTTGTATGCAAAGGCGAATGTATGTTTGCACATGCAATCGAGCATACAAGGGAATAGGCAATCAAGAGATGCAAGGCCCAGACCTGAAATGAATGTGCATTCTGGATGATAAAGGTAGAGGTCCAATTGTATGTATGTTTCACTTGTATATTCGCATTGTATGTGCGATATACAAGGTCAATATACAAAGGTAAAACATACAACCCAGATGCGAAAGGAAAAGTTTGTTGTGGCGGGTAAGTGGTTGAGGTCCGTGGGTTGTATGTTGCACATTGTATGTGTGATATACAATGAAAGATGCAATGGAAAAGATACAAGCCAGATTTCAGAAGTTGTTCCAATCTAATTGATAGATGAGCTGGAGTCCGTATTGTATGTATATTGCATTTGTATGTGCAATATACAAAGTGATGATACAAAAGGGAAGATGCAAGCTGGACCCGAATGCGATTTACAATTTATTCCATAAAAATTTGGGGTCCACCTTGTATGTAGGATGGTTGTATGTATATGCAACCTCACATACAATCTCAAAAGCAAATGGAGATACAATGGACTGCCGATGAAAATGCAAATGCATAGTGATAGAGAGCCAGTCAGGAGATGACACATGTCCAGGCACTGTTGTATGTATATGCATTCTACATATACAAGGATTTAAATGTACAAGCAGTTGTATGTATATGCTTTTGCATATACAAAGGTTTAAAGGCAAAAAGGGCGAAAAAAGGCAAAATGTATGTCGCGATGTGGTGCAGGAGCTCCCAGTTTAGTCATTTTTTTGGCTATTTCCTAGTTTGTCATCATGTTATTCTATTTCCTCTAAGGCTTTGAAAGCCATTCTCATGTTTTGTAATAAGGACTTAGTTCATTTTGATTGACTAGTCCACTATAGTGGTAAATAAGGCCTATTTTCAAGGTTTTTCCCTTTTGAAACATAGAGTTTCTTATGCAAAGGCAACTTCCAACATTTCACTGCCCTTGGTGTGCAGTTTTACGATTGAAAGAGAAGTGGAAAGGTTGCTAAAACCTTCTATAAACAAAATATTGTATGACATGCCAAAATAGAATGAAAAGAGAGGAGTTTTAGAAGGAAAAAACAATTTTTTTCTACTTTTTTGTGAAGACAGTCGTATAGTACGGCCTGGTACGGATAGTTCAGGAACTGAGGTTTGGGAAATATGTTAGGGTTTTGAGATACCTTCCATTTGCATATATTTAGAGCCTTTGAAACATTTTTTGCTGTTTGTTTCAAACCATTTTGTGTAAACTGGTTTAAACCCTCCATAGCTAGGGTTTTGGGACAAAATGAACCATTTTTTGTCTATCCTCTGAAAGTTATCATCCATTTTCGATAGGATGGAGGAAGGTAGATTAGAGTTTATGTTTTTTGTTGTTTGACAGGTTACACTCCTCTCCCAAAGGCGTTTGGCATGATACTATCTAGTCTAGACAGTGACTAGTTAGCATGCAATGGATGGACAACATTGAAAATGCATAAAACAGTCAAGTATTTGATCAAATGGTTGATGAATTCAGAGTTTGTAGGTGGTGACAGTCTTGTATAGGTATCCATGTGCTCTTGAATAAGCAAGTTTGATACATTCTTTCACATAGCCTCAACTAGGCCTATTTCATTGAAAAAAGACAGTCTGTTGTTTTGGAACGCCAGTGGTACAGTACGGGTCTGCATGTTGGTGGAGGAGTACATGCTCATAATGGGTATTTGGATATGTAATTAGATGTGATGGTCATTTGGGGTTTTGAGTAGTTATTGTTGGGTTAATCGTTCTCTTGGGCTACAAGGTTTAAGCCTTCCTTAAACACTATTTTTTTAGGACAGCCAAACCACAGTTTGTTGTTCTCTGTCAGATTTGGTACAAAATTTAGATTTTGGGTCAGAGACCTTGTTTTATTCTTGTTCTTGACCAGTATATGCAAGTTGTTGTATGAAGACCCTATTGGTAGAGGTATTGGTAGTAGGTTATGAGTTCTTGAAGGTGAATTGTGCATATAGGTTGGGTTGAGCAGTGACTCCCCAAAGTGAGAGTTTAGTAGCCTGCGTGGTGGACACTAGGGTGTGGTCCTAGGCTAGGTCAATCTCCTAAGTAGCATTGTGTAGGCTTATATCACATTACCTTATAAAACTCTTGAAGGAAGCTTTGGAATCTAGTTCATTGTGTGAACTTCATCAACTACTACCTTTACCTCTGCATCAAATTGGTATCAGAGCCAATATCTATTTGGAAGCAGTGTATGTCAGACAAGGAGATTGAAATAGAGGCTAGTACAATGCCTCCCAAGACAATGAGTCAAGATGCCATCAAGAAGTTGGTGGAAGAGATGGTTGAAGCAAGATTGCAAGAAGCAAGATTGCAAGAAGAAAAGAAGTCTAAGGGCAAGACCAAAGAAGTGGGAAGTTCTTCTAACACAAATGAAGAAGTAGAGGCAGAAGAGAGTCCTCAAGAGCAGGACATATCTGTAGAATAGAAAGATTTCTTGAAAGCACTTTAGGGTGCTCATGGAGACAGTGGTGATCCCAAGATGGATGTGCCTACCTTTCATGGCAAGTTGGATGGAGATGCTCTCACGGATTGGATAGAAGATATGTCCAACTTCTTTGATTACAAGGAGTTCAATGACAGTAAAAAGGTTAAGTTTGCCAAGACAAGGCTAAGAGGTTCCGCACTTGTGTGGTGGAACTACATGCAAAGTGAGAGGGAGAAGATTGGGAAGAGTCCCATCACTAAATGGAGTAGAATGGTGGCTATGCTCAGAAGCAAGTTCATGCCACCTAACTATGAGATTCAAATCATAAGGAGATTTCAAAATTTGAGACAAAAAGACATGGATGTGGCTGCCTACACAGAAGAATTTCATAGACTCAGTATGAGGGCCAATCATAATGAAGATGAAAAAGGGATGTGGCTAGGTACCTAAATGGTCTGAAATACAATTTGCAAGATGAGATCAGTTTAGTGATACCAAAAATAGTGGATGAATGCTTCTTATTGGCCTCTAGAGCAGAGGAAAAGCTAAGAAGGAAGGGTGAACAAAGTGCCAGAGGAAGAGGGGGTAGAAACCAAAGAGGAAGAGGCAGTTTTGGCTGTGGACAGTCCAACAAAACTGAAAATAACAGTTAGCAAGAAACACAATCAGAAACAGAGCATAGATGAGGCTTCAAAGGTTGGAGAAGTCCTAATGGCAGGGGCAGAAATGGTGGAGGAGGTAGAGGACCAGGAGTCTTCACTAGAAGGTGTTATGGCTGCAACCAAGTTGGCCATACAATGAACAAATGCCCAAGGAAAGCTAGCAACTCTCATGACAGTGGAAAGAGAAATCAGTTGGTAAAGGATGATGATTGTGAGAGTGTAAATTCACCAATGGGAAGTGCTGCACCTGTTCTATATGGAGAGAGTATGATGATCAAAAGGTCCATGTTGAAGATGCCATTGAAACAAGAGCCACCTCAGAGAAAGAATCTTTTTAGAACCCAAGGCCTAGCCTATGGGAAGCTTTGCAAGATCATAGTAGATTCAGGATCTACGGAGAATGTGGTATCCACTGAGATGGTGGAGAAGTGCAAGTTGAAGAGGCTGCCTCATATCAGTCCTCACAAGATCTCTTGGCTGAACAAGAACCAAAGTTTCATGGTGGTAGAACAAACTTGGGTTGAATTTGCAATTGGTGACTACAAGGACAAAGTGCTATGTGAAATCATCCCTATGGATGCATGTCATTTGCTTCTTGGCTGCCCATGGCAATATGATGTTAAAGCTCAGCATGATGGTGAGAAGAACACTTATGTCATCACCAAGAATGGAGACCATTCAAGATGGATCCTATGTTGGAGCAACCCGGGGGGAAGAAAAATGACAGCAGTGTCATGTTGGTGAATGGCAAAAAGTTTCTAAACCTCTTGAAGGAGAATGATAACCAGGTGTATACCTTGGTCATGAAGCCCAAGAGTGGATCAGATCAGCAAGATCAAAAACAAAAGGAGATTCCATTGGAAGTGCAACAACTTCTAGACAAGTATCAAGATCTTGTCGTAGAGGAAGTTCCTAACTCCTTACCACCTATGAGAGACATAAGTCATCAAATTGATTTAATACCTGGTACTACATTGCCTAATAAGGCTGCCTATAAGCTGACACCACAGCAAAATGAAGAAGTGGCAAGGCAAATTCAAGATCTCTTGGAGAAAGGGCTGATTAGGAAGAGTTTAAGTCCTTGTGCAGTTCCAAGTGTACTTGCTCCTAAGAAGGATGGAAAGTGAAGGCTATGTACAGATTCAAGGGCCATAAACAAGATCACCATAAGGTACAGGTTCCCAATGCCAAGGATTGAAGATCTTTTGGATTACCTTGGAGGATCATGCTATTACTCAAAGATTGATTTGAAATCTGTTTATCATCAAATCCGGATCAGACAGGGAGATGAATGGAAGACTGCTTTCAAGACTAATGAGGGTCTTTATGAATGGCTTGTTATTCTATTTGGTCTTAGCAATGCTCCAAGTACATTTATGCGCTTGATGAATGAGGTATTAGTTGAATTCATTGGTAAATTTGTTATTGTTTATCTTGATGACATACTAATCTTCAGCAGGACAAGAGAAGAGCATGTGAAGCATGTTGGTCAGGTGTTGGATAAGCTACATGAGCACAAGTTGATGATCAACTTAGACAAATGTGAGTTCATGAAAACTGAACTTGTATACCGTAGATCTGTCATTTCTAATGGCTATTTGAAGATGGATCCCTCTAAGGTTGAGGCTATTCTCAGTTGGTCTACCCCAAAAACAGTGGGAGATGTGAGAAGTTTCCATGGATTGGCTACTTTTTATAGGAACTTTATCAGAGGTTTCAGTCACATCAATGCTCCCATCCTCAACACCATCAAGGGTGGAGTCAAATGTAGATTCCAATGGACAAAGGAAGCTGATGATAGTTTTGAGTTGTTGAAAACAAAGGTGGCTGAGTTGCCTACCTTAGTACTCCCTAATTTTGATAAGGTGTTTGTTGTTGAGTGTGATGCAAGTTAGCAAGCTATTGGTTCTGTTCTTAGCCAAGAAGGACATCCGGTGGCATTCTTTTCAGAAAAGTTGAATGAAGCCAAGCAAAGGTATTCTACCTATGACTTAGAACTCTATGCAATGGTGCAAGCTCTTAAGAAATGGAGACATTACTTGCTGCCTAAAGAATTTATTGTGTTTACTGATAATCATTCTTTAAGCTTTCTAAACAGTCAAGAAAAATTAAATCATAGACATGTTAAATGGATGGAACAGTTACAAGTTTATACCTTCACAATTAAGCACAAAAGAGGTGTTTCTAACAAGGTGGCTGATGCATTAAGTAGGATACTGCTTATTGTTCATGAAATTTAGTTAGAAAGCATGGGCATTGACTGTTTAAAGGAGTTGTATAAAGAAGACTCAGATTTCAAAGAGACTTATGATGTTTGTGTGAACTTGGCTAACACATTCCATGGAGAGTATGCAGATTTTGTTTTGCAGGAAGGCCTCTTGTTTAAGGGCAATTTGTTGTGTATCCCTAAGTGTTCCATGAGGGACAACATCATCAAGGAGAAGCATAATGGTTCGTTAGGAGGACATTTTGGCTTAGACAAGACACTAGAACAAGTCACAAGGTTCTATTTTTGGCCAAAGGTGCAATCAGATGTGAGGAAGTATGTAGCTAGTTGTGCAATCTATCAAAGGGCCAAGGGTGTGTCTTCAAATGCAGGTCTATACTAGCCTCTTCCTATTCCCAATAGACTTTGGGAAAGTATCAGCATGGATTTTGTGCTTGGGTTACCCAGAACAGCCAGAGGGGTGGATAGTGTGTTTGTTATTGTTGATAGGTTCAGCAAGATGGCTCATTTTGTGCCATGTAAATGCACAAATGATGCATCTCATGTTGCAGGTCTGTTCTTCATAGAGGTAGTAAGAATTCATGGTTTACCATTGTCCATTGTAACTGACAAGGATTCTAAGTTTGTAGGTCACTTTTGGAGGACCTTGTGGAAGAAGTCGGGCACACAGTTGTCCTTTTCATCAGCCTACCATCCACAAACTGATGGTCAGACTGAAGTGGTTAATAGATCACTTGGAAACCTTCTAAGATGCCTTACAAAGTAGCATGGTTTGGCATGGGACTTGGTTATTAGTCAGGCTGAATATGCCTACAATGATTCAAGGAATAGAAGCACTGGTAAAAGTCCTTTCGAGGTAGTTTATGGTTTTCACCCAAGGGGACCAATTGAACTGAAGGATCTCCAAGGATGGGATAGAAGGAGTGCACTTGGTGAAGAGTTTGCTGCCCCCATGAAAACAATCCATGATCAAGTCAAGTTGCAATTAGAAAAAATAGTCACAAAATACAAAGAAAAGGTAGATTTGAAGAAAAGAGAAGTACAATTCAAAGTTGGTGACTTGGTTATGGCATATTTGAGGAAAGAAAGGCTGCCAAAAGGTCAGCCAACTAAACTCCTGATGAAGAAGATTGGGCCATGCAAAATTGTGCACAAGTTCGGTCCAAATGCATATGAGATTGAGTTACCATCCGGCCTTGGTATCTCTCCAATTTTCAATGTTTGTGATCTTTTTCCTTTCAGACCTCCATTACCTGGTGAAAGTGGATCAGATGTGGTAACTGAAGATGCTAATTGGATCAAGGATTTGCCTCCAAACAAACCTTTACAGTTGGAGTGCATTATGGATTCCAAATTTGTCAAGAAGACTAGAAGAGGTGTCTATAAAGACTACTTGGTGAAATGAAAGGATCTTCCTGATTCAGAGGCCACCTGGATGACTGAAGCAGATATCTTGAAGCATGGCATGACACTTCAACATTTGGCAACTCAAGGGACTTGAGTTCTTCCTACAGGGGGAGTATGGTGCAGGAGCTCCCAGTTTAGTCATTTTTTTGGCTATTTCCTAGTTTGTCATCATGTTATTCTATTTCCTCTAAGGCTTTGAAAGCCATTCTCATGTTTTGTAATAAGGACTTAGTTCATTTTGATTGACTAGTCCACTATAGTGGTAAACAAGGCCTATTTTCAACGTTTTTCCCTTTTGAAACATAGAGTTTCTTATGCAACGGCAACCTCCAACATTTCACTGCCCTTGGTGGGCAGTTGTACAGTTGAAAGAGAAGTGGAAAGGTTGCTAAAAACTTCTATAAACAAAATATTGTATGACATGCCAAAATAGAATGAAAAGAGAGGAGTTTTAGAAGGAAAAAACTATTTTTTCTGCTTTTTTGTGAAGACAGTCGTACAGTACGGCCTGGTACGGATAGTTCAGGAACTGAGGTTTGGGAAATATGTCAGGGTTTTGAGATACCTTCCATTTGCATATATTTAGAGCCTTTGAAACTTTTTTGCTGTTTGTTTCAATCCATTTTGTGCAAACTGGTTTAAACCCTCCATAGCTAGGGTTTTGGGACAAAATGAACCATTTTCCCTCTATCCTCTAAAAATTATCATCCATTTTTAGTAGGATGGAGGAAGGTAGATTAGATTTTATGTTTTTTGTTGTTTGGCAGGTTACACTCCTCTCCCAAAGGTGTTTGGCATGCTACTATCTAGTCTAGATAGTGACTAGTTAGCATGCAATGGATGGACAACATTGAAAATGCATAAAATAGTCAAGTATTTGATCAAATGGTTGATGAATTCGGTGTTTGCAGGTGGTGACAGTCCTGTATAGGTATCCATGTGCTCTTGAATAAGCAAGTTTGATACATTCCTTCACATAGCCTCAACTAGGCCTATTTCATTGAAAAAAGACAGTCTGGTGTTTTGGAACACCAGTGGTACAATACGGGTTTGCATGTTGGTGGAGGAGTACATGCTCATAATGGGTATTTGGATATGTAATTAGATGTGATGGTCATTTGGGGTTTTGAGTAGTTATTGTTGGGTTAATCATTCTCTTGGGCTACATGGTTTAAGCCTTCCTTAAACACTATTTTTTTAGGACAGTCAAACCACAGTTTGCTGTTCTCTGTCAGATTTGGTACAGAATTTAGATTTTGGGTCAGAGACCTTGTTTTAGTCTTGTTCTTGACCAGTATATGCAAGTTGTTGTATGAAGACCCTGTTGGTAGAGGTATTGGTAGTAGGTTGTGAGTTCTTGAAGGTGAATTGTGCATATAGGTTAGGTTGAGCAGTGACTCCCCAAAGTGAGAGTTGAGTAGCCTGTGTGGTGGACACTAGGGTGTGGTCCTAGGCTAGGTCAATCTCCTGAGTAGCCTTGTGTAGGCTTATATCACATTACCTTATAAAACTCTTGAAGGAAGCTTTGGAATCTAGTTCATTGTGTGAACTTCATCAACTACTACCTTTACCTCTGCATCACGATGGGAAAAGTCATCGATGGAAAAAGGGCACCTACGTGGTGCGATTGATTGGCTATGGACTTTTCAACATGAACCAAAGCCATTGATCTTGGCAACGAGGAGGAAATCTACGGCCCTGTTTTAAAATTTCATAGGAGGAGATTTTTATGTGTTCGTTGCATCATTTCAAGCAGGAAAATTTTTTAGAGACGCGCAAACCATTGTTGCATCTTGCAGCAGGTAGGTTGGCCATTAATGGCATGTTTGCAGAGGTATGAGTCGATGATGGATAGGCCAACCACCATTTTCAATGAAAAAATCTTCAGGCGGCGGTGCATATCCTAATTTCAACCACTCTTTCCTCTGTTTCTCTTGGCCACATTAAATGTTTTGAGTGCCATTCTCATGGTGCATTGTATCTGGCAAATTTTTTAAAAAAAGACCATTGTACTGAATGTTGGGTGCACATTCTTGCTATAAAAAGCAAACTGTGTTACTCATTTAAAGTTTTTGAAGACTTGGGCATTTTTCTTGAAAAAAATAACGAAGATCAGAGCATTTCTTGGTTGTTCTACCTCTTTTGAGTCTATGAGTTGTATTTGAATGCACCTTGCACATATATTCAGTTTCATGTCATTTTTATATGAAAAATGCTTTATTGTATGTGTTTATCTGTTTGTCTCCATTTGTTGCATGCATCCCTTCTTTTGAATCTAGTTGCTAAGGGTTACTAAGATTCTAGGATATAGAGTTGTATTGCATGCTTGATTTCTAACTTCCATTCAAGGAGTGGATTAAACTGTTTTAGGTTAAGTATGAAGAAGAATGTATGTCATCCAGGATATTTATAAGTAGAGGCAGCTAAATACTCAGTCTTGGGTGGTATTTGTAAGGCAAATACCAATCCTAACCCCTTGAAACTTGAATGCCAATGCAAATCATTCTCTTGTATAAGTCTAGTTGACTCCTTGCCCTGAGATAGGCATCAGTCTGCTTCTTGTGTAGTAGTTATGGTCCAAAACCCCCTGTCTTGCATCCAAAACATCAATGCAAATCGTTTCATCCTTCCAACCTGTTAGTTTGTAGGTGTAGAAATAGGACCCCTACATACTCTCATCCTCAACTAGTCAGATATGTCCAAGAACACTGCCAACCTTGTGATCTATCATGCGATCTTGGTCTAAACATGAGAGTATTATGCCTGTTGTTGTAAAGCTAAATATTTCTGTCATTGGGCGAGCTAAGGTTAAATCTTTAGCTATAGGGATACCCCCCTTGGTGTGGCAGAACCAGAAGTGAAGGGGAGGCAACTCACGCAACCTCCTGTATTTGTTGGCCGAATCTGTCTGTACATTGGAACTGGCAAACCCTCTACCGATTCAGAGAGAAAGACCCAACAAAGTAGCGACTCTATTGGGGATCAAGCAATTTGAAGATTTAGAAGACCCAGGTGAAGTTGTTGTAGTAATACCAAAGAATGACCATGTGGTGCTCTGCTGGCGTGATGAATCCATAAAACAAAGGTGCCTTGTTGATATTTTGTCCTCTCTGTGAGAGGTGGTGACTCTATTGATTGAACCTATCTAAAGATGCAACATATTCCCAAGTATTCCATCTTTTAACTTGAAATGATTCAAATAGAGCAACAGTTCTGGTTGTGCTCTCAAAGAAGACAATTTTTTATTGAAAGATATAAAGCCCTGAATTTCAAAGGAATATGTGGTTACCCAAGTGTTATTCCCAATAAGATTAGAAAATGTTTGCCAAAATATAGTGGATTAGACTCTGAGTCTACAAACAGACATCTGCAAAAATTTTGTAATTTGATAGAAGATTATGAGGTAGAGGCTGAAGATGTAGTAATGAGACTTTTTGTTCAGTCATTAGAGGATGATGCTAGGGTCTGGTTTTCAGACCTGCCTGTGTGTTCAATTTCTTCATGGGTATATTTAGAAGTTGCATTCCTAGAGCAGTTTGGTGAAAGATTTGATTTGGCCTCATTGATCATGCATTTCATGAATATCTAAAAAGAAGATGAGGAACTGGTTCCGGCCTTTAATCTTAGATTTATTAAGGTACTCAAGCAAATTCTTGAATATATGAGACCCAATGATGCATTGAGCTTGGCAATTTATTTGGCTGCATTTGATGAAGAAATGAGTTATTTATTGAGAGATAAATAACCAGCTACACTTCACCAGGCCTACAAATTTGCTATGGCTATTGAAAATAATTAGAAATATGGAACGCCGGTAGGTTTCATGGCTGCAAGTTTTCAAAATAGTTTTCAAAGTGAATATATTTCTGTTGTTCCAGTGTGCTCATTGAGAGATGATTCTATAGAATGAAATATATCTCACAATAATGGATGCAATCATGATGTGGTGCATGAACATGAAGATGTTGTAGAAAATGTAGGCACATCCTATAATGGTGAAGACAAAGATTGTTGTCAGCCTCTAGAAGAGAAACCTGCAGATACAAAATGCATTTCAGGTGATGAAATGAAAGATATACATGAAGTTGTGTCTTGCAGCAATAGGCATATCCCAGTTATCCCTGATCATTTATATGAGGTGGATATGCAGATCTTCACTCTGAATATGGAATATGCAGATTCAAGGGATGATAGCGAATGTGTTAGTGACTGTTAGCATTCAAATGTATATGTGAGCCTTTCAGATGATGAAATATATATGGATGCTAAGTATGAGTGTTTCCTTGAAGATTATGACCACCTCTACAATGCAGAGGTTGAAACTTTTGCTGTTGATCATCAGTGCATTGGTGAAGAGGAAAAATAGGGTCACTATTCAGATGTGAATGGACAAGTTGCATATGTTCATGCTGATACAGATGGGGATAATGTTAGTTGCAGGGGTGACTACAAAGCTTTCAGTGAAGGGTTGCATTCTGAGTTTTTTATGCCTTCTCTTGAGGCATTCCAGGTGGACCTTGATGATAAAATTGCTGAGCACAATGATGATGGATATCTGAATGTTTATAAAAATGAATATGATTATGAGATGTTGCTTGTGCCTAAGTATTGTTTGTTTGATTCAGAAGATCTTTTATTTTTTGATGAAAGGCAAAATTCTGGTGTGGATTCATTTGTTTCATGTGAGTTTGTTATTTTTTCAAGCAACATCAGTGACTCATATGATCATGATAGTCTACTGCTGAGAATGGTAGATGCTTATGAATCTTGCTATAGATTTGAAGAAAGAGAAATGGGCAGTAGCACAACCAATTGTAAAGTAGGGTGCTGTAGACAACCAAGTGTTTTTCAGCTTCATTTGAAGAAATCAAAAGAAAATCGAGTATTTGACAAAGGAAAATTTTGGTTTTTCCTTTTTGGTGGCCTTGGGCCGCCAAGTAAATTTTAAAAAAATGTGATTTGTGATGCAGGTCGGTACAGTGTTTGACTCTATTTCCCAATGGATAAGGGACTGGTCTGCATCCCAGAGATCTATGGTTCTCGCCATGCCTGCAAGAGGCATGCGTCCCCAGACTGAGCCAGTATTGGTGCCTGCTACTGGTACAACTTTCAGACATTCATCTGCAAGCCCTTTCTCTTAACCAATTTTTTTTAAGTCCCTCGTCCTACTAAAGTTGCATGCACGTATCTTTGTATATACATTGGTGTTTGTATGTACATTTGAATGTACAAGTGCAGATGTACATTGGCGGGCCCAAAAAAGATGAGTCAAATCTACTTCAAAAGGTGCAAAAAATAGTTGTATGCATTTTGTATGCATATCGGGTTACACATTACAGGCATATTCCATCGCAGATTTCATGCTTGTATGTAAAAGATTGCATGTATATTTTGTTTGTGTGTTCGAATATACAACGGATACATACAAAGGCGATGTGCAAAGTTAATGTACAAGGGTTCATCAGTGAAATAATGTGTATCGGTGACTCATGTAATGGTCTCACCGATAGCCCGATGTAGATACAAAGGCCCTTTGCATATACAAAGTAGCATACAAGGTCGACATACAAGGTCTTTTTGGCATGACAACATCCATCGACGACTCGGTTTGAGGTCTCCTTGACGACCAATGCATATACAAAGGTGAATGTATATCTGATATACAATGGAAACATGCAAAAGGCACATGCAAAGAAAGGATACATGCAAGGCAAGAACTAAAGGGTGGGGTCCACTAGTTGCATGCAAAGGCGATTGTATGTTTACACATGCAATTAAACATACAAAGGAATATGTAATCAAGAGATGCAAGGCCCGGACCCAAAATGAATGTGCATTCTGGATGATAAAGGTAGAAGTCTGATTGTATGTATGTTTCCAGGTGCTATTATATGTATATGCATTTTGCATTTACAAGGATTTAAATGTGCAAGTGGTTGTATGTATATGCTTTTGCATATACAAAGGTTTAAAGGCAAAAAGGGTGAAAAAAGGCAAAATGTATGTCGCGATGGGAAAAGTTATCGATGGAAAAAGGGCGCCTACGTGGCGTGATTTGATTGGCTGTGGACGCATGAACCGAAGCCATTGATCTTGGCGACAAGGAGGAAATCTATGGCCTTGTTTCAAAATTTCATAGGAGGAGATTGGTATGTGTTCGTTGCATCATTTCAAGCGAGAAAAATCTTTAGAGATGCGTGAACCATTGTTGCATCTTGCAGTAGGTAGGTTGGCCATTAATGGCATGTTTGCAGAGGTATGGGTCGATGATGGACAGACCAACTACCTTTTTCAATGAAAAAATCTTTAGGCGGCGGTGCATATCCCGATTTCAACCACTCTTTCCTCTGTTTCTCTTGGCCGCATTGAATATTTTGAGCGCCATTCTCATGGGGCGTTGTATATGGCAAAATTTTTTAAAAAAGACCATTGTATTGAATGCTGGGTGTACATTCTTGCTATAAAAAGCAAACTGTGTTACTCATTTAAGGTTGTTGAGGACTTGGGCATTTTTCTTGGAAAAAATAATGAAGATCAAAGCATTTCTTGGTTGTTCTACCTCTTTTGGAGTGTATGAGTTACATTTGAATGCACCTTGCACATATATTTAGTTTCATGTCATTTTTATATGAAAAATGCTTTACTGCATGTGTTTAGTTGTTTGTCTCCATTTGTTGCATACATCCCTTCTTTTGAATCTGGTTGCTAAGGGTTACTAAGATTCTAGGATATAGAGTTGCTGTATTGCATGCTTAATTTCTAACTTCCATTCAAGGAGTGGATTAAACTGTTTTAGGTTAAGTATGAAGAAGAATGTGTGTCAGCCAAGATATTTATAAGTAGAGGCAGCTAAATACTCAGTCTTGGGTGGTATTTGTAAGGCAAATACCAGTCCTAACCCCTTGAAACTTGAATGCTAGTGCAAATCATTCTCTTGTATATGTCTAGTTGACTCCTTGCCCTAAGATAGGCACCGGTCTACTTCTTGTGTAGTAGTTATGGTCCAAAACCCCCTGTCTTGCATCTAAAACATCAATGCAAACCGTTTCATCCTTCCAACCTATTAGTTTGTAGGAGTAGAAATTGGACCCCTGCATACTCTCATCCTCAACCAGTCAGATATATCCAAGAACACTGCCAACCTTGTGATCTATCATGCAATCTTGGTCCAAACATGAGAGTATTCTACCTGTTGTTGTAAAGCTAAATCTTTCTATCATTGGGCGAGTCAAGGTTAAATCTTTAGCTATAGAGATACCCCCTTTGGTGCAGCAAAACCAGAAGTGAAGGGGAGGTAGCTCACACAACCTCCTATATTTGTTGGTTGAATCTGCCTGTGCATTAGAACTGGCAAACCCTCTACTGATTTAGAGAGAAAGACCCAACAGGTTTAAGGAGTTTAAAGCCCTTGCTAAAAATTAGACTTATAAAAAGATTAAGTGTTTGAGAACTGACAATGGTGGTGAGTTTTGTTTGGCAGTGTTTGATAAGTTCTGCAAAGAGCAAGGGATTGAAAGGGATTGAAAGACATAAGACAACTCCATACACCCCGCAGCAAAATGGAGTTGTAGAGAGGATGAACAAGACATTGATGGAGAAGACTAGGAGTATGCTTAGTGGAGCAAGCCTCGAACAAAAGTTTTGGGCTGAAGTTGTTGCCACTGCTTGCTATTTGGTAAATAGATCTCCTACATCAGCTCTTGTTGGCAAAACACCTATGGAGGTGTGGTCTAGTAAGAAGCCTTCAGTAAGACATCTTCATGTTTTTGGTTGTGAGGCATATGCACATGTGCCTAGCGAGAAGCGATCTAAGTTGGAGAACAAGGTTGTTAAATGTATCTACATTAGCTATGGTGTCGGTGTGAAAGGATACAAGCTTTGGGATCTCGTGACTGAGAAAGTGTTGTATAGAAGAAGTGTTATCTTCAGAGAGCTAACAACCTCTTTCGTTGTTCTACAACTAGAACAATTAGAAAATAAAGAAGTTGTGGTTCAATTTCCTTCTACCCCTAAGAAGACTGAACCGACAGACCCTGTGAGGCCTGATGATGAGGAGAGCTCTAGTAGCTCTGGAAGTGAAGAAGAAGAAGCAACACCTCAACCTCAGCCATTGAGGAGGTCTACATGAACAAGAAAGCAACCTGATAGGTTTGGTTATTCATTACTTGATTCTAGTTGTGCTTTTGCTTTACTTTCTAACACTGAGGAGCCTAGAACTATGAAAGACACTATGGGCATGAAAGATGCAGGTTCCTAGAAGGAGGCCATGGAAGATGAGATGGCTTCTTTGGAAAAGAACAAAACATGGGACTTGGTGCTTTTGCCTGATGGATGGAAGCCCGTTGGTTGTAAATGGGTGTTCAAGAAGAAATTCGGTGCAAATGGCAGTGTTGAAAAGTACAAGGCTAGATAGGTTGCGAAGGGGTACTCACAAGTGGAGGGAATTGATTATGGTGAAATTTTCTCTCCCATTGCAAAGCTAACATCCATTAGATTTCTATTATCTCTTACAGCTGTTTATGATTTAGAGATAGAACAGATGGATGTGAAGACAACTTTCCTTCATGGTGATTTGAAGGAAGAAATCTACATGTCACAGCCAGAGCATTACATAGAGAAAGGTAAAGAAAATTTGGTTTGCAAACTTAAGAAGTCTTTGTATGGTTTGAAGCAGTCTCCTAAGATGTGGTACTTGAAGTTTGATGCCTTTGTGTTGTCGATTGGTTATCTGAGATCAAATTAGATCATTGTGTGTATTATAAGTGTTGTCATATTTTGCCCCCCCAAAATATTCCTGTTTCCCTCCTTCTATCAAAGAAATTTGATCAGAGAAAGCCTAAATAGAAGGAGAAAAGGCTTAAATCCTTCAATTATTCATGCTCTGCCTTACAAAAAATTTCCAAAACCTCACCTAGAGAATCCTTGGAAAAAACCCAGAAAAACTCAAAAATCTCTTGTCTTCAAGTGCTTTCCATCGTAGATAATTCTCAGTTTTATACTTAGTCATTTTCATACGCATATACAATTGTATGTTCACATTGTATGTCCACATATACAAGAGAATATACAAGGCAATGATACAAAGGAAAGATGAAAGGGTGAATGTACAAGGCAGACATACAAAGGATTTTCGGCATGACATGCTTATCGGCGGCTCAACTCATAGTCACTCCAATGGCTGATGAAGTATACAAAGCAGTAAATAAAGGACATACAAAGGTTTGCACCCACCAAATGTATGTATATGCGATTGTATCTTTGCACATACAATCGCATATACAATGGCATATGTATTTCTGACATACAAGCCCCAGACCTGAAAGGATATACATTTTAATTTATAAAGGCAGATGCGAAGGAATATGCATCTTTTGTATGTATGTTCACTTTGTATGTTTGCACATACAATGGTTATATACAAGGCGATATACAAAGGTCAAATGTATATGCCGAGATGAAATGTTTGCATGCAGGTTTGTATGTAGTTTTTATTTGTATATTTCGCATTGTATATGTGATATACAAATGTTAGATACAACAACGATATACAAGGCGGACCCGACTAGAGAATCAAATGCATCTGATAATCATTTTGAGGTCCACATTGTATATCTACATATACAAGAGCAAAAGGCACATACAATGGACATTTCGGTGGGACTTTACTTATTGGCAGCCTCGGAGCAAGTTCCACTTGTTGCAAGTATGAGGTGAACCAGTGTTGTCATTGATGTCAACATACTCATATTGTATTGACAAGAAGGATTGGGTGAGCTGTGTGCTGAGGATATTGAGAAAATTAGTCCCAATCAGGAATAGTGAAGAATAGTGGTGAGAAGAAGGTAAAAGTACTCAATAGATTGAGATTCAGAGGATGTAGATTAAAGGGTTTGTAGATATGAGTCTTGAGATGATCCAGTTAAGATTTCAGAGGTCTGCATGAAGATATGAAGAAGTTGTGATCGATCAGGTAGAACTGGTTCCGGGAGATGTTCCGGAGTGACAGAGTGTTACAAAAAGGTCCGGTGAGATCCGAAAGTGCATTATCCTATCTTGCGGATTGGACAGAGTGTTTGGGATATCCTTGTGATATGTCATCTTGATTTTTTCATGGTTTGGAGGTCCGGAAGCACCTCTTGCAGTATGACAGTGGCGATAGACTGTGTTCTTGAAGTTCTGAATGAGGAAGAGAAGAGATTCCAGTGAGTAGAGGAAGTACGGATGTACCTAGTCATTTAGGCAAGCTTGTGAAGGTTCTTGGATCATGTTAAGGTTGTGTTGTTGGTCCACATTGGTGGTAGAGCCCAGAATTGAAGATATTCTTCCGAATGAAGTTCTTGTTCAGACTAGCCGACCGGATGAGTTGTTCATCTTGCGAATGTTCTTGTGATGGCTAACCGGATGTGTTATTCATCTTGCGAATGTTCTTGTGGTTGATTGCTGACTTAGATGATTGTTCCTAAGTCAATGCCTTGTATAAATAAAGGTTTGTGAGTTCATTTCAAAGTGTGTGGTGTGGAGCAAATGAGTGTGGTATAGCAAAAGAGCGAAAGGCAGAGCAGGTGTGACTCAGGCTTAAATGGAACTGATCCAGACATGGTGAAGATGTCTTTCTCAGTTCAATTTTGTGATACTTATGATCTTGTAGATAGTGTGTCTCATTGTAGGCAGTGTGCCTCCTTGTGAGTAGTGTGCTCAGGCAGTGAGCCCTAATTGGCATGTGCCATTCTTTTTCTTATTCTTCTAACAGAGAATAATCCTTGGGTTAATCACCCCGTGGTTTTTCCCTTAACCAGATTTTCCACATCAAAAATCTTGGTGTCTAATATGTTGATGTTTATCTGCTCTGATGTTTATGCTTTCTGCTTTCATGAATGATTAATTGATATGCTGTTAACTAACAAAGAAGAATCAAGTGTTTGAAGTAGAAGCAAGTTTTTGTACAACTGATTCTCCCCCCCTCTTAGTTGTGTGCCCTAGATCTAACACCACCGACGGAGTAGGTCTTATCAGAGGTAAATGCCATCAGGAAGAGGTGCAACATCGGTGGCTATGTTTGTGGTCTTTCCGACGGTCGATAGGGCATGCGAATGTTCAGGGAAGGGTCCCATTTTCAACTCAGCAACAAATCAGACAGTGCCACATGTCAGTGCTGATCCAATGGCGATTCAAGTCGCATATGCAAAGTGATATACAGATGCAGTTTGACCGTAACTTTGACCACCCGTATCTCCCTCGTTTTGGCAATTTTTGACATGCTTCAAAAGGAAAAAGTGCTTATTTTTGCCTCCTCTTTCATTTGATGGTCTTTTAAGGGGAATTTTCTCACTTTCAAAATTTGATTTGGCTTTGCATGCTCAGCCGATTAGACATTTCAGTGACCTTTTTGGCATGAGCAGAGGCTGTTTATTTTCATAGTAGCTCCGGTTGGTGAGTTTTGTGAGTGCATTCATGGCAGATGGCTTCACTCTTCAATGCATATGGGCTTTGTGTCTTGTTGTCCAATTTTCGTGTGTTGGGCGGTGACTTTGGGGGTTTCTTCTTCAATACCCTGTCCTATCTTGCGTTTGGGCAACCATTTTCTATGGTTTTGGACCTGCCAGCGGCATGGTTCCTATCTTTTCACGATGCCCCTACCCATGTGCCCTTGTTCCTACATTAATGACCTCAAATCCTGTGGAGCAGCGACTTCATGCCTTTCTGCGCAGGAACTTGACCTATAAGTGGGAATGTAACCTCATTATACGGGGAGGTTGGTTTTATTTTGGGCTATTATGCTACCAATTTTTTCTGTAGTTAGACTTTTGCTACTAAATATTCTGTAATGTAATGGTTTCTGACCTTCATGATTAATATATGTATGACTTCTTGCCTCTCTTGTGTCCTAATTTTTGTGTTTTAATTGAAGTTATAGTCTGTTCTGTTAGTAAAATAGCTCCTCTGCAGGTTTGACCTTCATATTGAAGCCTCAATCAGTCATAAGTCTGTGTGAATCCCCTTCATCATTGAAATCATTGTTGTGTCTACACCAAGATCGCCATCGCTCACTAAATCTGGTGTATCACTCCTTTTCATTTCAGTTTCCTTCTAACCCTTTTCCCTTGCAAGCATTAGCACTAGAGTTAGTTACATTGCTCTAAGTAATAGGCTTAGAAAGAGGAACCGGCCTTCTCTAGAGGTCTGATCTCAGTTTGCAAGGTCCCACACTTCGAGATCATTCCCATGTTTTTCCAGATTGCTAAAGTTTTACAACAGCAGCAAGGGTGTAGATCTGCGAGATAACAATAAGTTTGATGGTGGTCGTATTCTCATTGTTGCATTATATGTTGATATGTTGCTCATTGGGAAGGGTAAGAATATGATTTTTGATTTTAAGTCTTAGTTGGTAGCACAGTTTGAAATGAAAGATTTAGGGGCAGCCAGGTACATTCTTGGAATGGAAATTAGAAGAGATAGAACTAACATAAAACTTTGGTTAATCCAGAGTAAGTATGTGAAGACCATGTTGGACAGGTTCAGCATGGCAGATTGTAGATCATTGAGTGTTCCTGTTTCATTGGGGACAAAGTTGTCTGTTAATGATTGTTTGAAATCTCCTAATGAGGTGGAGGACATGAGCAGAGTACCTTATGCTAGTGTTGTTGGTAGTTTGATGTATGCTATGGTTTGCACAAGACTAGACATTGCCCAAGCAGTGGGAGTCCTTAGTCGGTATATGGCTAATCCTGGATGGGTACATTGTAGTTAACCGAGTGTTTAGATATTTGAGGGGTACTTCTGAGTATTCCATTTTCTATCATGGCAAGGCTACAAGACCTCTGCATTCAGTTAGTATTCATAGATTCTGATTGGGCAGGTGACATTGACAGCAGGAGATCCACCAGTGCTTATGTGTTTACACTATTTGGTGGTGCGATTAGTTGGATGAGTAAGCAACAACCTATGGTTGCTTTGTCCACTACAGAAGCTGAGTATATGGTTACAACTCATGCTTGTAAGGAAACTGTTTGGCTTAAGAGATTGTGTTCAAATATTGGTGTTGATGCAGGTCAAATCACGATCAATTGTGATAGTCAGAGTGTAATTTGCCTTACGAAGAATCCAACTTTCTATGCTAGAACATGTTGGGATAAGTTGCCATTAACTTGCAATCCTAACCAATTCATGTGTCTCCAAAGTTCTTGGAATGTGTTCCCCAACACATAAAGACTTTGAGAGATTAATTATTTATTAATTATATCACTTTGACTTTTGCAATCAATTTCTAATTGATAAGTTCAAACTTGGGCATCCATTTTTAGAGTGGGGACCATGAAGACTTTGTTGACATCTCCTAAGTCTATTTTGAGAGTTTGATAACTCCTAGTAAGTGGGAGTTAAACTTGGGTGTCCCCTTTTGATGGGGACTTATATTTAGACTTGGAGTTGTGCTTTTTTATGTACATGGGTGGATAATGTTGAGACAACTTGCATGGATATAATGTTGGAGTTAACTAAAGTGTTAGAGATGCATGGATTGGATAATGCTTGCATGAGTTCATAAAAGCTTGCATGAACTTGCATATTTTTGCATGGACTTGCATATTTTTGCATGTCACTTGCATGTACTTGCATATTGTTGCATGTTACTTGCATGTTGTTGCATGTTGTTGCATGTTACTTGCATGTGCTTGCATGTTGTTGCATGTTGCTCATATGGACTTGCATGTGCTTGCATGTTGTTGTATGTCACTCCTATGGACTTGCATGTTGTTGCATGTCACTCCTATGGACTTGCATGTTGTTGCATGTCAATCCTATGGGCTTGTATGACCTTGCATATTGTTGCATGTCAATTTTGTGAGATTTCTTGCAGAACACTCCAACTCCAAAAACTTGCATGATGGTAAATCTCAGTGTTTCTAGGTAATGGGTATCGGTTGCATGTTGTTGCAAATGCTTGCATGTCAGTTTTAAGATATTACTTGCAGAATACTCCAACTCTACAAAGTTGCAGGATGATACATCTCAATGTTTCAAGTAATGGGTATCAGTTGCATGTTGTTGCAAATGCTTGCATGTCAGTTTTAAGATATTATTTGCAGAACACTCCAACTCTTGAAAGTTGCAGGATGGTACATCTCAGTATTTCAGGTAATGGGTATTAGTTGTATATTGGATCTGGTGTTTTCATGTCACTTGCATGTACATAACAAGGTAATTAAGAATAACATTGGGGACATCAATTGTGCAAGTTGTTGCATGAGAATTGGTGTGTGTTGATCACTTCAGTTGACTAAAATAGATTGGGCTAACTTGAGCACCCAATTTTGGGACTTTCAATTGTTGTTTTTATTTGGAAATATGTTTGATATTGGCAAAGCTAATTTTAGCATACTTGTGTGCACACATCATGAAGGGGCAGTTAACTCAAAGTTTGGACTTTGTTTGAGTTCAGTCTTCTCAATTTAAGTGAGCTTGATTTTTGCATGAGCTTTGGAAGCTATGTTATCAATTGTAATTTATTATAATTTGAGTTTCAAGCTTTTGAATTAAAAGAGGGTTTTTGATTTAATTGTAAGCCCCATACATTTTCCAGAGAGTTGTTTTGAGGAAAAAGACTTAGAAGATAAAAGAAAGAAGTTTTCTGTAAAAGACTTAGAATAAAAAGCAAAGAGCTTTTTTGACTTAGAATAAAAAAGTAAGAAGCTTTTTTATTGAAGAAGTTTTTGAAGAAAAAAGCAAGAAGCTTTTTTGAAGTTTTTTACAGGTTTGAAGATTGAAGAAGCTTTTGAAGTGCATCAAGGACTTAGAGGAATTTTAGTATTGAATGTAATCTTTTCCAAAGAGATTTAATACAAGCAAGAAACATCTTTGAGTCTAGATTTTTTTCCCGAAAGGGTTCTCCACGTAAATACTCTGCAAGCTTTTCTCTTCTCTTCCCTTCTCTTCTCTTCTACATTGGTTTGAAAGTGCATAAGCACTTGTTCATTAATTGTTACAGATTAATCTTAAGTTTAGCTTTGCATACACAAAATTTTAAAGTTTATAGCAATAGTTCTACCTTCATTCTCAATAGAACAAAGCATATTGATGTTTAGTTTCACTTCATGCGAGACATGGTCGAGGATGGAAAGGTAAATTTGGAGAAGCTAGATACTTTGAAGAATGTTGCAGATGCATTGACGAAGCCAGTGGGCATAAAGAAGTTCAGATGGTGTTCGGAGTCTATGGGCCTCTCAACCTATAGCAGTTAAATCCTGTTAATCTATTGGCTCTTACAAGGTGTTTGACAAGTGGGAGAATGTTGGGAATTAAGGTGTCTCAACCTTGGTAATTCCTTGCATTATTTATGTTTGTATTTATTAATTCATTGCCTATGCTATAAATTAATTGTAAATTCCATATTGTCATATTGTGGGATGTGGCACGGTGATGTGTCATCCTACATGGAAGATGACAACTCGTAATTTTGTCCTTACATGAGGAGATAGGCATCCCACTTTGTGGTAGGAGCATTTTTCCATGTGTCGACATCTTGGATGTTGTGTAGGGGAATGTTTGGCCGAAACGATAATGAGAGATTCCTATGACGAAGTTATGACATGTAAGAGTTAGAGATAGAAGCTTGTAAGACAGGTGAAGACATGTGTCATGAAGCATCTTTGAAAAAGGCATATTTGGGCACCCCAAGGTGGACTATGACATGTTGTAAGAGAATATGCTATTTATAACTTGTGTATGATAGATTTACTTACAACTATAAGTTGTAACTGCTATGACAGATTCTATGACAGTCGTAAGTGTCGTAAGAGCATCTGTCATAGCCCATTTTGGAAATAGGTGACCTCTTTGAGATGGGAGCTATGGACAAGTGTTAAGCACATTCTACAATGTTGACCAAGTGTCCTTAAGTGTGGGCTTTGGGCCATGAGGCCAAGTTGGATGCCCATTCCAAGATAGGACCAATATTTCCTTGTATATTCTATATAAATAGGTGCTTGGAGGTGGAGATGTTTTATAGGTTTGATAGGTACTGTTATGCTGCTAGTTTGTCTCCAGATATGAGTGTCGAAGACTCTTGAGAGCCTGCATTGCAAGTGTGTTGTAAACATTCCTTGTTTTGATAATACATTGTGCAGGTCTTGGAGTGTGGGGTTTTTCACCTGATAAGGGTTTTCCCCACATATATCTTGTCTCTCTTCTTCTATCTCACCTTCTCTATTGTGTGTTTGCTACAATATCTCATGTTAATGGTTTAATGTTGCTGTAATTGTTAGGATAAATTTGAATTTGCATAGCCCTCTCCTCATTGGATTAGTTTAGGAAGCATTTTTCGCACACCTAGCTTCCTTTCAGTATTTGCAATAGAAGAATCATGATTGTGAAAGATGTTTCAAAAGATCAGTTGCTTGGAAAACTTACAACCTTTGAGATGAGAGAGTTTGGTGATGCCCTGCCTAAAACAAAGAATGCTTTCAAAGCTAGTACTTTAGAGAAGATTTCAAGAGTTGAGAATTATGCTATGGAACCTAATGATGACCTTGAGGAGATCAAAGCCAACTTTGCTGATAAAATGCAAAGAGATATCAGTAAGTATAAAGGAAAATTACCATTCAAATGCTTCTCATGTGGTAAGATTGGTCACTATGCTTCTAGGTGTCCGAAGAGAATTGAAAGAGGTAGAAAGAAATTTGAAAGTAAACCTAAGGTTTTAAAGAAATGTTATATTGTTAGAGATCTTGATGATGATGGTGTAATAGATGATGAGTCTGATGATGCTAGCACTAGTGCAAATGAATGCTTCTTTATTGCTATTAAGGAAGAATCTGTATCTACTAATCCTACTAGTCGTGTGAAGGAAGAAAAACCATTGGAAGAAAGTGTTTTGTCTGTTCAGGAGGAGAAAGATAAGGGTGAGTAGATTATTGATAGTGGATGCTCACATCATATGACCAGTGATAAAAGTAAGTTTGTAAGTCTGGAAAAGTATGATGGAGGACTGGTTAGGTTTGGAGATAATGCAACTGGTAAGATTTGTGGAAAAGGATCTATTTCTTTTGATGGAAAGCACAATACAGATGATATCCTATATGTAAAGGGTTTAAAGCATAATCTTTTGAGTGTTGGTCAGATGTGTGACAAAGGTTATGATATGAGATTCAAGGATAATGGATGCAAGATCATGGAAAGCTCTAGAATAGTGATTGCTAGTGGTAAGAAGACCAGAGGTAATATTTATCAATTAAGAGGAACTAGTGATTAATGTTTGTTGGCTCAGATAGATGAGAGTTGGTTGTGGCATGGATGTGTCATATCAATTTTGACAACTTGATGAAGATAACTTTAGTATAGGCTATGAGAGATTTGCCTAAGCTTGTAAAGCCTGCTAATATTGTTTGCAAGGAATGTCAGTTGGGAAAGTAGACACAGATAAGTTTCAAAAGAAAAGAATATTTTTTAATAAGAAGTCTACAAGGAGATAGGTACTTTATGTTGCTTATTGATGATTATTCTAGAATGACTTGGGTCACATTTCTAAAAGATAAATCAGAATCCCTAGAAAAGTTAAAATCCTTCAAGGCAATTGTTGAGAATGAGATAGATATGAGAATCAAGTGCTTAAGGTTTGATAGAGGATGTGAGTTCACATCAAATGAATTCAACATTTTTTGTGAAGAACAAGGGATAAAAAGACAATTGTCTGCACCAAGGACTCCCTAGCAAAATGGAGTTGTTAAAAGGAAAAACATGATAGTTCAAGAAGCTGCTAGGACTATGATGAAGGAGGTTGACCTACCAGAAGTGTATTGGAGAGAAGCTATACATACTGTTGTGTACATCCAAAACAAAGTTCAAGTCAAAGGTAACAATACTAAAACTCCTTATGAATTGTGGTATGGAAGAGTTCCTACAGTGAAATATTTCAAAGTTTTTTGAATCAAATGTTATATCAGAAGAGAAGAAGAACTAGGAAAGTTTGATGTTACGAGTGATGAAGGAATTTTTATTGGATACTCTACCAAGAGTAAGGCCTACCGGTGCTACAACAAAAGGTTGAAAAAGATTGTTAAGAGTGCTAATGTAAAGGTGGATGAAGACAAGGAAAGAATATTAGATCTGAGTGGCTATGAATCAAATGAACCTATTACCACGACAAATGAAAAGAAAGTTGAACAAGAGGATAGTCAAGATGAAGAAGAAGAGGCTCCAGAAAGTGCAGTTAAGACTCTAAGGTATGTAAGGATCAATCATTCTAAAGATCAGATAATTGGTGATAAAAGTAAAGGAGTATTGACAAGGAAAAGGGTTGCAGAAGAACAGGTGAACTACTACCTACTTTCAGAGATATAACCTAAAATTGTAGGTGAAGCTTGCAAAGATAAAAATTGGATAAAGTCTATGGAAGAAGAGCTAATGCAGATAGAGAAGAATTAAACTTAGGAATTGGTTCCTAGACTTACTGATAAGAATGTGATTGGAACTAAATGGGTCTTCAGGAACAAGCTGAATAAGAATGGAGAAGTGGTAAGAAACAAAGCAAGACTAGTATGCAAAGGATATTCTCAAGTTGAAGGGATAGATTTTAAGGAGACCTATGCTCATGTGGAAAGAATTGAAGCAATCAGAATGTTTTTGGTATTTGCAGCATTCAAAGATTTCAAAGTGTATCGGATGGATGTTAAGTCTGCATTCTTGAATGGTGAGTTGGAAGAAGAAGTTTTCATTGAGCAACTGGAAGGATTTCAATTATCATACCAAGGTGATATGGTGTGCATATTAAAGAAAGCTTTGTATGGGCTTAAGCAAGCCCCTAGAGCATAATATGCAAGATTGGACAAGTACTTATTGCAATTAGGGTTTAGTAAAGGTACTGCTGACAACAATCTCTATTTCAAAACCAATGGTGATCAAATTTGATTGTTGAAGTCGTTGTTGATGATATTATGTTTGGAGGCAATGAAGGTATGTGTAAGAAATTTGTAGAGGAAATGTAAAAAGATTTTGAGATGTCCATGTTTGGTGAAATGAATTTCTTTCTAGGTCTATAGGTTACTTAATCAAATAAAGGAATCTTCATTTCTCGGTCCAAGTATGTGAGAGAGTTGTTGAAGAAATTTGGATTGGGGGACTCTAAACCAGTATGTACTCCCATGGTGACTAGATGCAAATTAAGCAAGACTGATGATTCACCCAAAATTAATCAAAAAATGTACAAATCCATGATTGGAGGATTGCTTTACCTAACCCATACCAGACTAGACATAATGCATGTAACTTGTCTTGTGGCAAGATTTCAAGAAGATACTAGAGAGTCACAAGTGATGACAGTCAAGAGAATCATGAGGTATTTGAAAGGTACCCTAGATCATGGCCTATGGTATCCAAAGGATAATGATTTTACTCTTAGTGCTTATACAGATGCAGATTGGGTCAAAGATGTTGATGACAGAAAAAGCACCAGTGGAGGTGCTTTCCTCTTAGGCAATAGATTGGTTTCATGGTTGAACAAAAAGCAAGATTCAATCTCTTTATCTATTGTAGAAGCAAAATATATTGCAGCAGTAGGTTGTTGCACTCAAGTGTTATGGATGAAGCAAACATTGAAGGATATAGGAGTTGTGTACATGAAGAACCAATCTCAATCCTCTATGATAATATAAGTGTTATAAACATTTCAAAGAATCATGTGATGCAATCAAGAACAAAGCATATATTATTAAGGTATCACTTTCAAAGAGAGAAGGTAATAGAGAATGAAGTAAATATGGAGTATGTGTCCACCAAGGATCAGATTGCAGATATCTTCACAAAGCCTCTGCCTAAGGATACTTTTGAGTATCTTAGAGAAAAGTTACAGGTTATTACCCCTCCTACTCTGAACTAAGATGCATAGGAATGCATCGGTCCAATGGTGCCCAAAGATTTATTCTTTGATCTGGATTGATGTTTAAAGGCTACCTCTAAGGGGGAGTAGCTAGATATTGCTAAAATGTATTCTTAACAGAGAGCAATAAGTGTTATAGTGTTGATGAAAGAGCAATTTTAGTTTGATCAGAGCAGTAGAGTGCAAGTATGTGCCCTTTTCCATTGATGTCAAAGGGGGAGAGAAATCATGTAAAAAACTTAAGGGGAGAAAGAGTGTAGATGTATAAAGAGAAAGGGGGAGAAGGTAATCAGTGAAAAATCTTGTCTTGATGGTCTTTACAGTTTTTCACATCATATATTGCCATCAATGACAAAGGGGGAGATTGTTACAAGTATATGCCTAACCGGTGTTGTCATTGGTGTCAACTGTCCTCTTGTTTTGATGCTTGCTTGTATTAAGTTAGTTCGTTTATACTGGCCTATGTAAGTGTTGAAGATAATAAGTAAGTGATATTGATACTATGACGTTCCAAGTGCTTTTGAGAAAATTTGCTCTCCCAGTGGAAACAGTGTGTTGAAGAGTATCTTTGTTTACGATAGAACAGTCCATTAGTTTGCTCTACATCTCTTATAGATTGCATATCTTTAACTGCGGTTTGGAATTTATTTAAAGGGAAGTCTTTAGATGCTATATTCCAAGTTTGAGCCTCCGGTATGAAGATTTGAGGGAGTTGTGTTCACCAGAATAAGAACTATTTTTTTGTACATTCAATGGTGACAGGGAGAAAGTATTTTGCTCCACATTCCTCCACATTGAAGTATTATGGTCTGCAGTTCTAGAGTTAAGTCTGGGATGATGTTATGTGCCTTCAACTCAAATGGTTCATGATTTGGTGGTTTGCAAGTGATCTTTTCTTTATAACAGTGGATGACAATGTTGTTCAAGTGTTCCAGTTTGAAGAATCTTTTGGCTAAAGTGGTTATGGTATTGTATAGATGTTCCTAATGATTATAACATACTTGTGGATGTCTCTAGATCATGTTCCAACCTTTTGATTGGTCTGCAAAGTATAATCTGGATCATGAATGAAGCCTGTTCCTAAATGTCTTAGTGATATCACTAGTCTTGGCCGACTTGGTTGTTCTCACCAGTTACGGTTGTGCCTTGGAGATTGTGGAAACATGTTGTTGCGTGGAAGATTACATTTGAGTCCCAACTAAGGTGTGCTGTGATCTGCATACATCTTTTCCTTAGCAAATTCTATTTAGGTCCAGACCTATTCTAATGTATGTTTGTAATGCCAACCTTGAGGATTATTCCAATGGTTGATGATTGTAATGCTGACCTTGATGTACATTCTAAGGTTGAAGAATTGTATAAATACTTGTAATGAAATCATGAAAAAGTGATCGATTGTGAATATGCGAAGATAAGTGCGAAGTGTAAAGGAAGAGTAGAGTAAAGGAAATGTATTGCACTTCAATGGAACTAAACTTAGACATGGAGTAGATGCTACCAAATCAGTTCACAGACCCTTGGCAGTGAGCCCTAATTTTTGTAGTGAGCATTTTGGGCAGTGAGCCATAAGGTAGTGAGCCTTTGATTTTCAATATTGCTATAACATATTATTTTGTGAGCTAACACTCACCATGGTTTTCCCTCATAGGGTTTTCCACATAAAAATCTGGTGTCTCATGTGTCTCATGTGTAATTGTGCTTAAGTTTTCGATTTCATGCTTTCATGGTTAAATAATAATAACAGTAGTTAATTGATTGATGGTTAATTGAAGTTAAGTTTTGGTGACAGCTTATTCACCCTCCTGTCAGTTGTCTTGTGCATTTCAACAGGAAGACCATGAGAGAAAGATGGAAGAAGGAGTCTGTGTTTGTTGGTATGTGAGAGAGAATATAGGATTCATGAGATGAGTGTTTCATAGTCATCTTTGACCATGATGATGTGGAAAAACTAACTTCTACAAAGTAGGGATGGTTGAGAAGAAATAGGACATGTGTTGATGATAAACATTTAATTAAATATTATTAATATTTAATTTATGGTGCAACATGGAGATGAGGTGTCAAATGATGTGTATGGTGATGTGGATTTAGGAATATGACTTTGTCTTAGAAGAATAATTAAATAATTAGGATTATTTAATTAGAGATAACTTTAGAATAATTAAGATATTTAATTAAATAATTTTAATTTAATTTAATTATTGGAAGAATATGATGAATGTGAATCAAATAAATAAATTAGTATATTTATTTATTGATATAGGAATAAGAATAAAATAAATAAAAAATATTTATTTAATTTATCTCGAGCCATTTTTATGTGTATACAAGGATTGTTGTCATATTTTGCCCAGTTCAAAATATTCCAGAATCTCTCCTTCTATAAAAAAAATCCAATTAGAGAGAGCCTAAATAGAAGGATAAAAACCTAAAATCCCCAAAATTCCTTGTGCAAAATCCTCTCAGAAAACCTAGAAAAACCCAGAAAAATCTAGGCCTTTGCCTTAGTTTTTTACCTACTTTTGGCCTTTATTGGCAAAAGTCTAGGTTTCTGAACTTGCAGAAAAATCATAAAAATGGCTAAGGCATGAAAGAGGGTTTTCTCCCTTTGGTCGGCATTTTTTATCTTTTATGAACTCTTTAGGAGTTCACCTTTTAGACAAGTTCGTCGACTTGGCGAATTTCCCGACAAAGTAGAGAGGGCAGACTTCTTTGAATTTGGCTAAGTAAAAGAAAGAATATTTTCCTTTGTCGATGATTTTCATGTTTGGTGAACTTTTCAAAAGGCTCAAAATTTTGCTAGTTCGCCGATAGTGGGCCAGGTAAGTGAGCATCATCAGAAAATGACTAAGGCAAGTAAAAACAAGCAAGGATTGCCTTATTGACAAAGTGCAAAAAGTGTGAACTTTAAGCAAAGTTCACGATTTCCTTAGTTCACCGATTGGGTGATTCTCTGATAAGGAAAGGTAGGATAAGAGAGAAGTTAGGGGTTCATCATAAAAATTCATAAAATGTGAACTCTTCCTCGAGTTTAGGAATCCACTAGTTTGCCAACAATGGCCAAGGAATGGAGTGGTTAGGTTCACAAAAGGGTAAATGGGCTGACAAAAGGGAAATTTGGCTAAGGCACTAATGGTTCAGCATCTGCAGGTTCAACCGATGGGAGATTGTCGACAAGGTAAAAAAGGAAGATGAGGACGTCGACAATGAAGCAGTTTGACAAAGTCAAGTTTTGCCAACACGGAAGGCCAAGTTCGAGATTTGTTGGTTTTGCTGATAAGGCAAATAGAAAGCATAAAATCAGCTAAGGCAAAGAAAGAAGGAAGTCTTATCAAAGAATTGGTAAAAAGCGGAACTTTTCAAAAGTTCAAAAATCTCTGAGTTTGTCGATAAGGCAATTCATCGATAATAAATAAGGTAAAAAGAAGGCTAAGCTCCCGGAGTTTGGGATGGAGTAATTTTGTTGATAAATAAGAGAAGTCAGCCAAGACGATGGTTAGGCAAAACAAGAGTTTACCGATAGAGAATTTTAGTTTGGCAAAAGCAACTTTTGCCGATAAAGCAAAAGTAGGCCTTGGTTCAGAAAAAGGAAAAGTGGGCCAAAGGCGAGGTTTAGAAAAAGTGAATTTTTCTGACAAGGCAAAAAGGAAAGCCTGGTTTGCAAATTGAAGAATTCACCGATAAGGCAAAAAATATCCAATGGAAGGTAAGTTCAACAAATCAGCAGGGTTGAGAACTTTTAAAAAGTTTAGTTTTCTCATGGTTCACTGACATGGCAAAAAGCTGATAAAGGAGCATGATAAGGAGCATAAAGAAGAGGTTCAACAAAAGCTACTTTTGCCGACAAAGAGCAATAATGGTAAAAAGGGCGCTAAGGGCTTGGTTCCTAAAATGAATAGTTTGCCAATAAAAGCAAAAGAGGCTCGGTCCTGGAAAAGTAAGGTTTGTCAATAAGGAAAAAGTAAGTAAAGGAAGTTCTCTAGGAATAACTTTTGCTGATAAGGCAAAAGTTGAATTAACTAATGGTTCAACAAGGGAGACTTTTGACGACAAGGCAAAAATGAACCAAATGAGGCTAATTCAGCAAAGAACAAATTCGTTGATAAGGCCGATGACAGAGCCAGATTAGTTTGCAAAGGCAGGAATAGAGAACAAATCTGGGACCTGATAGTTTTGAGAAATTTGACAATTGAAATGAAAACACAGGTAATTCAGATGAAAGGAATTTGCCTAACATGATTTATGCAGAGACACCATAGAGTAAAGAGATACAACATGTTAAAGTGTTGTACAAGCTTGCCTCTCCCTAAATCATGTCATTTTCTCAGGGAGAGGTACCAACATTAAATTTTTGCAGACCAGGGCCAAATGAGGGTGGTTGGAATAATGAAACTCTTCAATGATGGAGTACAAATTAAGTTGTAGGGTAGATTTGCAGGGACAAAGGCAGGACTTTCATCCTTCCCTCATAAATGCACATGGAACCCATGCGTGTAGTGTTACAAGTATGGGCCTAACCAGTGTTGTCATTGATGTCAACATACTCCTGTTGCATTAATGATAAGGATTGGATGAGTTGTATGTTGAGGAAAATGAGAAAATTAGTCTTATCAAGAATAGAGAAAAACAATGAAGATAATAAGGTAAAGATCCCAGTTAAGATGAATATCAGAGGATGCACTTCAAAGGGTTTGTATATATGTGTCTTAAGATGATTCAATAAATATTTGAGAGGTCCGCAGGAAGATCTAAAGAAGTTATGGCCACTTGAGTAAAACTGGTTCTGGCAGAGGTTCAGAGGTGACAGAGTGACACAAAAAGGTCCGGTGAGATCCGAAAATGCAATATCTTGCTCTACAGATTTGGTGGAGTGTTTAGGAAGTCAATGTGAATTGACAACTCAATTGGTTCATGGTTTGGAAGTCTACAAGCATCCATTCCAATATGACAATGATGATAGACTGTGTTCTTGAGGTTCTGGATGAAGGAGAAAATGATTTCAGTAAGCATAAGTAGTGTGGATGTTATTGGTGATTCAGGAAATCTTGTGGAGGTTTTTGGATTATGTCCAGTTCATGTTGGTGGTCCGCATTAAATATTGAGCTCGTAATTGAAGAATTGCTTTCGATGATATTATTCTTCCTAAGTCTGGCTAACCGGATGAGTTACACATCCTGCAGATGATCTTGAAGATGTTCTGTGAAGCATGGCATGTTCCTAAAGGAAGATTGAAGTCTTAGATTTGTGTAGCTGACAGTGTGTTGATTCGTATGAAGTCTTTTGTAGTTAGTCAAGCTGTATTTTCTCTGTAATATATGCCAACTTGGATGATTATTCCAAAGTCAAATGTCTTGTATAAATAAGAAGTTGTGAAGTCATTTCAAATAGATCTTGTGATGAGTGTGTGGTAGCAAAAGGTAGAGCAGAAGTTTGGGCTTAAATGGAACTGACTCAAGCATGGTGAAGATGCTATTCTTCAGTTCAATTATGTAATATTTATCATTTTGTAGATAGTGTGTCTCCTGTAGGCAGTGGGCCTCTTGTGAGTAGTGTGCTCGGGCAGTGAGCCCTATTTGGCATGTGCCATTTGTTCTTCTTATTCTTTTAATAGAGAATACAATCTTGGGTTAGTCACCCCATGGTTTTTTCCCTTAACCGAATTTTGCACGTTAAAATCTTGGTGTCACATGTGTTAATGTGTTTCTTCTCTTGAATTGTTACATTATGTTTCATGATTGATTTATTATTATGCTGCTAAATTACAAAGAGGATTTAAGTGATTAATTAGAAGAAAGTTTTGGAAAACTGATTCACCCCCCCTCTCAATTGTCTGTCCTGAATCTAACATGTAGGTGATCTCTTTTGCAAGCTACAGGCCTATCATAGGCATGGCCATTGTCCCAATTCATAGGGTTTTCAGTAGATCTTCAGGGTTAGAAATTTAATGAGATATGGGCTTTCCTGGGCAATTAACCAGTTCCAGCATCCACTATAGTAGAAGGAAAATTAAATGTTATAAATACATTTGAATACAATGTATTTCTATTAGATGTTCTTCTGGGCTATTATATAGGTTGGATAATCCTTGTGACCAGACATCTGTAATGCAATTACATGAACCAATTGGATTTGATGGACCATGCTCTTCTATTGAGCCTCTCATGTCTCCAGTTGATAGTTCAACTATGAAAGTAATTTCTTATTCTGTGTCTATTTCTTCTGCATAGTTCTCTCTCTTGTGTAATGGCTATTTGACCTCTATAATCAATACAAACTGATATTTTTGCCTCTCTCATTATTCTTGCACCATGTCTATTTTGATTAATGTGAGCTATGTATTGTGGGCAAAATGGTCCCTTTCATTTCTCCATTTTTCTCCCTTGGCCTCTGTTAGAATTAATACGAGTTTGTGTGAGTTCTTTTTAGTTTTGAGGTTATCACTGTGTTGATTCAGTTGCAGTTGAACATCCCTAATCTGGCATGTATCACCTATTTTAATTTCAGCAATCCTTCTTACCCTTTTCCCTTGAAAGCATTAGCACTAGATTTAGTTTGTTTTCTATGAGACTTAAGCTTAGAAAGAGGAACCAACCTTCTTTGGAGGTTTGATCTCATCCGCAAGGTCCCACACCTTGAGATCAATCCCATTGTGTCATTGAAGTGTTTTAACTAGCTTCAACAGGGTGCAATTTCACATGACAATATGTATCAAGATATGTCTTTTCCCATTTGATGTTATAGTATAGGTATTCTTCCTTCTATCATGTATTTCCTTTCTATCATACTACCACGGTCTACCCAACAATTTATGACATACATCCATTGGCTATGAATATCACACTATACCTCATCATTATTAGATCCTATATCAAATTTAACCACATTGTTCGCTCACCAGTATCTTGTACTCATCTTAGATCCATGATATCTTGTAGGGCTTCAGATGTTTCAACCTCTCTAGATTCAGCTTCCTCACCATCTCTTCTAAAACCAAATTGTTTGTACTACCACTATCAATGATAACCTTGCAACATTTACCTCCTGATTTGTATCTTGTCTGGAACAAACATTTCCTTTGTAGTGGCTCCTCAGTTGTTTCTACTTGGAACAAAGCTGTCCTCATGACTAATGATTCACCCTTCTCTAACTTTCCTATTGAACTAGGTAATCCAACCGGTTCTTCCTCCACATATACTGCTCTTGCACTATTCTCTATCCTTTTACTAGTACTCCCTTGATGACATTCAAATGCTCAGTTCTCTTCACCTCCACACTTGAAACATGTTCCTTTGAATGATCTCTTTTCAAATCTTCTTTCATCTCTCAAGTATCCTTCATTGAGGTAAGAATTATGGCTTCCTCTATTATTGCAGTAGAAACTTCTATCATCTCTCCCTTGGTGGTATAAATTGATGTCTCTTTCTTCTTTGTGGTATGGGCTACTCTCTTTGTTTTGCTCCACATAAGGTATTCCTTCTCTGCATTGTTTTCTACCTCTCTAGAATTTTCCTCCTCTACCTTTCTGTCTTTGGTCATGTCTTTTATTCAACTTTTCTTCAACTTTTAGTGCAAATTGATATGCTTCTTCCACTGTTTTCATCCTTATCAAACTTAGTTTTTCTTGAATGTTTATCCTCAGTCCATTTATGTACTATGCCACTTTCTCCTTGCTTGATTCACTATCTCTAGTACTAATAATCATCTTGTGGAACTCTTCAGTGTACTCCTTCACTGTCTTCTCCTTTTGCCTTAGGTTTTGCAATCTCTTCAACAATTCCAACTCATAGTCAGTAGGTATGAACTGATTCTTCAATTTTGTCACCATCCTATCCCATTTTATGATTTTCTCTTTTCCTCTCCTATTTCTATCCAATTAAACTTCTTTCCACCAAATAGCAACATGTCCTTTCAACTTAGTTTTTACAAATCTCACTATTTCTAGATCTTCTATTTCTTCATATTAAAAGTATTCCTCCATGTCATTTATCCAATCAATCAACTCCTCAGGGTTCAAATTTTTGGTATAGTTTGAAATTTTCATTCTAGGTCTCTTACCAATCTTAGAAATAGATTTCAACATCTTTACCTAATCTGATTCTTCTTCTTCTAGGGTTTCTTTATCTTGGTCAACAACTTGAACTCTTAATTCATGATCATCATCACTCTCATTCTCATGTCTATGGTTTAGACCTCTCCTATCCTATTCTACAGTATCCAATCTAATTTTCATTGTTCTCATCATCTCTATCATTTCTTCCATTCTTCTGGCAACATTGGTCATAGCAAGCATCCTCCTTGGTGGCATCTCTTCCTCAGATCCAATGCAACTACATCAATTCGACAATATGAATACAAGGTTGCAAATAACTCACAATCGACACTCTATTGAAACACACATGTAGACTGCCTCAGGTCATTGATCTACTCACTTCAAGATTTGTCAGAATGCCTTCTCTCCCAAAGGGTTCACAAACTTCGCTCTGAAAGCACTTGGTGCAATCACAGATGGAGGGTCCAAAAATAGGATTGTCCTACTATGTAGCCATAGAGTAAACACAATGGAAAACACAAAGAATAAAGCAACAAATGCATCTATATTGATTCAATATCATGAATAAGTACAATCTTCATATGCCGGCAACATACATACTGTTATGGGCTCACAGGCCTATCCTCTGATGTAATTACATGAAAGATATAGCTTTGAAGTGCCTTCAACAAAATCACAACTAAAGACTACAAACTTTCTATCATATTCAATATGCTCCTAATGCATCTAATGAATGCTTATATATCATCTCCCAACTCAAGGAATGCTCCACGTCAGCATTAAGAGGTTCCAAAACCTGATGGTTGATGAAACGTGTAGGTCAGCCTACATCATGTGGTACTGCTCTACAAATGGATGAAATGTATTGTGGTTCTCAGTGAAGATCTATTTGGCTCTGCAAGTCAAGAGAATGCTTCGCAAACCTTGTATGCTCATACCAAATGTTGAATATTCTATTTTGTGAGTTCTGTTGATGTTTTGATAGCGATAACTTTCCGTAAACAATTGCAAACCTCATGAAATCTAGATACAATGTAGATGACATAGTGTAGAATATTTATTCTACTCCATGAGCTATGAAATGATGATGTGGTAGAATGCAGTGCAATCTACTAAGACTGTGTTGGCTGAAATGCAACTGAAATGCAAGAAAAGAAAAGAAATCAAAATATTTTTGATTGATGCAAGATTGCCTTTCAACCTGGGATGCTCCTGCATCACTTGTGCAAAATCTTTTAATTGATTTATGGGAGGAAGATTGTAGTATTCTCTAAGATTACAATAAGAATTATATTATTCTTTATTAGCATTCAAAGATCTTAATAAGCATTGCTTATCAAGCTTGTACCCAATGAATGTTTTTATCTCTGCAAAAGTGCATTTCTCAACTATGGTCATTTTTCTATCAATAATTTAGTCTTTAGTCCAATGTCCTAAACCACAAGGTAAAGAATTCAAATAGATTTTTTTTGACAGATCATTATACTTGTGTGCAACAATCATATAATTTTCAAAGACCAAATTATACTCATTGAATTTAGCAAGATTTTTCAACTTTAGAGAATAAAGGATCTTTTCTGCTTCTAAGACATCATTCTTTCTATCCCCACAAAATAAATTAGTTAATATCATCTTTAATTACCTAAAACTAGTAGCAAAAAAATCATTTCATCCCATATCAACTTCTTTAACAATAAAATCATTTTAATTTACTTGTTGTAGTGGGACCGTCATTAGGTAAGGAATCCCACCAATTTCTCAATTTTCCAGACATGAGTCTAACAACATAAAGAACCTTTCTCGCCTCCTAGCTCATACCTCTAGTGTCATAGAATTTTTACAGAGTTTCACAGCATGTGCAAATGGTGTCATATGGATCTACAATCTTATCTATGTTGAGGATACAACCAAAAGTGGCATAAGATCTAAGTTGTTCAGGTTTGGTATTTTTAGTGACTGCTTCCTTCATTTCAACATCATACTCTTCAATCAACTTTTTATAAATTTCCCAAGATTCTTCATTATTTAATTGAGAAACTTCAAATTCAATATCAAAATTATCAGATTGAGAATGATCGTAAGGGTCTAAGAATTCTAAATTTATAGATTGATTTTCAAAATCATCTTCTACGTCAAATTCTTGATTTGTTGAACTAGATTCTTTTATATGCATAGGATCAACTACCTCATTTGCCATATTTAATTCATCTAATTAGTCCCTTTCTATAGCTTGCATGCTATGTTACTTTAATTTAGGCATAACTTGTTTGAGTGTTTCTTTTGTAACTGATGTTGTGGTTGGTTCCTCAGTTTCTTCATGAAAAAATCCCTTCTTGTGTTGGACTATTAAATTCTTTATTTTCTTAGGAGGTTCCTTTTTATCTTTTGTATCCTCCTCTGAATTGTCATGCCCAACTTGAGACATTCTAGTTTTTTTGACATATGACCTGATTTTGTCAAGTTTCCTGGAGACTGTTTCTAGAAGAACTTTATTCTCAACTGTCTTAGTTTCTCTTTTTTTGTCAGTATTTACTTGATTATAAAAAATTTGATTAATGTAGGATTTAGATCTTGAGACAGTTGTATGAATGGAAACTATATTGCTACTAGTTGTTCTAGCATGATATGCCAGTCCAACTGTATCATTTATTATTAAGTAGTTTATTTTTCAATTCTACCAACTTATAACTCTAGCTTGTCCACAAAATCTGTCAAACTAGAAATCTTTATAAAATTATTTGGACTATGATTGACACACTTCTTAACATCTACTGCTATGTCATCTATAATCTCTTGTGCAGACATTAACCATTGGGCTTGCCAATTTCTCTGGGCTTTAGAGTTTTTCTATTTATTGTCTATATCATTGTGGAATCTGGATTCATATCTTCCCCATAATTTCTTGTCCTATTTAATAATAGTGAATGATTCAAGTGTTCGCCACCTACTAGGTTCATATCCCATTAATTCCTCTAAACTTCCTTTTCCCAAATCTACCTTATACTCTATTTTTCTTTCAGTTCCACATCTAGGTAGAGACTCTTTTAGCATACATGGATCCTCATCCATTTTCTGAATTCTTATTCCTTTTTGTTTCTTATCCTCTTCTTTAGGTGCCAAAGATAATCTTTGACTAACTTATCTGACTAATTTATCCATGACTTCAGGATTGTTACTGAGATCAGACATGGTGGTAAAGAAGGATTTGGAAGGATAAGGATTTACAAATGGTTGTCTGTATATTTTATGATGACTAGATGAAGTAGAAGCCTCCTCAAGGTTATAATATACATACGGCTTATTGTTTGTATGAGGAATATGGAGACTCATAGAATAGCTTCTAAAAGATGGTCTATGTCTCTGGATGGTTTCCTTTGAGTCTATGGCTTGCTCAAGGATAGTTTGTTGGGGTATTCATCTAAGCTCAATATTGGTGACTCATCTAGTTTGCATGTGCGATCTATTAGGAAATCTAGATCTAGAAGAGAGAGATAGTTCTTGGAATCTTGGTGGCTATTGGCTAATTAATTGTTCAATAATGGGAAAACCAATATCAAAACCAATATGATTAATATGTCTCCCACAATCTAAAATATTTGTAGTACCTTCTAGAAAACCTACCCCGGCTAGAAAATTTGAAGGTGGAAACACAATATTTAATAGGCAATAAATGTACCATCCACCAATAGTGGAATATATGGATCTTGGTTGGAGAGAAATTCCCTTGACTTGCAATAGAAGGCAAAAGGAAGAAGACACAAATTTATAAGATAAGGAGATGGTAAAATTAGGACGTACATAAATTATCCCATCACCTTGTTTTTTATTACCTCGAAACTTAGCAACAACAACTTGATCCCAAATGCGACATTAGGTATCAATGAGAGTGGAAAAATATTTAGCAGAAGTATCATAGTTAAAATATGGATGAACAATCAGACCTACATAGGAAAAATGCACATGATAGAAACCCTTATTTCTCCATCATTCTACATCTTCAGGAACAATAAAAGGAAGATAGACTAGACAAATACCTTCTTTGGAGACTAGAAGATTAAGTTTTGATTGTCTTACAGAGTCTAAAAACTTATCTTTAATACCTTTTTTAGGATACAAAGAAGGAATTTTAATATCAGGAAACTTAAAATTGTTGGCAAGAGACAGTACTAGGCATGTCAAGTGTTGTCATTGATGGCAACTAAATCAATCTTACACATCTGCATTGCATCATTTGATCATACCGGAAGTCAAATTGTAGATTTGTCTAAGTCTGGATAAACAGGAACAGAGCACATGACAGGGTCCAGCATTTTGGTCCACATTTCTCCACAAGTAATCATATTGTGCTGCAAATCTGATGGTATGTTAAGGGATGTCAAGGCTACCTAAATCCAAAGTTTTAGCCTCCAGTGATGAAGGGATTGAAATTTGCAAGCTTCTGAATATCAATTTTTTGTTAGACAGTTCAGTCCAGTGAAGAACATGCCGACTTGGTATTTGATCCGTGTGCGGATTGAGAAAAGTGATTGGTTGAGTAATTTATGAGATCCAGTGGTATTGGCCAATAGGTGTAGTGACTTGAATTCATAATTTGTGCTCCGCATTGATGTTTGTGCATGGATTTAGCCGATAGAACAATGATCTTGAAATAGTTTCTAAGTTTTCTTGAGGTTGACTGCAGTTGATGTGATTTCATGTTGCGGATATATATGATCGATGGGTGCAAGCATTTTTATATATGGTTGTGTGAATATGAGATAAGAGGTGTGAAGGAAGGTGGTATCAAGTACGAAGCAGAGATTTGAGGCTTGGATCATGAAAGAATAGTAAAACAGGGCAGTGAGAGATGAAGTGTGTGAAGTCAGTATATTGATCCTAACCGGAACTGTAATCTTGCATTATTAGATGCTATTCTTTAGTTCAAGTATTCCAGTGAACTCTTTATAATTAACCTTGTAGGAAGTGAGCCTTGTTTGAGCAATGATCTCTGGGCAATGTGCCCAAAGGCATGTGCCTTCCCATTTGTAATACTTTTAACAGAGTATAAAATCTTGTGGGTTAACCACCATCGTGGTTTTTCCCTTAACCGGGTTTCCAAGTAAAAATCCTGGTGTTCATGTGTGATGATCTTGTTGTTGTTGTTTTTCTTGAGTTCATGTCTCTTTCTTTTGAATGTATGTGGTAAATTAATAAAGGAATAAAATAATAAGTTTTGCAGAACACTGATTCACCCCCCTCTCAGTGTTCCTTAATTTCAACAATTGGTATCAGAGCTTGGTTCCTTGGAAGAAGTTTAACAACTTAAGGAAGATCTGGGAAGGTATTTCAATGGGCTCATCTAGGTATTCTGATGGCATCAATGAACAAATTCAAGTTGATTTAGAAGATCTTGATCAGTCCATAGTAGAAGTCAAAGAATTGAAAGAGAATCTTAAAGATGCTGAGGATTTCATTCAGACTTTAAAAGGGCAACTGAGCAAATCCATGGAAAAGAGGAGGGAGCTACTTCAATGGTTAACAAATCAGAATGAAAACAATGGCATGGATGAGGCTCTGAAGGAAAATTCAAAGGAATGTGAGAAGTTGGCAAAAGAAGCCGTTATATTAAAACATGAAATGGAATCTGGAGTGATGAGGCTAACCAAGGAAATAGAGGAAAGGAAGAAGAATAAAGAAAACCTAAATCAGTCTCTGAAAGAAAGAGCAGAAGAGTGTTACAGAATGGACAAAATAATTGGCCATCTAGAGTCTAATCTACAAGAAACTAGGTGTAATGAGGAACAACTTGAAAAGCAAATTGTCATTCTCAAGCATGACCTAGAAGCTACAAATGAATACAAAGAAAAGTTCAAGATAAGCTCAGCTAAACTCAAGGTACTGCTTGATAGTCAGAAGACGGCAGATGATAAGCATGGTCTAGGATATGAGAAAGGTGAAAGCTCTAGATCTAGTCAAAGAAATCCAAGAAGGAATCCTAGAAGGCCTCCGGTAAGGCAACCTAATGCTCAAAGGTATCCATCTTTCAATGGAAATTGTTTCAATTGCAATAAATTTGATCATAGAGTTACTTAGTGCAAAAGTAGAGTGAATCAAAGTGGTCCATTTTTCTCTGGTCAATGCTTCAATTGTAAAAGGTATGGTCATAGATCCAATGAATGAAGAAGTATGATGATGAACTACTCTAACAATAGAAGAAATGTCAATTCTTTCAATGGCAACTATTTTTCATGCAATAGATTTGGTGGTGCAGGAGCACCTCAAGATACAAGAATCTGGAAGATTCTATGCATTTATATTTTGTCCAAATGTTATTGTAAGGCCTTCGAGCCATATTGGGAGACTGTATACGTGTCATTAAGTTGTCATTAAAGGATTGTAACTAAACAAGTTTGTAACTGTTCAGCAGTGATGGTTTGCCTTCCATCTTGTAACTGCCTATGTGATGTGAGTCTTTAAATAGTTGAGTCTGTATTTGTCAAAAATAAAAATAAAAATATATAGACGAGAGAGGGAAAGAATTGACATTATATGTATAACTGAGAAGGAGGAATAAAGAGATTTTGTGTTTCTGGTCTAATTACAAGAATATCGATTGGAGTCATTCCACTGGTTAAGATTTCTTTGAAATCAATGGAATGACCTCTGTGATGTTAGTTTATTTTATGTTTTGTAGATTTTTGTAGTTCTTGTGTTGTTCGTTCGGTTACAATATGTAGAGACAGTTAATGGCATGAATTTTGGGTTGTATCACAAAATATGCATTTTATGAGTAGATTGCATTTGTATGTCAGGAACATTTTATGTGTATCTTGCAGATGTATGGAGAGAGACAATTTGTGTGTATACTACTAAAGTATATCAGGTATACAATTTGTGATTATACGTCAATTGTATGTCGCAGACAGTGTGTGTGTATATCACAGTTGTATGTGAGATCATTTTGTGTGTATCCTGCATTTGTATTTTGGAGGTTGTATGAGCGAATGTACATTGTTAATGTGCATTGTGGGAAAAGCAAGTGATGACCGGTCATATCGGTCAAAATGGGAGAAGATACAATGGGTTTACCGGCAATAGAAGGTCATGCATTGTATATGCGAAGGGAAGAGATCGGAGTAATGAGAGCCATCGGGGAAGACGTTGGAGTCACAGTGAATGATAGGGTTATGCCAATAGAAAGCATATCGGGGAGAGTTGGCACGTCAGTGGAAGAATACTTAGAGTGGCCGATGGTAGTATATGTTGCCGATATGGAAGAAGAATGTATTTTTGTATCATTTGAACCTTACGAAAGGTTTTTCCTAGCTGTTTGAGCATTATTCTATTTGCATGTGGGTTGATGGGTGATTTCACCTTGTTTTAAATGCTGTCATTGTGCATGCTCTGCATCAAATTGGTATCAGAGCTAGCGAAAGCTCTGGGAGGAGATGTTATGTATTTGATTTCTAAGATGAAGAGTTGAAACAATATGTTTGGTTGGTGACCATTTGAAGATAGAGATTGTGGAAAGACTTTTGAAGGCTGACAGTAGAGTTGCAAGACTGTTGTAGATGCTCATGCCATCTAGTTGCTAGAAGGAATAGGGATTCCTATGTGTGGGCAGACGAGGATGAGGTCTATCAAGACCATTCACCAATAGAGATTAAGTTGGAGAAGGGTGCAGAGTGAAGCCATTGAGGAAAGAGTGGTAGATGCATCACCAGGATCTACTATTGGATGTGAGGAATGGGTCTGTGAAGCAGCGTGTATGATGGACAGTTGATGGAGCATTGTGTTGTAGCCATGGAGGTTTTGTTTAGTCTAAGAATACTCCACTGATGGGAGTAGAAGGAGCCTAAGGATGCTCTAAAAAGATGGTAGATTGATTTTGTTGGTTGGTTGGTCACCATTCTATTGATCTAAAGATTGGAAGCCTGAGGCTGAAGAATGAAAGCTGAAGCCAAAAGAGGTACATAAAAAGGTTTTATGTTGCAGGTACATTTCCAAGGGACTTGGAAATTTTGTTGGTTGGTTGGATGGTGCAGGAGCACCTCGAGATACAAGAATCTGGAAGATTCTATGCATTTATATTTTGTCCAAATGTTATATTGTAAGGCCTTCGAGCCATATTGGGAGACTGTATACATGTCATTAAGTTGTCATTAAAGGATTGTAACTAAACAAGTTTGTAACTATTCGGTAGTGATGGTTCGCCTTCCATCTTGTAACTACCTACGTGATGTGAGTCTTTAAATAGTTGAGTTTGTATTTGTCAAAAAAAAGAAAAAAAATATATAGACGAGAGAGGGAAAGAATCGACATTGTATGTATAACTAAGAAGGAGGAATAAAGAGATTTTGTGTTTCTGGTCTAATTACAAGAATATCGATTGGAGTCATTCCACTGGTTAAGATTTCTTCAAAATCAGTGGAATGACCTCCGTGATGTTAGTTTATTTTCTATTTTGTAGATTTTTGTAGTTCTTGTGTTATTCGTTCGGTTACAATATGCAGAGATAGTTAACGGCATGAATTTTGGGTTTTATCACGAAATACACATTTTATGAGTATATTGCATTTATATGTTAGGAAAATTTTATGTGTATCCTGCAGATGTATGGAGAGAGACAATATGTGTGTATACAACTAAATTATATTAGGTATATGATTTGTGAGTATACGTCAATTTTATGTCACAGACAATGTGTGTGTATATCACAGTTGTATGTGAGATCATTTTTTGTGTATCCTGCATTTGTATTTCAGAGGTTGTATGAGCGAATGTACATTGTTAATGTCCATTGTGGGAAAAACAAGTGATAACTGGTCGTATCGGTCAAAATGAGAGAAGATACAATAGGTTTACTGATGATAGAAGGTCATGCATTGTATATGCGAAGGGAAGAGATCGGAGTAATGAGAGCCATCAGGGAAGATGTTGGAAATCACAGCAAATGGCAGGGTTATGCCAATAGAAAGCATATCAGGGAGAGTTGGCGTGTCGGTGGAAGAATACTTAGAGTGGCCGATGGTAGTATATGTTGCCAATATGGAAGAAGGATGTATTTTGGTATCATTTGAACCTTATGAATGGTTTTTCCTAGCTGTTTAAGCATTATTCTATTTGCATGTGGGTTGATGGGTGATTTCACCTTGTTTTAAATGTTGTCACTGTGCATGCTCTGCATCATTTGGACACATGGCTAATCAATACAGATCAAGAGGAAATCAAGTAAATGAGCAAAGAAATGTTGTGTACTTTAATTGCAATAGATCTGGTTATATTGCAAGATTTTGCAGAAGCAAGAATGATGGTAGAAAAGGTCCGGTAAATAGAAACCAAAACATGCAAAGACAAGATAAAGGCAAGGGTAAAGTAGATGTGAATGAGATCTAGAATGAAATGAACAAAACATGGGTGAAGAAAGGTGAAATGAATGATGACAATGGGTCCGCACTAGAATCTGGTGCTGATAATTCCTCCGGGAATTGAAATAGGGGCTCTAGCTCAGGGGGAGTTGCATTCAAAATCTAATTCCCCCTACCAGTAAGTGGGTGTGCCTGAATCTGGCATGATGAATGAATATAAAGAAGCCTATTGCAGATCTGTTGAAGCAAATTCTGGAAGAAAAGAAGCTAATTTGATTGATTGCAAAGCAATTGAAGATTGATTGTATGCAAAAATAGTGTAACTAGATGTATTAGGGCAAAGCATTTATTACAATGGCAAATTAGGTTTTGCAGAGCATAAAAGATCATTTACTCAACATTTGAATCACTTTGCATTTGAAGAGAACAAGGAGAAGAGCACCTGAGTTGAGATTTCAAAGATTTGAAGTGCAAAAAGTGAATTCGACAGCTAACCCTAACCAGCAAAAAAGGTATTCTCTGTGAAACTCTCTAAATTTGCAATCTCTAGATATGAGTACTCTGTTGGTTGTTGACATCACCGAAAGGCCTTGACCTAAATTCAAAAAGCATCCACACAAATCTATAGAGGTTGATCTGTTAGGTGCATTTTCAAATGTTTCACATGGTGTGTTGCATGTTGAAGATATTAGGGCTTATATTCATGCTAGCATAGATGAGTTTGGGGATTTGAAGTTAGTAGATTTGTTCAAGAATCATTTGAGGGATGAGATCCATGGTCTTAAACCTGAGTATAAGGCACTGCAAGTCAAACATTTCATTCAGGTTATTGGGTTCCCGTCCTTCGGTGAGGATGAGTGGGTCTAGTATGTACTGAGTTGGATGCATGTTGAATTCATGTGGATGATGAAACCCTTTAAGATCACCAAGGATGCCATCCAGACTGTAACAAGATTGAACTCATCTAGTGGACTGCCAATGCTGAAATCAGTGAAGAATCAGACTGTAACTGAAGCTACCAGATCAAAATTTGATAAGAGGGCAATGATACTAAATGATATAACTAATCCTAATATCAAATTTTCATCTATGGTGATTGGGTATAAGATATACCACTCCAACAGGGAAAACTCTATATTCGGTACAACCATTTATGCTGCCTATCAGATGTTAAGAGAGAATGTTGACTATGACCTGTGTGAGCTACTATAAAACTAGTTAATGGAGAATCTGAACAAGATAAAAAAGGATAAGAAGAATACATTCAAGTATGGTACGTTGGTATTGTGTTTGTTCTTCTATTTCATGAATGAGTTACCCGAGAAGAAAAGCCTGTGTTGGACCAGTGATAAGCCTGTTGCCATACAAATAAGAGAGCACTTGAACAATATTGGTGACTCCAATGCCCAAAGGACTACTCTTTGGGAATATTTCAAGAATGTTTAGAACATGATGCAATCAAGGGAAAGAATCCCTACATCTGTGGTGGAAAAATACAAGGATACAATTTGCTTCATGGTGGAAACAGATCAATGCTTGATGGAAGCAATTGAACCAAGGACTATATGGATCATGCCCATGGGGTATGAAGTTGATGAATGAATACTAGAAATGTATGCTCAACACATTCTTAGCAAACCAAAAGGTACTTCAATTGAGAGATTCGGTACATATAGTGAACTCAGTGTGAAACTACATGTTGAGCTCCGAAAACCTGAATCTAAGAGAAAGATCCAAAGGCAAGTTGAAATGTATGCAGAAAGCATTGGTATAACAAAAGAAGTTGTGAGACAAAATAGGGAAAGGATAGAGAAAGCTGAGAAGGAGAAGCAAGACAGGGAACAAGGAAGTGTTCCAGTAGAATCCTCTTCTAAGCCAAGGACTACTAGGAGTACAGGTTTAACCTCTAGTGCATCACCTTGTCCTATTATAGAGAAATCCAAAGAAAAATCTATCAGTAAGGAAGGAAAAAGGACAAAAGTAATGGCCAAAAGGTCATATGTCAGTGTGGAGAAGGAAGATGAAGAAGAGACTAAGTCAGATGGTGAGGTTAAAGAGTTGAAGGCCTCAGGCACTAAGGCTGCTAATGTGTCTAAGGAGAAGCCCTCCGAAAGCTTAAAGTCAAAGAAAGCAGAAGCATCAAGGGTTGCCAAAGACAAGCCCTCCAGAAATATAAGAGTAAGCAAAAGATAAAATACTGAGACCCATGTTGAAAGATCAACCCTGTCAGCTGAAGACATTGTGAATGCAGTAACTATTCATGGGAATTTGAAACCCATAACAAAATATTATGATAGATTTGACAAAGCCAGCAAGAGAATTTTGGAGGATGCTACTATTAAGTACTTGAATACATTCAACAGAGCACTTGTGGAAATTTTATCTAAAATCCCTAAGAGTCTAATTAACATCTTGGAGATGAGAAAAGAAGCTACTAAAGCAAAGTATTTTGGAGTTAAGGGAACATGTGTTGTCTAGTCTCTATCTAGTCATCTCTAGAAAGGAAGTAGATAAAATTTTTGAAGAAGTTAAAGATCAATTCATAAGCAAGAAAAGGATGAATAAGCTAATGATTGGAGACATTGATGAAGTGGTCAGAGAAACAGAGCAAATTTTGAGAAAATCCCTGGACAAGAACAAGTTTTATGTGGTTACTGAGGAACTTGATGCTGATGATACATCCCTTCCAAATGAAGAAGAGTTGAAGGAAAATGAGCAGCAAGTTGAGGTAGATGACCTCTTTGTTTTGGAAGAGGAAATATCAAATAAAGGAGATGAAGAGATGGCAAAGGAAGGTAATGTTGAAGATGCAGAAGATACTCAAATTTCTTCAGGCCAATCTAGTGAGGCAAATGTAGAAATGAATATGGAAACAAATGATCCTACTAAAGGTGATTCTAAGAAGAATAAAGAGAAGAAAGCAGAAGGAGTTAAGAACAAGGAAGATCAAGAAAAAGAAACTGATGATGGAGTTGATTCCTCCATTCCAGATGTTGAGAAATTTGGTAAAAATGATGATAATGTTGCTATTGAGGATACACAAAATCCTCTGGAAAAGAATGTAGAAGACATTGTTGATGATGCAGAGAGAGCAGAAGCAGAGAAAAAGAATGAAAATGATAAGCAAGACAATGTAATTGACTCTAGAAATGGAAGAAATGCAGACCCTAAAACTAAAACATTATATTGGGCAAGAGACACTGTAGAAGCAGTGAAAGAAATTTTGGAGAAAGACAAACAAGTTGCAGAAGATCTGGATATAATACAAGGTCTAATTAATTTTGATACTCTTTCTCCGGTATAGAAGATGAAGTTGGCCTCATTTGCACAAGCTAAGGCCAGAGAGGAAATATTGAAGTTCCATATGGAAGACAGTGAGTTGCTCGGTCTTGCATCTAGTATTTTGGAGAAAATCATGCCTACATTTCAAAAGGATTCATCAGCATCCTCCTCCAGTCAGTTGAAAAGTCTGATAAATTCTGTAAGTACTCACTTTGAGTGTTTTGAGAAGTTAGCAAAAGTTAAAGTCTGTAATGAATTTAATGATAAGAGATTTAGTGAACTAAAAGAATAATTGGCAATGATAGAATTATGCTAGATACTAGTGTAAAGAGTATTCAAAATGCCCTGACTGAAGGAGGAGATGTGTACAAATTTTGTTTATCTCGGTCTAAATTTGTTGAAGATATTGAGAAGAACATCAAGGACCTAGAGCTTAAATTGTTTAACATCTCTTAGTCCTATAGTCATGTTGGCATCTCAATTTGCACCTCTGGAATACGATTTGGAAATAGACAGCTATGCACAGATAAACTGCTTTGCTATTAGAAGGGGGAGTTCCCTTTCTTGTTGATGTTCGCTAAACAGATAATTAAATGAAACTTCGCCTATCTTCTTTTTGATTCTTATTTGCGAGCACATGGTTATAAAACTCTAAACGCTATAGAAGAGGTTTTTTTCCTTTTTTAAAACTTCTACTACAACTAAGAAAAGACTAACAACGCTTTCAATCTCCTGAGTAAATTCAGAGCAAAGGAAATTGAAATTGAACAAAGAATTATTGTTAACACAAAAACTTACGCAGTTTTCCTCTAGGTTTACACCACAAGACTAAAAGTACTTTAATGATTAAATCTAAAATGATAGTTGCAAAAGCTACACATCTGACGACGATAACTTGATGAATCGAGATAGAATATCAGATCAAAGTAGGCATGAGACTTCTATTCAATATCATAAAGTTTGCACAACTCCAGGACAACAATGCTGCAGCAAAAGGTAGGCATACAACAAGTGATCAAACACTGGAGAACAATGAACACAAAGTGAATAGACACTTGGAATATCAAGATTTGCAGGCTAGAATAGGCACAACAAACTTGCTATCACAATTACCATTCCCTTACAAACATAGAGTGAACAAACACTAAGAATAACAAGACTTGCAGGCTAGAATAGGCACATCAAATAAGTTATCACAAAAGTCATTACAAACAATGGGCAAGGATGCCCTTATTTATACTAAAATCAAAGGAGTAGGGAACCCTAAAATCTCCTTGATTAACCCTAACTTGCCAATTCCCAAGATTTATTACTATTCTAAGACAAAGATACAATAAACAAATGCTTTAAAGCAAAGAAGATTCCAACTATCACAAGGTGATTTCTTTTCTAAATATAGAATGGATGAGCTTAGGATGAAATCACATGCTTTAAAACAAAAAGCATATGTTTTAAAGTTGCTTTATTTTGAAATGCATCCTCATCAACATTCTAGCTTTTTGGTGATGTCATCCGTTGATATTCTGGGAAACAATATCTTCTAAAAAGTGAGTGACTACATCTATGCCAGGAACATTGATACTCTCTAGAATGATAGTTTGATTCTCTAACATTTCTTCACCACTGGCAACTATCTGAAGAAATTTGTGAACTTCACTTGTGGCCTTGTCGAATTTCACTCTCATTGCGGCAAAACAACTCATCTTGCTGGCATTGATATCATAATTGAAATTGCTGCGAACGAGAGTCTGGAACTCTGCTTGTACTTCCATGAGATCATATAGGGTACCATCTTCTCTTTCATAAGAACACAGGATCTGAGAGACAAAAGATTTGATGAACTTGAGGATGTTGACTACCTTTTCTTTCCATTCTGTCAAATCTGAAATCATACTATAATAAGTTTTTACTGTGAAAAGCTATTGCGCTTTCCAAGTAGAAATTGTATTCTTATCTTCAACTGAATCAACAGTATCAAGTGCAATCTTCAAGTCAGAGATAATGATCTTGAACACTGGTCTATTTTCTGCCATGGTCTGCTGCAATCCTTGTATGCCTTGGCATAAATCATGAGCGTTGTACTTCAATTGATAAAGCTCTGAAAGCACAACTCTCCCTTTGGTCACAAATTCTTCCACCCAATTGTTCATATGCCTCCCATAGAGGACCAACTTACTAAAGTGCTGCTGATCAGTTGGTGATCCTAGATTTGGTGGAAGAAATAAATCAGCCTGTGAAGTGCCATGGAAAAGGTTGGAAATGTATTGCCGCAGCTGTCGAACTTCAGCTTTGAGAGCTGCCTTGTCTTCTCCATCTTTCAACACCCTTTCCTTCAAATTATCCGTTGCAACCTCGAAGAGATTGACATTTGTATGGTGGGTACTTCTACCAAGGTTAGCTTTGACAATCGTGAAGTCATCAACCTCAACATCATTAGCACTTCTATTTTCTGGTGGTGTTGCAGTTTCAAGGATTATTTCTCCCTCCGTATTCTTCTCAATGCGAACCTGCTTCCTCAGCTGCTTATCTGGTGTGTCTTGGTAGACGCTTTTTAGCTCTATTAAATCCAGCTGATATGAGGGCTTTCTCCTCTTCCTTCCTAAAATATTTTCAAGCCAGGTTGAGCCTTCATCTCTTGGAAATTTAGTTCTAACATCATCAGCTCCTGATGAATCCATGTTTGCATCAAAGTTACGAACTGGTGAATATAGCTTTGAATCTATGTGGACAAGAGAAGTAATCAGTGAAGAAGGTGGAGATACATGATCTGAAGGTAACACTTCAACATGTGGTATTATTTCAACAGGAACTTCTAGTTCAACTGGTGGTTGTTCCTGCTGGACATGATCTGGAGACTCATCCTTTTTCCTCTTTAACTTGGCCATTTTCATTCCTTCTGGAAGAACACTCATAGCTTTTATCCTTCATTTTGGCTTGGAAGTGGAAGGCTCTGATGGTTGCGCAACTGGTGGCTCTACTAATGGAATATCATCATTTCGCTTAGTCTTCAAGAATATGAAATTATTTTTAACCACTTGACTTGTTCTTTCTTCAATGGAAGTGCTCTCTTTTATTGACCAATTAACTGGTGTCAACGGTTGTTGCTCAATTTGGTCTCTAAAATACGTGGGAAGTAGAACTTCACCACTCTCTATCAAACCTTCTATATCCTCTGATAGGATATCAAACATCTGCTGAAGAGTGAACCTGCTGTAACTACGTTCTCGCACTTCAAACTCATCAGCACAATTAGCCCAGAAGTCTTCAACTGCAAACTTGTGCGTACAATTCTATCCAAGATATGATGCATAAACACCACGGGGATCATATGAAGATCTCCTGTCGAAAAACTTAAGACCATAACTGGATGATTCATTTCTGATTGCCTTGGCATCTGCTCCAGATCTACATTTGTAAATACTCATCCCAAGTGGAAAATTGAAAGTTGTCTTGCGTCTGCTACGCAAAAATGTATGAACTTCATAGGCTTGCCTCAAAAATTCCATAAATACAATTTTGTCTGTAGGATATCTCAGCAACATGGCTGGCTCTCCCAAGAAGCCATATACTCTGATGTAGGAAAAAGTGGGAAATTGGATAAACTAATCAAGCCATTCTGCCATTGCTATTCTAGCCTTTGCTGAAAATCGTATATGCAACTTGTTGTCCATATCTCGCACTACATGCATCAAGAATGCATCATTCACCTGCCTGTAATGTCGTTCAGCTTGAAAGATCTCTAACTATGGGAAATGATGATACACATGCTGAGTACCCAGAGTTCCAATAACATTCAAACCTTTGAATTGACCCTGAAAAGCCATTAAATACACAAGGTACGATATCATGTGGAATTCATGAGCCCTTTGAAAATCAATTATTTGTTGGTGGAGACTATCACTGATGAGTGCTGACCAATCATAGAATTCAGTTCCATCAACAATCTAGGACATGATGTAAAGCATCCAAGGTTGAAACTTGTTTGCATCTGCTTGACCCGTGATCCGACTTAGCAGAGTAATCATTATGGCATGACATTCTGCTTCTCTTTTAACCACCTCTGCCCAATCTTTTTTCTGTATTTTTCTTTATCATTGTTCCAAATGAGCATTCTTCAAGTGAAATAGTTAAGTTTTCTCTCGAAATTGGTATTGTAAAACACTTCTTAATGTTGTTTGGCCTCAAGATGCAGAGCACACGTCCATCTCTTGACTGGATTTCTCTTGTGACCGAGTTGTAATGCGTCATGCAAGCAATTACAAACTCGATACTTTACACTATGATAGGAAAGGATGCCGCTGCAAGCAAACCGGAGTGTCCAAGATTCCTGATAGCATTATTCCCTGCATCCTCTAAGGAGTGTAAATTGATTATTGGAAGTACTTTATGCAAGTCTGTTTCACAAGTTCTCAGGTAATCGTGAACTAATGTCGTTTTGTGCCTGATTTGTGTTGGAGAATACTGCATATTGGAAGATTTAAAAATCAACTGTGAACACGCCTATGTCAGAAAAAGCTTAAACAGATGGCTAAAAATTATTTGTTGATTTTAGAAAAAGTGGAGTGTGAGATAAAAAAGATGGCACATGGGTTTTGTAGATGATTTTGTTTCAAAGTAACCTAGATTGTCAGATTTTGAAAAAGCAGAGATTTTCTCAAAAAAGCAGGAAAAAAGAAGTTTCCCCAAAAAAAGCAAAACTCCAATCTTCAAAAGGATAATAATCTGGATGGACCCATCTTGATGAAAACTAAAAAAGCTCTGGTCGGGTTTCTAAAAAATGATCCCCCTGAAACAAGGACCCTAAAAAAGAAAGCCTCTCTTCTTCCTCAACCCGAAACTATGAAGAACACTGAAAAACACTTGGTTTGGGTCTTCGAATCTTCATTGAAAGAAAAATAAAATCTTTCCTCTGGATGCAACCTGCAAAAGATAATGAAATAAAGAAGCCAAATCCTTGTCTTTATAAATCTTTTGGGCGAAAAAGCAGCTTTATTTGTGTGAGAATAAAACTTCACCCTCATCCATGAAGAAAGCAACTTTTAAAGCATAAATCCAAGTGGATGTCTTCAAATAGGAAGAATCCCTATTTTGTAGCTGCCTATGGCTTCATGTGCAAGATGACAAAAAATATCTTCTTTTGATGATGTCATCGAACACGCGAGTTGGAAGAAGTGCTAGCAAATTTTACTTCATTTTCGACACTTCAACACTCGTTTTGACTTAAATATGGCTTGTCTCTGACTTCAACAAGGTGGAAAAATGTCACCATTGACTGAAAAAGATGATTGATCCTGACATTTTGGAGATTGATCAGCTGAAATTCCATCCCCTGCCTCCGACTGACGATCTGACATCGTTTGACCAAGTTTGACCTCCCGAAAACTGCCAACGGGTGAAGATTGGGCACAAAACATGTCAGAAAATACTGTGAACATGAAAATATTCTAACACTGCTCAAGTTGGGCACCCCAAGTCACATGGGGTGCCTGGTTTCCTAACACTTAGCCATTTTTTCAATAATTTCAACTTCTTTAATTTCTTGGTTTGCGTGCACGTTCTGGTGGCACAGGACCCCTGTTTGACTGTCAATTTCTATCAACTGGGATGAAAATGAGTCTGATGATCTGGTAAATATGCAATCCTAATAAAAATTGAGCTGATTGTACCTTCCATTTGCCTCAAAAAATGTGCCAAACTGATTAACTTTGAACTGGATCGGGTTGACAGAAGGAGATTCACATTTTTCGAGAAAAACTTGAAAAATAAACTAACTCTAGAGAGTTTGGGTGCCCCAATCAACCTGGGGCGCCTAGTTTTCCAACCCTTAGAAAATTTTCTAAAATTTTTCATTTTTGTACCTTTTCTCAATTTTTGTGCCCATAGCTCCTGTTCGATCTTTGATTTCGGTCGTTCTGACAACTGTCAAGGTGGGACAGAGGGTAATCTAAGTAGTCTAAACATATATGTGATGAAATCCTAGTTTTGACTGACTTTTAACTAAGTTTGACCAAGTTTGACCAACTGGAAAAGAGCTCACGGAAGCATTTTTGATGTTTCTCGAAAAACGTGAAAAAAACTAACACAGGAGAAGTTGGGCACCCCAAGCCACCTGGGGCACCTGGTTTCACCAGACTTAGTCAAATTTATGATTTTCCAACTTTTCAATTCACCTTGGATCCATCTTGCATCGTTTTGCATGCATTATCGAGTCGACGACTGTTCGTCGGTTCTGCGTCGTTGGAACAATGTTGAAAACTTGTTGATGAGCTCTGGCAGGTGAAATTTCCTCTATTAATGACTTTCGAGCTCATGCTTCACCTTCAGAAAAAGCAGAAATGACCCAGTAGAGAAAACTTGGTCGTTCGAAGATTCTGTCTGCACCGCGCCGATCCTAAAGCAAAATCGAGCAATGAGAATCAAGCGCGACACCTGAGTCAGAGATTTTATTTTTAGAAACTTTTCTATTTTTAGAAATTTTTCCCAGTACCACATCTCAAGAAACCCAGAAAACCTAACTCGACATCTATTTTTAGAAATTTTGCTTTTTTAACTTATTGACAAAAAAATTTCTAGTCTTGTTTCAAAATGCCTTAATGAAGCAAAATTTTTGGTTGGGTACAACAATTGGCTTTGTCTGGGGACCATGGCAGATACTTACGGCATAGGAGAACCTAGAATCTCTAGACTTTTCAAGCTTTGACTAGTGCCTTATCAGTTGGGCAATAGAGTCGTGTCACATTCCAAATCACCTAGAACAAGACTTTTCCCTACAATCACCTAAAACTGGACTTCCTAAAATCACCTAAGAAGTTGGAATTTCTCAAAACATAGAGAACACAACTGTCACATCACAGAAAGGGTAAAAACATTACGACATAATGATCACATTATAGAAAGGGAAACACATTACGAGAACAGAAAGTGTTTCGAATTACTCCATCCCCGAAGGGATGAAGTGTTTTAAATAGAATCCACTGTAAGGCAGTGGAAGGAGCCTGCCATCCATGTGTGTGAGAATATAAGTATTCTCCCCTACCAACTCATGGATCTTGTATGGCCCTAGCCACAAGGAATCAACTTTTTCGTGCATTCCCTTGGGCTCGTGTCTTTTGTCCCAGAGTAGGACTTGATCACCGATCTCAAAGTCTCGCTGGCGAGCCTTCTTATCAAATATTTTCTTCACTCATTCCTGATGTTGAGTGATTCTATCTACGACCTCCACCCTTTCTTCTTCTAGCTTCATCAAATATAGGATGCGCTTCTCAATAGGATCTTTGAACACATCATCTTCAATTGCGGATGCCAGATTCAAAGCGGACAACTCTAGTGTGATAGGTAGCATTGCTTCTGTACCATATAGAATGACGAAAGGTGAAGTACCAATAGCTCTCTTGGGGGTTATTCTATCGGCCCAGAGAGCATTATAAAGCTTTTTATGCCAAGCCTTTTGATTAGAATCAACTAGCTTGCGTATGATAGTGACTATGTTTTTCTTTGATGATTCAACCTGTCCATTACCCTGAGGGTAATAATCTGATGAATGTGACAACATGGTGCCGTGATCATAACAAAACTCTAGTGCTTCCTCAGATGAGAAACATGTTGCATTATCAGTCACTATCTTGCATGGTACCCCGAATCTTGAAATAATGTTTTCTTTCAGAAAGTCACAAACAACTTCTGAGGTAGCCCGCTTGGTTGGAATAGCTTCAACCCACTTAGTGAAGTAATCAGTACTTGTGAGGACATAAATGTGCCCCTTACTAGAACGTGGGTTGATAGGGCCAACGAAATCCAATCCCCATTGCTGAAATGGACCATCGATAATTACTGGTTTGAGGGGAATGGCCGCTAGCTTGAGTTTGCCAACAAACTGTTGACAGATCTGACATTTGGACACCCATTCATATGCGTCACAAAACATAGTTGGCCAATAAAACTGTGCTTGCAGGATCTTGAATGCAGTAACCCTTGATGAAAAGTGACCACCGCATGCTTGACTATGAAATGTATCTAGTAAACGTTGTTGTTGATCTTTGTTGATGCATAACAAAAGTGTCCCATCAAGCCCTTACTTGTATAGAATGTCATTGCAAAGCACAAACTTTTGTGCTTTCAATTTTAATGTTCTCTTCTGTTGTTTCTCCATATGAAATGGACATTCTCCGTAAGTTAAATAGTATACAATTTCTACATACTATTCATCAGTAGAATCAACAAATAGGACCATAGGAAGATCCTCTTTAGTTTCAGTTTTAGATTCACCATCTGCCTGGTGCTTCAGATCACCGTCTTCTGCTATCAATTGACATAGACCTCTGCCATGGACAAGTTTTGTTGGCTTAATCTCCAAATCATATTCTTGAACCCTTGCGACCTAGTTACCTCTCCTAGTGCTCATCTCCTTCTGAGTTAGCATGCTCTTAACCGCTGGATCGGTAACATATACCGTTGTGTGAGCTGACAAAATATAGAATCTAAAATTCTTTATTGCTCTCATGACTGCATATGCATTCTTCTCTATTTGAGAATAGCGCATTTCGCTATCTTTGAAACTACTACTCATGAAAGCAATTGGAGACTCAGCATCTTCATTCAACTTTTGTGTCAATATGGCAGACATGGTATGTTCGGATGCATAACAATAAAGGATGAAGTCTTTAGTAAAATCAGGACGGACTAACACTAGCGTTTGGCTGATGGCTTCCTTGATTGCGACAAACGCCTTCTTGCCTTCATCTGTCCACTTGAAAGCAGATGTTTTCTTCATCATAGCTGATAGATCATTTGTAAGCTCTGAGAAATCTTGTATAAACCTTCGTATGAAATTTATTTTACCAAAGGAGTGCACACCAATTTTGCTTGTTGGTAGAGACAAATTTTTGATAGAATCAACCTGACTAGGATCAATCCATGTTCCTTCCTTGGAGATGATATGGCCAAGCAGTTTACCTTCCGTTACTACAAAAATGGACTTCTTAGGATTCAAATAAATGCCATGGTATCTGCATCTTTCAAACACTTTCACCAAACGGTCAAAATGGTCTCCTCGTGTTTTTGAGAAAACAGTGAGATCATCCAGGTAAACGACAATCAACTTGTTCTTCAAATCTCCAAATGCCAAATCCATAGCTCTTTGAAATGTAGCACCAATATTGATGAGGCCAAAAGGCATCCTTTCATAAGCAAATGTACCCCATGGGGTGGTGAAAGATGTCTTGAACTGATCTTCCTGGGCCACAGCAATTTGATTATATCCAAAAAACCATCAAGTAATGATAGCATCTCTTAACCGGTGACTGTTTGCAATGTGTGCTCCATGATTGGAAGAGGATAATTGTCCTTGAGAGATGATTGGTTCAAGTTCCTAAAATCCACACAAATTATGATTTCACCATTTTTCTTGCATACAGGAACTATGTTCGACACCCATGTTGAATGCTGAATTAGAAATATTATCTTTGCATCCACTTGTTGGCAAGAGACACTGTGTGGCTTCAGGAGTTTTGTCATTGATGGCAACAAAGTCCATCCCACCTGTTGACTTTTTCCCAGACTGGATGCTTATTCCCAGATTTCCCTACAAGGTAGCCATCAGTGATCAACAGGATCTCTGGGCCAGGGGCCAACAGTGTAGGAGATAGACTCTGTATTTTATCTCCTCTTCTTCTTCAGGCTCTGCAAAACCTAGGGGGGTATTCCCTACTCAACATCCATGAGGATATGCATACAAAGGTTGGGATGCTGACAGAAAGCAGATAAGTCCTCCTGTAAGTAGACCAAAACTGAAAGATAAGAGCAAAGGGGCTAGCTTTGGGCCTATTTGCAGTTGTAGACAGAGGACTGAGGATCCTAAAACTAATTCTAATGTCCTAATGGTTGTTTTAGATTTTGATTTGGATTTTAAGTTTGGATGCAAAGCTGGACATGGTTGTAACACAAACACAAAGCAAGATTGGTGCCTATCCAGGGCCTGGAGTCAGTAGACATACACCTATGAATGATCAACATGAATAGCTAAAACTAGATTTCAGGGGGATATATGTGATACCTGCCTTACAGATATCTCCCAATACAGAGTGTTAAGTTATCTCTACTTATGGCATCCCTACTGCAGTATACCCTTCCCAATGTTCAACCTGAAAACAGTTTAATCTACCCCTTGAGCAGAAGTTAAAAGATCAGACATTCAACATAGGAATTCTATGCTCTAGAATCTAAACATTACCCAAATATCTAGATTCAGAAGAAGAATACATGCAATACTGGAGACAGAATTAACAAAACACATGCTAAGATAGCATTTCTCATATAAGATTAATCATGAAATCAGTGGGTTCGTGCCAAAACATACAACAAGAGATACATAGACTCATAGGTTTAGCTGTACAGAGCAACCAGATCAGCTTGTTTTGAATTACAGAGCCAAAAATCTTCAACTTTCAACAACCAAAAATGAGTAACACTTCCTGCTTATAACAGCCAGGTAGTGTACCACAGCAATTAATTACATGGTTGACCAAAAATCCTGCCAGATACACAGTATCAGAAAAATGGCACTCAACGCATTACCAGATTGGCGCCCAAACATGAATGCAGCAGGTAGGTGAGGAGACAGGAAGAAACCTCGAGCCCTGCGCCACTGTCCGTTGATGTACACCTTCAATCGGGTACCAGATCCGTCCATACCTCTGCAACCTTCGCCATTAATGGCGCACCAACCCGCGGCCTCGGGAAAACGTCAAACTGTGCATTGCAACCATTTCCTGCCAAGATACCTCATCGTCATGATATTTCAAAAATGCAGGATATCAATTATCCCACATGCACCCCGCGGCGACCTTTTCAACACTTTATATACTAGGCCACGAGCATATATAATGTCGGTGCTTTTGCTCCTGACGACACTAGTATAAGACTTCATCATCATCCTCCAACAGCATGATATCCTGTTGCTTGAAAAATCATCCTGACGTCAGCATCATATCGCAATATAACCTGCATGATAATCGCCTTCATCGGCACAACCTGATCCATCGGAGGAAGATCCTCCTGCTTAGCCGATACCAAAAGTCTGGCCGATGAACATCCTGATGACATCATCGTCATATCCTGCTGATGTCATCAGCATATCTGCCTACTGCGTACCTCCTCATATCCGGATGACGGCATCATCATATCGACATCAGGATGATAAAACAACGAACATGAAGTGATACAACAACATCAGGATGATATTGACTAAGATCATCCTGACGTCCAAAATATGATGACCACGATGAAAAATCAGGTCACACTTAGAACTTTATAGCAACATCATCAGGATGATCTTAACAAAGATCACCCGATGTTAAAATATCACCCCAGCGAAAGATCATGCAGGTAGACAATATGATGACCCTCGCAAGCAACACGGCGATAACTGGAAATATGATCATGATGATGACGACGACCCTTAAGAAAAAATAGGCCGGGTTGAACAACTTAGAAAATGACCCCCTCGGAAGATCGGGGTGACATCATCATCATAAAAGGGCAGGGTGATAATTGGAAGATCACCGGATATTTGAAAAATCACCCTCCGCAAGAAAATTAAGGCACATTGTAGCTCATCAGCAGGATCGGGATGATATCCAAACATCACCCGATATTGAAATATGATGATCCTGATGAAAAACAAGTCGACAGAAAACATGATGATGCGGACCATCATCGAAGACAAGATGATGATGATGATCTCCTCCTCAAAGAAAATATGATGCTGCAGCTGAAAAATGCCGAGGAGGTCCAACACTTAGGAAAATGGGCAAGAAGATATAGGGTTCGAATGAAGAAACCCCCTAAACATGAAAAAACAACCTCCAGGTCAAAATGAGTGCTAACACTGGCTCCGAATGGGGACGTGCAGGTGAAAACCTGCAGCGAGAACCAGATCTCCGGGTAGACCAGGCAAAAAACAAAAAAGCACAAACTGCACAAGACATTTACACTACATACATGTTTTTACAAATGTGCACAGCGACAAGTCATTTATGCAAAATAGAACTTAAGGAATTGGCCATGCACAGGCAATTCCAGAACTTCACCATCTAGGGCCTGGAGGAAATAAGAATCCTCCCCATGAGTACTGCAAATCTGATATGGGCCCATCCATAAGGGTTCAAATTTACCATGTTTACCTTTTTCTTGACCTTTTGCATTCCAAATGAGCACCAGATCATTGACTTGAAACTTCCTTTTTGTAGTTCTCCTGTCAAACTGATATTTCACATCTTGTTGTCTTTTGAGATTGATCTGGTGGGCTTTCCTTCTGTTTTCATCCAATGCAACCAGCTGGTTCACTCTTTTTGTCATGGAGTCTTCAATCTCCTCATCATTTTCCTGAATGAATCTGTAAACTGGTAGGAGATTGTTTATGGGCAATCTGGCTGATGCACCATATACTAGCTCAAAAGGTGACTTCCCAATAGCCCTTTTTACTGTCACTCTGTTAGCCCATATTGCTAAGTTCAATTTTGAGTCCCAAGCTCTCCTATTCTTGTCCAGTATCCTCTTGATAATTTTCATGATGCTTTTATTGCTTGATTCTGCTTGACCATTCCCTTGTGGGTGATATGGTGATGTATATGATAGATTTATCCCATACCTGTTGCAAAAATCAACAAATTCACCTGATCTGAAGCACATAGCATTATCAGTGACTATCTTAAATGGTACTCCAAACCTGATGATAATATTTTCTAGCATGAAATCTGTCACCACCTTACTTGTAGCTCTCTTAGTTGGAATGGCCTCAATCCATTTGGTAAAGTAATCAGTTGCCACCAAAATCCAACTGTGTCCCCCACTTGATTTGTCTGCAATTTCCCCTATGAAGTCAATTCCCCATTGCTGAAATGGAGCATCCACAGTTACAGTTCCGAGGGGTAAAGCACCATCATATTTCAGCTTTCCTGAAAATCTTTGGCAAGGGTCACACTTCCTCACTAACTTTTGTGCATCTGAAAAGAGAGTGGGCCACCAATATCCTGCTCTAAGAATTTTATGAGCTGTTGTTTGGGTAGTATAATGTCCACCACACAATCCTTTATGCATATCAATCAAAACATTGTTAGCCATATCCTCATCCACACATCTCAGCAGCACACCATCAGGGTTTTTCCAGTATAGCTCACCTTGAACAATAACATACCTGATTGCATGTAAATTTAAAGTCCTCTTTTGACTGTCACTGAAATGGGAAGGACAATTTAGATTTTGCAAGTAGTAGATAATATCCTTGTACCATTCAGATCCTGATACATTCACACTCTCATTTTGGACTGCATTAACTTGGCATGCTTCCAAGTTTGACTGTGCCATCATCTTGGCTAATCCTTGTCCTCTTATCAACTTGGTAACTTGTATGTCTATGTTAAACTCTTGCAGTTTGTTTATCCATCTACACCTTCTTCCAGTCACCTCCTGCTGAGTGAATATGTCTTTGACTGCTGCATGGGGTACATATGCAATTATATATGATCCTACCAAGTATGGTCTGAAACTTTTGATGGCTCTGACTAGTGCATATGCCTGTTTTTCCATAATATCATACTTCAACTCAGAGGCCTGCAAGGACATACTGAAGAAAGCGATGGGCTGTTCAAAACCATCTTCATTTTTCTGTAGCAAACATGCAGCAACAGTATGAAAGGAAGCAAATGAAAATACTTGGAATGGCCTAGAAAAATCAGGAGATTTAAGAACAGGGGCCATCTTGATTGCCTCTTTGATACTCTGAAATGATTCTATTGCTTCACTTTCCCAGTGGACAGTTGCATCCTTCTTCATCATCTTGGAAATGTTCCTTGTGGTTTCTGCAAAGTTGGGAACAAATCTCCTAACAAAATTTATCTGTCCAAAGAAGGACTGAACTCCTTTTACAGTTTTTGGCATTTGAATTCTGTCAATAGCAGCCACTCTCTCTGGATCTATCCTGACTCCATCCTTGGAAACAATATGTCCCAGGAGCTTTCCTTCAACTACCCCAAAGGCACACTTCTTTGGATTTAAAGAAATACCATACTCTAGTGCTCTTATGAAAATCTGCTCCAGATGCAAACAATGCTGCTCTTCTTTCTTTGAGTAAGCAGTCAAGTCATCCTGATATACAGCCAGGATTGAATCAATCAGCCCTGCAAAAGCAACATCCATTGCTCTTTGAAATGTAGCACCTGCATTGGTTAGTCCGAAGGGCATTCTAACATACACATAAGTTCCCCATGGAGTGGTAAAGGCAGTCTTATACTGTTCTGATTCCTTTACCTTCACCTGATTATAACCTGAAAATCCATCCATCATGGATAAGAGTTCACAACCAGTCACTCTCTGCAACATAGCTTCCATATTAGGCAGTGGATAGTTATCCTTTAAAGAGGATACATTCAAGTTCCTGAAGTCAACACAAAGCCTAATATCACCATTCTTTTTTCTGACTGGGACAAGGTTAGACACCCAAGTTGAATGCCTTATTAGCACAATTATTCCAGCTTCCCTGAGCCTTTTGAGTTCTTCTTGCATCTTGGGAGCTAAGGTAGGATTAATAGGTCTTTGCTTTTGTCTAAATGGCTTAGCTCCAGGCTTCAATGGGATCTCATGCTGGAATAAATCTTTCCTATAGGCTTTTAGGTCCTCATATGACCAAGCAAAACATGTTTATACTTTTTCAGTAATGCAATCAGCATACTCCTAATGTGTTGTTTGAGCTGTTTACCAATGTATACCTTCTGAGGGGCCTGAGATGTCCCCAAATTTATCTCTTCTAAATCTTCCTTATTTGTGGGAGATGTCCTTGTGACCAATTTATCTCTACTGTCAAAAGCTCTTTCCAAAGCTACCAACCCTCTAGGGATTTTATTAGTCTTCAATTGAATTATCTCTTTTCCCACAAGAGTTTCTTTTCCATCTATAGTCTCTATAAAAGCTTGGAAATCAATTTCTTGATTCTCATATTCATCTATGCAGTGCAAAAATTTCAACAAATCCCTATCATCATTAAACACTTGCCAACTGCATATATTTTCTGGTACTGCAGGCCTAATTTTAACTTCTACATTTGTAACATCTGACAGAGTGATGTCATCTGGCCTTATTGCAACATTGGCTAAGAAATCAGCCATAAAATTCTTTGACCTCTCTACCCAGCCTATTGAAAATGCATCAAATAGTTCAATGGTATCCCAAACAGCATGCTTGTATTGTTTCAATCTTTTGTTTTTTGAAGCATACTTATCTCTAATTTGGGATACAATCAGCTCAGAATCCCCAAATACTCTTAATATTTTAATTCCATGTTTGAGAGCAATATTTAGGCCTAAGAGTAAAGCCTCATATTCTGCAATGTTGTTTGTGCAATCAAACCTCAGCAAGAAAGAGAATTTGAGGAGCTTACCAGTTGGAGACAAGAAAACAACTCCAGCTCCAGAGCCTTCTTTTGCACAAGCTCCATCAAAAAACATGGTCCATAAGCCTTGCTGATCCAGCTCTTCAATGCAGACATTTTTTTCTTTATCTTCTGTATCATCTTAGACAACCTTGAAGTTATCACAGTCAGTGTCTACAAAGCATACCTGTTCCTCTGCTTCTTGGTCTTCCACTGTCTCTGATGATCTTTGTTCTCTGATTAGCTTAAATCCCTACCATTCATTGGAATCATGGCATATGATAGGTCTAGCTGCATACTTCCACCAATTAGTGCTGCCCATCTTCTTGACAACAACATACCATACTGTGGCTTGATGTCAACCACCGTTATATTCATTTTATATCTCTTTTTAAGAAATGCTGCCAGTTTGAAATCTACATCCTTCATGATTCCAATAACTGGTACCTCTCTGGCATCCATAGCATAACATTTTCCACATGCCTTGTCAATTTTCAATCTAGCTTGTTGCATGATGGCCAAAGGCATGACATTTGTAGATGCTCCAGAGTCAAGCATACAATTTCTAATTATTTTTCCATTTATAACCAGGGAAACATAAAATGGTTCCACTTGTGAAGGACACTTTGTCATAGTCACTCCTAAATAGACTTCAGGAGCCTCATCTTCTTCATTACACATGACATGTTTCTCACCTTGGATCTGAACATTTTGTTTAGCTTGAAAGGGCACCCTTGAAATTAGGGATATTGTCCTATTCTTGATCTCTTCCACTTTCATGAGTTCCATAAGTGGAACAGAGACTTTTACCTGGGAGAGGACTTGAGCTATATCAAATGGAGCATAATTTTGTATAACAGTTGTAGCTTGCTCCACAATCTTGTTTTTATCCTGAGCTGATTTAGCTCTTACTTTCATAGTTCCCTGATCATCATTCTTGTCTTGGGAACCTTTACCTTGATCTTCAGCCTGAGGGATTCTGTTTTCTGGTCCTTGAGATTCATGACCTGTTCTATGTCTAAAATTCTGTTTATTATTTACCCACTGCCTTTTTTGTGGTTCAATTCCTTTATGACCATGCACTAGCTGACTTGCAGAAATATCTTCTGGTTGATGTGGGCTGCCTACTTGATTTCTACCTCTGAGATTGTAGTTGCTTTTGACTTGAGCAACTGCTGCAGCTGTGAAGGCTCTAATTTCCTCATCAGAAGGTCGTTGTAAGTTACTCAGAAAATTGTGTGAGTTCTGAGCATACACATAGTTATCTTCATTATCTTCATCATATGGGAACTGTTGGCAGGCTTGAATTTGATGATCTGTATTCTCATCAGCATCATAAAGAGTGTATCCATTGCCTATGGACATCATATTAACATCATCATCTTGCACATAATGTGGCTCATTGCATTCATTACAAGATGTAGCATTATCATACAAGGATTGAGCAATCATACACTGTAACTGTGAATGTGGCATCTGGCAAATTATACACCATGGAGCATCATCAACAATATTTATAGCTTTCTTTAGAGGATCAGGAGTTTCTTTGACATGTTGAGCCCTCTGATTTGTGTGGTTACGTGGGAAAATAGGCTTACCATCATGCCAATTGGTATTATAAGGCATATCATGCAATGATGGCCTCTTTTCCTGCCTTTGATAGACTTGCCTATCAGGACCCATCCCTTTTTCACTTCTAGCTAATCTATAGCTTAGGTCCTTAACAACATTTGCCAATTTGTCTATCTTATCTTCAGGGGCAGATGTATTACCTTGAGTGTTCTGAGGCTTGTTTGGATTCTGCATAATTTTTATATCATCCCTTCTATTTGTCTTGCCCGATGCTTTCCTGTTGTTTTCAATATTCATTGCAATTCTGAAAGCATCCCTGAGAGTAGCAGGACCTTTATCTCTTAATCCATATGCAGTTTTTGCATCAAAGGCATTGATATACAATATTATGCACATTGGTTCATTTGGCCTCATGTGATGTGGCAATTTGTTTAACACTTTAGTAAATCTTGCATTAAAATCTACAACCTGCTCATTTGACCCTTTAGTGATACTGGTGAACTCATTTACAAAAAAGCTAGGGTTAGTTTTGTCACCATATTGCTCCTTGAACATCCTTTTAAAATCATCCCATGATGAAATACTCCGGTCAGGCAGATTCTTGTACCATTCTCTTGCCTCATCTATTAAGGATTGCATGAATGACTTCATGAAAACATCCTCATCTTCAACCTCAAAGTTATCCATGACATTTTGAAAAGCTTTTAGATGATCTTCTTCTGACACTGTGTTGTTTCCTGAAAATTTAGGCACTTGCAGCCTCAGATGCTTGTCAATGGGGTTAGGATACCCAGGAATACCATCAAACACCAGCTGCATGAATCTATCTAACTGCATGGGCTGTCTGTTTAACTGATTAACATTAACATTTCTGTTTGCATTCTGGTTTCTTACATTATTCAGTGGTATCCTAGCATCATTCACATTTTGTCTCTCATCATTATGCTGATGTTGCACTTCATTTCTTTGCTGATGTCTCTGCACATTTGCATTCTCTAGGGTAGGAACTGAATCATTTTGGGTAGTTCTTAAGGCTTGCACTTTCTGCTTCATATCATCTATGATTTTCATGGCTTGTAGATATTCTAGTTCTGCTCTTAGGTTTCTGATTTCTTCAGCTAACTGTTCATCCTTAGGCATGGAGGTAGATGGTCTCATACCATTCTGGTCATCATCTTCATCATCCCTCAGAGACTCTGCCTCTTCAAACCTTTCACTAGGGTCTAGAAATGGGCGTTCTTGGAACACCTCTGACCTCATTCTCATGCTACCACCCTGTTGCCTCTCATATGCACCTTGAATATCAGCTTCTGCATTTGAAAAGTAAGGCACATGCTGTCCTGATGGCCTAGGGTTATCTTGCATATCATCACCTTTTCTGGGGGAACCCTCATGACTAACTGAGACAGCTCCCTTTCTTCTGTACATCATTCTTCTTGTTACTGGTAACTCTTTAAATAAAGGATTTTGTTGGGATCTTCTCCCCTGCATATAAATTTTACTTTGACCGGTTGGGAGATTACTTCGGAGTCGCCACCTATTACTAGGAACTGTTTTCTTTTGAAAACCAGGGTTCTTTCACAAATAACAATTTTCAAATCACCGTCCCCAGCAGAGTCGCCAATTTCTGTTGACTTTTTCCCAGACTAGATGCTTATTCCCAGATTTCCCTACAAGGTAGCCATCAGTGATCAACAGGATCTCTGGGCCAGGGGCCAACAGTGTAGGAGATAGACTCTGTATTTTATCTCCTCTTCTTCTTCAGGCTCTGCAAAACCTAGGGGGTATTCCCTACTCAACATCCATGAGGATATGCATACAAAGGCTGGGATGCTGATAGAAAGCAGATAAGTCCTCCTGTAAGTAGACCAAAACTGAAAGATAAGAGCAAAGGGGCTAGCTTTGGGCCTATTTGCAGTTGTAGACAGAGGACTGAGGATCCTAAAACTAATTCTAATGTCCTAATGGTTGTTTTAGATTTTGATTTGGATTTTAAGTTTGGATGCAAAGCTGGACATGGTTGTAACACAAACACAAAGCAAGATTGGTGCCTATCCAGGGCCTGGAGTCAGTAGACATACACCTGTGAATGATCAACATGAACAGCTAAAACTGGATTTCAGGGGGATATATGTGATACCTGCCTTACAGATATCTCCCAATACAGAGTGTTAAGTTATCTCTACTTATGGCATCCCTACTGCAGTATACCCTTCCCAATGTTCAACCTGAAAATAGTTTAATCTACCCCTTGAGCAGAAGTTAAAAGATCAGACATTCAACATAGGAATTCTATACTCTAGAATCTAAACATTACCCAAATATCCAGATTCAGAAGAAGAATACATGCAATACTGGAGACAGAATTAACAAAACACATGCTAAGATAGCATTTCTCATATAAGATTAATCATGAAATCAGTGGGTTCGTGCCAAAACATACAACAAGAGATACATAGACTCACAGGTTTAGCTGTACAGAGCAACCAGATCAGCTTGTTTTGAATTACAGAGCCAAAAATCTTCAACTTTCAACAACCAAAAATGAGTAACACTTCCTGCTTATAACAGCCAGGTAGTGTACCACAGCAAGTAATTACATGGTTGACCAAAAATCCCGCCAGATACACAGTATCAGAAAAATGGCGCTCAACGCATTACCAGATTGGCGCCCAAACATGAATGCAGCAGGTAGGGGAGGAGACAGGAAGAAACCTCGAGCCCTGAGCCACTGTCCGTTGATGTACACCTTCAATCGGGTACCAGATCCGTCCATACCTCTGCAACCTTCGCCATTAATGGCGCACCAACCCGCGGCCTCAGGAAAACGTCAAACTGTGCATCGCAACCATTTCCCGCCAAGATACCTCATCGTCATGATATTTCAAAAATGCAGGATATCAATTATCCCACATGCACCCCGCGACGACCTTTTCAACACTTTATATACTAGGCCACGAGCATATATAATGTCGGTGCTTTTGCTCCTGACGACACTAGTATAAGACTTCATCATCATCCTCCAACAACATGATATCCTGTTGCTTGAAAAATCATCCTGACGTTAGCATCATATCGCAATATAACCTGCATGATAATCGCCTTCATCGGCACAACCTGATCCATCGGAGGAAGATCCTCCTGCTTAGCCGATACCAAAAGTCTGGCCGATGAACATCCTGATGACATCATCGTCATATCCTGCTGATGTCATCAGCATATCTGCCTACTGCGCACCTCCTCATATCTGGATGACGTCATCATCATATCGACATCAGGATGATAAAACAATGAACATGAAGTGATACAACAACATCAGGATGATATTGACTAAGATCATCCTGACGTCCAAAATATGATGACCACAATGAAAAATTGGGTCACACTTAGAACTTTACAGCAACATCATCAGGATGATCTTAACAAAGATCACCCGATGTTAAAATATCACCCCAGCGAAAGATCATGCAGGTAGACAATATGATGACCCTCGCAAGCAACACGGCGATAACTGGAAATATGATCATGATGATGACGACGACCCTTAAGAAAAAATAGGCCGGGTTGAACAACTTAGAAAATGACCCCCTCGGAAGATCGGGGTGACATCATCATCATAAAAGGGCAGGGTGATAATTGGAAGATCACCGGATATTTGAAAAATCACCCTCCGCAAGAAAATTAAGGCACATTGTAGCTCATCAGCAGGATCGAGATGATATCCAAACATCACCCGATATTGAAATATGATGATCCTGATGAAAAACAAGTCGACAGAAAACATGATGATGCGGACCATCATCGAAGACAAGATGATGATGATGATCTCCTCCTCAAAGAAAATATGATGCTGCAGCTGAAAAATGCTGAGGAGGTCCAACACTTAGGAAAATGGGCAAGAAGATATAGGGTTCGAATGAAGAAACCCCCTAAACATGAAAAAACAACCTCCAGGTCAAAATGAGTGCTAACACCACCCATCCGTAAGCAAGAACAGAGCATGTGACAAGGTCCAACAGTTAGGTCTGGATCTCTCAAAGGAAGTATCTTAGTAAAGTGTGGACTTGGGGAAGTCAAGAGGAGTACCTTGACTAATAGATTCCAGGGATTTAGCCTTCGGTGATGAAAGAGTGAAGAGATATAAGCATCTGAGTATTGAGTTCCTGTTTGGCAGAGTAGATTGTGGAAGACCTGACTGTCAGAGCATCAGACCTCAATCTGGATAAGGTATTGATGGTAATCAAGTTTCTTAAGAGATCCTTCATGATTGGCTGACATGAATGATGACTTCTATAACTATCTTTTTTATACGCATCACTTGGTAAGCAAGGATTCAGCCGACAGATCAGAGTTTGGGGAAAATATTGACTATTCCGGATGTCGACTAGAAAAGTGTTGAAATCATTAGTGCAGATATATATACCTATATATACCAGAAGGATTTGGATGCAAAGGTGTGTGAGGAGTGTGGTGAAGTGCAAAGAAGAGCAGAGAATAGTGTGGAAATAGAGAGAGAGGTCCGTTATGTGACATAACAACAACACTAAGGCAGAGGAAGAATGAAGTGCAGTAGATCAATGTATTGAGCCTAACCGGAACTGAACCCAAGCATATGTGGATGCTTCTCATCAGTTCAAGTATCTAGTTTCCTTCTATAAACTATTGTAGGCAGTGAGCCTCTTGTGAGCAGTGCGCTCAGGCAGTGAGCCCTAATTGGCAAGTGCCATTTTGTACTACCTTATTCTTTTAACAGAGAATACAATCTTGGGTTAGTCACCCCGTGGTTTCTCCCTTAACAGGGTTTTCCACGTCAAAATCATTGTGTTATGTGTATTGAGTTTATTTCTTCTTTCATGGTTATGCATGCTTATTTAATTTGAAGAACAGAAAGTTAAATTATTAAGATAACTGATTCACCCCCCTCTCAGTTATCAACAATTGGTGTCAGAGCCAAGTTCCTCCAAACAGAGCCTAACAGCTTGAGGAAGATCTAGGAATTCCAATGGATGTGTGTGGTATGAGGGAACAACTTTAGCCTACCCTAGATGATCTTGAGCAATCTCACTCTGAAGTCAATGAATTAAAGGAAAGACTCAAACAAGCTGATGACTTCATAAATGAACTAAAAGGGAAATTGAGAATCTCTATGAAAAAGAGAAAGGAGCTACTTCAACAATTAGCAAGTCAAAGTGAAGCCAATAATACTAATGAAGATCTGAATGAGAAGAACAAGTTATGTGAGAAGCTGTCAAAAGAGGTCATTATGGTAAGACATGAAATGGAATCAGGAGTTATGAAATTCACTCAAGAAATTGAAGAGAAAAGAAAGACTGAAGATAATCTAAAACAATCTCTCAAGGAGAAGTCAGAAGACTGCCACAACATGGATAGAATAATCAGGCATTTGCAATCTGATCTTGAAGAAGCTAAAGATAATGAAGAACAACCTGAGAATCAAATTGACACTCTAAAAAGGGATCTTCAAACAACAAATGAATACAAAGAGAAATTCAAGATAAGTTCTGCTCAGCTTAAAGTCCTTGAAAGTCAAAAGAGGGTAGATGACAAGCAAGGATTGGGGTATGGAAAGGTGAAAGCTCTGGATCCATGAACTCTAGATCAGAATATCCAAGGAACAGGCCTAGAAGACCTCCGGTAAGGCAACCAAATGCTCAAAGATATCCATCCTTCAATGGATACTGCCATAATTGCAATAACTTTGGTCATAAAGCAAATCAATGTAGAAGAAGAATGAATTAGACTAATTCATCCTTCTCCAGACAATGTTTTAATTGCAAAAGGTATGGTCACACATCTCATGAGTGTAGAAATATGCAAATGAACAATTCATTCAATGGTAGATGCTTTGCATGCAATAGAATGGGACATATGGCTAATCAGTGTAGAACAAGAGGATATCAGTCAAATATGCAAAGAAATAGTGTTTTCTACAATTGCAATAGATCCGGTCATATTGCCAAATTCTACAAAAGTAAGAATCAGGACAAAAGGGGTCCGGTGCATCATAATCAAAACCAAGACAAAGGAAAAGGAAGAGTGAACGCAGATGAAATTCAAAGGGAGATGAACAAGATTTGGGTGAAAAGGAGTATAGAAAATGTTGGGGATGGATCCACACCAGAATCTGGTGCTGATATTCCTTCTGGAAACTAAATAGATGAGCTCTGGCTCAGGGGGAGTCACAAAGGAAAACTATTTCCCCTAGCTAGTCAATTCGTGCCTGAAATTGGCACATGGAAAGTGGCGGATTGAAAGGCATCTCAGAGAAACATCTAAATAAGTTTTGGTAAAGATATGAAAGATCCACAAGAAGTTTAGAAGAGGTTAATCTTCTAAAAGATTGATCCATTTTAATAGTCATCCGGTAAGAAGTAGGTCTTTCACAGTTAGATCCGGTATGATTCAAAATTGAGGAATCTTGATCTGTAGATAGATCAAATGATTAAGGAAAGAAAGATAGATTGTCAATTATCACCAAGAATAACTCAGAACATATCTCAGTGATCCGAAAAAGATCTCTCTCAGAACAAGGAGAACAAGGCAACTAGAATGACTTGAGTTGCACATTTATTGCAATGTGAAATTAGGGTTTGCTTAGTGATAAAAGGGTTCATTTGCTCTTCATTTGCACATTTGCATTAGTGAAATAGATAAGAAGAGCTCTGCAAACAAGTTTGCATCATCTCTCTCAAGAATCAATCGCAGAATTCAAATCAGCTGGTGATCTCTTCGGCACATTCCATGAACCCTAAAAGCGTAAAAGGTATTTTCCGTTCTTGATCAAACTCTCTCTGAATCTTTAAGATGACTACTCCGAATGTTGTGAAGATTATTGATAGGCCGTGCCCTAAATTTAAGAAACATCCCTACAAATATCTAGAAGTGGATCCCTTAGGAGCATTTTCTAGCATTCTGCATGGGGTTTTGCATGTTGAAGACATTAGGGCTTACATTCATGCAAACATTGAAGAATTTGGGGAATCCAGGTTGATGGATATCTACCACAAGGAACTGATAGATGATTCATTTGATCTCAAACCCCAATGCAAGGTCATCAGGGATAAACATTTTAGTTAGTGCATCTATTTCCCCTGTTTTACTGAAAATGAATGGGTCTAGTATGTTTTGAGCAGAATGCATGACAACTTCATGTGGTTGAACAAGTCGTTTGAGATCACTAAGGATGCCATTAGGGTTGTAACTAGATTACACTCAACCGGTGGGATGCCTACTCTCAAATATGTCAAAAACCAAATTGTAAGTGAGACTACCAAATCAAAATTTGATAAAAGAGCAATGACAATTGAGGATATCACAGATCTGGATATCAAGTTTGCATCAATGATAACTGGCTATAAGATATATCACTCCAGTAGGGAGAATTCAGTGTCCGGAACTGCTGTATATACTGCTTATGAAGCGTTAAGGAAGAATGCTAACTATGATCTCTGTGAGCTCCTTCTGAACCAACTTTTGGAAAATCTGCAAAAGATAAAGAAGGACAAGAAGAACTCCTTCAAATACGGTGGCTTCATACTTTGTTTGTTCTTCTATTATATGAATGAGCTACCTGGATCTAGTGGCTGGATATGGAAAAATGATAGACCGGTTGCCATACAAATTAGGGATTATTTGCATGGACTTGGTGATGCCAAGGCACAAAACACAACACTCCGGGGCTACTTCAAGAACTTTCAGAATATGATGCAAGCCAGAGAGAATCCCCCAATCTCTAGCTGAAAAGTATAAGGATACAGTTTGCTTTATGGTAGAAATTGATCAGTGCCTAATGGAGGCAGTAGAGCCAAGGGTAGTCTGGATCATGCCAATGGGGTATGAAGTAGATGAGAAAATAGTACAGCTACATGTTCAACACATGCTTATTCAACCCAAGGATCCTAAGGTAGAAAGGTATAGAACCTTTGAAGAGTTGAGTGTGAAGATTCATGTGGAACTAAGACAACTGAAGATGAAGAGAAAAGTGAGAAAAAAAGTAGAGAATGTTGCCAAAAGGTATGGCATTTCAAAAGAGGCACTTGATGCAAATAGAGAAAAGATGGAAAGGGCAGAAAAAGAAAAGGAAGAAGCAAAAAAAGAAAGTGCTCTAGTAGAAGCCCCCTCCCGGACCATATCCTCTAAGAGCTCTGTAGCTGCCACTACTAAGAGCTCAAAGGCATCGAAACCGGAAGCAAAATCATCTGGTAAAGGAGAGAAGAGAACAAAGACAAAGGCAACAAGCTCTTACATCAGTCAGAAGGATGATAAAGAGATAGAGATAGATGAGGAAGTAAAGAAAATGAAGAAGAGGAAGAAAACAACCGGTGAATCCTCTACCGGTCTAGACAAGGAAGAAGAAAAGACGGATAAATGTGTTGAGAAGCCTACTCTTGACGATATCATCAAGGCAATCACTGTGGATGGAAACCTAAAACTAATAATAGAATTCTATGATGATTGTAGTGAAGCTGACCAGAAGATCCTGCAAGATGCCACAATCAAGTATTTGAATATCTACAACAAAGCTTTCATTGAAATCATATCTCTAATTCCTAAAAGCCTTGAGAAGGAACTTGAAATGAGAAAGAATAATGCCAAAGCAAAGGATATGGAGATCCAGGAACAGATAGTAATTCAACTCTATCCTTCCATCACTCCTAAGCAAAAGAATACGATCTTCAAAGATTGCAAGGATGAGTTTCGGAGCAAAGCTAGGATGAATCAGCTTATGCTTGGAGAAACTGACAAGGTGGCAAAAGAAATAGAAGACATCCTCCAGCATGCATACAAAAGATTCAACATTCCTATTATAGAGGACTTAGGTGATGATCTCTCGGCCATGGATGACAAAGAAGAATCTACTAAGATAGTGGCAGAAGAGGAAAAGGAGACAAGTGAAGAGAAAGCTAAGGACTTAGATTCCTCTGCTTCTGAAGAGGAAGTTCATGAAGTAGAAGACACCTATCTTCCGGATCCTCCTGCATACTCTAAAATTGAAGGAGAAGAAAGAAAAGATGAGAGCATCAGTCAAGAAGAACAAGTAAAGGAAAGAGAAGGTCAAACAGAGAAGACCATAGATGACAGTGTTAAGGCTACAGAAGGGGAGAAAACTCTGTCTCCAGCAAGAGACACAGTAGAAGAAGTCAAATATTTCTTAACCAAAGAAATGATGGAATTTGATGAACCGGAACTACTTCAAGGACCGTTCAGTTTTGATTCCCTCTCCCTAGTTCAAACCATGAAGCTAACATCCTTCACTCAAGCAAAGGCAAAAGAAAAACTCCTGAAGTCTCACATAGAAGACTGTGAGCTTATAGAAGCTGCATCCGGTGTATTGGAGAAGATCATGCCATCCTTCCAAAAGGACTCTTCGGCCTCCACATCCGGTAATCTAAAGTCTCTTGTAAATTCTGTTCATTCACATTTTGATTCCTTATAAAAGTCAGCAGAAGAAAAGGTCCGGAAGGAGTTTTTGAAAAAGAGACTCTCTGAAGTACAAGGTCTAATAAAAAATGATAGGAGAGTTATGGCTATTGGAATAAAGAGCTTAGAAAATGCTCTTAAAGATGGTGGAGATATCTATAAATTTTGTTTATCCTAGCCTAAAGTGACCAAGGATATTGAGAAGAAAGTAAAAGAGCAAAAGGATAAACTATTAAGTTTATCTCAAAGTTTTGATCCTCTCTCCTCCTCCATAGTAAATCAAGAGTGTCAGACTATTGCAGTCATAGATGAAATAAAGAAGCTTGAGAAGGAGAAGAAAAATAGAATAAATAGGTTAAGTGAACTTAGAGGGATCATTATCCCTAAGTTAGAGGCCATACATGAGGCCCTAACTGATGCTCAGACAATAGCCCGAACCAGTGATCCGACAGATCTAAAAAGGGCATAAGCTTTTGCATTCCTGTTGAGTGGTCACATCTCAATTTTGGACAAGATGAAGAAGAGTTGGGCGACATAAGTGGTGCAGTTGAAAACCACTTTTGTAGATATAATTCAGTATATGTAAGTAAAACATGTATATATGTTTATGCGGCCAAGTATAGATTGTTTTTGGGAATTTTTGGTGTGCGGACCCCACCCTTTGCCATTGATGTCAAAGGGGGAGTGAGGAGTAGTGAAAAATGTAGAATCCAGCTAACGGGGAGCTCCAATAAAGTGTACAGTAGAACAGAGCATCAGCCAAGGGGGAGTATAGTGTAACACTTAGTCATTTTTCACTAAGTGTTGCCATCAATACCAAAGGGGGAGTATAGTGTAACACTTAGTCATTTTTCACTAAGTGTTGCCATCAATGCCAAAGGGGGAGATTGTTGGCAAGAGACACTGTGTGGCTTCATGAGTGTTGTCATTGATGGCAACAAGTCCATTCAACCCATCCATAGGACATGGTGTGCCTATACCAGAAGTCAGATTGAAGAGTGTTGTGGTCCGGTAAGGTCCGGTAAGCAAGAATAGAGCATGTGGCAAGGTCCAACAGTCAGGTCCAGATCTCTCAGAGGAAGTATCTTAGTAAAGTGAGGACTTGGGGAAGTCAAGAGGATTACCTTGACTAATAGATTCCAGGGATTGAGTCTCCGGTGATGAAAGAGTGAAGAGATATGAGAATCTGAGTATTGAGTTCCTGTTTGGTAGAGTAGACCGTGGAAGACCTGGCCGACAGAGCATCAAACCTCAATCTGGATAAGGTATTGATGGTAATCAAGTTTCTTAAGAGATCATTCATGATTGTCCAACATGAATGATGACTTCTATAACTATCTTTTTGATACGCATCACTTGGTAAGCAAGGATTCAGCTGACAGATCAGAGTTTGGGAAAAATATTGACTATTCCGGATGCCGACTAGAAAGGTGTTGAAATCATTAGTTGATGCAGAGTGAAACGCAACGGAAGCTAACTAACAGGAAGGAGGAGCCAATAATACAAATAGCATGATAAAAATCCCTATCGGCTCAGCATCATCATCATATTTCCTGTAAACACCAACAGCATCATCATATTTCAGACGATCACAATTATCCTCCTGCCGACTACTGTTCACCTCCTCCGCCTGTCGCCTATCATCATCATCATGATACTCAACGGGCGCAAACATCCTCCTGTTGCACTGTTCATCGGGCGCCAAACACTAGCGGCATCATCATGATATGCGATACCACCTTCGTCAGCAGGATATCAAATATCCGGTTGCTCCAAATATCCTGATGACGACCACTTCAGCACCTTCCCTTCGATGCTCTGCTAGCCGACGACACAAGCAACAGCATCATGATATGATTTATCCGGTTCTCTCGAAACCTCCTGATGATGTTAACACAACTTTCTGCCGAGAGCCTACGCCGATACCTACACCCTTAGCGACAGCAGGATAAACTTGCATAGAGTGATATCTCAATATCCTGATGACGATGACGTCATATCCTGATGACGATGACGTCACACAATATCCTGATGACCTCTTCAACACTTAGTCAAAAAAAACTGAACTTTCACTCCCGCATCAGCTAGTGATACGCGGATGATGGGCACCCCCGAGAGATGATCCTGACGGCGATATATACACTGAGTATATATCCGACTTAAAACATCCTGATGCACTTGCAACATGCAAACTTCAGCAGTTCATGACCCGATCCTGATGGCGATGCATTCGTAGATGACGATGCGGCTCGTTCCGACTGGAAACGCACATGCAGACTCCTGTATATCCATCCGCTGCATGTAAATACTCAGAACCGCTCTATTACACAAAGACAATATGACGACCGGGCCAGATCACCTTCAAACCAAAATCTAACAGCTTATCTTTCTATACCTAGCACATGAGGATGCTAGGCTGATTCACAGCATGCTCCTAACTGATCTCTTGAACAATGCAATGCATAAACAGAAAACACAAATGCAAACTAAGCTATAATACAGGACCATTCCACCGATTCACAGGATCAACCGGTGGAAGGGTTGAAGGAACCCATCAACTTGCAAAACAGAAAGGAAATCAAAACAGTTACAGCTGATACAATCAGATAATGCAAATGATGAGATCTTATTCAATTGAAATTCAAATGTCCTGCTTCTACAATTCTGCTTCACAATGTCTGGACTGATCACCAATACAACATACCACCAATACTACTCTCCTGAACATAACATCTATCAATATCAATATATCAATATATCCTAAACCCTAACAGACCGAAGGTATATATAGCAAAGTCCTTCGAGTACTACCAACTCACTTCCCAGCGGCTGGGAGCTTCCAAGCGGCTGGGAGAGAGGACAGCTCAGATAACCTTATCACGATCTCTAACTGCCTACACATACTCCTAGGCTGAACTAATACATAGCATCGGTCCAATGGACCTTATTACATGATGAAGTCAAACATACTAAAAATAGACTATCCTGTCATCATGCGGACAATTATCCTATATCCTGATCATGTACGGGTGCTCCTGCACCATTAGTGCGGATATATATACCAGAAGGATTTAGATGTGAAGGTGTGTGAGAAGTGTGGTGAAGTGCAAAGAAGAGCAGAGAATAGTGTGGAAATAGAGAGAGAGGTCCAGTATGTGACATAATAGCAGCACTAAGGCAGAGGAAGAATGAAGTGCAGTAGATCAGTGTATTGAGCCTAACCGGAACTGAACCTAAGCACATGTGGATGCTTCTCATTAGTTCAAGTATCTAGTTTCCTTCTATAAACTATTGTAGGTAGTGAGCCTCTTGTGAGCAGTGTGCTCGGGCAGTGAGCCCTAATTGGCAAGTGCCATTTTGTACTACCTTATTCTTTTAACAGAGAAGACAATCTTGGGTTAGTCACCCCGTGGTTTTTCCCTTAACAGGGTTTTCCATGCCAAAATCATTGTGTTATGTGTATTAAGTTTATTTCTTCTTTCATGGTTATGCATGCTTATTTAATTTGAAGAACAAAAATTTAAATTATTAAGATAACTAATTCACCCCCCTCTCAGTTATCAACACCACCATCTTCTGGATCTCTGCATAAATTGTATCTTGAATCCGCAGATTGTAATATATTTGTTTCTGCTTGAAGGGTTTTGTATCAAGTTTCAATGGAATTGTATGAGACAATTCAATGGGTGTGAAGACTTTCAAGTCTTCGTATGACCAGGCAAAAACATCTCGATATTGTCTAAAAAGAGAGATAAACTTTTCGCTTTCTTCCTTTGTACAACACTTGCCTATATTAACAAGCCTGGGCTTGTCTTCTGAACCAATGTTCACTTGATAATGTTCTGCAAAGGTCTTATCATCCATTCTTCTTTGATTTTGGATATATCTATCATGTCTGTCGAATATATCCTCCAAGGATACAAGACCCTTAGGAATTTTATTACCTTTCAACTGGATAATACCTGAATTCGCCTCTTCCATTGCTTTCGCATCCCTCGGAGTTTCCATAGAAGTTTCTTCAAACCAACCTTCAAAAGATGAAAGGAATGAATCAGATTCATCTTTGTTGTCTTCAGTATTTTTAATCTCAGTTGTTGATTCTCTGAAAGGAGCTGAACTTTCCTCAAAGAAAAGCCCCTTGAAATTATCTTCCATAATGAGAAATTCTTTGATGTGGTTATCATCATCAAAGATTTGCCAGTTGTCACAATTGTCGGGGACGGCTAGTCTGTATATTAACTCAATAGCGAATGCATTCTGACAAAAATCAGAATGAGGCATGAAAAGTGAAGCGGACACTACTAGGGCATCTGCTTTGCTATTATTCGAGCGTGGGATGTATCAGATGTCAAATGCCTTGAACCAATCAATTGCATTCCACACCCTATATCTATAATGTCAAAGGTGATCTTTCTTTACTTGAAACTGTCCCCTGACTTGTTTCACGATCAGTTCTGCATCACCTTCAACTCTGAGTAATTTAATACCCATATCCTTTGCATTCTTGAGACCTAACAAAAGCGCCTCGTACTCTGCTGTATTATTTGTTCATTTGAACTGCAAGCAGTATGCAAATGGATATAAACGACCGTCGAGGGAAATTATCACAACCCCTGCTCCTGAACCCACGGTTGAACAACTTCCATCAAATTGCTTTGGATCTTCTTTTGATTTGTCAATTGTACAGACAACTTCCTGATTTTCTTCAATTATTTCAGACAGCATAACATATGTACTAGGGCCCGTTTCTTGATATAGCACTTGTGCTTGAGGATCCTGGGATTTCACCACCGTGAACCGTGACTTGGTTTCTGGTTCCAATTTGAAACTTCCTTTCTTTAAAGGAATGGTCGTAGATGACCAATCCAATTGTATTTCTCCTCTGAGATCTTTGCAGAAACTTCTACTTAGCAGCATCCCATAGCTGGCTAGAATGTCAGCTACCAAGATAGTCATCATTATTTTCTTCTCTTGGCAAGCTGCCAACCGTACTTGAGCATCCTTCAACTGTCCAGCCAATGGCACTGATTTAGACTCAAGCGAATAACACTTGTCATGCGTTTTGGTGCATGTGAGTCCCAAAGCATTCATCACTTGCAAAGGCATGACATTGTCTGAGGCCCCTGAATCAATGATACAATTGCTCAATTTATAGCCTCCAATATATAGAGAGATATAGAAGGGCTTTGGCTTATATCCTGCTGGAACGGAAGATTCAAGTAATGTAGACTATATGATAGTTTCTTTCTTGACATACTTAATAATTCTATCCAGTTGATCTGGATGGTCCTGAAGATCTAGATGGTCCTGAAGATACTCTAGTTGAGAAATATGCACCTTTGTCTTCATCATGGAATCCACTATATCAAAATTTGTTGAAGACAAATTTTGAGCAGTTTGGACATTTTCACGTGATGGCTGAGCATTGGAAGTGGAAGCCACTTCCTTCTCCTTTTCTTTTGGTCTTTGTCTATCCTCTCCTTCCTTCTGTGCTTTAAAATCCTGAGTGCGTGTAAACACAGGAGTTGAAATATTTTCATGATTCACTGCAAGAGAATATTGACGAAAATCGTCTTGTTTTTCCTTCATTATAACGGGTTCATTCTGGAAGTATCCCGTAGTAGAGTCGCCATCGAAGTTGTCCATCTATGGTAAGACAACATTCGCACTTGGGGAAGGAACAATGTTAGAAATAGGTGCAGCATCAACATATCCCATAATTTGATTCATTCTTAAATTTTCAGGACATGTGGCTCCAGTATGTGCATCTATCTCATGAAAGGAACAAAACACTACATTTTGAGCTGCATCAACTGCTTGTCTTGGTGGTGGTACTGGCAACCTGGGCCTATAGGTATTGAAAGGCTAAAAATTGTTCCTCTTAGGCTAATATGGTTGCTGAGGCTGATACTATTGCTGTGGTTGGTATTATTGTTGCGGTGACTAATATGGTTGTTGTGCAGGTTGCCCCTGAGTAGGCAACTGTCTCTTCATGATAGTCACTTCATTTTCTACCTTATGTAGCAGTGGATCCATAGAACTCTGAACAAGAGGCCTGATTGAATTTGTTTTCATCTTGCTAGAGGTAATCATGTCATCCTCTAACTTGATGGCATTTTCTTGTGCATTGGATAATTCTATTTCATTAGCTGATCTCAAAAAGAAGGCTATCTCAAAAGGAAGAGCGTTAATGAAACTGCTCAACAGAATTTGCGGAGATGGATTAAGATTATGAGAAAGGCGTGTAACTAGGCGATTAAACCTTGCCACAAACTCCCTCATTGGTTCATTGTTTTCCATGTTTGAATTTGAGAGTTGGGTGAACAATCTGTGATCGTCTTTGGCAGGCTTGAACCTTGCCAAGAATTTCTCGCTCATAGTTGCCCAACTTGTAATGATGCCTGGTTCCAGATGATTGAACCAGTCGGCAGCATTCCCCACGAGAGTCTCAACGAAGAGACGCACGACAACATCGAGTCATGTGATACATGCAAAACAACATAGGCCGTTGTGAATGCGGAGATGTGTTCATCAGGATGTTGAGTTCCATCACCATGGAACCGAGGAAAGTGCTTCCTTGACTCCTTTGGTAAATCATGATGCGCTTGTAGGGCCAAAGGTCCAATGTTATTACCCCAAGGCAATGGTGGTGGTCGCCTTTGATTTGGATCATTGTGATTGTTGTTATTTGCATCACCCATTGCTATAGGCTGGATTACTGGTTCTTCTTGTAAATCTTCCTACTTGACTTCAGGAACTATCTGAATTTCTTGAACTATGTTAGATGTTTCTCCAACTTTTATAGAATCAAGATCTTGAAAGAAAGGATCTGTAACACCGCCTTTTCCCTTTCTTGAATAAACCCTATGAGCCAGGATTATCTATTGCCATGCAGGAGGTGGTAGTACTGGTCTTCCCACTGCAAGATCCGCTTTGTGTTCTTCTTCGTCAAGGATAGCAGCCGCATTTCTCCACTGATCAGGACTTTCCTTTTGTGCAAATATGAAACTTCTAAGGCTGCTAATGATTTCCGTTTGCTCTCCTTCCACTCGTACAAGATTTGGTTGAATAACAAGTGGTGTAAGATTTTGGTTGTTGAACTAGAGTAGAAGGATGCCAGAGAGTCATTCCTGTGACATAAGCCTAAGCTTGCTTGAAGTTTTATGCCTCGTGCCCCATGGTGGGTGCCATACAACTGTTGGCGTTTCAATTTGCACCTCTAGAATGCGATTTGGAAATGGTCAACTATGCACAGATAAACTGCTCTCCTATTGGAAGGGGGAGTTCCCTTTCTTGCTGATGTTCGCTGAAAAGATAATTAAATGAAACTTCGCCTATCTTCTTTTTGATTCTCAGTTGCGAGCACAAGGTTATAAAACTCTAAACACTGTAGAAGAGGTTTTTTCTTTTTTTAAAACTTCTACTACAACTAAGCAAAGACTAACGACGCTTTCAATCTCCTGAGTAAATTCAGAGCAAAGGAAATTGAAAGTGATAAAAGAATGATTGTTAACACAAAAACTGAAGCAGTTTTCCTCTAGGTTTACACCACAAGACTAAAAGTACTTTAATGATTAAAGCTGAAATGAAAGTTGCAAAAGCTACACATCTGACGAGGATAACTTGATGAATTGAGATAGAATATCAGAGCAAAGTAGGCATGAGACTTCTATTCAATATCATAGAGTTTGCACAACTCCAGGACAACAATGCTGTAGCAAAAGGCAGGCATACAACAAGTGATCAAACATTGGAGAAAAATGAACACAAAGTGAACAGACACTTGGAATATCAAGATTTGTAGGCTAGAATAGGCACAGCAAACTTGCTATCACAATTACCATTCCCTTACAAACATAGAGTGAACAAACACTTGGAATAACAAGACTTGCAGGCTAGAATAGGCACAACAAATAAGTTATCAAAAAAGTCATTACAAACAATGGGCAAGGATGCCCTTAATTATACTAAAATCAAAGGAGTAGGGAACCCTAAAATCTCCTTGATTAACCCTAACTTGCCAACTCGCAAGTTTTATTACTATTCTAAGACAAAGATACAATAAACAAATGTTTTAAAGCAAAGAAAATGCCAACTATCACAAGGTGATTTCTTTTCTAAATATAGAATGGATGAGCTTAGGATGAAAGCACATGCTTTAAAACAAAAAACATATGTTTTAAAGCTGCTTTATTTTGAAATGCATCCTCATCAACATTCTAGCTTTTTGGTGATGTCATCCGTTGATATTCTAGGAAACAATATCTTCTAAAAGTGTGACTACATCTCTGACAGGAACACTGATACTCTCTAGAATGATATTCTGATTCTCTAACATTTCTTCCCCATTGGCAACTATCTGAAGAAATTCGTGAACTTCACTCGTAGCCTTGTCGAATTTCACTGTCATTGCGGCAAAATGACTCATCTTGCCGGCATTGATATCATCATTGAAATTGCTGCGGACAAGAGTCTGGAACTCTGCTTGCACTTCCCTGAGATCATACAAGGTACCATCTTCTCTTTCATACGAACACGGGATCTGAGAGATAAAAGATTTGATGAACTTGAGGATGTTGACTACCTTTTCTTTCCATTCTGTCAACTCTGAAATCATACTATCATAAGTTTTTACTGTGAAAAGATATTGCGCCATCCAAGTAGAAACTATCTTCTTATCTTCAGCTGAATCAATAGTATCAAGTGCAATCTTCAAGTCAAAGATAATGATCTCGAACACCGGTCTATTTTCTGCCATGATCTGCTGCAATCCCTATATGCCTTGGCGTAAATCATGAGTGTTGTACTTCAATTGATAAATCTCTGAAAGCACAACTCTCCTTTTGGTCACAAATTCTTCCACCCAACTATTCATATGCCTCCCATAGAGGACCAACTTACTAAAGTGCCGCTGATCGGCTGGTGATTCTAAATTTGGAGGAAGAAGTAAATCAGCCTATGAAGTGTCATGGAAAAGGTTGGAAATGTACTGCCGCAACTGCCGAACTTCAGCTTTGAGAGCTACCTTGTCTTCTCCATCTTTCAACACCCTTTCCTTCAAATTATCCGCTACAACCTTGAAGAGATTGATGTCGGTATGGCAGGTACTTCTGCCAAGGTTAGCTTTGACAACTGTGAAGTCATCAACCTCAACATCATTAGCACTTCTATTTTCTAGTGGTGTTGTAGTTTGAAGGATTATTTCTCCCTTCGCATTCTTCTCAATGTGAACTTGCTTCCTCAACTACTTATTTGGTGTGTCTTGGTAGATGCTTTTTAGCTCTGTTAAATCTAGCTGATATGAGGGCTTTCTCCTCTTCCTTCCTAAAATATTTTCAAGCCAAGTTGAGCCTTCATCTCTTGGAAATTTGGTTCTAACATCATCAGATCCTGATGAATCCATGTTTGAATCAAAGTTACGAACTGGTGAATCTGGCCTTGAATCTGTGTGGATAGGAGAAGTAATCGGTGAAGAAGCTAGAGATACATGATCTAAAGGTAACACTTCAACATGTGACGTTATTTCAATAGGAACTTCTGGTTCAACTAGTGGTTGTTCTTGCTGGACATGATTTGGAGACTCATCCTTTTTCCTCTTTAACTTGGCCATTTTCATTCCTTCTAGAAGAACACTCATAGCTTTTATCCTTCATTTTGGCTTGGAAGTGGAAGGCTCTGATGGTTACACAACTGGTGGCTCTGCTAACGGAATATCATCCTTTTGCTTAGTCTTCAAGAATATCAAACTATTTTTAACCACTCGACTTGTTCTTTCTTCAATGGAAGTGCTCTCTTTTACTGACCAATTAACTAGTGTCAACGGTTGTTGCTCAATTTGGTCTCTAAAATATGTGGGAAGTAGAACTTCACCACTCTCTATCAAACCTTCTATATCTTCTGATAGGATATCAGACATCTGCTGAAGAGTGAACCTGTTGTAACTGCGTTCTTGCACTTCAAACTCATCAGCACAATTAGCCCAGAAGTCTTCAACTGCAAACTTGTGTGTACAATTCTGTCCAAGATGTGATGCACAAACACCACAGGGATCATATGAAGATTTCCTGTCAAAAAACTTAAGACCATATCTGGATGATTCATTACCAATTGCCTTGGCATTTGCTCCAGATCTACATCTGTAAATACTCATCCCAAGTGGAAGATTGAAAGTTGTCTTGCATCTGCTACACAAAAATGTATAAACTTCATAGGCTTGCCTCAAAAATTCCATAAATGCAATTTCGTCTGTAGGATATCTCGGCAACATGGCTGGCTCTCTTGAGAAGCCATATACTCTGATGTAGGAAAATTTGAGAAATTGGATAAACCAATCAGTCCATTCTACTATTGTTATTCTAGCCTCTGCTAAAAATTGTCTATGCAACTCATTGTCCATATCTCGCACTACATGCATCAAGAATGCATCATTCACCCACTTGTAATGTCGTTCATCTTGAGAGATCTCTAACTGTGGGAAATGATGATACACATGTTGAGTACCCAAAGTTCTAATAACATTCAAACCTTTGAATTGACCCTGAAAAGCCATCAAATACACAAGGTATGATATCATGTGGAATTCATGAGCCCTTTGAAAATCAATTATTTGTTGGTGGAGACTATCATTGATGAGTGCTGATCAATCATAGAATTTGGTTCCATCAACAATCTGAGACATGATGTAAAACATCCAAGGTTGAAACTTGTTTGCATCTGCTTGACTCGTAATCCGACTTAGTAGAGTAATCATTATGGCATGCTCCTCCTTAAACTCTCCACATCTAACATTCTTTGGCATGACATTCTGCTTCTCTTTTAACCACCTCTGACCAATCTTTTTTCTATATTTTTCTTTATCATTGTTCCAAACCCTCTTGCATTCTTCAAGTGAAATAGTTAAGTTTTCTCTCCAAATTGGTATTGTAAAACACTTCTCAATGTCGTTTGGCCTCAAGCTATGGAACACACATCCATCTCTTGATTGGATTTCTCTTGTGACCGAGTTGTAATGCGTCATGCAAGCAATTACAAACTTGATACTTTGCACTGTGATAGGAAAGGATGTCGTTGCAAGAAAACTAGAGTGTCCAAGATTCCTGATAGCATTATTCCCTACATCCTCCAAGGAGTGTAAATTGATTACTAGAAGTACTTTATGCAAGTCTGTTTCACAAGTTCTCAAGTAATCGTGAACCAATGTGGTTTTGTGCCTGATTTGTGTTGGAGAATACTGCATATTGGAAGATTTAAAAATCAATTGTGAACATGCCTATGTCGGAAAAAGCTTGGACAAATGGCTGAAAATTATTTGCTGATTTTTAGAAAAAGCAGAGTGTGAGCTAAAAAAGATGGCACATGGGTTTTGTAGATATTTTTGTTTCAAAGCAACCCAGATTGTCAGATTTTGAAAAAAATAGAGATTTTCTCAAAAAAGCAGGAAAAAAGTAGTTTCCTAAAAAAAAAGCAAAACCCCAATCTTCAAGAGGATAATAATCTGGATGGACCCATCTTGACAAAAACTAAAAAAGCTCTGGTCGGGTTTCTGAAAAATGATCCCCTTGAAACAAGGACCCTAAAAAAGCAAGCCTCTTTTCTTCCTCAACCCAAAACTATGAAGAACACTGAAAAAGCACTTGGTCTGGGTCTTCGAATCTTCGTTGAAAGAAAAATAAAATCTTTCCTCTGGATGCAACCTGCAAAAGATAATGAAATAAAGAAGCCAAATCCTTGTCTTCATAAATCTTTTGGACGAAAAAGTAGCTTTATTTGTGTGAGAATAAAACTTCACCCTCATCCATGAAGAAAGCAACTTTTAAAGCATAAATCCAAGTGGATGTCTTCGAATAGGAAGAATCCCTACTTTGTAGCTGCCTATGGCTTCATGTGCAAGATGACGAAAAATATTTTCTTTTGATGATGTCATCAAACATGCGAGTTGGAAGAAGTGCTAGCAAATTTTAGTTCGTTTTCAACACTTCAACACTCGTTTTGACTTAAATATGGCCTGTCTCTGACTTCGACAAGGTGGCAAAATGATACCATTGATTGAAAAAGCTGACTGATCCTGACATTTTGGAGATTGATCAGCTGAGATTCCATCCCCTGCCTCTGACTGACGATCTGACATCGTTTGACCAAGTTTGACCTCCTGAAAACTGCCAACGAGTGAAGATTGGGCACAAAACATGTCAGAAAACACTGTGAAAAATGAAAATATTCTAACACTGCTCATGTTGGGTGCCCCAAGTCACTTGGGGTGCCTGGTTTCCCAACACTTAGCCATTTTTTCAACTTCTTCAATTTCTTGGTTTGCGTGCGCATTCCGGTGGCACAGGACCCCTGTTTGGATGTCAATTTTTGTCAAATGGGATGAAAATGAGTCTGATGATCTAGTAAATATGCAAGATTGATGAAAATTGAGCTGATTGTACCTTTTGTTTGCCTCAAAAAATGTGCCAAACTAATTAACTCTGAACCGGACCAGGCTGACGGAAGGAGATTCACATTTTTTGAGAAAAACTTGAAAAATAAACTAACTCTAGAGAGTTTGGGCACCCCAAGCCACCTGGGGTGCCTAGTTTGCCAACACTTAGAAAATTTTCTAAAATTTTTCAATTTTGTACCTTTTCTTGATTTTCGTGCCCACAACTCCTATTTGATCTTCGAGTTCAGTCGTTTTGACGACTGTCGAGGCAGGACGGAGGGTAATCTAAGCATTCTAAACATATCTGTGATGAAATCTTGGCTTTGACTAACTTTTGACTAAGTTTGACCAACCAGAAAAGAGCTGACGGAAGCATTTTCGACGTTTTTCTAAAAACGTGAAAAAAAACTAACACAAGAGAAGTTGGGCGCCCCGAGCCACCTGGGGCACCTCGTTTCACCAGACTTAGTCAAATTTATGATTTTCCAACTTTTTAATTCACCTTGGATCCATCTTGCATTGTTTTGCATGCATCATCGAGTCGACGACTGTTAGTCGGTTCTGCGTCGTTGGAACAATGTTGAAAACTTGTTGATGAGCTCTGGCAGGTGAACTTTCCTCTATTGATGACTTTCAAGCTCATGCTTCACCTTCTGAAAAAGCAGAAATGACCCAGTAGAGAAAACTTGGTCGTTTGAAGATTCCGTCTACACCGCGCCGATCCTAAAGCAAAATTGACCAATGAGAATCAAGTGCGACACCTGAGTTAGAGATTCTATTTTTAGAAAGTTTTGCCAGTATTCACATCTCAAGAAACCCAAAAAACCTAACTCGATGTCTATTTTTAGAAATTTCTAAAAATAGAAATTTCTATTTTTAGAAATTTTGCTTTTTTGACTTTTTGATGAAACATTTTCTAGTCTTGTTTCAAAATGCCTTAATGAAGAAAAATTTTTGGTTGGGTACAACAAGTCCCTTAACTGAGTCTGTAATAACTACAAAATGTCAAGTAGTGAGTTTACTTGATGAATTGAGCAATTTGGAGAAGGAAAAGGTTAAAGTTTTGGGTAAATTGGATGAACTCCGGGGACTGATTTCTCCTAAGTTAGAAACAATGTTCAATGCATTGATAGAAGCTCAAGCTGTTGCTCTAACAAGTGATCCCACTAATCTACAAAAGGCAAAGTCATAGAAATTTCTATTTAGTGGTCATATTTTAGTTTTGGATAACATGAAGAAACGTTGGGACAGTGAATTGGCACTGTTGAAAAACATTTTTGGTGATGTGTTTAAATTCATGTAGAAAAGACATAAGGATTGTTTGTATATATGTGCCCATGTACATAGAATTTTTGCATGAATTTTGGTAAGCGGATCTTAGCCTTTGCCATTGATGTCAAAGGGGGTGAGGAAAGCAGTGAAAAATGAGGAATTCATCAAAGGGGGAGTATTGGAAATCATAAGTACATAGTAAGGGGGAGTTGTTCTAACATTTAGTCATTTTTCACTAAGTGTTACCATCAATGCCAAAGGGGGAGATTATTGGCAAGACACTGTTAGGCATGTCAGGTGTTGTCATTGATGGCAATTGAATCTATCTTACACATCCACATTGTATCATTTGATCATACCAGAAGTCAGATTGCAGATTTGTCTAAGTCCGGATAGACAGGAACAGAGCACATGACAGGGTCCAGCATTTAGGTCCGCATTTCTCCACAGGCAATCATATTGTACTGTGGATCTAAGGGTATGTTAAGGGATGTCAGGGATACCTAAATCCAAAGTTTTAGCCTCCGATGATGAAGGGATTGAAAGTTGCAAGCTTCTGAATATCGGGTTTTGGTTAGACAATTCAGTCCAGTGAAGAACAAGCCAACTTGGTGTTTGATCCTTGTGCGGATTAAGAAAAGTGGTTGGTTGAGTAATTTATGAGATCCAATGGTATTGGCTGATAGGTGTAGTGACTTGAATTCATAAGTTGTGCTCCACATTGATGTTTGTGCATGTATTCAGCTGACAGAATAGTGATCTTGAAAAAGTTTCTAAGTTTTCTTGAGGCTGACTGCAATTGAGTGATTTCATGTTGCGAATATATATGATCGATTAGTGTGAGCATTTTTATATATGGTTGTGCGAATATGAGATAAGAGGTGCGGAGGAAGGCAGTATCAAGTGTGAAGCAGAGATCTGAGGCTCAGATCATGAAAGAACAGTAAAATAGGGCAGTGAGAGATGAAGTGTGTGAGGTCAGTATATTGATCCTAACTGGAACTGTAATCTTGCATTATTAGATGCTATTCTTTAGTTCAAGTATTCCAGTGAACTCTTTGTAATTAACCTTATAGGCAGTGAGCCTCCTTTGAGTAGTGAGCTCTGGGCAGTGTGCCCGAAGGCCTGTGCCTTCCCATTTGTAATACTTTTAACAGAGTATAAAATCTTGTGGGTTAACCCCCATTGTGGTTTTTCCCTTAACCAGCTTTCCACGTATAAATCCTGGTGTTCATGTGTGATGATCTTGTTGCTACTATTTTTTAGTTCATGTCTCTTTCTTTTGAATGTATGTGGTAAATTAATAAAGGAATAAAATAATAAGTTTTGCAAAACATTGATTCACCCCCCCTCTCAGTGTTCCTTAATTTCAACAAAATTTACCCTTTTCATCAACACATTTAGATTTATCTTCAAAATAGTTATGAATAACCTTAGAAAGTGCAGAACTAACATTAAGAGATCTATGACTTACCATTACTTGAGTGTGAAAACTTACTTCAACTTTCAGCTCGTTTCACTACTACTTTACTGACTTATGGCTTCCCTTCAACGTGACTCCCTTGGCCTTTACAAATGAGACTTACATTTGCAGTTACACAACTACCCTCAAAGTGTACCTTTAATCTTTCAGATTCACAACTCACTCAGAGAAAATATAAATTTCAGAATGTAGAATAAATCAAACTGTTGGCTTTGATACCATTGTATTAGAGTATTAATGAAATGCAATAGTATTCACCACATGAATAAGTTGTTCATAAACAATCTGATGCACAGGAAGAAGATGTATTTGTAAATAAAGAAGAGGAGATAAAAGAAGATGATCAAGTTGAAAAAGAGTCATAGGAGCTTTAGGACTCTAGGTTTGAAGAAAGTTTGGCATAAGGTCCTTCTACTGATGTGGATGATGAACAACAACAACAAACATAGGAGCATGTATTGATTTTTGAAGAGCAACAAGAGTTAATCAGAAATATTGAGCAATAGGAGAAGCACGCTGATTCCTCTAAGGTAAATATCCCCACTGAAGAAGAGAAATTTGATCATGAAGAAGAAGTGCCCAAGGAATGGGATAAACACAAACAATAGGAGGAATTGAGGGATGAAGAAGAGAAGATTGAAGAAGAAGAGATCAATACAAAAGATAAGGAGAAAGATACATATTTTAACACAGAACAACAACATGAAAATATGCAAATGGAACAGAATTTGCCACCACCTCTTGCAGTCCCTTCTTGGCTAAACCTAAACTTGGAAAAGAGGCAACAAGTAGTTGTAAAACCTCTGAGCCTATAGGATATAGTAATAGAGGTTGATAAGAAGAAGCCAAGGAAGAAATTAAGAACCCTATCCACCATTAGGAGCAATGAGCATGGCGAAAGGGTTGCTGAAATAGAAACTCCAATAGTGGATAAAGATGATAGGGAACTTCTTGTGAAGGTTTACCAAATCACTAGAGTTAATCTAGGTAAATAGACCTGAGAAGAGCAAATAAATTCATTAGATTCAATTGTAGACATTTTAAAGGTGAGAATGCAAAAAGATAAACAAGCAAAAGATGAGCTCAAACTACAACTGAACCAAATGAAATATTTTGTCAAAGAGTTGTTGAGTCATATTTCAGAACAAGAAGTGGTTACAGATGTTCTAGTTTTGATGACCAAATAAGAAGTGGATGCCCTTCAGGATAAGAAAGAGAAATCAACTGTAGTAGACAGGTAGGCAGCCAAATTTTTGAATGAGGCTCTTTTAGTTTTGACAATAGTTATCCCTTTTATGAGGAAGCATGCATAATAGAAGATAATATAGACTCCTTTGTAGAAAATTCTAAAGAGGAGAAATAAAGGTTAGAACATAGTTTGAAGTTAGTGAAAGAGATAAGGAAGATGTGTCAAGAAGAGCTAATCATTTTGCAAGATGAGGATCCTGATTTTGTGGAACACTGCATTAAGGTTTCTCAATTTAAGATTGATCAAGTTATAGAATATTGTCTAGGTTTATTAGCATTGAAAAGAAAGATTTTTAAATTTGTGGCAATTTTTGAGGTTTTTATCCATGAGGTGGTTGGACTAGAAATTTTCCTTCCAAATAAACATATAATAGATACTTTAGAGAAAGTAAAAGAAGTGTTAAAAGCCAAGATGGAAAGTTTATTGCCTACTCCTTTGGGGTTAAAAGAAGATGGTCTAGATAAGTTCGTAGAAAGAAAAGCTCATTTTAAACTAGCCAGGGGTGATTTGTAGAAGTTAGAAAGGAAATGTGAATATCTTACTCATAAGTTTAATACATTCAAATTTAGGATGAAGTGGGTAGATGTACCGAATGAGGAAAGACTTGAGTAGTTGTTGTCAAATTTTGTAGAATATAAACAAGGAAAGTCTTCCAGGAGTGTGTCCAACTCTACTTGAGTTTATTTTTGGCTATAGAGATATTATTTTGTAAAGATTCTTTTAATTTAAAATTCTTTATAAAAATGGATCTACTGAATTATGAAGTGGACCCTACCAACTCTTCTAGCATTTTTCTCTTTCTTGGGCACTAAAGATGTTTCTTGCATGACTTTTTAGAAGTCAAGTTAAGGATATGTGTGCAAATTGTAATGTTTAGTTAAGATTGTTGTTTTGATTGCATGCATAAGTTGGTGATGAAAACAAGGACAAAAGCACTGCATGTGCTTTAAAGTAGTTATGCTTTCTTCTAGAAGAAAACAATTTTGATTTATGTTCACCTATATAAGGGAAGGACCTATTTTTTTTCAAGGGTTCGTTGGTTGAAGAATTATGCTATCGGTCCATACATAGTATTTTCAACATTTTCAATTTCAACAATTAGTTAGTTTTATAGCATTCTAGGTTAGTGGAGATAACTCTTTGGAAACATAACCTGTAATTCCAACGTGTTCTTGCTAGATTTATATCTTGTACCTAAATTTGAAGAAATTACTACAAGATGGTTGTCAATTCCTCTAGATTCATCTTCATGCATATGGTGTAGTGCTTTAACTTCAGTCTTTACTTATTTGTTTTAGAAATTCTGAATTTGAACTTAAATTCTAAATCTTATTTCTAATTTGTGTGTGGAATACAATAATTGGAAATATAATTCATTTTATCTCTTTGAAATCCTTTGAATCTTGCACTAGTGGTATGAATGGTTGAGTTTATAACTATTTTTAATACTACAATTAATGAATTTCTCAGATGGCCTGTTTGTTGATATAAAGATCGAAATAGAGTGTTACATCAATCTTCCTTTGCATTCATTTACATCTTTTGATCTTTCTTGTAAACAACATTAGAATAGATATAGAGTTAAATCCAGTTTGAATAATAATAAAAATCAGGTCCCTTGTTAGACCATCCACATTAAAACTTGTGTTTGTGTAGCATAGTTGTGACCCAACTCCCTAGACCTTGGGGATAACTAATTTTTGGATTAATTATCTTTTCAAGAGAGGCAAGTTGAATCTCTTCTTTTTTTTGTTGCATGCATGTCAATTGGACCATCAACAATCTTATAATGTGTTGCCTACAAATATTATTTGTTTTGTAGTTAATGTGTATATGTTTATCCTTATTGTGTTGACTGCACTTGATGAGTACTTGTGTCTACTTCAAGAAATATGCTATAGTTGGTTGGATGTTAGCTTGGTGACTAGCATATTTTAGATGTTTTTAATGATGACATGTAGAGTTATCCTAGATTGATAGTTGGGAACTACTTATTGGCCACATTGTCGATTGGCCCTTTAATGGATTTTTTATAATTGAAATGTGGTTCTCCTAAAATATTGATCACTAAGGACTACTAGACATTCATGAGTCATTACTCAAATTGGCCACTAAGGATTGGCCATTTTTTTAAGATTATTAAATATTGTAATATTTTAACTTATAATAACTTTGGACAATGTTTGGTACTAATTATTATAGCCTTGAGGATGAGCCATATGATTGGTCCTGGAATGATTGATATTCAATTTGAGTGAGTGATAATCAAATGAACAACTAATACATTAATTTTTATAATTTTTCACATCATGACATTAAGTGACTATATTTGAAGAGTAAATATTTAGTATTGTGAGATATGATCGGTAATAAAACCTAAGTCATCATAGTTGAGGATATATTATATGTGCATTGGACCATGATGGAGCTTCTTCTTAGAAAATGGAAGCACCACTAATTCAACCTTGGTCTTCACAAAAATGGATAAAACAAGTCCAACAAAGATTTGAGAACTAGAATTGTGATAGGTGAAAGTCAGGTGTGGAAGATCAGACATAGTCATGAAACCCTAACCCTACCATCATCAAGGAATCTAACCTAAATGAAATCAAAGGATAATGCGATTCAAGCATAACATCACCTAGACCATGCGATTCCTTGTTTGAGAGAGAGATGTGGACTGCTTCTTCAACAATGAACAATTGCAATGCTGAACGCTGCCATGATGGATGATAAAAGCTCAATTGGATGCTTAGATGCTCAAGATGATAATGTAGGTGCCATATGATTGCTGGATCCCCCCTCTCATATGGAATGAGAGGGTGTTTATATAGGACTCAACCAAGATCAATCAACGGTGGAGATTCAGAGGCTATGTGAATGGCTAGGATTGAAAGATACTAAATTTAGGTTCCATTAGTTGTGCATGTGAAGGATATGAGTGAAAGTTGTCTTACAACACATGATTGACTGGACAAGTGTTGGAATATGATAAAAGATGAGTGTTTAATTCAAATAAAATATTTGAATTAGTTGGGATATGAGTTGGATATTAATTAAATAAATAAAATTTATTTAATTAATAGGATAAATGCATAAAATGAGATAAGACATGATGTGGAATTAATTAAATAAATACAATTTATTTAATTAATTGGCTAAGTGGATGAGAATGGGATTTTAATTAAATAAATAAAATTTATTTAATTAATTAGCTAATGGATTAGTGATTTAACAAGGTGTCGCTAGACATGGACAAATTTGGGTGTCTACATTTTGCCCCTCTTTGATACAATGTTCGATAGAACGTTGTGTCAAAGAAGATGTGAGATGCGTTCGATAAACAAGTTATGCCCCAGTGTAACTGACAGGTGATGCCCCCTCGAGAGGTAAGCCAGGCTAACCAGGAAGGGCTGGGTTGGCTCTCAATAGAAGAAAAGGCTAAAAAGAGGGCAGATGCGAAGGAAAGGGGGGTTGCATGGAAGAAAATAGACTGTGGCAGAGAAGAATTAGGGTTTTGAGAAGGGCTATAAGTAGGTGCTTCAAGGGCAAATAGGCTCATTTGTGCTCATTTGTGCTAAGAAACTTAGAGAAATCCAGAGCTCCAGAGAGTGAGAGTGGCAGAGCTAACAGGATGGTGATTCCACGCAGAGATCATCGTGCGGAGCGAGTGAGGACACATGGACGACCAGAGGGAGCAGGCGCACCGGTATGTTTCAAAACTTTTCCCAAAAGCGTGCATTTAATAGCCTAAAAGTGTAATTAATTCACACACGTCACCAAAAGCTACTAGGTTAGGACATGGCACATTTAGGTCGCTTATAGAGGAATAGAGATCGCTTAGAGTAGTTCAGCTCGCATATGGGCGCGGGTAGGTCGCTTAGGAAAAAGTGGTCGCACCTTGTCGGCGGGAAAATATCGGCGAAAATGCGCATATAGACGAAACCTGGTCGCGTATGAGCAAATAGGAGTCGCATAGGGGAATACAGCGCGCATATGAAGGCAAGTAGCTCGCATAGGGTAGATAGCGCGCTTATAGAGCTAGAATAGGCGCATATGGTTAAGTAGCTCGCTAATAGTGAAAAGCTACGCGCATATAAAATAGAGCTCGCTTTTAGGGTAAATAGAGTCGCACATAGGATATGACTCGCATATGAAGGAATAATGAGCGCAGAGGGAAGTTGAGGTCACTTATAGTGAGACAGTGAGCGCATGATGGAAAACAGCTCGCATATGGTCAAAACAGAGGTGCATATGGTAAAGAGGGTCGCTACTGAGTAGGAAAACATCGCCTGTAGTAAAATGGACCGCTTATAGTAGGTGTAGGATAAAATAGCAGATAGATAGGCAAATTTTGATATGAATGGCTAACGGAATGGACTGACAAGGGTAAATGGATGATGCAGGATGTACTACCGCCATTGCTATCACGGGAGCCCCATCCGAGAGATTTGTGGCTGGTGAGACGGTTGGATGCAGAGGAGCTACTGGTGTTGGAGATCCTAGGCTTAGAGCATGTATCCCGATTAGAGCCAGTTCAGGCACATCGAGGGCTGATGACAGCGATGGTGGAGCGATGGATGAGCGAGCACAGTTCATTCTTGTTACCAACAGGAGAGGCGACCATTACCTTAGAGGATGTATTCCGGATTTTGAGGATTCCGATAGATGGAGACCGTGTAGATTATGATCCGGAGATGGGTCCAGCTGCATTCAGGAGATTGTTTGGGACACCAGACATCGGAGCAGAGGGATCAGAGATTCCGATGGGGAGGATGGAGGAGCTCTGCGACAGATTACAGCGGGTGGTAGTGGCTATCATTAGATGGCTAGTGGGTGATAGGAGAGCCAGAGGTTTCCCTGTAGGATGGGGGACAGTGATGGAGGGTATGTTCTCCTATGGCACGAGATATGCATGGGCAGAGTGCGTGTTGGGATAGCTCTATCATTACCTGCATGATTGTGCGTACATGTTTGGAGCCAGTATGTCAGCAGGAGTGACAGTTTTGCATGTATGGGCGTATGAGCACATTCCGATGACGAGACCAGAGGGATGGGTTGCTAGAGCAGCAGGAGAGCCATTTGCACGGATGTATAGAGGAGCCTTGACTTATCGACAGCGCCGAGGGGTGGTATACTGGAGGCGGAGATTAGATGAGATAGACAGATTTGTATGGAGGCCATGGCTAGGATGTGAGCAGTGGGAGGAGGAGGATGCAGAGCTTGCCTATGCTAGACAGGTGAGGTACATTCTTGGACGCGGCGTGTACATTATAGAGCGCTATTTGCCAGAGAGGGCCCTGAGACAGTTCGGAGAGGCACAGGCAGTACCTGTAGGTGATGCCGTTTTTGGGAGGACGAGGCAGGAGGTGTTTGATTGGGGTCCAGAGGTTGTGGTGGACACAGCCTTGGCAGAGAGAGATGGACTGCAGCCAGCAGCATGGCAGTGGAGATAGGGTCCTGCAGATCCAGGCACATTGCCAGAGTACGATGTATACTGGGCGACAGCTAGGCCGACTCGGTTGACACGAGATGGGGAGATTGGAGAGATTGGGATGGAGAGACCAGTGCAGAGGCGACGATGACGGGCTCCACCAGCACAGGTAGTAGTGCCAGCTGCACCAGGGATACAGATGCTAGGGCAGGTGCCAGGTCAGCCTGCTATATTAGCACAGCCACAGGCACAGATCGGAGCAGGAGATGATGTGGGTATTCAACAGCTGCGGAGACGGATCAGAGAGGAGAGGAGATGGAGGCAGCGGGCACAGATGAGGCTGAGGAGAGTGGAGATGGATAGGCATTAGGCCGTGATTAGTCTGCGGCATGCTAGAGCACATGCACAGACTTATCAGGCTCAGCTACAGTTGGGAGCTCAGAGAGGAGATGGACAGGATGACGGTGCTCTGGCTAGAGTGATAGGAGAGAGGGATACAGCTAGGCAGCATGAGCAGATGATGAGGCTTGAGCGAGATACTGCAGTATAGCAGGAGCAGGCTATGAGAGCAGAGAGAGATGGTCTGCGAGCTGAGAGAGATAGGGCAGTGTAGCAGCTGCAGGGGATGACTAGTGAGCGGGATAGAGCAGTGGCTGCCTTGGGGACTGATGGAGCTACCATGTACTTGGCCACACAGTTGACAGCGGTACAGGCTAAGCTTCAGAGAGTGCAGGGTGAGGCTGAGTATTACAGAGGCTTATATTATGGAGCTGTGCCGGCAGAGCAGAGACAGCCTAGCTTCAGGAGCAGGTCAGGGGCTTCGAGCTCACGGAGGTCAGGTGGATCTCGATTAGTAGCTTCAGTGATGGGGCCACCGAGAGATGAGGGACCAGGTACAGGACCTGTTGGTGGTGGTGGTCAGGGTGAGGGAGCTGGCAGTAGTCGCTAGGGCATACCTTGTTGACATTGTATCATGACGAGGCCTAGAGCCGTTGTTGTACATTCATTCTTTTCAGGGCTCAGCTTGTATTGTAGACACTTGTATTTTGACACACATGTATATATATAGCAGTTTTGGTGATCTATATGATGTTATAATGATTGTGATATTGATATTATGATGGCTATGCATGTTATGTGTATGGATTATATATGGATTATGGATGGAAGTTTATGCAAATGGTAAATGGATAGAAAATGTTTGAATATGTAAAAGGTAATGATATGAATAGATGTATGCATATAGGTAGATGGAAATGAAAGAGATATATATATATATATAATGGACTTATGTATGGCTAACACTTGTTTTGCAGGAGCGGGAATATGGAGAAAAGATGATAGAGATGATCGACCTTGGCTGAGGATGATGGAACGAATGGATAGATAGAATGAATAGATAGGATGATGATGGGCAGCTTTCAAGTAAATGCTCAAAATGAAAAGAAATGCAGTCCTTATGTTTGATATAGCATATGGATGTTATGCACCAGGGTATAAGAAACCAAGGTGTCAAGGTATCCAGTGCGTAACTAGCCTGTTACAATCTTGTCTGAATGCATGTGGTCAAGATGTGGAGCCGACATGCACAAGATATGAATAACAGCTAGTGTTGGACTTTGACGCTACAAACAATAGTTTGAGCTTATCTCCACTACACATAATGATAACTTGCTGGTTATATGTATGGAGTTAGTCTTAACATAGAATAGTCTCAAATGCATAAGAGACTGTTTAGCTTCTCAGATGCTAGAGATATTGATATGTAAGATGCTAATCCCAACACGTACAAGATACCAATACGCATAGGAAGAGAATAAGATCATCCCGCAAACACGGCATACGAAAGCTATATGACCATGCCCCAGTCCTTACTTCATCGCAACATACCAAGATATAAAGAGATCCAGGCAGTCTTGACTAGGTATAGAAAAGGGACAAAAGATAAATCAAAAGATAAAACAAAATATATTGTCATCACGTTCTCTTGCCAAGTTTTGGGTGCTCTTGGATAAATTAAGCTGGCGCCTTGTTAAAAGGAAAGCTACATCCTGTTGAAGGCTAAAGTTGTTGATAAACTGCTATAGCAAATGTTGGCTTAAGGCATGCGGACAAATAGCTTCTGGCGTACCTTTGATTGATTAAAGTGCTTGAGCTTGCAATATACACATGGATTGCTTCTTGTTTGCGCTGATCAAAGAGAAGAAGATGGATGATGCATGAAGATGAAGAAGATGGGGTGGATCATCTGTGCTTGAGTACCGGAAACTTCTTTCGTATTCCAGACTGCCTACATACCCTGTATCCACGGGATCAAAGCACATTTACGATGAAGATGAGACATGATGAATATGTAGTTTTGGGTTTTATTGATGATGTAAGTGATGAAAGATAGAAGAATGTGAGCTGAAAGATTGAAGGATGTTTAGAAGAAAGATGAAAGATAACTGATGAAAGGGGCTATCGTCTTAGCCTGAATCAGAGTGCTTCCTTCGCATCTCAGATTGCCTACATACCCTGTATCCACGGGATCAAGGCGTCAACGATAGAGCTAGATGTAGTTCTTATTAATGTGGCTAATCGGTTGGATGTTTGATCAAGCGATGTTTGTTACGATTGTTGGATGAATGTGGATGGATTGCGAAGATATGAGTCCTGGTTGCAAGCCGTTAAGTCATATTTGTCGGTGGACATGTTCCATGGTTGAAGTTGATAAGGTGTGCTGTGTTGTAAGCTGAGTTGTTTGATGTGTTATGAGCTAGAGATAACAGGATCCACTTCCAAATAAGACTCAACAAATGCCCCCAGTGCGGGATGAGGTTTATTATGCAGAAGCGACAATGCGGAAAAGATGTAGCCAAGATGCTAAGGTGCCAAAAGATATAGATATCACGACAATGTCTCAAGTATGACAGATAGCATTGACAAAGGATGAAGATGAAAGGTTATGTGTGGGATTGCGATAGGGCTTATGATTATGGCTTATATAAGATGCAGTGGGAAAAATGATCAAATGAACCAAACAGATGAGGGAAGCTGGTCACTACACATAGCGCCTATTTGCCAGGTTTTCACTGTGGTACTTATCCAAGGCGCCTGTTTACCAGGTTTTCACCAGAGGACGGATTATTTATTGAATGTTTTTATTTTTATTTTTATTTTTTTTTGTTTTTTTTTTAATTTCTATTTTTTTTTTGGATTTTTTTTTTTTTGCTCTTTTTGGGGGATAGCTGAGATTCATGGATAAAACTTCTTGAGATGAACGCTGTTGACGGGTTCATCCAAGGGAATGCCTTCAGGTGTTGACAAAGTGTATGCACCGGATCCATAGACTGCTGTGATAATGAAAGGACCAAGCCAATTTGGTTCAAACTTGCCCTGTTTCTCTCGATGCTGTTGATTCCTTTGGTTTTCTTTAAGGACAAGGTCACCAACCTGAAATCTGCGTTCTCTGATCTTTTTGTTGTAGCTGCGGCGTAGCCGGTTTTGATAGACTTGAAGATGGTTCAATGCTGTAAGGTGACGTTCATCTAATAGCTCAAGATCATGGAGTCTGGACACTCGATATTCTTCATCTGAGATAGTATGTTGCAAGGATATGCGCAAAGAGGGGATCTCAACCTCGATAGGCAAAATAGCTTCAGTTCCATAGACGAGAGCATAGGGTGTGGCGCCAGTAGGAGTTCTGACACTTGTTCTATAGGCCCATAAAGCAGGATGTAGTTGTAGATGCCAATCTCGACCAGCTTCATTAACAGTCTTTTTAAGGATCTTGATGATTGTCTTATTAGAGGCTTCAGCTTGACCGTTGCTCTAAGGATAATAAGGCGTAGAGAACCTATGTTGAATATGGAACTTATTGCAAAGATCTCTAACCTCTTGGTTCTTGAAAGGCCGACCATTGTCTGTAACAATAGCTTGAGGAATTCCATAACGGCAGATAATGTAATGTAAGATGAATTTAGCTATTTGTTTACCTGTGATGTAGGTCATTGGTATGGCTTCTACCCACTTTGTGAAATACTCAGTGGCAGTGATAATAAACTTATGACCATTTGATGAAGTAGGATGGATTTTACCCACGAGATCAAGTCCCCATTGCGAAAAAGGCCATGGAGTGACAATAGGCTGAAGCTCATGTGCTGGTGCATGTATGAGATCTCCATGTTTCTGACACTGTAAACATCGCTTTGCAAATTGTTGGGCATCTTTTTCCATAGTTGGCCAATAGTATCCTGCTCGCAGAAGTTTCTTAACAAGGCCAGGGCCAGCGGAATGCGAACCGCAGACACCTTCATGTACTTCACGTAAGGCCGTTTTTGCTTCCTCGGAATCAAGACATCTAAGAAGGATACCATCAAGACTCTGGCGATAAAGGGTGTCTCCTAAGATAGTGTAATGAGAGGCTCGACGGATAAAAGTTTTACGCTGGGTGTTGGATAGTTGAAGAGGCAAGGTGTGATTACGGAGATACTCGTATATATCCTTGTACCACGACGAGTTGGGACCAACAATCTCACATATGAGCTCAGACTGTGGAACTTCAAATGCTGGGATCAAAAGCTGTTCGACCAAGAATTCACATTTATGGGTGTTAGATGGCATGTCTAAAAGAGATCCAATCATAGCCATGGCATCTGCTGCTCTGTTTTGTAGTCTTGGAATTTGCTCGAAGGTAATGTCCTCAAAATATTGCTTGAAATCGTCCACCATTAGCTTGTATGGAAGAAGCTTCTCGTCTTTTGTTTGATATTCATCTAAGACCTATTTGATAACTAGCTGAGAATCACCAAAGACTTGTAACTGTTTGATAGCCCATTGTACTGCCATGCACAAACCTATGATTAAAGCTTCATACTCTGCTATGTTATTGGTACATGGGAATGCTACTCTGTATGATTTAGGTATGCAGTCTCCTTGGGGAGTGACAAACAAGATACCTGCTCCAGACCCGTGTTGAGTGTATGATCCGTCAAAGTATAGCTGCCATCGTGCTGGAGAATTTAAATTAAACAATCCTTCATCAGGGAATTCTGGATATATTGGCTGAATGTCTGTGATGGGTGCTGCAGCTAATTGATCAGCAATGACTTGTCCTTTGATAGCTTTACGGTTCACATATTGTATGTCAAATTCACTCAAGATCATAACCCATTTTGCTAGTCTCCCTGTGAGAAGTGCTTTTGAAAGGAGATACTTGAGGGGATCCACATTAGAGATGAGCTTTGTTGTTTGGTTCAGCATATAGTGTTGCAACTTTTGGGAAGCAAACACTAATGCTAAACAAGCTTTTTCCATGAACGAGTAATTGAGCTCGTATCCCACAAGAGTTCTGCTAATGTAGTAGATGGCTTGTTCTTTTCCTAAATCATCATGTTGAGCTAGAAGTGCACCCAATGTTGTGGTTGTTGATGATATATAGAGCAGTAATGGACGATCAAGTACAGGAGGTATTAACACAGGAGGTGTTGCCAAGTATTCCTTTATCTTATCAAAAGCCTGTTGACACTTTTCATCCCACTTAAAAGGTTCACCCTTACGAAGAAGATGCTGAAAAGGATGACATTTATCTGCGAGTTGTGAGATAAATCTGCGGATAGATTGTAGCCTACCCTGTAAACTGCAGAGCTGTTTGAGATTCGTTGGTGGAGGCATTTCTATGATAGCTTTTACCTTGGCTGGGTCCACTTCTATCCCTCGTCGAGACACAATATATCCCAATAGTTTTCCTGATGTTACGCCAAATACACACTTCTTTGGGTTTAGTCTGACTTGGTATTTTTCTAATCGATCAAAAATTTGTGCCAATACTTGTAGATGTCCTTCCCTTGTCTTAGATTTTCCCAGGATGTCATCAACATAGTCTTCCATGATAGTATGAAAAAGGTCATGAAAAATAACTGTCATAGCTCATTGATAGGTAGCTCCAGCGTTTTTGAGACCAAAAGGCATTACAACCCAGCAATATGTGCCCCATGGACAAATAAAAGATGTTTTATCTTGGTCTTCCTCTGCTATTCTGATTTGATTATAACCTGAAAATCCATCCATCAAAGATAGCATTTCGTGTCCTGCTGTAAGATCAACAATGTTGTCTATGCTTGGTAATGGAAAATCGTCTTTAGGACATGCTTTGTTAAGATCTCTAAAGTCTGTGCAGCAGCGAACTCGTCCATCTGGTTTTGCTACAGGTACTAAGTTTGAAACCCATTCTGGATAATCAATAGGCTTTATGAACTTTGCTTCTAACAGCTTCTGAATTTCTGCTTTGACCAATAAGGCAACTTGTGGATGCATTTTGCGCAATTTTTGTTTGACAGGCTTTGCATCAGGGAATACTGCTAAATGATGTACCACAAGTGAAGGATCTAGTCCTGGCATGTCTGCATACGTCCATGCAAAATTTATAGCTCTTCTCAGAAAAAATGCTGTGAAGTTCTTTCGTTCTTGCTCTGATAGTGATGCTGCCAAAAAAGTGATCTTCGGATTCTGTTCTGTTCCCAAGTTCATGTCTTGTGATTTTTCAACTAGCACCGTTGATTTCTCATGGTAATCAGTGGCAACAGGAAGATCAAATCCCTCATCCTCAGGCGCCTCAGAGAGGTTTTCACCTTCGGATACGTCCTTTATTTTTGCTTTTTCACGGTCAAGAGGCGCCTTGCGGTTTTCACCTAGTGACCTATTTTGTTGAATTTTGTTTATTTCACTTTTGCGACTGAAGGAATTGATACTTCCGCCAAAATATGCTAGTTTAGGTAATTCCATCATGAAACCTGCTTTATGATCACCCAGTGGAATACCTTGTCTCAAACCCATGAATTCGGCAATAGCTTCGTCATTTTCAAATGTATCTAATATCGGTGCCCCCTGTTGGTCCCAATCGATGAGGTCAGGATATACGAGTGAAAGGCTAATGGAGGAATCGTGATGGCTAGAGGAGGTTGCGGAAAACATGAAGATGGAATGTTCTTGAAAAAGATCGGTGATATGAAGGGAGGAGTCATCGATGGTATCCGAATTAGAAGGCTCGCCTACCGAAGAAGGTCCAACGTCAATATCAGAAATACACTTAATGTCTTTGGTTTGCGGTACCTCCGGTTGGTAACCAAGGCCTTGCTTATTAAACTTCTTAGACACAATAAGGGGCTCAATAGGTCCTTGTTCCTGTGATCCCAAGCCGCCATGTCCTTTATAGCCCATGTTCTTTATGATACGAAACCCATTGTTGTATCGCTCTACTTCAAGTTGGACTTGGTCATTTTCATCAAAGAATATCCAAGAGTTGATGTCCTCAATGTCTTCGTCATCCAAAAAACCACCTTTAATGAACACTGTAGGGGGAGCTTTGATAACAGCGGAGGATGAAGTTGGTTTAGATATAGAGGGCTTACCATGGGATTTAGTAGATAATGGAAGGGTACCAACGCAATAGGATTCCTGCAATTGGTATTCACCAGGGCCATGTTCGGTATATTTGATATGGAGGTTGGAAGCGGCTTTGCTAGATGAGGGCTTGAGAAGATCGGATGGGTCTACATAGGAGGAAGACGGATATGCCTCGGTGTTGATAGGGATACAGTTCGGGCTCTGATATTTAGCTTGAAAGGCACGGCAAAACTCAAATGGATTGGGATCAGCTTGAATGGTAACTTCAACACCCTTATGTGGAAATTTAAGGCATTGGTGATATGTAGATGGAACTGCTTTAAGGGTATGGATCCAAGGGCGACCGAGGATGATGTTGTAAGGCAGATCAATATCAAGGACTTGACAGCGAGTTTCTGTAATGACCGGCCCAACTTGAATAGGCAATAAGATGATCCCTTCAGTATCTCTTTCAGCGTCATCATATGCTCTGATAGTTATAACTTTGGAAGTGTCAACATCTTTCTCAGAATATCCCAATTGCTTGATAAGTTTCAAAGAACATATATTTAGACCAGCTCCCCCATCTATCAAGACTCGTTTGATACGGCGTTGGTTAACAAATACTTCGATATGGAGGGCCTCATTGTGTGACGGATGAATGGAGGGTTGAAGATCTTTGTCGGAAAAGGTCAAATGACAAGGGGCTGCAATGCTAGCGACCATAGATTGAAATTGTGTGATATTAATATTATTAGGCACCGAAGACTCTTGTAAGGCTTTATCAAGGATAGCTTTATGTGCGGGGGATATGCGGAGCAGCTCAAGGATAGATATGTGTGCGGGTGTTTTACCAAGGTGATCCAAGAGGTTATAGTCAGAGAGAGGTCGAGGAGGATGAGGAGGTGCTCCTTGAATGGTAACTCGGCCTCTTCGCGTGGTTACGGCACAATCAGGTGCTCTCCCTTGGACAGTAATGGTAGAAATGCGAGCATGGTCAATGCGGCCAATAGTAGATGATGCATAGTTATAGGGAATAGCATTTCCAGCTTGAAGGTTATTTGTCTGATCATGAGATGGAAGTGGATTTTTGAAAGTCTCTAGATCATAGTTTGATGTGGATGGTTGAGCGGGTTGAGCTGTTGAAGGTGTGACGTTGATTAGACCTTGATCAATGCAGTCTTGGATAACATGTTTTAAGCGCATACAACCATTTGTTTTGTGCCCTTTAACTCGATGGTAATCACAATACTCATTCTCTTTGTACCGAGGAGCTCGAAAGAGTGGTTTGCCATTTGGTGGTGCATCGGGTAGAATAACGTCTCCGGCTTGAAGTAGCTTTCGAAGAATAACTTCCATGGGTTCCACTAATGGTGTAAATTGTCGGCGTGGATTAGAAGTTTGGCGTTGGTTTCTTCGTTGTGGAAAAGGCTGTCTTGGTGTAGAGGCTGCTTGAATGTTGATGGGAGCTCTCATAGTTTGAATATTCTTTGTATCGACAATACCGTCATTGACAACATTCTTGTTCTTGCTCCAAAAGCGAGACTTATCATTGGAATTTTGGGGAGAATCTTTGTTATCACGAAAGATCTTGATAGTTCCTTTGGCAATTAAGGCTTGTTCAATAATAACTCCTTTGGAAACTAATTCGTCAAAGGTGCTAGCACTTTGCAATTGTAGTTGGAATGACAGCTCAGGATGAAGATTTTGAACAAAAATGTCAAGCTGTTGTTTCTCAGGGATTTCCCATGATAATTTGCTAGCCATATTACGCCATCATTGGGTAAATGAGGAAAAGGTTTCACCATTGCGTTGTTTGTTGTTGACAAGGTCATTCATGTTTACCTCATGTTCAATGTTGAAGGCAAAGTGTGATCGAAACTTGTTTGCCAATTCTGAAAAAGTCTTAATTCCTGGAGGTAAATGGGAAAACCATTTGAGAGCTTGTCCTGCTAAGCTTCGAGGAAATAGTCTCAAAAGATATGTATCATCATAGGCAACATCAAGACATGCCACGAAAAAGGCTCGAAGATGGTCGTCCGGATTTCCTTTCCCTTTGTACTTATCAAATTGTGGGATTTCAAAATGTGGCGGAAAAGGTATCATATTAAGAGACTTGTCAAATGGATATGCGCATATGTTTTCGAGAGAGAAAGGTTTCTTGCCTTGTCCTACCCTTTCATCGATCATCTGTTGGATATCGGCTGAGGATAACTGCTGTTGTTGCGAAGGGGGTGAAGTATGATATGAGACATATTGTGGTTGCGGTTGTGGTATATGTGGAGTTGTGACTGTTTGTTGTGGTTGTGGGATATATGAAGCTGTGACTGTTTGTTGGGGTTGTGTGCCCACAATGTATGTCAAAGGAGTGGTATGTGACATGTATGTGTTGGAGGATTGCTGTCCTTGAGACACAAGCGGCAATTGGGTGTGCATCACATGAGAATTGGATATTGGATTGATAGTAGCTGATGGTTGGGAAGTTGGGATTGAATTCATGATATGGTAAGTGACGGAGGGATTGGTAGATACGACAGAAGGATGAACATTTGGATTTGTATTTTGGATAATATGAGGATTGGTATATGTCATGTGTTGGGTGATATTAGAGAAGCCCTGGGTAGCATAAGATGGATTGATGGTGTGTGAAGGATTGGAAGAAGAGGACAGCATGGATGTAAGCTGATCAACATAAGCGATCTTATTGTTTGGATTGGCTTGAGAAATGAGGGGATCACTCATGTCAATGAGACTAATGTTGGGATTATAGGATAGCATGGAGGAATTAGCAGTTGGTATATGAGATGTGGTAGAGTGTAATGGTTGTGAAGCATGGACAACATGTGTTGTTGGAATAGTTTGGGAGGTTTGCACACCATAAGACATGGAACTAGCTTGTGATGCTCGAAGTGTTTGTGCTTGTGTTGCATGGACAGCTTGTGTTACGTGAGGCATGGAAACAGTCATGGTAGAAGGAGAGATATGTTGAGGGACATGAAAAGGTGGAATGTTGAGATTTTGTGACATGAGAGGGAGCACATTGGTGGGCACTATCAATGGTTCTAAAGTATGCTCTGATCATGGTAACTCAAATAAAGCAACAATAGGCAATGAGGACGATGTTTGCGATGTAATAGGAGATGACGCGACTATAGTAGATGGTCTATTTGCAACAACAGCAGTAGTGTTGGGATCTTGCTCTCTAATAGCCGATATGTCAAAATCTTTAGGTAGTTTAGCACCCATGCGAGCAAGTTGGAGAAAACAGCGATCAGGCTCAGATATCATGAGTTTCTCAACTTGGTCCCATAGATAGGTATCTTGGAATTCGGATGAGTCGTCTTGAGATTGTTCTTCGAAAGTTTCCAAGGATGGTGGAGGTTGCATTTGTTGTGAAGATGATTTGCCCCTGGTGTATCCTTGAGGTATAAACATATGAGAAGGCATACCAGTTGTGAATTGAGTTGCATCCTTAAGAGGTGTTGTGAAATGTGTCATCTCAGCTTGCAATTTGGCATCCATTTCAGCTTTCAATTTGGCTTCTATTTCAGCTCGATATTGACTCCTAGTTTGAGGCATGATGTTGATGATGAAGTTGAGCTTGTCAAAGTTTTGAGACCCAAAAGATGATAGTTGGCTAGTTGGTTGATTGGTTGTTGTTTTGGTTTGCTGGTTTGGCTAAGTTGCTTGGTTGATTTGTTTTGGTTGAGTTGTTGTTGGTTGTCCCTAGAGGTAGCTTAATCACTCAAGGGAAAGATTGTTTGCTGCTGATGTTTGTTGGAGCTAAAGCTAAAAGAGATTGTTTGCTGAAGCTAAAGCTGAAGGATGTTTGTTGGTTGAAGCTAAAACTGAAGGTTGTTTGCTGATTGAAATGATTGGATTGATGTCTGACTTGCTGGTTGGGGTCTCAAAAAGATGGAAAAGCTCATGAGTTGTGATTGATTGATAAGCTCAAAAATAGGAGACAAAGTCCAAGTATTTGCTGTTGATCAAAGAGAAGTCTGAAAGCTGATATATGAGATTCAAGCAAGTTGGTCCTGAGGCTAATTCAGCTGATGCACTGAGATTTGCAAGGATTTTAGCTACAGGCAACTGATGATAGCTCAAAGGTGACTCAGAGGATGCTAAAGGCGATTAATGATAGCTCCGATGCGACCTGGTTTAGTTTTGACAAAAAAAATGACAGTGCTAACCAGAAGCGAATGCTATGCCAGAGGCAATGACTGTTGGTTCAAAGGCGATTTTCTGTTGATCAGAGGTGACTTAGATATCCCTATAGGTGACAGTTTGTTGATTAGAGGTGAGCTTGTTCATGAATCAGGCGAATAACTATGGCTTAAAAGTGACTTGGCTCAGACAAGATGCGATTGGTTATGACTCAGATGCGACTTGGTTCAGTCAATAGGCGATCAGCTGTGGTTCAAAAGCGATTATGTTCAACCAAAAGGCGATCAACTGTGGTTTAAAAGCGATTCTGTTCAGGCAATATGCGGGTATTTGTTGTTTAAAAGCTATGCAGTTCAGGCAAAAAGTGAATTACTACAGTTCAGAAGCGATGTCTGTGGTTTATGCGAGCAGTTTCGGTTCAAAAGCGACTGTGTTTGTGTAACAGTTGTCTGATTTTGCAGTTTTTCAGCAAGAGAACAGTGATAACAGTCACTCACACTCACAACAAGCACAAACTGATACAACCTAGGCTAGGATAGGACAGTATCTGTTGAATCCCCTAGCTGCGCCTATTCAAAGCGGGTAGCTCCAGGATCTTGGTAGCACCGGCTCCTCCTTACATTTGCACACACTTCTCACGCATACCAAGATCCAGGATTCTTATAAGGCTTGACCCTCTCCAAACCTTTAGATTGTCCCTGCTACCTCAGCTAAGAACCACATGAATCGGGGCTGCTTCAAGGGTTTTGCCCTCTGCATCAACAGATAGAAGGTTTTTGGCTACTACACAAAGTTGCTAATAAGGGCATCCGTTCAGGTGGCTATACGTGCGGTAGCGCTACTCTCCGTTATGGAGTCTCCCAGCCTCCAAGGGTTGCGCCTTGGAGGGTTTTGGGGGAGGTTGGCTGTCAATATAACACAACTGCACCTGTTGTTTGTGGCTTTCGACACAAACACTTTTCTTATATAGCGGTTCGGAAGGACTTGGCTTTAGCCCGTTACCGCTTGGGTTGTATCCCTTCTCACACCGGGAAGGTAGGCCCTCTAAAGATAATGGCAAGTTCTCATACACCCAAGATCCATTTGATAGGCAAGGGGAGAGGATACTTTTGTCATTAAATTTGGGTTACAATCAGGCACATGCAAGCAATCAAAAAGATAAATCAAGCATGGAGCAAACAGTAGTTCATTTTAAGCACCAAGCCCAAATATGCCTAATTTAGTGAAAAAAATCACAAATCTTGGACCGATCGAACCTGCAACAGATATGTCAGTAGTTTGATAACCTCCTTTCTTGGACAAATCGATAAGATGCTGCGCAAATACCCAGTTAATAGCCAAAAATCAAACTGGAACTGAAACATATTTGAAAACAACAGAACTTACCAGATGCGATTCACTGCTGATCAAAAGTGACCTCCATTATATCAGAGGCGAAATACTGCAGATCATATGCGATGCATAAAAACACAGGATGCGACACCTTTTAGCTCATAAGCGATGCAGATTGGCCATAAGCGATCAATTGAGGGCTAAATGCGAACAGTATCTGCAAAAACACAGCCAACAAACAAAACCCTAGTCTAACAGGTGAGTATTAGCAGTCCATAAGCGATATTAATGAAGTCAAACGCGGCCTCTGTGGACTCATATGCAATCCAGATATACCCAGAAGCGATCTGTTGCAAGACAAAAGCGACCTGTATCTGCAAGCAAAAGCTAAAACCCTAACGTGCATAGGCGATCATTATTAGCTCATAAGCGACATAGATCAGTGTAAAAGCGCGTACTGTTAGATCAAAAGCGGTGCTAAATTATGCAAAAGCGGCCACTGTTAGGTTAAAAGTGACCTGATTAGGTGTAAAAGCGGCGGCTGTTAGGTCAAAAGCGATAAATACTGTCAAAGCAGCCGCAAAAATAACAGGTGAACGTTTTAAAATCAAAAGCGATACTTTTTACCTCAAGCGACGACTGTTCATTTAAAGGCGATCCTGAGTGGAAATTGCGGCTTGTTCCAGCTTAAAAGCGACGCAGAAATTCAGAAGCGGCGGATTTTCGTTCAGAAGCGACTGGAATTTCCTGCGAGCACCTGCAAAATCTGATCTTCAAAGAAACAACTCCAAAAAATGAAGTTAATCAGGGACGTGAGTCCCACCGGGCGTGCCAAAATGTGATAGGTGAAAGTCAGGTGTGAAAGATCAGACATAGTCATGAAACCCTAACCCTACCATCATCAAGGAATCTAACCTAAATGAAATCAAAGGATAATGCGATTCAAGCATAACATCACCTAGACCGTGCGATTCCTTGTTTGAGAGAGAGATGTGGATTGCTTCTTCAACAATGAACAATTGCAATGCTGAAAGCTGCCATGATGGATGATAAAAGCTCAATTGGATGCTCAGATGCTCAAGATGATAATGTAGGTGCCATATGATTGCTGGATCCCCCCTCTCATATGGAATGAGAGGGTGTTTATATAGGACTCAACCAAGATCAATCAACGGTGGAGATTCAGAGGCTATGTGAATGGCTAGGATTGAAAGATACTAAATTTAGGTTCCATTAGTTGTGCATGTGAAGGATATGAGTGAAAGTTGTCTTACAACACATGATTGACTGGACAAGTGTTGGAATATGATAAAAGATGAGTGTTTAATTCAAATAAAATATTTGAATTAGTTGGGATATGAGTTGGATATTAATTAAATAAATAAAATTTATTTAATTAATAGGATAAATGCATAAAATGAGATAAGACATGATGTGGAATTAATTAAATAAATACAATTTATTTAATTAATTGGCTAAGTGGATGAGAATGGGATTTTAATTAAATAAATAAAATTTATTTAATTAATTAGCTAATGGATTAGTGATTTAACAAGGTGTCGCTAGACATGGACAAATTTGGGTGTCTACAAGAATAAAATTGGCAAGTTAAGAATAAAAAAGTTCAACTTGACTCTTCAAAAAATGAGATAAACATGTCCCTCAAACTATTACAAATTTGAGATTTATTTTTGATAAAGTTAGCTAGAAATGAGGGTCCAGATCTCTATACAAAACAACCCACAGAGAAAAACAAAAGCCTCACACAGGCTAGAAACAACACATTAATAGCCAAAAAACAACAACACCAAAAAACCTACAACCTGAACGAACTGAATTTAAACAAAAACAACAAAAAACATAGGACGAATAGCTAGGGATTCCCATCAATCCCATACTTAGTGAGGAATTTGAGCATTCCCTCATAATCACCTAGACTATCAATCCTGATACTCTTGATCTTGTCATTGAAATCCTTCACAATAGAAAACATAGTGTTGCACAGCACAAGGCTTTAAAAGCAAACTTTAACATCACCCTCCATTTCTTATGCAGCTTCTCAACTCTGGTCCTAAGTTCAACAACCTCTTCCACCATTTTGACACATAAGGCGCACTTCCCTTTGTCTTCTTCCTGCTCTTGAGCCTCCTCCTTGTCCTCTAAATAAGGGGTGTTCATCTCGGGGAAGTGGCTAGTCCCCTCCACCTCATGAACAAACTTCGTAGGAGTCTCACCATCATCCTTGCATAGGGTGTCATGAATTTGAGAATTATTTTAAGGAAACAAGCTCGATCCAATCAAGAAGGTAACATGAGTCTTTTGATGAAATCAATATAATAGTAAACTCAAAACCAACTTCTTTTAAAGAAACTTTAGATCAACCAACAAGTATTCTCACCAAGGTGCTTGGTTGAGAGAAGTTTGAGCAGTTCAAAGGATTGCTTGGTTTAACCATGACCCCTTCAAATTAATGGGGGGAATATGAATATTAATCTTTATAGGTTAATTAGGTTAACACATTCAACTTTTAGTTTAGGTATTTTTCCTCTATGTGGTAATTAAATTATTCTTCACTTCCTATAATAAGAATGAAAATCTTTATTTATTGAGACATCAAAATTTACAACATTCTATCTTTCTTTTCAGTCCTAGCATAACACATTGGACCAAACACATATGAGTGAATAACTTCTAAAACACATTTTTCTCTAGTACTTCCAACAAGAAAAGAAACCCCATTTTACTTTCCAAACAAATAGCGCTCATAGCAATCAAAGTCATTAGAATAACTAGCAAAACCATCAACCATACTTTTATTAATAATGGTTAGGGGACCTTTTTCACCAATGTGGCCCAAATTTTGGTGCCACAACAAACATGCATTTTTAGAAGTGCTAGTTAAATTGATAAAATTATAAAAAGTGGAGGTGCCAAACCTAAACAAAGTCTCACATTCTGACCTCTCACCATTACCAAATTTCCTCTAACAAACATGTAGCTATACTTATCAAATATCACATGCACTTTAGAATTATTTACCTTGGATAAAGAAAGAAGATTTCTCACAAGTCACGGAATATGTAAAACACCATAGAGAGTATCATTGTCTCATCACTAAAACATAATTATAGCTTTCCATTACAACAATCTGATGTGTAATATTGGTACCAAGGAAAACCTATCCTACATCAAAATCTTGGTAAGAATAGAACCACTCCTTGTGAGGAGTGATATGGTAGGAGAAACTTGAATCAATCAACTAAGAGTCATCACAAGTAACATTAGTAGAAATAAGCAATGCATTATTATCAGCATCATCAGAGGTTTTCTCTATAGAGGAATCATTGAAGTTCTTGTTTTTGCATTCCTTCTTCACGTCTCCTCATTCCACAATTTCAACACTTTACTCTACCCTTCCTAGGGGTTTTGGACTGTCCTTTTGACTTGGATTTAGATTTATTTGCTTCCCCTTTAGACCCTCCTTTGTCCTTGGGCCTTCCCTGAACATGCAAGATATCCTTAGAACCTTCATTATTAAAATTTCTCCTTATCTCTTCATTGAGCAATGTAGCAATAATGGTTTCCATCTTTAGCTCTATAACACTACCATTGATAGAAAAAATTATGTTCTCCCAAGATTTAGGAAAATGACAAAGCAACAAGATACATTTTTCTTTCTCATCAATTTTAACATCTACTAAACCTAGTTACCTCAAAATAAAATTAAATATATTAAGATGTTCAACAATAGAAATACCTTCATTTTTAAAGAGTACAAACATCTTTTGAGATATAAATTATTAGTCAAGATTTTAGTTTGATAAATATCACATATTCTCTTCTATAGTGATAATGTGGTGGTCTCCTTTGAGACATGCAATAGGATGGAATTTACAAGACATAACTGAATGGGTCATCATGCCTTCTTATCCAACTTACTCGAGAACTCTTTATTAGGCATACCCTTAGATTTTCCTTCCTTTGCAACTACTCTCCATTTATCCTTATTTTCCAAGAGACCCTCCATCTTCAACTTCCACAACTCATACCTAGTGCCATTAAATTTTTCAATTTCTAATCAAGATATGCTAGCCAAAGATTCCACCACAATGGATTTGTAAAAACCACAAATAAAAATCTCACAACACTTCTAGAAATGCACCCCTCTTTGATCTAAACCATTAGTTCTAATACCAAATATTGAGAAAATTAGTGAACAATAATACTGTTAGTATAAGCATAAAGTGTACAAATCCATTGAATCTTATTAGAGGCACATGCAATTAACCATAAAAACTAAAATAGAACATGGATATGCATGTAAAATAATAATAAGAAATCAACAAACACATATGGCACTATATATACACGGAGAAACCCTTTTAGGAAAATAACTCCACCATTAAAGAGATATTGAACTTGCATTAATCAAGTAGAAATAAGTACATCAATACAACTCATACAATCTACATTAGTCTAATAGAATTTTGATAGTTGAAGAGTACTTAAAAATAATCATACCTCCTTTATACCAAGTCCTCAATATATAGACTTAAGGAGGTTCATAAAACCACTATAAAACAATACCATGGGCCTAAATATGGTCACAAAATACCACATGGTAAAATTCTCATGACCCACTACATGAGAGTAGTCTCCAAAATAGAAAGTAACTCCTCTTACACACTGATGTGTCATAGATTATGTTATAAAATGTCATTAAGACCACTTTCCAATTTCTAGGCACTCCATGAGTCCATTAATTTGCATTGTGATTGCCTATCTTGAGAAAGATGCTCCATAACTCCCAATCTTTGACCTATTTTTGCAACTCCCTTTCTTTAATACCATTACAACAATATCCCAAAGATTTTGGAGAATAACAATAATTAAATGATATCCCATAACTCCTCATGGGTGTCCATGTTACCCATTCCAATAAAGTTGGAGACCCGACATTATACATTAGGATTGCAATTTAATTATCACACTATCCTAACACATGAGACTCAAGTTGGCTAGCCAATATATCTCTTTGTTCTTTTCTCACCTTGAATGAATGAAACAATACTTCTCATACTTTCCCAAGATGTCTTTGACCTCTAACATAAGGTTTTGAAGGCTAACTATGTTTCCTTTTTCCACACTATTGATAATTATACATGAATCTCTCTCAATTATTAGGTTTGAAAGACAAAGCTTAATTTCAAGCTTGAGACTCAAAATTAGGCTTGCTTCTACTATGTTATTGGAATTTATAGGTCTATAAACATGGCACCAAAGGAGAGGTCATCTTCTTTATGATTTCTAAGAATCACTCTTGCCCTTAAGATCCTTATATTATTTTTGGAAGCACTATAAAAAAAAAGCTTTTTCCAACCCTCTTCAAGTGGACTCCAAGAACACAATTTTTTTTCCAAGAAGTTATAAGGGGTCTCAAATCAAGATCTTTCCTTATATCTAACCAATTTTGATGGACAACTAGCTCCTTAGGGTTGACTTTCTTGTTCTTGGGAGGGTGTTAAAGGGAAAGGCACTTAGAAGTAAGCATCTTTCACTTCCCCCATAATTGATCTAGACTTTTCTCATTTTCATTAAATATTTTATTATTTCATTCCAACCAAACTGTCTAGAGGATCATTCCTAGGGTCATATCCTAGAGGTCTTGTATAATAGTCAATGAGGTAGGGCACTTCCATGATTCAAAATGCTCAATAATAAAAGATCTTGAAAGATCTTGTCACCACCTAACTAGCATTTAAACTTGCTAAGAATTGATCCTAGATTCCTTTAGTTTAATTACAATGAAAATGATGTGGCTGACCTTTTTTCTTAAGAAAGATAGAGGGGACATCTACTAGGCCCATAGTATCCTTTCTTTTACAATACTCCCAAGTTAAAATCTTGATATAACAAACTCACCAAAAGAAATTTTCACCTTTGACCATGCCTTAGATGATCATATCTTTTTCTACGGAAAAGATTTAGTATGAGTCATCACAAAATTGTCTACATTCCCATATCCCTCTTTGACTATGTAAATCTCATTATATTTGCCAAGCTACCTTACATCCCTCCTTTCAAAATGTGTCATAGATATCCTTGGTTGCAAACTAGTATCATGTTCTCTTTGATGAAGGTTAATTATTTCTTATAGTATGGTTGAATGATTTGAAGTTTATACTTCATTGCTTCTCTTTCCTGTTTGAAGGTTTAATCATCCTGATTGACTATTCATCCTAATGAGACCCTAAGCAGTTCATTTATTAATGTTTGTTTGGTTTTTAAAGCTCTCCCTCGTCGACAGATTACCTTCGAAGGTTTTCATTCACCTAGAAAATTGCTTTCGAAAGGACATTAAAGACCTGTAAGTGAAAATGCTTACAGGCTTACCATCGGTAATGTCATTGCGGTAGACGTCACTGAATTACAATTTGTAAAATGCCATTGCCATCCACTATTTATATCAATAGCAGAGAATTATGTAGAGAAGGCCAGTTGAAGAAAGCACTACATATTCTGCTTATTACACACAAACCCCCTGAAGACTAATCTACATATCTTCAATTATTGCAGACTTGTATTCTTAAAAATGCGCTTTCACAAGGGAAAAAAGTCCACTCTTTCATCGCTCGCAGGCGTTTTGCCTTTGCTACACGCACAACTTTTCATAATAAGCTTATTCACATGTATGTCAAGTGCGGAAGTTTGGTTTATGCTCGAAAAGTCTTTGCCCGCATGAAAGAACGAGACTGCATCTCATGGAATACGATTATTTCAGCGTACAGAAGACATGGGTATCCTCACGAGGCAGTCGCATTGTTCCACCATATGCAACAAACAGATCTCCAACCCGATAAGTTCACATTTGCCAGAGTACTCCCAGCCTGTGCCAAAATGGGAGCTTTGGAGCAGGGTATGGACTGTTGAAGATAAAATGCAGCTAAACAGAAAACTAAAATAGATAAATCAAACACACAGAGATAAAATCAGAGACACGAATTTAACGTGGTTCACCATCAAGATGGCTACATCTACCAAGGAAAGCAGGACACTATTTCATTGATCAACCCAGAATACATCAGTCTTCTTCTCTACCAAAAAGAGAATGAGAAGGAAAATATATAGACTTTTCAGGCAACTGAAGAGACATGGGAAGAGGAAGACGAAAAGGCAGTGACGGTTGGGCTTCATTTCCAACAATCTCCCACTGAAGTCCAAACGGCACTGCTGTACCCACTTTCCTTGAAACTCATGGTTACTTAACTACAGTACCAAGTAACCACTCCATTGGCTGACCAATCTCGGTGAGAATTCCAACCAAGTCAACCAAACTGACATCATGTTCACCTTTAATCCTCTGTCTATCACTAACAATTAATCCTTCTTTGCTGCCTGATGAAAGCCTTCCTCCAACTGTTTCTTGTAGATCTAAACCAAAGAATGAATACATTGCACCTTTATGGGAAGTATATTTCTGATAACTAGAATTGTCTTCGGAATCAGAACCCCTTGATTTTCGCTTGCCAAGCTCAAAATCTGTACCCACGTTGATCAGTGATACATCCAGCCAACTCAAGTATATAGCCTCTTCAAGAGCCTTCTCCACAGCTTTATACTCACCTACGCCAAATAGTGCACTTCCCAAATGCTTTAATGCCCTATAATGAGTCGGACGGAGAATTGCAGACTCCCTGTAATGCTCACAAGCACTCAGAAGCATTACCTCACTTTCTAAAGAAATGCCCAGGTTCACATGGATCTGCGGTAGTAAGTAAAACCATTGACTACCACTGGCCTCTGCAGCTTCAAGAGCCAATAAATATAACTCCTTTGCATCTGAATACCTTCCTAATGCATAAAATGTATTACCTGTCCTAAAATGCAGATGAACATCAGCGGGTTTCAGCTCAGTAAGGCGCTTCTCTTCACACTTGGGGTTGGAAATCTTTGGTGCTTCCAACTCTCCATCTTCGTCATCATCCCAATCATCGGGCTTTGTAGATTCAGGATCATCAATTTCCTCAGGTTCATCATCCAACCAACCTTGAGGCTTTTCAGCTTCCAAATCTTCATAAACGTTGAGACCTAGCTTCAACATCTTATGAATGTTGGAAGCAAAGGTATTTGGATCATCGAGGCGGAAGACAGAAGTGAGAGAAACCATTTCATAGATGAGCAATACCAAGTCCTTTACAGACTTACCACTCTTATCTGCCTCTGCCCTCTTCCACAACTCCTCCATGATGGCTTTCCTATGTTGTTCATCACCTATGCGTTCGAGAAGTGCTCTAAGCTCAATTTTGAGATCTTCTAAAAATTCTTGTGGTGCAGATTCAATTCCAAATCCAGCATCCTTCTCCTCTTCAACCGAATCTTCCTTATTTTTCAAACCATCCCACCAATGTACACGGTGTTTTGTTTTAGCAACATCCATTGCTCCTGAATCCTCTGTTTTGTTCAGCCTCTGTAGGCTCTCTGATTCTTCTAGCATGTCAAAATCCTCGCCTCCCAAATCCTGCGGAGGCCTTTCCCACACATACCTCGCCTGGGCAGTGCTCGGGGAATCAGGATCAACATCACCCATAATAACATCAGTGGCAAGATCAGCAGCCAAATAGAGAGGAGATTCATCTACTTCCATAGGCACAATTTCATCTAGCTCCAAGTCACTGTCCACAGCTCCCACTTCATCAAAACTCACTCCAGAGCCACACGACAAAGACATGAGAGCTAGAGCCCAATCATCCAAAGCTGCTACATCCATTTTCCTTGAAATTCTTCACAATTTCCAAAACAACTTTTCCATCATTGGCTCTGATACCAATTGTTGAAGATAAAATGCAGCGAAATGAAAAACTAAAACACATAAATAATCAAGCGTACTCCCTGCCTGTGCCAAAATGGGAGCTTTGGAACAGGGTATGGACATCCATCAAAGCATAAAGGAAGGGGGCTTTTTGTCAGATGTTATGGTTGCAACTGCTCTGGTAGACATGTATGCAAAATGTGGAAGTATAGATAAGGGACGTGAACTGTTTGACAGAATGTCTCAAAGAGATGTTATCTCATGGAATGCAATGATTGCAGGATATGCACAAAATGGATTTGTTGATAAGGCTTTAGAAATTTTCAAGCAAATGCAGTTGGGAGATGTAAAGCCAAATTCCACAACCTTTGCTAGTATCCTCCCTGCCTGTGCCAAAATGGGAGCTTTGGAACAGGGTATGGACATCCATCAAACCATATTGGAAGGGGGTTTTCTGTCAGATATAATAGTTGGAAATGCTCTGATAGACATGTATGCAAAATGTGGAAGCATAGACAAGGCACATGAATTTTTTGACAACATGCCTCAAAGAAATGTGGTTTCATGGAATGCCATGATTGCAAGATATGCACAAAATGGATTTATTGAAAAGGCTTTAGAAACTTTCAAGCAAATGCAATTGGCTGGTGTAAAGCCAGACGCCACAACCTTTGCCAACATTCTCCCTGCCTGTGCCAAAATGGGAGCTTTGGAACAGGGTATGGACATCCATCAAAGCTTAATGGAAGGTGGATTTTTTTCAGATGTTATAGTTGCAACTGCCCTGATAGACATGTATGCAAAATGTGGAAGCATAGACAAGGCATATAAACTGTTTGACAAAACGCCTCAAAGAGATGTCATCTCGTGGAATGCAATGATTGCAGGATATGCACAAAATGGATTTGTTGATAAGGCTCTAGAAACTTTTAAGCAAATGCAATTGGCAGGTGTAAAGCCAAATTCCACAACCTTTGCCATCATTCTTCCTCCATGTGCCAAAATGGGAGCTTTAGAATAGGGTATGGACATCCATCAATGTATACTGGAAGGGGGATTTTGGTCAGATATTATAGTTGGAAATACTTTGGTAGACATGTATGCAAAATGTGGAAGCATAGAAAAGGCACGTGATTTGTTTGATGGAATGCCTCAAAGAAATGTGGTCTCATGGACTGCAATGATTGCAAGATATGCACAAAATGGGTTTGTTGAAAAGGCTTTAGAAACTTTCAAGCAAATGCAATTGGTAGGTGTAAAACCAAATTCCACAACCTTTGCTAGCATCCTCCCTGCCTGTGCCAAAATGGGAGCTTTGGAACAGGCTATGGACACTCATCAAAGCATTAAGGAAGGAGGATTTTTGTCAGATGTTATAGTTGCAAATGCACTGGTAGACACATATGCAAAATGTGGAAGGATAGACAGGGCATATGAACTATTTGACAGGATGCCTCAAAGAGATGTCGTCTCATGGAATGCCATGATTGCAGGATATGCACAAAATGGATTTGTTGATAAGGCTTTGGAAACTTTCAAGCAAATGCAATTGGATGGTGTAATGCCAAATTCAACAACCTTTGCCAGCGTCCTCCCTGCCTGTGCCAAAATGGGAGCTTTGGAACAGGGTATGGACATCCATCAAGGCATAATAGAAGGGGTTTTTTTGTCAGATAGTATAGTTGCAACTGGCTTGGTAGACATGTATGCAAAATGTGGAAGCATAGACAAGGCACATGAAGTGTTTGACCAAATGCCTCAAAGAAATGTGGTCTCATGGACTGCAATGATTGCAGGATGCACAAAAAGGATTTGTTGAAAAGGCTTTAGAAACTTTCAGGCAAATGCAATTGGCTGGTGTAAAGCCAAACTTGACAGCCTTTGCTAGCATCCTCCCTGCCTGTGCCAAAATGGGAGCTTTGGAACAGGGTATTGACATCCATCAAAGCATAAAAGAAGAGGGACTTTTGTCAGATATTATAGTTGGAAATGCTCTGGTAGACATGTATGCAAAATGTGGAAGCATAGACAAGGCACGTGAACTATTTGACAGAATGCCTCAAAGAGATGTCATCTCATGGAATGCAATGATTGTAGGATATGCACAAAATGGATTTTGCAAGGATGCTCTCAAAGTCTTTGAAGTAATGAAGCACTCTGGAACATATCCTGACATTGCAAGCTTTGCTTGTGTTCTATGTGCATGCAGCTATGCAGGTTTAGTGGATGAGGGTTGTACATACTTCAATCATATGAGTAACTCTTATTGTATTACACCTACAATTGATCATTATGTGTGCATGGTTGACCTTCTTGCCCGTGCTGGCTATCTCAAGGACACCCTAAACTTTATCATTAAAATGCCAGTTAAACTTGTGGTGGTTGTGTGGATGTGTTTTCTTGGTGCCTATAGATTACATATGAATATAGGTTTAGGAGTATTTACAGCGATGTTGCTTTTTAGTTTGGATCCTGAAAATGTTGCAACTTATGTTCTTCTCTCAAACATCTATGCAGAAGTGGGCAGGTGGGGCGAAGTTCAAATGTTAAGGAGATTGATGCAAGATAGAGGAATTAAAAAGATCCCTGGATGTAGTTGGATTGAAGGCCATAAAGTGGTACATGCTTTTTGTGTAGGAGACAGATCGCATCCACAGACATAGGAGATCTATGCAATGTTGGAGAAATTGGCTTGGGAGATGAAGGCAGTAGGCTGTTTTCCAGATTCAATACATTTACTTAATGATGTGGAAGAGGAGGAAAAAGAATTATTTCTCTGCCACCATAGTGAAAAGTTGGCAATTGCATTTGGTTTGTTAATCACGTCCCCTGGATCAACTATTAGAGTTGTCAAGAACCTTCGAGTATGTGTTGATTGCCACACTGCAATGAAATTTATCTCCAAGATTGTTGCAAGAGAAATTGTGGTTAGAGATGCAAACCATTCCATCATTTTAAACAGGGACAATGTTCTTGTGGAGATTATTGGTGATACTAAATGAAGCAATCTGAAAAATGGGATTGCACTATAATAATGTGCACCCTGTCAGACCTGCAGTAATAATGAAAGGGCAAGGTTTAATTTCACTTTCTAGAAAGATTTTTTTTTTGTTCTTTTTTTTCTTGTTTTGAGTATTTGGCAATCTAGGCCATGTTGTTGGCTTCGTTAATTTAGATGCATATAGTGCAATGCAGATCATTGCTTATATACACTGTGGGGGTATTTGTCAAATACCTGTTTTATGATAACATGGACATTTCATTGAATTGTTTTCAAAAACCCTGCATATGTCTGAAATGAAGAGCTGGAGGAGGTGGAGAGTGGAGAAAAAGTAAGAGGTGAAGAACACTCCGAGTAAAAGGAAAGAAGCTTGACCAATAGGAAAGTGGAGGTGAGGGCTCACAATTACCCTTGTCATTTTGTATAGTTTTTTTGTTGGATTAATTGTATTATCTTTTGCCTATGTTAGGGGGTTAAGATTAAATTACACATTCCAGATTAGGTATGTAATTTTATACAAGTACATGTAGATTTTGTCGCATTTATGGTTAGATATTTCTAATGTTGCTTCACAACCTTTTGCTTGGTGAGATAGCTAATAGATTTGTGAATTCACAAATATATTTTTAATTTAACTTTACTTCAAACCGTTTAATTTTAATTAGAAATAAGCAATTATAACTTATGTATGAAGAAGTTAAAAAAAAATACAATTGTGTTTATGTTGTAATTAACAGATATGCATTGCACCCAAAAAAATTGAATAATTAGTTTATAGATTGATGTTAGAGAGAAGAAAATAACATTTCTATATGTAAAAATAAAATCAATTTATATGGTATTATAATTGCGCATTTGTGGTATTACAAAATTGCACATGATAAGATTTATAAATTGATACTAGTGAGCGGAGGGTTTGAAGGTGGTTGAGAGAGAGAGAGAGAGAGAGAGAGAGAGAGAGAGAGAGAGAGAGAATTTCATAAGTGTTTGAAGTGACAATAGGTTTAAAACAAGAGGAACTCAAAAGAATCAAGCTATTAGAATTTAGAGAAACATAATTGGAGACATCCATAGGATTACAAAAATTATTACAATTATATTCACACATGGGAAACCTAACAAATGGTAGTAAAGATTAAATTCCATTCGATAAGATAGGAATTGAATAATTTTGCATTAGTTGTAATGAAACAACTTGCACAATAGAATAGTATAATAGGAAATATGCTACAAATACTTAAGTATATTCCACTTCTAGGGGGCAACCTCCAAAAGTCTCCAATGAAGAACACAATTCACAATATGATGATAACGATTAACCTCTACCTCTTATATATACCATACTCAAGCCTTGAATATCACCCAGGCCATAAATACCAAGATATATCACCTAGGCCAACCTAAAGAACTATATAAGTCTATATTAATGATTATATAACTTAATTAAGAGATAAGGTAGCCACAAGCCGACTACTCATAACACTATACCAATGTAAGATTAAGGTTGTAGCATTAGTTGCATACCTAACAAATATTAGAGAAGACTAAATTCCACATGCCACATCTAATGTTTGTTTACAATCGTTAACCACAACTACATTAATAATATTGAATTTTTGTTCTTGTTTCATGTAAAAATTTTATAATAGGGGATTCAATTCATAATGTTCAAAGATTTATGAGTCATGTGGCTAAATTTTTTTGTTTAGTTAATTTTAAAATGTTGGAATCTTATCATAAGCATGCATGTTCAATGGAGGTGGGGAAAATAATCTAACTTTAATTCTTCATTTCATGCAAATGCATTTGACAAGTTTATGGTTATAGGAAACACACATTTCTAAGTCATTATAAGTCTCTATAATGAGTGTATTTTGTTGGCTCTCAAATTTGCCACTCTAATCTTCTAGAGAAGACACTCACCATCCATGACAAGGGGATAAGACAATATGTGCAATGAGGTAAAACTCATCAACAAATATTGGACAACTAGAAGCCAAGTTATAGGATAGGGCTAATCCTCTTCTACTTTAGGCTCTACAAAACCTAGGAGAGTGATCCTTGAGTTCTATTTGATATGACAATTAAAGAGAAATGAAAAGATAATAACTAGGCCTTGATTCATGCCCTAATGGTAGCCATGAATAGACTTAAAGATTTCACAACAAGTAGATGAAAACAAGATTGCATAAGCACCAAGGACATGGCATAATTTTATACTACTGAAGATGAATCCCCTTATATTTACATACTCATGTATCTTGAAATCACTTCCAACATGAATTACCAAATGTTTTACCAGTTGTTAAATCACTTAAGATTTGTCATAAGTTATTCCACAAATCCATAACAGAAGGTAGGATAGTAACTAACACTAAACCTAAAGAAAAGATGGTTCTTAAATGATTTTTAAGTATGTTATAGTAGCAAGGGAGACCATTGTAGACTGGTGTCTTGATCCAATGGAGAATTGAGTCAATACGCTACCCTCAACACCTATACACAAGTGTAAGATCAAATTGAAAACTAGGCATGCATTTGACAACCATAAGTTGGGCTCTATAATTAGCAAGTGCATACATATTAGTAAATAGAAGTGTTTATGTAAGAGCAATCATTGAACAATCTATGGTCAAATAAGACACATCTACATGACAAATTGAAAAGGAACTTAAGTACACTTTAAGTGGTTTTATAAGCCTTTGAATAGGCCAACTAATCAATCCATCATGAAGTCAACAAGTGTGACTTTCGAGATGAGCACAACATGCTACCTCCTGAAAGCATCCAGTCAACCATGGACACACACACACACACATAAATAGAGTTTTGCATTCAATCCATTTTGTAGAACTTTAAACAAGTGAAAACATTAAGACAAAATAAAATAAGACACAAGAATTGATGCCATAGATTTTATTGATCAAGTTGGAGAAGATCTACAACGGGGTCCTACCCCAAAACTAACCAACCTTTATTACATCTTACAAACATTCTTATATAGCATTTCAACATTACATTTCAATCCCATGGGTGAATATACAAGTGGCGCATCAAGTTACAACATCTTTCTAGGCACTTGTCGCAATCAAGGTATATCTCCAGATTAAAAAAACACATTTGTATAGAAGGAAAATCTATATTTGATCTGCTACCAATACATATGAGCATTGAAAAGGAATTTATTGGCTCATACATGTTAATAAATTCAATCTATAGGCATGCAATATGATCTACACCAACCTAACACATCAAGATCACAAACCACCTTAGCCCATTCCAAGCCCACACATATGCAGTAAATATGGCATCCAATCACCTCTAGAAACAAACACCAACAATGGAAATAAGGAGACAACACATCAACTCGTGTGGCCCTATTCACACCCTACACAAGGCTTCAAGATTACTAGCAACATCATACTTAACCACATAGATTACCCACAAGGACAACCATGCCACCAAGGACAAAATAATTATGCTAGAAGACATCAAATGTCTATCACAACTATAAATAGTGAGAAAACCCTTAGAAAATATAAAATTAGGACATGACAGAACATGCATTGCAAATTCACACCCACCGCCATTAAGGCTTCCAATGTCCACTAAATGTATGTTAGGCACAACCACATCCCACTAAATCACCACCACCTATGGGTACAGTTGCTAGAGACATCATCATCATCTTATAGAGAAAAAAATCTAAACAATGGTGAGCACAAGATGTTTGAATAGTCACCATGCCAATCATTAATGCATTTGAACTCTAGATGAATCTTTGTCATTCATATATTATGCCATCATCCCATGGTTAGTGCATAGCATCCCATTAAAGATGCACATTCATTACAATTAGCCACTAGCAAATGGGAGCTTGCCATGTGATCACCATTCATTGGACCCAAGGCCTTGTTGAAAAGCCTTTGGTGATTGCATGGGCACAACATTAGAAGAGAGGACCCCACTCCATTAGCATGGAGTCACCTAGCAAAGGTTGATTGATTGATTGAATTTATGTGGTTTGTCGGTGCCAACAAGGTGATGTACAATGGGAAATGACTCAACTTTAAGTCCATGATAGAAGATGTTGGGCCCACCATGAGGGACTAAGTAGCCATGGAAAAAACATGTGGGCCACATCATGATGAAAGCAAATGGACATGTGGATTTGGACACATTTCTTGCACAAATTGATGATAAGAGAAATCCCAAAAGGACAAGGTCATTGTCTACCATTTCCTTAGATGAATTAGGATCAAGGGTAGTTGAGATAGCTACACCTATAGTGGATAAGGATGACAAGGAGTTGAGGGCTAAAAATTATTAAATTTCCAAGGTCATTCTGGGCCAACAAACACGAGAGGAGGAAATTGCTTCAATGGAGTTTGCAATAAAAACTGCAATAACTATAATGGATAAGCATAAGCAAACCAACCAAAAAATCAAGCAGCAACTAGAGGAAATGAACTCATTCATCAGACAACTAACAGCTCCTCTTTTTCAGAGGGAAGGTACTTCCATTAGTGCTCCTTTTTTGATGTCCAAGGAGGAGGTTGACTCCATTAACAAAATGAGGACAACTACAAAAGCCACAGAGCAATGGTTTAGGGAATGTTTGGAATATGCTAACAAGGCATTGGACCAACTCTGTGTCTTCTATGATAAGGAAAAGAATATAGAGAAGGAGATTGAATCCTTTGTAAAAGAATTGAATGATGAGGAAGAAACACATTCTCAGAATGTTCCCAGGCTTGAAACAATGGATAGCATAGATTATGAGGAATCGGAGAAGGAAGGCATACTTGTGGCTGAGGGTAGAAGCTTCTTGAGGAGATGCATAGAGATAATTGCTTTTAGGACAAAGATCATGGAAAAATACAAAATCAGGCTGCTAAAAGCACAAAAGGAGGCCCTCACTCTGTAGTATGCCATTGAAGATTGGGTTGTCAAGACTATTGGTGGCAAGCATTTGCATATATGTGATGGCATTGATAATGTTGAGACCATCAAAGAGAAACTAAAACAAGAGGTCAACAATACCTTAGACTAGGTGACACCAAGTGCTTTAGATCACTTTATGGAGTTAAAGGTACAACTTAAGGCCTTAGAGAAAAACTTTCCAGCAAAGAAGAGAAAAGTGGAAATGTTGAATGATGAATTTGGGGAGTGTAAATTTAGGTTAGACTAGTTGGAGGGTCCAGATGAAGAAAGAATGACCAAGTGCCTTTTGGCATTTATGAATTGTAAACAAAAACAAAGGACCAAAGAGTATAAGGACAAGGATGAGATTGTGGACCTATATTGATGCTATTCTTCCTTCTTCATGTGTTTGCCTGTGGAATGTGATTTATTCTTTTAGCAAAGCATGTTAATATTTTATGTTTGAAATTGTGCCATTTCATTGGCCCATTTTGGGTGATGGAATAACTTGTAATTTTGAGTTTGTATTTTGGGTCCACTTATTTTATAATGGGTGGCCCAAAATTAAAAGTGTCATTTTGGGATGTGGTGTCCAATTTAATGTTGTTAATTATGGGTCCAAGGATCATTAGATCTAGGCCAACCAAACCAAGTGTTATAATGTAAAATTACCTCTATAAAAGGAGTGCCATGAGTAGCTAGGGGGGATTTTCTATGAGAATCTAGAGTGAGGTTTTTTTTCAAGGGATAAATTTTAGAGACTTTTGATCAAAGGTGAAGGAACATTTTCTAGTGTGGCAAATTTGTTGAAAATTGTAATGAACATGCTATATTCAATTCAAGTTCTATTATTTTGAAGATCTCAAATTTGAGCAGTGATATGGTTCACTTCCTTTCTTGAATTTTGGAATGCATGGTGAGATTTTTCCAAGTGCTTAACAATTTATCTTATGTAATGAGACTTGGGAGTTAATGTGTAATTTTTGCATGTGTAATATAGTGTTTTTATGCATTCACTTCTAATTCTCACAATCCTTAGAATATTGCATCTATGATGCTAATGGTAGGGTTTATAGATTGATCATTGCATTGTGGATCATTTAAATTTCATCAGAATTCCAAAGTGAGGCATTGGGACTAATCATAGATCTCACTCTTAATATTGCATTTAAAAAATAGTTTAGGTGGATGTCTAATGAGTTTGTAATGTGCTTCATGTCACTGGTTGTTTGTTGATGGTAAGCAACTATGTGGCCAACCTAAGCACACTTTGTAGATGGCAAATCCATTATTTTATTTTTCTTAAACCCTATTTTTGCATTTTCTTTGAAATCAAGTTAGATTAGGATTAGATTAGCAATAATCTCACTTAAGGGTTCAGAGAATATCATTTGTGGGAGTGAGATCTAACAATCTTGGTTAAGATTTGTTATCTTTTGGTCATCTAATTCGAAATTACCAACACATGCCCCTTGAACAAACAAATCACATAGACCACTAAGCTACTACAACATTGCCGTGACCTAGCCACAAAGACCTTGGAGGTGATTGATTTTCAACAACTACATGCATAAATAACACTTATGGAATGCCCTATTTAGCTCTCCCCCAACCACCTTCAAACCGTCGTCTCATTAGTATCAACTTATAAATCTCACCATGCATTTTTGCAACACCATGAATGTGAGATTACAATGCACTATAAATAGTGAATTTATTTTTACATATGCAAATGTTATACTCTTCTCTCTAACATCAATCTAGAAACCTCATTATGCAAGTTTTGAAGTGCTATGCATATTTGCTAATTACAACATAAACACAATTGTGATTTTTTTTTACTTCTTCATATATAAATTATAATAATTTATTTCTAATTAAAACCAAACAAATTGAAATCAAATTAAATTAAAAAATATTTGTGAATTCACAAATCTATTTGTTGCCTCACTAAGCAAAGGGATGTGAGGCAACATTAGAAATATCTAACCATAAATGAGACAAAATCTACATGCACTTACATAAAATTACATAGTTAATCTGGAATATGTAATTTAATCTAAAATAATCGACCTGACATAGGCAAAAGTTAAAATAATTAATCCAAACAAAAGAATTATACAAAATGGAAAGGTAATAGTGAGCCTTCCTCTCACATTTCCTCCTGCTCAAGCATTTTCCCATTTACTTGAAGTGTTCCTCACTTTTTTTCCCCACCATTCTCCACCTCCTCCTCCAGCTTTCATTTCATACATATACAGATTTTATGAAAACAATTCAATGAAATGTCTATGTTATCATAAAATAGGTCTTAGACAGATACCCAAACAGTGCATGTAAACAGTGATCTGCATTGCACTCTATGCATCTAATTATACGAAGTCAACAACATGGTCTAAATTGCCAAATACTCAAACAAACCAAAAAAAAAAAATTCTAGAAACTGAAAATAAAACCTTGTCCCTTCATTATTACTGTAGGTCTGACATGGTGCACATTATTATAGTGCAAGCCTATTTTCAGACTGCTTAATTTAGCATCACCAATAATCTCCACAAGAACATTGTCCCTGCTTAAAATGATGGAAACGGTTTGCATCTCTCACAACAATTTCTCTTGCAACAATCTTGGAGATAAATTTTGTTGCAGTGTGGCAATCAGCACATACTCGAAGGTTCTTAACAACTCTAATAGTTGTTCCAGGAGGCGTGTTTAACAAACCAAATGCAATTGCCAACTTTTCACTATGGTGGCAGAGAAATAATTCTTTTTCCTCCTCTTCCACATCATTAAGTAAATGTCTTGAATCTGGAAAATAGCCTGCTGCCTTCATCTCCCCAGCCAATTTCTCCAACCTTGCATGGATCTTGTGGGTTTGTGGATGTGATCTGTCTCCTACACAAAAAGCATGCACCATTTTATGGCCTTCAATCCAACTACATCCAGGGACCTTTTTAATTCCTCTATCTTTCATCAATCTCCTTATCATTTGAACCTCACCCCACCTGCCCATGTCTGCATAGATGTTTGAGAGAAGAACATAAGTCGCAGCATTTTTAGGATCCAAATCAAAAAGCAGCATTGCTGTAAATACTCCTAAGCCTATATCCATATGTGATCTACAGGCACCAAGAAAACACATCCACACAACCACCACAGTTTTAACTGGCATCTTAATAATAAAGTTCAGGGTGTCGTCAAGATAGCCAGCACGGGCAAGGAGGTCAACCATGCACACATAATGATCAACTGTAGGTGTCATGCAATAAGGGTTGCTCATGTCATTGAAGTATCTACAGCCTTCATCCACTAAACCTGCATGGCTGCATGCACATAGAACACAAGCAAAGCTTACCATGTCAGGATATGTTCCAGAATGCTTCATTAATTCAAAGATTTCGAGAGCATCCTTGCAAAATCCATTTTGTGCATATCCTGCAATCATAGCATTCCATGAGATTACATCTCTTTGATGCATTCTGTCAAACAATTCACGCGCCTTCTCTATGCTTCCACATTTTGCATACATGTCTACCAGGGCAGTTGCAACTAAAACATCTGACAAAAATCCCTCTTCCATTATGCTTTGATGGATGTCCGTTCCCTGTTCCAAAGCTCCCATTTTGGCACAGACAGGGAGGATGTGGGCAAAGGTTGTGGAATTTGGCTTTACACTTGCCAATTGCATATGCTTGAAAGCTTCTAAAGCTTTATCAACAAATCCATTTTGTGCATATCCTGCAATCATTGCAGTCCATGAAACCACATTTCTTTGAGGCATTCTGTCAAACAATTCACACGCCTTAGCTATGCTTCCACATTTTGCATACATGTCCACCAGAGCAGTTGCAACTATAACATCTGACAAAAATCCCCCTTCCATTATGCTTTGATGGATGTCCACACCCTGTTCCAAAGCTCCCATTTTGGCACAGGCAGCGAGGATGCTGGCAAAGGTTGTAGAGTCTGGCTTTACACCCGCCAATTGCATTTGCTTGAAAGTTTCTAAAGCCTTTTCAACACATCCATTTTGTGCATATCCTGCAATCATTGCAGTCCATGAGACCACATTTCTTTGAGGCATTCTGTCAAACAGATGGCGTGCCTTATCTATGATAGCACATTTTGCATACATGTCTACGAGAGCATTTCCAACTATAATATCGGACAAAAACCCCCCTTCCATAATTCTTCGATGGATGTCTATACCCTGTTCCAAAATCCCCATTTTGGCACAGGCAGGGAGGATGCTGGCAAAAGTTGTGGAATTTGGCTTTACACCTGCCAATTGCATTTGCTTGAAAGTTTCTAAAGCCTTATCAACAAATCCATTTTGTGCATATCCTGCAATCACTGCATTCCATGAGATGACATCTCTTTGAGGCATTCTGTCAAACAGTTCACCTGCTTTGTCTATGCTTCCACATTTTGCATACATGTCTACCAGGGCAGTTGCAACTTTAACATCTGACAAAAATCCCCCTTCCTCTATGCTTTGATGGATGTCCATACCCTGTTCCAAAGCTCCCATTTTGGCACAGGCAGGGAGGATGCTTGCAAAGGTTGTGGAATTTGGATTTACACCTGCCAATTGCATTTGCTTGAAAGTTTCTAAAGCCTTTTCAACAAATCCATTTTGTGCATATCCTGCAATCATAGTATTGAATGAAACCACATTTCTTTGAGGCATTATTTCAAACAGTTCACGTGCCTTCTCTATGCTTCCACATTTTGCATACATGTCTACCAGAGCATTTGAAACTACAATATCTGACAAAAATGCCCCTTCCATTATGCTTTGATGGATGTCCATACCCTGTTCCAAAGCTCCTATTTTAGTACAGACAGGGAGGATGCTGGCGAAGGTTGTGGAATTTGGTTTTACGCCTGCCAATTGCATTTGCTTGAAAGTTTCTAAAGCCTTATCAACAAATCCATTTTGTGCATATCCTGCAATCATTGCATTCCATGAGATGACATCTCTTTGAGGCATTCTGTCAAACAGTTCCCGAGCCTTGTCAATGCTTCCACATTTTGCGTACATGTCTACCAGGGCAGTTGCAACTACGACATCTGACAAAAATCCTCCTTCCTTTATGCTTTGATGGATAGCCATACCCTGTTCCAAGACTCCCATTTTGGCACAGGCAGGGAGAATGCTGGCAAAGGTTGTGGAATTTGGCTTTACACCTGCCAATTGCATTTTCTTGAAAGTTTCTAAAGCCTTATCAACAAATCCATTTTGTGCATATGCTGCAATCATTGCAGTCCACGAGAACACATCTCTTTGAGGCATTCTGTCAAACAGTTCTCTTGCCTTGTCTACGCTTCCACATTTTGCATACATGTCTACCAGGGCACTAGCAACTATAACATCTGACAAATTTCCTCTATCCTTTATGCTTTGATGGATGTTCATACCCTGTTCCAAAGCTCCAATTTTGGCACAGGCTGGGAGTACGCTGGCAAATGTGAACTTATCGGGTTGGAAACCTGTTTGTTGCATATGGTGAAACAGTGTGACTGCCTCGTGAGGATACCCATGTCTTCTGTACGCTGCAATAATTGTATTCCATGAGACGCTGTTTCGTTCTTTCATGTGATCAAACACTTTTCGGGCATCAACCAAACTTCCGCACTTGACATACATGTGAATAAGCTTATTATGAAAAGTTCTGCGTTTAGCATAGGTAAATCGCCTGTGAGCGATGAAAGAGTGAACCCTTTTCCCTCGTGAAAGCGCATTCCTGAGAATACAGGTCTGCAATAATTGTAGATATGTAGAGTAGTTTTCAGGGAGGTTGTGTGTAGTAAGCAGAATGTGCAACGCCTCCAACATAATGCTGTGAGATTGAGATGAGTAGTGGATGGCAGTGGCATTTTATGATTGTAGTTTGAGCGTGGAAAATGTAGTGTTATTCAGTCTACGTCTACCACAATGTCATTGCCAGTGGTAAGCCTGGGAGCATTTTTCACTTACAGGTTTTTTTTTTTTTTAAAAAAACTTCACTTAAAGGTTTTTAATGCCTTTTTGGAAGCACGTTTCAAGTGAATTAAAACCTTCGAAGGCAATCTGTGGAGTATTGTCAGCTTTCAAAACCAAACAACTGATAGTGTCTCATTAGCCAACCCTCATGCCGACTACAAACATTTAGTACTTCAGTACGAAACAATCAAACAAGATGATTAAACCCTCTAATAAAGAGATGAGAAGCAATGAAACATAAATCTTAAATCGTTCAACTAGAGGGAAAGGAATAGTCTCCCCTCATCAAAGAGAACATAATGAACATTAGTTTGTGACTAAAGATATTTGATTAGATTTGAAAGGAGTGTAATTTTATGTGTAATTACAAATTTAGATTGAATAATTTTATTTGCAATTACAAACTTATATAGTCATCTAAGGCAGTCATCTAAGGCATGACTGAAGTTAAAAAAATTCTTTTAGTGAGTCTCTTATGCCAAAATTCTAACTTGGGAACATCTTACAAGAAAGGATATCATGGCCCTAGCAAATACCTCCTCTATCTTTCTTACGAAGAAGAGGTCAATCACATCATTCTTCATTGTGATTAAGCTAGAGGAGTCTAAAATTAGCTCTTAGAAAGTTTCCATATTAGCTAGGTGGTGAATGGATCTTTAATTGAGCATTTTGAATCATGGAAGTGCCTATCTCTTTAACTATTATTTAGGACCTCTAAGATATGTCCATGGGAATGATTCACTAGAAAATTTGGTTGCACTGCAATAAGATGATATTTATTAGAAAAGAGAATAGTTGGGATCAACCATGGGGAGAAGCAAAAGATGCTTACATCTAAGTGCTTTTCCTTTTAATGCTTTGATTCAAAATTGAATTAAGTGGTATGGATTTGTTTTAGACATTAGAACCATTGAGTTATGTCTTGAGTGACTAGTTGTTGTTGAAGATGACTACTTTTGTTGAAGATTACCATTGTTGTTGAAGTTTCAAGAGTTTGTTGTTAAAATCATGAGCACTGGCTATTAAAAAGAGATGAAGTTGTCAAAGTGTTGCTAAAGGGCACATAATAGTACTAAAGAGCATGTTGTGGTCTATGATAGTTGTTGACTTGGAAGGAGATCATTTTATTTGGTTTCTATCCATGTAGGTGGTGATAAGGTGGCAAAACACCACGTGTTGTTGATGGTTTCTTAATTGTAGTCATTGCTATTTTGGTTTCCAAGTGAGGGCCATGGATACAAGCAGGTGTGGTGGGTAGGCAACAACAACTATCCTCTAATGTAGGTTGTTATGTTGGAAGAAAAAAATTGGGAATCCAACAAGGGTGATTAGAAGGTAGAGCAATTGCATGACTGTTGGATTCCATTCTAGCAATTGATTGATCTTCCCACTATAGCAAAGGGACCATAGAGCAACATAAAAGGGATCAAACAATCTATTTTGAGGTTCAGTTGGCATATGCATAATACTCTTATTTTTTAAGTATTTTAATATTTTTACATGCAAGATAAAATCCATTATGGAATATTATTAAGAGTGTAAAGTAGTGTTGACATTCAAAATCCATAGTTGATGGACCATTAGAGTTATCAACCTAGTGGATTTGTCCAACCCTCTTCAAGTGGACTCTAGGAATAACAACCTAGTGGATTAGGAATAACCTAGAGTCCACTTGAAGAGGGTTGGACAAAGCTTTTTTTTTCTCATTGCTACAAAAATAATCTAGGAATCTCAGGGGTACAATTAATTCTTAGAAATCATAAAAGAGATGTCCCCTCCTCTAGTACCATGTTTAAAAACCTATAAATTCCAATAACATAGTAGACTTAAAGGGACTAGTTTGGGTTTGGAGCTTACGATAAATCTTTATCTTTCAAACTTGATAATTGAGGGATATTCTTGTTTAATTATCAATGGTGAGGAAAAAGGAAATATAATTAATGGGCATATTCAAACCTTATGTTTGAGGAAAAAGACATGTTAGGAAAGTATGTGATGTATTGCTTCATTCATTCAAGGTGAGAAAAGAACAAAGGAGAAAAGAAGAAAGAAACAAATTAACTATCCAACTTAAGTCTCAAGGAAAATTTCTATTCCTTTTTTGGTAATTAGAATAACATTCATGATTTGGATTGCCCATATGGACCAACTAGGACTTGAACCTAGGACCTTTCATTATTGTTGGAATGCTCTACCAATTGAGCTATTGGCCCATTGTGGCTAGTCCATTGTCGGTTTGAGTGTGGCTTACTTCCAAAACCCCCCTTAAGCCAACACCCCCCTTAAGCCACACTACAGGTGCTTGGGGCTCCTAGCCTAGCTCTAATATCAATTGTTGAGTTTTTGTTCATATGGACCAACTAGGACTTGAACCTAGGACCTTCCCTTTGCTACAAGAGTGCTCTACCAATTGAGCTACTTGCCCCTTTGTGTCCAATTCATCATCAACCCCAATGTGGCTTATTTCCAACACCCCCCCTTAAGCCACGTTGTAGGTGCTTGGGGTTCCTAGCCTAGCTCTAATACCAATTATTGAGTTACAAGTCATATGGACCATCTAGGACTTGAACCTAGGACCTTCCATTTGCTAGTGGAGTTCTCTACCAACTGAGCTACTAGCCCCTCTGTGGCCAGCCCATTGTTGGTCCGGGTGTGGCTTATTTCCAACACATGGAAAACTATACCATTAATGATCACCGCACACATTAGCCATATAAAATTTAAACAAGTAATGGTAGATCTAGGAGCAGATGTAAATATGCTTCCTAAAAGAGTTTGGGGATAGCTAGGCAAACCAAAACTAGAAGAAACCCCATACAACATTAGCCTAGCTAATGGATCAACAATGAGCACATTGGGCACATGGAAAAAAGTATAAGTTGACATACTAGGGGTGAAACAAGTTGATTTCAAAATTGTTGCTATGAAAGAACCATTTGATTCTTTCAATGCACTATTCGTGCTACAATGGTTTGTCAATGTAAATGACATAGTAGACTCAAGAAGGAAAGAAATATCCTTTGCAAATGAGGATAGAATAATCCACATACCATTTGGTATAGATATAAACAATGCATACATCGAAGAAGTAAACCAAAAGGAACATAGTGATGAGGATGCTAAAATTCTCTACTCTATAGCCAAGATACCCAGACCAGAACCAATAGAAGAACCTAATTTAGAGGGTAAGATAGAAATTTAAAGTGACAATAACAATATTGATAGTGAGGACATCTTAAATTCTTGGCTTAGGGAAGAACTAGAATTGAGATCCTAGAAAATTAGAGGATTCAAAAGAATTTTTATGATACACATAATAGAGAAAAACTCACCGCACATTATCACATTGAATGGAAACCCATTACAAAAAACTGATGACATATCAGGAGACCACTTTTATAAACCACATCCAAAAATCACATCAAATAAACTACATTTGCAGAGGCATTTCACACATTAAACTACCAAGGTACTCAAGGCTTAGAAATCTAAACACTTATTTGGAGGATATGGAACGAACCTTTGACAAAGAGGACCTAAGATTAGATGCTTTACAACATACACTAGTGTGCAATGCAACAAGTTGGTGGAAAAATCATAAAGATAATATTCCCCATTGGCATGCCTTTAAAATTCTAATAAAAATAAGATACTTAGAGGAGGAAGGAGAATATGAAATAATTCCAAAATATAATGGGACAATCTCACCAAATAAATATATAGACATATGTCTAATTACATGGAAGGCTAGAAACAGAGATGATACAAGACTATATATACAAATGTTTTACTAGACCATGACACTAGTAGCACAAACATGGTACATTAACTAGGAAAGGAGAATAGAAACAAAAGATTGGGTAGAACTCCAAGAAGATTTCAGACATACATTCTCATTCTACAATCCAAACAAAGATATTCATAATGCACTACTTAAGATGAAACAAATTATATGCAAACCAATGAAGGAAGACATACTAGACATATATCAACAAACTTTGGCACCACCAAGGTCAAAAGGAATATGGAAACTTATAGAATGTATGGATAAGGAAAACAAACATGCCGAAAGGAGGTGTTATACAACATATCAAAAGGATAATAAAGAAAAACCAAAATTAGATATAGAAGTAAAACAAGGGGAAAGAGAGATAACATTAAATTTAATGAATCAAAGGAAAAATACTATATTCAACCATTGAAACTCAAAGAAGAAAATATAGCTACATTAGGAGATCCAAAACTAGCAAATATTGGAGATTAATGGGATGAGAAAGTGATGATGCAAGTAGCGGAAATACTATCAGAATATAAAGATCTTTTCCCCCACACATTTACTAACCTAGAAGGAATTAAATAAGAAGCAGGAGTCATGAAACTATAGTTAAAGGAAGGGGTTAAACCACAGAAGAAAAGACCTTAAGGTTGAATCCAAATATGAAAAAGAAAGTAAAAGTGGAACTAGATAAAATGATAGTTGTAGGTATTATAAAGCCAGTGGACGATACAGAATGGATTAGCCCTATGGTTGTGAAAAATAAAAAGACAGGAAAAGTAAAGATTTGCATGGACTTTAGAGGAATAAACAAAAATTGTATACATGATCCTTTTCCTACACCCTTCACGGAAGAGATCTAGGAGTCAGTTGCAGGGAGAGAAATCTATTCTTTCACAGATGGATTTTTTGGCTACCATCAAGTTAAAATTAGAGAAGAAGACCAGCCCAAAACAACTTTTGAAATAGAATGGGGCTCATTCATGTATATGGTGATGCCCTTTGGATTAAAAAATGCACCGACATTTTTTAGTTTGATAATGGTCAATGCCTTCAAAGACTTTATCCATGATTTTTTGGAAGTCTATTTAGATGATTGGATAGCCTATGGACTAGTAATAGACCATGTGCGAATACTCTGCATGATGCTAAACAAATGTAGAAGCTTACAAATTTATCTAAATTTAAAGAAATGCATATTTGCGGTGCCTTTTGGCACATTGTTAGGACATATTATATGTAAGGAAGGATTAATGGTGGATCCCCTGAAAGTTGCATTGATTATGATATTACCACCACCAAAGACACCATCGAAGGTCAAAACTTTCCAGGGATACACTGAATACCACTGCAAGTTCATTAGAGGGTATGTAGCAATAAAAGCTCCCTTAGAAGAATTGCTAAATAAAAAATCAAATAAAACCATTGAATGGAATGAACAATGCCAACAATCCTTTGACACATTAACGCAAAAGATTGTAGAAGCACCAATTTTAATCTTCCCATATTGGACATCACCATTCCATGTCCATGTAGATGCATCTGACATAGCTATAGTGGCAGTCCTAGCACAACCTAGGGGAAACAAAGATCACGTTATAGCATTTGCAGGTAGAAAACTCTCAAAAGAAGTAAAGAATGACACAACTATAGAGAGAGAAACATTAGCAATGGTATATGCATTCCAAAAATTTAGACACTATTTACTATCTACACCATTCACATTCTACACGAATCATGAACCACTCAAGTGCTTATTAAATAGACCCATAACTCATGGAAGAATATGCAAATGGTTACTCCTATTTTAGGAGTTTGAGTTTAACATTATGGCTAAACCAGGGAGGAATAATCAAGGCCCTGACTACCTCTCCATAATAGAAATTGGAGAAGAACCTAATAGCCAAGAAGAAGATCTCCCTGGCGTAAACTTTTTTAGAGTAATTACGGCATCTAGAGAACTTCATGATATAGAAAGATTATTATATATAGGGGAATTCCCACAAAACACCAAATCGCAGGACAAACAAGTACTGTTGTGGAAATCTCTACCCTAAACACTCATAGAAGGAGAAGAGATGATATTATCAGAAGGGTAGTTTATGAACATGAAAGGGAAGATATACTTAGAGAAGCCTATGAAGGAATATCAGGTGGACATAACTCTGGAGAAGCCACCGCAAAGAGGGTAAAATTAGCAGGACTTTGGTAGCCAACTCTTCATAAGGATGCAAAGAAATATGTTAAATAGTGTGATTGTTGGAATAAGGTGCCATTAACCTTGTAAATCCCAATATTGTATTTATTCCATTTATTATTTGTAATTTGTAATTACCCATAAGGGATGTACAAGTTTCACCGACAGTGGTAAAAATTAATTACTGGAGTCAGTAATTATGGAGTTACTAATGGTAGTTATGGAGCAACATTTTACGGTTGGTAATTGTAAATATCAAGATTAATTGAGGGTAGGCACCACCTTGGAGGAATCAACTATTTTTGGCATGTATGACACATGTCATAAAGTTGTTGAGTGCATGTAAGAGAATCTATGACAATTGTAAGTTGTCATAAGATTCTATGACAATATGACAACAGTTTATGAAGGATAATTATTAGTTGTAAGTTGCTATTATTGGCTCTAGGTGCCCATATTGGGAAGATGCCTTTTGGGGGGTGTTATGATGGAATCTATGGTAGTTATGATAGCATTTACTACCCCATAAGAGTCTATTCTTGTCCATGGATGCCCAAGGTTTCATGGTTGACTCTTGAGAAGTGTTATGAGCTTGTAAGAAGTCATTGAATGTTGCATGATGAAGATTCCTAGGTGAGAGAAAATGGATGCCTTGTTTTAGGAATGAAAAACTTCTATAAGTACAATACCATGTATGCGTTGCATATATCAGTTTATAGGTACATAGGTGCCACTAGATTGAAGAATGAAGAGGAGATTGGAAGTGGATGTATTGTAATCTTGTTTTGAAGATAATATAACTTAGGCCTCTCTTCTTGGTGGAGTTTTTTCCCACAAGGGTTTCTCCATGTAAACACTATCTTATGTGTTTATTCTTCTGTTCCATGACTACCTTGTGTTGTGAGATCTTGCATTCTTATGTTGTTGATTTGTGCCTCTTTGTTGCTGCTATCTTATGGTGATGTTATTGTTGTTATAAGTTCATCTAAGGTGGTTTTATCAAGCATGTTAAAGTGGTTGATTTTAGCATCATAAAAAAGTTGAATCTTTTCATGGTATTTCAAGGATTAAGGCAACTTAATTTTTATGATTTGCATACAATTTTCAAATTTCTATATTGTAGTAGTCAAAGCCTTGTATCTCACCAATTGGCATCATATCTTGGCGATTTGATGATTAACAATTGGATTAGAGATTGTTCGTTTATTCCAACAATTAGTATCAGAGCTTAAGGTCGTTCTGTGGCTTGCATATGCTCGTATGTGCTTGCATGTTCTTTCATGTGAGTTGCATGTACTTGCATGTTGCTTGCCTGTGATGGATTCATGGTAATTTGGTTCTAGGTATTCCTCCATTTTTGAATTTAGCTTGTAAAGCTTGTGAATATGTTGGAAGTAATTGTAGTATGTTGGAGGTTTTTAGGTTGCAGTGGATGTTATGTATGTTGGCATTGTTTTGTAGATCTATGAGATTGGAAGCCATGGTATCTAACTCTCAGATGGATATTGTCAATGAGATCTATGGTGGGCTCTTGAGGATTAGGTTTATGGATCTTCATGGACTTGATCTTGTGGTAGTGATCTGGAGCTATAGTTTGGCAATATGTGAGTATCCTCTTGCATGGTGGTTTTATTCCTTTACCTTATGGTCATGTGAAGTGAATGGGCATTCATGTTGGATTGTTGCTTTTAGTGCCCTAGTCACATGGAAGAACATTTACTTTTTGGACTATAGTATGGAGTGCTTATGTTGGGTTCATGGTTTTAGCCCTTGGTTACATGAAAGCACTGGTTGATTTTCCACTGATTGCATGTAGGTTGTGGACTTGGTATTTTTTTTGTGATATGGAAACTCCTAGACAACCTGGTTCCTTTTCTTTCATATTCATGTTATTTTGGATATGTAGGTTTAACAGTTTTCCTATTTCAAAAAGTTGTGGATTCGTACATCTGTGATATTGCATTATTTCAAATGACATATATGGTGTGAATATCTGGATGTTTAAGTGATTTTAGATTTATAGAGAGATGATTTTGCAGGTTTTACATGTTAACTAAAATCTATGGTTTGTATATCTGTGGAAAGATTGTATTTAGACTCTTAGAGCATTCTGGATGGAAACAATTACAGATTTGTAGGGCTGCTTGTTGGGTTCTTATGATAAATGGTTACTCTAATGTGGATTTGTTTGGCAACTTAGGTCTAGTGTTGATCCTAGTGTTTGAGTCTTAGAAATCTACATGTTATACTTGGTTATATTTGTTCTACATGTTACTGATGTGGAGTTGAATCAAATTTTCAATTATTTGAGATTGGAGCATTGACCATGTGTCTTCTCCTTTGAGATGTTACATGAGTGCAGATCTTGTAAATTGTTTGATGAGGATTCTATTTGGTTGGCTTCTTCTTGGTCACCTTGATTGCATTGGTATGTTTATTACAGTAAGATAAAAGAATGGTTTAGAGTACCTGATATAGTTGTTCATTAGAATCTATAGCAGTAAGTTATGGTGCTTGAAAAGCTCTATTCACTTTTAGTGGAGTTTTGGTAATGATGTAGGTCATAATACCAGGTATACAACTTAGTATCACTTTCAGTGGGAGTTTTGTGCAGTTACATAGTGTGTTCTATCTACTTGGTTTGGAGATTATGGTTTTGTCACCTAAATTTCACTACGGCTCATTCAGGTAGAGTTTTGACTCAAAACTTATAAGGTACATCTCATCTAGTCCTTCATACATTAAATTCAAGTGCATAAATGAAATAATTCAAGAGATTATGTTTGTTCATTTACTGTATTTATCCAGGTGCATGTAACATAAGAAGGGTTTATCCAAAAAAAATTTCAAAAAATAAATAATCTTTATTGAATGTAAAATGTTCATTATCTCACACAAGCCGTGAGGTTAATTGTCTTATTCAATGAAATAGAAGAACAATCTATACATGAATAAGAAAATATAAGTAATGTGCATGTAAGATCATAGGCTAGTCATTGCCTGAGAATGACTGGTTCTGGTTCTGGAGTGTTGTCCTGTCGCCCTGAGTTGTCTTTGTCCTTCCTAGCTTCATGTCATCCTTGGTTCCTGCATCTGGCAAAAACAGTGGTGTTAGAGCAATGCTCTAAGCAATGAATGGTCCCAAACCATACATGAACAAGATACCATACATGTATAAACTGATCCTCAATTGCATTAACCAAGAAATGTATACTTTGGATGTCCTAGAAAACAATCAAGTCATCAAACACATCCAAAACATGCATTTATTTTCTAACAAGTTTGCTTCATGTCCAGATACAGATGTAATTATGTTTCTATTTGATTCATCAGTTACATTATGAGTGGAGGAAATGTGGCTTCCACAAGGGTTGAGCCAAGCTCATAATCCTTATAGAACATCTCATATGCAATATTTAATGCAAAAGTACATCTCCAGAAGCATATTCAGAAAGCATATCACAGCTATCAAGCGCAATAACGGTCAGCAGGAAGGCAATCACATGCATAGCCATGATAAAGATAGTCATGAAGGAAAAGAGAGAATGAAGTGCAGCCGTAAAAGCCATTTGAAGCAGCAACATGTTTGAAAAGACATCATAGATTGGAGCAACAAATTCTCATCTATGATTGGCAGTCCAAGAGAGGATGGAGTAACAACCACACATCAGCAAGCACGCTACCCAACTATCTGAGTGAGTCAATTTCCAATATAATGAGTATGTCTTCTCATTTTCATGCATTTAGGAAGTTTAGAGACAAAAGAGAGATCTTGTGATAGCCTTTCAGATGATGAAACATATCCAATTAAAGATCATTTTTGCAAATTCATCAATTGAAAATGTTTATGAGTACATGATAGCACCTTTGTACTGGTGAAAAGTGCATTATCTTGTGCCAACATGGTAGTTTTGGTCTAACACATATACAGTCATATGGAACAACAATAAGTGTTATCATAGCATATAATGGATCAACAAATAGAACATCATGTTATTAAAAAAACAGCCGAGGCATGTGAAGATGATAGTCTGGTTGCTGCCATATCTCTTAAATGAACAAGTACAGATGGAGAGAATAGCTATTTCATAAAATGCCATGTGGTACAACCGTAGTGAATCCATTGTATCATCAAAAAGACCATAAGGAAGTAATGCAATATCATCACTATCACATGTCAAGAAGAAGAATTTAGAATTCCATGGCAAGAAATACCTTGACATATATACCTTACAATGGAGCAGCATAAGAACAGTTTGTCATTGAATATCACATATCGTAGTCTTTATTCAAATTCAAGTAAAAAACAATCATGTATGGGACAACCAAAAGAGAGATGACATGCAGAGAGACAAGAAAGGTACAGCCATGCCAAATGGAATGTAGTAAATTCATACACAGAGAAGACAAAAGGAAAAAGATGAAGAACAACAGCAAGCAATACAGTACATGCAGTACATCAACATGGATGAGAAGTCTTTTTGAGTGGCAAAAAGTCTCTTGAGGAGACATTCACATCTTATCATGGAATGAGTTAAGAAACATACATACAAAAGGTATGGGGAGTAGTAACATAAAACAGTTAACATCAAGGAAATAGTCACGTGGGGTTAGTTTTGTTGCATTAGCAGGACAAGGGACTGAGATGAAGTCAGAGGTCTTCATACATGAAGGAAACATGCAAAACAATCCATAGACCTTATCAAGATGTAGTGTGCCCATCCTCATGGAAATCCATAGTTTGTTGAAGATTCTTTCATGTTTGAATACTGTCATAGGGTTTTACGGGTCTGTGAACAGTCTCATAAAGTGTACCCTGTATCTCTATCAGAGGTGTTGTAAATGTTAGTATATGGTGAAATATCAAACCCTGTGCAAAGATGTAGACTATCATATAAAATAGAACATATATAGAGATGGACATACAATGGGGATACATGGAATACAAGACAACAAAGGCTTGTTTAATCTTGATAAAAATCTAAAGATTGAAAGGAGTTTGACAAATACTATGGGCTAGAGTGTTGCATCTGACCAAGTAGACAATTGTATATGAGGAAGCAAGTACTACTTTTAATGAGGATAGAGAGAAGGGGTGTAGTTTATGAGTCTTTCAGGAGTATACTAATCTCTATCAGAAAACTGAGACACTATTTTTTGATAGTAATCAAGGGATAGATATAGAGTAGTCATAATGAATACTTGCGAGTGTGAAGGCTGTCTAGAGACATAAATAACAGTGAACAAAGATCATGAATGAGATTTCCACCACATTGAGAGTAACATACAATATGCAAATCATCCATATGTAGTCCAAGGGTCTGTAATGTCTTTAACATGGTTTACTTGTCTTTTAGATCATGTTGAACATTCTAAGGTGCATGACTATATGGTGACACAAGAGCCCACAGGAGCAGTCATGAAAAGGGATAGTGTATATAGACATGGACAAACATCAAAGGTGGAACTTACTAGTCTACATACAAATATCAAAGAGTCCACAAAGAGGAGACTTCTTCCTTCTCAAACCTGATGAGATCACATGTCCTATAAAATGCAAGTTAGGATGGAAGGAGACAAAATTCTTTTGAAGTTTTGTTAGAAACCCAGATGAAAAATACAAGGCTTTTTTGCTGCTATAGGAAAAAGCCATGAAAGTCTTGCGTCTACAACGGAAAAATAAATGGTCTTCATGTTAAGCAAGAAGACAAGAAAAATGGTGCTTGAAACCCTCAGGATGGAGAGGAATGTCATTTTGCAAATTTCTGTCACAGTTGGGAGCTCATTTTAAGCCAGAGTAATGCAAATACAGAGGAAAAATCTAAGGTTTTTGTAACTCATTTCAAAAGAATATACTTAGAACCCTCCAAATAGCAGCCTCTGGCAGCAAGATGTAAAGTGAAAATCACAAAAAATGGAGTTTTTCAAGCCTCATGCTACAGCTACAAGGAAAAAATGCAAATTTTTGAATAAGAATGCACAGAGACGTTTCTTTTTGCAGGTTTTTTAAGTTTTTGGCATGGCTCAAGCCCATTTCAAACCAAGATGCAGATTTAGATAGCAAGTAAAGCTTTTTAACTCTTTTCAAACAAAAATGCTCAGAAAACCCCTCATAATCACTTCAGCACAGCAAATATAAACATAAAAAACTCAGAAATGAGGAAGGATTGACAGTCAAGAATGAGTTACCTTTGCTTCTTCCATTTGCTATGTAAAACCATAGAAATTCCCTCATGTGACCTTCTTTTTGGCCTCAAACACAGTCAGAATCGAATGCAAAGTGGTCGGCCATGACAGCGACAAGAAAATACATCAAAAAACTAGTCAAAACGTGGCCTTGGAAGCCTAGAATCAGCCCAAAATCAAGAAACGAGAGGTCAAAAATCTCGGCAACAACAACTTACCAAGTATTTCACAAAGAAAATCTACATCGAGGCTCTCAAGATCACATAAATCATGCAGTTCGAGCTCTCAAACGCTCCTTGTGGTGGTAGCTCGACAAAGCTCACAACGAAATGGCAAAGTCAAAATGATTTGAGATAGGGTTTCGAACCCTATTTTGCTATGCTGGAATGTGCATTTTCTTCTTGTGTTTTTGACTTTTGTTTTGCAAAAATCATTGATATCTATTTAGGCTGTGGTAAAGACTTACAAAAGTCTTTAAAACCTAATGATAGTCCACATGTGGTTGTGAGGGCATGATTCTACCTTTTCACTTTTCCAAAGTCAAAAATGCATTATAAGAAACACAAGGTCGAGAGCCTTATTTCACTAAGTCATGTCATAGTATAGTCATAAGGTGGGTGAAATGTCATATGAAGGACATGGTAGTGTGTATAGGGAGGCATAGGGTCAGTTTAAAATGTATTGCTTTGGACCTTGTAGGCATGATAAATATGTATGCATTTTAAAACGTATGAATGGATAGGGGTCATAAGGTGTTTCGACGTAGCCTTGAAATACGTGATATGAGGCAAGTAATATGCGAGAGGTAAAAGGTGTGTGGAGTCGTGTTATTTTTGCCTAGGAGTTACAGGTATTGTTTTATCGATTTTGCATAGTCTAAGGATAGATTAAACATTGTAAATGAATGATAAAGTAATTAGTTATGAACTACTTTATCATTTGTAATAAAAATGCAAAAGGGGAATAATAGGCAGATTTATCACACATGGCAAAGTAAGTCTCGTCGATTACTTTGTCGTTCCATCACAACATTTAATTGGTCCCCAAACTATGCAAAATCAAAAAATTAAATGTTATATCCTAAATGCCATTATTTTCTGCATAGGCTTGTAATAAATTTGGATTGTAAAACATTAACTAAGTGGTGTAATTATAAGCCTCTTAGTCAATGTTGAATAAATGCAGAAATAATGTGTATTTATGTCATTTATTGTGCAAATATCAAACATTTATGGTGCTGCAGGGTGAAGTTGACAAACAGGGGGAAGAGTTATTGCACAAATTTGACTTATTTCAGTGGCCTTAAAAAGCATTTAAAGGCATTTTCAGGTGCTTTTATGATTATTGATGACATGCCTTGACTATTTCTACATTAGAAACCCATTTTGGGAGACTTTAGGCAGATATTTTGGGGACATTTATGAGATGCACGAAAAATAGAGGTGGCTTATCCTTATCTCATTACAAGCTGTTTGGAAAGTATATAGTCTTCTTCCTTGTTCATTATTTCAACAGTTCTGGTTATTCACTGCACTGTATATTATAATTTTCTGAGTTCTTTTGCAGAAGTGAACAGTCTTGTAACTCATTTTCAGAGATATACAACATTGTAATACCCTTTTTAGCAGTAATAAGTAGTTTATACCTTCCCATTTCTTCTGATATTGTGTGTCCTTAGTGCTAGTACAGATCTTTGTGTGTTCTTTGTCCTTGGAGCTATATTTCATATTGGTGCCTTTATGCAGGGATACATATTTTTGTAGGTTGTGAGATGTACAAGGAATAACAATCAGTTTTGAGTGGTGAGAAAACATATTTCTCCTTTACAAAACTGTTGTTATTTAGCCTTCTTACAAATTGATGATGCAAAGATTATGATTTGTTGGGTTGTGTAAGAGAACTTTATCATTACTGGTTTTGTAGTGTGTCAGTTTTGTGTAGTCTCAAACGATCTTTTGGTGCATCACCTTAGATAGTAGGTTTTCATTTTTATGCAATCCTTCTTACCCTTTACTCTACAAAGACTTTAGTACAAGCAGTATAGGTGGAGTATCAATAGGAAGTTGGCCTTCTCTGAAGGTTCTTTCCATCACAGGTGACCCACAGGCCTGGAAAGATCCCATGTTTCTCTAGATTGCCAAGTTTTATAACTCAGCAAGGGTGCAAATTTGAGAGACTACAGTTTTTAGCACGCCCGGTGGGACAGTGGAATTTGAAACAATTTAAATACTACCTTTTATTGCTGGTTTTGATGTGCAGCCAGTGATTTTCATACCTGTAAGAGGTTAAAATTCTTCATATCTGGCGACTTTAAGCTTTGGTTTAGCAAAATCAGTGTATTTCTTCTTATGAAAAGAATACAAACCAGAAGCAGTTCTTCATCTTTTGAGTATTTGCAATTATCCCCACCTAGGAGAAGAGCGATAATAGCTGAGAAACCTAAGAAAACTCATGTCTATTCTAGGAGAGCCAAGTCTACTCCTCCTGCTGTTGGAACTCATATTGTCCCAAGAATCCCAGTTACAATGATTCCTGGAGCTAGAAATTAGTCGTTTGTTGCATTCAACCAAGGTAGCCCATTAAATTTAGCTCAACATGATGATATTCCTATAGCTGCATTGAAAAGTTTACCATAGTTTAATGGTGAAGATTAGACTACTCCGATTGAACACATAAAAGATGTTGCAAACCTGTGTGCTATCCATCATGTGACACAAGAGAATGTTGCAATCAGGTTATTAGCAGCTTCCCTTAAAGGGAAGGCTTTGCACTGGTTCAGAAGTCTGCTAGTGAACTCCATAGATTCATGGGATTGTTTGGGAGAGCAGTTGAGTAGATTCTTTGAAGACAAATCAGACCATCTATCATTGGTGGAATAACTATCTATGATTAAGAGGGCTCCTCACGAAGTTATGCTAGACTTCAACCACCGTTTCTAGAAGACGTGGGATAGAATCCCACCAATGGTAAGGCCTACTGCTGATCATGCTTTCTTATATTATTTGAGAGCTTTGAACAACAATATTTTTTTTATGATTCAATCTATGGGAGGAGATTCCTTACCACAAGCTTATGCTATAGCCATAAGAGCTGAGAACAGCCTCATACAGGCTGGTAAAATTGCCCCTAAGCCTCCTTTGCCAATATTCCTTGCTATTTAGCTACCAATGCCAATGCATGTGCTTCCTATAGCTGTTATACCCACTTCACCAATGTTACCATCACCTAATACTCAGCCCAATAAACAAGAAAATGATGTTCAAAATCAATCCTTTGAGTTACAGGAGATCAAAGGATTGTTGCAATATTTTGGTAATGAGATAGTGAACCTCAAGAGGTAGCAAGGTCAAAATTTTAGACCTTATCAGCCCCCATTCCAGTCCAATTACTAGCAAAATCATCCAAATAGACCACCTTATTAGCCTAATAATCAAGGTCCAAGGCAAGCCTTTAACTCTAGGCCTTATCAGGCCTACAATCCAAACGCTGCTAGTTCCTTGAAGGAAGTTGGTCCCATGCAAAACAATTTACCTCAAGACTATGACTGGTGCTCTCCTTATAACCAGCCCCATAACCAAAATACATGTGCCAATGGGGTGATTAACCAAGCTTTGATGGTTCAAAACAGTCCAGCGGTGCAGTTTAATGTGCCTGTAGAACCTCCTGTTTAGTAGCAAGAAGAACAGGTCCATGAGACAACACTCCTAAACTGGCAAGGAGAAGAATTCTATGGTATGAACCAAGTTGGTTCTTCAATTGCATAGAATACACGTAGCAAGCAAAGGGTTATTGATGAAGGGTAGCAATCTAGTAAGGTTCAAACTCATGGGCATCAAGTGCCGAACGTGGGTCAAGGTGTTTCTAACCCATCAAATGCTGAGAAAATTTAAGTTCTATCAAAAGGTCAGCCTTTGATAGGCAAGGAGTAGCTTAATCCACTAGTTCAGCCAGCTTGTGCTCAAGGTGATGTGGTTGGCCCCAAAAGCCAACTTAAAATAGGTACATCTACTTTCAATATCCTTGAGCATATGAAAAAAGTGAATGTACCCATGTCTATGTGGGATTCCCTGAGTATCCCTGGCCAAAAAGACTTGCTTCAATCAACCTTATCAAATTTAAAACTGTCTCAAGAGTTTGATATAGATAAATCTAAGGCTATTTTGACAAATAACATTGGAAAAAATGCAGAACAACAAGCTTCAAAAGTCAAACCCCCACCATTTTACATGTCTTTGATCATAGGGGATCATTTAGTCCATAACTGCATGATTGACTCAGGTGCTAGCAGTCCCGTCATGCCCAAACAGATTGTTGACAAGTTAGGAATTGAATATGAACCATTAGAGAAGGAAGTTGTTCAACTGGATGGAACTGCTATTAATACAATGGGTGTCATAAAGGGACTAAGTTTAACTCTTCATGCCTGTCCAAATTTCTCTATCCCGTAGGACATATGTCATTGAATTACCTCCTTATTTTGCCATTTGTTTGTCAAGGGATTTTACTGCAAAGATAGGAGGTTACCTATCCTCGGATTGGTCTCATATGTTGTTCAGAACTAGGTATGACACTAAGGTGACTATCAAGTTAGAACCCATTGTAGATCAGACTCAAGTGGTTGATCTATGTGAACACCTAGAAGAGGCTAGTTTGGGTGTGTATATGATGTACGAAGCTGATTCATTTCTGCCTAACATTGAAAAAAGTATAGAACAACAAGGTGGGTAGCAAGATAATGAGGTCTGGGAGCTATTTTTTGATGGCTCAAGGAGTAGAATGGGTGTCAGTGGTGGATGCATGCTTGTTTCCCCAAAAACTGAGGTACTATTCATTTTTTATATTTTGTTTCAGCTGCACTAACAATGTGGCTGAATACAAAGCTCTTATTCAAGGCTTCGAATGGGCAAGACAAAAAGGTATTGGCTGTCTGAAAGTTTATGGGGACAGCCAACTGGTTGTAAATCAGGTGAGAAAGCTTAATGTCACAAAAAATGATCTACTTAAGTCTTATAAGAATAGAGTATGGGACCTCTTGGAAGGATTTGATGCATTCAATTTGATATCCATACCTAGAAATTAGAATAAACATGCTGATAGGCTAGCTGCTGTAGGGGCTGAATATGACATTCCCAAGGAGATTAGTAGTGATAAGACTAATCAGCATATTAAGATTGTTGTTAGGCCTGCTGTGCCAAATAATAACATACATTGGTAGGTGTTTGATAGTGATTAGCAGATTGTAAACTTCTTGAGAAGAGGAAGTTGAATTCTCTCATACTAACCAAGAGAAACTACATCACCAATACGGTGACCAAATCATCCAACTCAAGAATAACAAGATGCCAAAGGGTTTGGTCACCTTAGAGTCCATTTTTAACACTGGTGATGAAGCTACAAAACCCAAGTCCAGCCTACAAGTTCAACAAGATCACTATGAATAATTTGAGATCTTCAAGGGTAAACTCCTTAAACTGGGCAAGGTATATATAGCAAAGGAAAAACATACATTTATTCAACTTTTTCAAGAATTTAGTGACATTTTTCATGGGAGTATGGTGATTTAAAAGTATTTGATCCCCAGCTTACTCAACATACTATTGAGCTGGAACCTGATGCCAAGCCTGTCAGGCAGAAACAGAGGCCATTGAATCCTAAATTAGAGCCTCTTATAAAAAAAGAGCTGAACAAGCTGATTGAGAGTAGCATAATCTTTCCTATTAAGCACACCTCATGGGTTCCAACCTTGTGCCGGTTAGGAAGAAAAACAAGGAGATAAGGTTGTGTGTAGACTTTCGTGACTTGAATAGAGCTTCCTTGAAAGACTATCATCCTTTGCCTTCGATGGAGTAGATACTCCAAGTAGTCTTAGGATCAGAGAGGTTTTCCTTGCTAGACGGTTATTCCGATTACAATCAGATATTAGTAAAAGAGGAAGACTAGTATAAAACAACCTTCACCACAAAATGGGGGACTATGGCTTACAAGAAGATGCCTTTCGGTTTGTCCAATGCTGGAGCAACCTTTCAAAAGGCTATGGATATGGCCTTTCAAGGCCTAATGTACAAGACCGTCCTAGTCTACCTTGACGACATTGTTATTTTCTCCAAAGAAGCCAAGGATCATCTAAATCACTTAAGGCAGATTTTTGAGAGATGTAGGGAGTTTGGGATATCACTTAATCCCAAAAAGAGTGTGTTTGCTGTCCATGAGGGTAGATTGCTTGGTTATGTGGTGTCAAAACAAGGCATAACCATTGACCCTGAGAGAATAAGTGCAATTTTGGCTCTGCCCTTACCAGCACACAAGAAAGGCCTACAAAGTTTCATTGGTAGGATCAACTTCATTAGGAGATTTATCCCTGATATTGTTGATTTGTTAAATCCACTAACTACTATGTTGAGAAAGAATGTGTCTTTTACCTGGACTAGAGAAGGAAAATAAATTTTTGAGCTTATTAAAGAGGCTTTGGCTACTGCACCTACACTTCTAAATCTTGATTTTTCTAAGGATTTCACTTTGTATGCTTATGGTAATGTTGATTCTGTTTCTACTATGTTGGTACAAAAAAATGAGCTAGAAATGGAGTAGCCTTTAGCTTTTTTCTTTCAAGCGTTGAAGGATTATGAGCTAAGGTACACTTTCATTGAGAAACATGTGCTTGCTGTTATAAGGAGTTTGAAGAAGTTTAAACACATGTTGTCAAGTAATAGGATTAATCTAATGGTTGCTCATCTGAGCGTGAAGGAATTTTTGCTAAGTAAGGATCTCAGTGATAAGAGAGCTGGTTGGGTGACTAAGGTAATGGAATATGACGCGGACATTAAGGTTACCAAGCTAGTCAGGGGAAAAGGGCTATGTGAATAGCTTGCTGATGGTGTTATCAGCAAAAAAGAGCATGAACAAGAAGCTATTCTTGTTGTCATATTTTGCCTAGCTCCAAAATATTCCTATCCCCCTCTTTCTATCAAAGAAATCCTAAATAGAAAGAGGAGAGTCTTAAATCCTTTAATTACCCATGCTCTACCTTGCCAAATATCCCAAATCTTGCATGAAGAATCCTTGCAAAAAACCCATAAATCCTTAAGCTTCAAGTATCTTCCATCGCAGGGTTTTCTTAGTTTTATACTTAACCGTCTCTTTGTATGTATCTTTGTATGTATATTTGTATACATTCACAGATACAAGGCAATATACAAGGGGGAGATACAAAAGGTGTGTCTATTTTTTGTATGTATATGCGATTGTATCTTTGTACATACAATCTTATATACAATGGCACATACAATCCTGAGATACAATCCCGGACCCAAAAGAATATGCAATTTGGTTTAGAAAGGCAGATGCTATTGTATGCATCTTTTTGTGTATGTTCGCATTGTATATTTGCAGATACAAGGGACAGATACAAGGTCATATGCAAGGTCACATGCAAAGGTTAGATGCAATGTTTGTATGTACAAGCGATTGTATGCAGTTTTTTTTGTATATTCGCATTGTATATGCGATATACAAAAGGTGATGCAAAGGGGAATACATACAATCTAGACGCGAATGAAGAATCAAATGTGGCGGATAATCAATTGGGGTCCGACAGTTGTATATCGCATGTACAAGATCCAAAAAGTGCAACATACAAGAAGGTAAGATACAAAGCTAGACCCGATGTTAATCTCAATTTGCTTTATAAAAATGTTGGGGTCCGCCTTTGTATGTACATGCAATTGTATCGCATATACAAAGTCATATGCAAAAGAAAAGATACAAGGTCGAACCTATTTCAATGATCCATTCTGGTTGATATTCCTTTGAGTTCCGTAATTGTATGTACATGCGATTGTATCTCATATACAATCACATATACAAAGTCACATACAAATGATTTTCGGCGAGACAGGCCTTATCGGTGGCTCAGTTTGAGGTCTCTCCGATGGCCGATAAAGATGCAAATATTTAGGGATGGGTCCCAGGTTCAACTCAATGGCCAATCAGATAGTGCGACATGTCAAGGCCGTTTCAAAGGCAAGTGCAAAAGGTGACGCAAAAGTAAAGGACCACTTTTGTATGTTGGTAATTGTATTGTATATACATTTGCATATACAAAGGGAGATACAAATACATATGCAAAGTGATTTGATATCCAAAATGCAAAAAGTGAAGAAATTGCATAAGTGCAAAATTGAAGGATTTGAAGGACCCGATAGCATGATGACGTCATCCAGGCTTGTTCTTTGTCCAAGTTCTATATGATGCTGATGTCATCATGGTTTTTTACAGTGTATCCATTTTTGTATGTTTGTATGCATACAAACAACATTTCTCTTGGCAGCAAGGATAAAATTGACGGTCGCTGACTCAAAAGCCAAAAATGCAAGTTCGATCAAACAAGGAAAATTCAAAGGCCGATTATATGGATACAGAGCCCGATTGTGTAGATGATCTCAACGAGTGAGGATGAAAAAATTCAAAGGGTTAGAGATTTAAAGTTTTGTAAAAGCTTTGTCAAGGGGGGATATGTCCCATCCGACATCAATACAAATCCGATCTCTCAACTGCCATGCTTCAGATATTTTATGTATTCACTGTTCAAGATAGATGATTGAGCTGCTCACATTCAAGGCCCAAAATATCTTCCACCTGTCATGTTCCAAATATTTTATTCCATAACTTCTTGCAGGTGGACGTCCATACTGGCAATGATATTTTCTGACAGAGCCCATGGGGAGAATTGATTGTAACTAACTTAGGTCAAATGCAAAATGCTATATATGCATAAACATGAGATGTAAAAAAGGAGGATGGTTTTATTTTGGGTTGTTATGCTACCTTTTTTTTGTAGTCAGACCTCTTAGTGTAATTGTAGGATATGGGAATGTGACTCACTGTGCCTGAATCTAGCCCCTATTGTCTTCCTTTTATCCACCAAATGAATGTGATTAGCTATAATGTGTCTACTTCTGCTACTAAATATTATGGAATGTAATGGTTTCTGTCCTTCATGATTAATATATGAATGACTTCTTGCCCCTCTTGTGTCCTGATTTCTGTGTTTTAATTGGAGTTATAGTCTGTTCTGTGAGTAAAATGGCTCCTCTATAGATTTGACCTTCATAGCAAAGCCTCAATCAGCGTCATAAGCCTGTGTGAATCCCCTTCATCATTGAAATTATTGTTGTGTCTACACCAAGATCACCATCGCTCAATGAATCTGGTGCATCACCCATATTTCCATTTATGTTTCCTTCTACCCCTTTTCCCTTGCAACATTAGCACTAGATTTAGTTACATTTCTCTAAGTAATAGGCTTAGAAAGAGGAAGTCAGCCTTCTCTGGAGGTTTGATCTTAGTTCGTAAGGTACCACACTTCAAGATCATTCCCATTGTGTCATTAGAATGCTTGGACTCCCTCCAAGCAAGGTGCAATTCTATGTGACAACAGTTTCTGGCATGCCCGGTGGGACAAGTTCGATGAACTTCCCATCAAAGTACTAAGAGATTTGGTGTTTCTCCTAATATTACCAGCCTTTGGAGGTAATACAAACAACACCATGGTGACTCTAATTACATATCAGCTAGTTTCAGCAGTCCAGATTACATGCAGCTAATGAGGTTGGTGCTACTTTCTAGTTTTCTATCATTTGAAAGTTTTTTTTAGCACCTGGTGACTCTATTTGGTGTTCTAACTCACATCCTAGTGTTTCAAGACCCTGTTGTCTATTTTCATTCCTAATTTGTTATCTAGACTTGCCTATGCTTCATGCTTTACCCTTGCAATGTCTAGTTATCAACACCACAATGATTTTTCTCCTCCATTTCATGAAAATTTAGACTTTTGGCCTCCAAACAACTCTTTGCCTCATTATAATCAGCATTACCAGCAGGAGCAATTTCAAACCACTCTTGTTTATCCTTATTTGCAGCCTGTTTATTCCTATAGTCAGCCTTATGAAACCCATTCTACTTTAAATCAAACGTGTAACCTCCCTAGTCAGTCCCAAAATGATGTTGATTTGGGTAGCATTAAGAGTTTGTTACTGGATTTCCAAAGGCAAATTTTAGAAATAGATAGAGAAGCACAATATAACATGCAGCAAGAGGAGTGGTCCTATTAGATTTCTTGTTATCAGTAGGAGGCAGAAAATACAAGGGTGTATGAGGAAGAATGCTTGAACATGCAACTTGCAGCTAAGGAGAAACAAATAAAACAGTTGCTTTCTCAAGTGCAAGAGCTCAAAGTAAAACATTTCTCTCCTATTCCTAGCTTCAAACAAATCCATCCTTCAAACCAAAGTGAATCTATGAAAGAGCCTCAAACTTCTCTACCATGGTAGCCTTCTTGGACCAAACATCCTAGTTACAAAATACCAAACCTTGTAAATGCCAATCCTCTCATACCAATTCAAAATCAAGAAGAGGAAAAGTTGTAGAATCCAAGCCTATCGTAATTGCAAGTTTTAGGAGTGTTTTTTTGACCCAACAACCAATTCATAACCAAGAGCAGCCCATAATGCCACATAATCAGTTAGAAATGAAGGCTATGTAGGTGAAGAGGAGAATATTCCTAGTGAATATGATGAACGAATAACTATTTGCAGCCCATTTCGTGACATTGAATCAGAAAAATTAGATTTGTTGCAAGAGGAAAAATATGGTCTTGATGAAGAGGAGTCCATTCTCTCAAGTCAAGAAACCTTTCATGAATCTGATTTGCAAGATCTCGACTGGTTGGAGGAACTTCCTTTCTGTTGTACAGAAGAGTTTGAGGCTGATATGACAAATGAAAGTTTGTTGGAGGAGGCTACCTTATGTTTTAAACATTTGCCTTCCTTTATTGAAGAAGAAAAACTTGATTTGGAGGGCACTTCTTTGAGTAATAATGAGAAGACTGAACATGGGCAAGAGCAAATTGAAGATTTGTTCTTTATTATCCAACAGGGATATCAAATTCTTGGTGGGGAGGTCTTCTCTTTTGAGCATGTGCACGGCTCATTTTCTGAGCCTAAGTTAGAAAATCATGAGCATCTTGTTCATGAGGTGGAGACAACCATATCTTTAATTGAGATATAGGAGCAAGAGTATTCAGACCGGCAAGAAGAGAAAGAATTAGAACAGAGACATGAGATCAACCATGATGATTTGCATGTCACTTCAAGGGGATGCCCAATCAGGCATCTAGCCCAGCTGGAGACACATCAAGAGGAGTCACCACTTGTCATGCTTAACTCTAAGCATGAAGTTAAGCATCAAAATAGGTGGGATCAGCCTATTTATTCACCACAAGTTAGAAGCATTAGCAATCAGTCCAGGTGGATAGGTGAGTTTATCTCCATTTTGTGGGGGATGATTTATCAATTGTCATATGCCCATCCCTCCCTCACCATTTTTTAACTACCCACATGCATGAGAAACATTGTAAATTGTTAAGGAATGGCAGTTAATTTCAAGAACTAGTTAATGAATTTGTTTAAGGTCACCTCTGGCTGGTTAGTTTAGGATTAGAGTAGGTTTTAGTTTAGTTTTAGGTTTCCTTTCAATAAGTGCCCTTGCACTTTGTTGTATTCTCATTAGGAGATACATGCTTGCTTGTCATTTTTTGTTTTGGCTTGGTAGCTTGCTTAGTGTTCCAGCTCCTCTATTCTCATTGCAATCTCTTTTGACTCCATACCCAATGGATGTATAAGGCCACTGATCAATTTGTTTAGCAGGCAAACATCCCTGAGAGGTCGCCAAAATGTTGTCATATTTTGCCTAGCCCCAAAATATTCCTATCCCCCTCTTTCTATCAAAGAAATCCGATCAGAGAAAGCCTAAATAGAAAGAGGAGAGTCTTAAATCCTTCAATTACCCATGCTTTGCCTTGCCAAATATCCTAAATCTTGCATGAAAAATCCTTGCAAAAAACCCAGAAATCCTTAAGCTTCAAGTATCTTCCATCGCAGGGTTTTCTTAGTTTTATACTTAACCATCTCTTTGTATGTATATTTGTCTATACATTCGCAGATACAAGGCAATATACAAGGGGCAGATACAAAAGGTGTGTCCATTTTTTGTATGTATATGTGATTGTATCTTTGTACATACAATCTTATATACAATGGCACATACAATCCTGAGATACAATCCTAGACCCGAAAGAATATGCAATTTGGTTTAGAAAGGAAGATGTGGTTGTATGCATCTTTGTATCTATGTTTGCATTGTATATTTGTGGATACAAGGGGTAGATACAAGGTCATATGCAAGGTCAGATGCAAAGGTCAGATGCAATGTTTGTATGTACAAGCAATTGTATGCAGTTTTGTTTGTATATCCTCATTGTATATGCGATATACAAAAGGTGATGCAAAGGGGAATACATACAATCTGGACGTGAATGAAGAATCAAATATGGTGGATAATTAATTGGGGTCCAACAGTTGTATATTGCATGTACAAGGTCCAAAAAGTGCAAAATACAAGAAGGTAAGATACAAAGCTGGACCCAATGTTAATCTCAATTTGCTTTATAAAAATGTTGGGGTCCACCTTTGTATGTACATGCGATTGTATCGCATATACAAAGTCATATGCAAAAGCAAAGATACAAGGTCGAACCTATTTCAATGATCCATTCTGGTTGATAATCCTTTGAGTTTCACAATTGTATGTACATGTGATTGTATCTCATATACAATCACATATACAAAGTCACATACAAAATATTTTCAGTGAGACAACCCTTATCAACGACTCAGTTTGAGATCTCTCTGATGGCTAATAAAGATGCAAATGTTCAATGATGGGTCCCAAGTTCATCTCAGCGGCCAATCAGATAGTGCCACGTGTCAAGGCCGATCCAAAGGCCATTTCAAAGGTAGGTGCAAAAGGTGACGCAAAAGTAAAGGCCCACTTTTGTATGTTGGCAATTGTATTGTAGATACATTTGCATATACAAAGGGAGATACAAAGACATGCAAAGCGATTTGATATCCAAAATGCAAAAAGTGAAGAAATTGCATAAGTGTAAAATTAAAGGATTTGAAGGACCTGGTAGCATGATGATGTCATCCAGGCCTGTTCTTTGCCCAAGTTCTATATGATGCTGACGTCATCATGGTTTTTTACAGTGTATCCATTTGTGTATGTCTGTATGCATACAAACAACATTTCTCTTGGCAACGAGGATAAAATTGACAGTCGCTGACTTAGAAGCCAAAAATGCAAGTTCGGTCAAATAGGGAAAATTCAAAGGCTGATTATACAGATACAGAGCCCGATTGTGCAGATGATCTCAGCGAGTGAGGATGAAAAAATTCAAAGGGTCAGAGATTTAAAGTGTTGTAAAAGCTTTGTCAAGGGGCAATATGTCCCATTCGCCATCAATACAAATTTGATCTCTCAACTGCCATGCTTCAGATATTTTATGTATTCATTGTTCAAGATAGATGATTGAGCTACTCACATTCAAGGCCCAAAATATCTTCCACCTGTCCTGTTCCAGATATTTTATTCCATAACTTCTTGCAGGTGGACATCCCTTCTGGCGATGATAGTTTCTAATAGAGCCCATAGGGAGAATTGATTGTAATTGACTTAGGTCAAATGCAAAATGCTATATATGCATAAACATGAGATGTAAAAAAGGAGGATGGTTTTATTTTGGGCTGTTATGCTACCTTTTTTCTGTAGTCAGACCTCTTAGTGTAATTGTAGGATATGGGAATGTGACTCACTATGCCTGAATCTGGCCTCTGCTGTCTTCCTTTTATCCACCAAATGAATGTGATTAGCTATACTGTGTCTACTTCTACTATTGAATATTATGTAATGTAATGGTTTCTAGCCTTCATGATTAATATATGCATGACTTCTTGCCCCTCTTGTGTCTTGATTTATGTGTTTTAATTAGAGTTATAGTCTATTCTGTGAGTAAAACGGCTCCTCTGCAGGTTTGACCTTCATACCGAAGCCTCAATCAGCTTGTGTGAATCCCCTTCATCATTGAAATCATTGTTGTGTCTACACCAAGATCACCATCGCTCAATGAATCTGGTGCATCACCCATATTTCCATTTATGTTTCCTTCTATCCCTTTTCCCCTACAGCATTAGCACTAGATCTAGTTACATTTGTCTAAGTAATAGGCTTAGAAAGAGGAAGCCAGCCTTCTTTGGAGGTCTAATCTCAATTCGCAAGGTCCCACATTTCAAGATCATTCTCATTGTGTTATTAGAATGCTTGGACTCCCTCCAAGCAGGGTGCAATTCTATGTGACAATAGTTCTATCACTGCAAGATCAAGAACAAACAACTGTTTCAGATCTTGTTGTTGATTGGGTGCAAGAAATGGTTCATTTCTTGCAGACTGGTGAGTGTCCTCAGGGCTTGGATAGAGCCAAATGAAGGTATTTCAGATTGTAGTTCATACCTTATGTGCTCATTAATGGCTTGCTTTTTAGAAAAGATTTCAATGGAGTATTGCTGAGATGTATTGAACCTAACAAAGTTAAAAAAGTGTTGCATGAATTTCATGAGGGGTCAGCTAGAGGCCATTTTTCAACTAGAGCAGAAGTTCTTAAGGTGATGAAAGGTGGCTATTATTGGCCCAGTTTGTTTAAGGATGCCCACTTATGGGTCAGAAAATGCAAAGAATGTGCTCTGTTTGCCGGAAAGGAGAAGTTGGTAGCTTTACCTTTGCAGCCAGTTCAGGTTGAACAACCCTTTATGAGGTGGGGATTAGACTTTATTGGGGTTATAAACCCTTCATCTAGTACTAGCCATAAGTGGGTTCTTATAGCCACTGATTATTTCACTAAGTAGACTGAAGCAGTCGCACTTAAAGAGGCCAATGAGTCTGTTGTAAATTTTTTATGAAGAGCTAGTTATCAGATTTGGAGTGTGCGAGTCCATTATTTTAGACAATGCCCTTGCTTTTGTTGGTTCCAGAATCTCTAATTGGGCTGTAAAGAATGGCATTTATCTCAATACATCCTCCAATTACTATCTGCAAGGCAATGGCCAAGTAGAATCCACCAATAAGAACTTGATTAGAATTATCAAGAAGACCATGGAGGGCAACCAGAGAGCCTGGCATACACAGTTAAAGTCAGCACTAGGGCTAACATAATTACTACAAAATGGTCAATAGGACATTCACCTTTCATGTTGGTGTATGGCAAAGAAGCAAGGCTTCCTATCACACTTGAGTTACCAGCACTTGATTTGGTGAATCAGCTGGACATGCTAGAAGAAGGCCCTATGACCGTAAGGCTAGCTCTGCTAGTTGAGCTTGAAGAGACCAGGAATGATACCATGAGAAATATTGAGCATCATCAAGCTCAAATGAAGAGGTCTTTTGACAAAAGAGCATCTCCAAGAACATTCCAGGAGGGTGACATAGTGTTAAAATGGGATGTGTTGAAAAGCAAACCTGGGAAGCACTCTAAGTTCGATGCTTTTTGGAGTGGGCCCTATATTGTTTCAGAATGCAAACAACATAATGCTTTCTAGCTGTCTAAGCTGGATGGTGACATCAAGCCAATCCCAGTCAATGGGATTCACCTCAAACATTGCTTCTGAGGTAGGATCTTTCATGTTTGTACATATTTCATGAAGTTTTTGTTGTTGAATAAGTGTTTCTACACGATAGATTAGATGTGGATTTCATTTCCCTAAGTGTGTTTCTGCACAGTTGTTAGTTATTCCTGGGTTTGGTTATGTGTGAGGATGAAACTACTATAATGTATTTCAGTTGTATGTATAGACAACCATCATATGAAACAGTGAATACATGTATTCACTGTCACACATCATACATGTCCTCCTCATAGAGCTGTAATAAATCGCAGCAGTTTGCTAAGGAGGTATTCTTGTTGGTTATTCCCCTTCTAACCCATCAAGTAGATGCATATCATTAGTAACAGTGATTTTTGTTGGTTCACTGTCACCAACCACAACCATGCACTTGATGGATTAGAAGAAATTTCAAGTTAAAGTGAGTTGCAGCAATGGAAAGAAGTTTTTTTTCAAGTTTTTGTCAAGTATGAGTGACTCTATGCCCAATGGTTAAGCTTTAGGCAGCTGGTATGATGTTTAGCTAGCAAACATATAGCAGATGTCACTAAAGATGTTATCTAAATTTCACGACAGCTCATTTAGGTAGAGTTTTGATTCAAAACTTATAAGGTACATGTCATCTAGTCCTTCATACATTACATTCAAGTGCATAAATGAAATAATTCAAGAGATTATGTTTGTTAGTTTACTGCATTTATCCAAGTGCATGTAACATAAGAAGGGTTTATCCCAAAAAATTTCCAAAAAATAAATAATCTTTATTGAATGTAAAATGTTCATTATCTCACACAAGCCGTGAGGTTAATTATTCAATGAAATAGAAGAAGAATCTATACATGAATAAGTAAATATAAGTAATGTGCATGTAAGGTCAGAGGCCAGTCATTGTCTGAGAATGAATGGTTCTGGTTCTAGTGTGTTGTCCTGTTGCCCCGAGTTGTCTTTGTCCTTCCTAGCTTCATGTCGTCCTTGGTTCCTGCATCTGGAAAAAATAGTGGTGTTAGAGCAATGCTCTAAGCAATGAATGGTCCCAAACCATAAATGAACAAGATACCATACATGTATAAATTAATCCTCAATTGCATTAAACAAGAAATGTATACCTTGGATGTCCTAGAGAACAATCAAGTCATCAAACACATCCAAAACATGCATTTATTTTCTAACAAGTTTGCTTCATGTCCAGATATAGATGTAATTATGTTTCTCTTTGATTCATCAGTTACATTATGAGTGGAGGAAATGTGGCTCCTACAAGGGTTGAGCCCAGCTCATAATCCTTATAGAACATCTCATATGTAATATACAAATACAAAAGCACAGCTCAAGGAGCATATTCAGAAAGAAGATCATAGCTATCAAGAGCAATAACAGTCATCAGGAAGGTAATCACATGCATAGCCATGATAAAGATAGTCATGAAGGAAAAGAGAGAATGAAGTGCAGCCGTAAAATCCATTTGAAGTAGCAACATGTTTGAAAAGACATCATAGATTGGAGTAGCAAATTCTCATCTATGATTGGCAGTCCAAGAGAGGATGGAGTAACAACCGCACATCAGCAAGCACGCTGCCCAATTATTTGAGTGAGTCAATTTCTAATATAATGTGTATGTCTTGTCATTTTCATGCATTCAGGAAGTTCAGAGACAAAAGAGAGATCTTGTGATAGCCTTTCAGATGATGAAACATATCCAATTAAAGATCATTTTTGCAAATTCATCAATTGAAAATGTTTATGAGTACATGATAGCACCTTTGTACTGGTGAAAAGTGCATTATCCTGTGCCAACATGGTAGTTTTGGTCTAACACATATACAGTCGTATGGAACAACAATAAGTGATGTCATAGCATATAATGGAACAACAAATAGAACATCATGTTATAAAAAAAATAGCTGAGGCATGTGAAGATGATAGTCTGGTTGCTACCATATCTCTTAAATGAACAAGTACAGATGGAGAGAATGACTATTTCATAAAATGCCATGTGGTACAGCCATAGTGAATCCATTGTATCATAAAAAAGACCATAAGGAAGCAATGTGATATCATCACTATCACATGTCAAGAAGAAGAATTCAGAATGCCATGGCAAGAAATACCTTGATAGATATACCTTGAAGATAGAGCAACTATACGATGGAGCAGCATAAGAACAGTTTGTCATTGAATATCACATATCATAGTCTTTATTCAAATTCAAGTCAAAAATAGTCATGTATGGGACAACCAAAAGAGAGATGACATGCATAGAGACAAGCAAGGTATAGCCATGCCAAATGGAATGTAGTAAATTCATACATAGAGAGGACAACAGGAAAAAGATGAAGAACAATAGCAAGCAATATAGTACATGTAGTACATCAACATGGATGAGCAGTCTTTTTGAGTGGCAAAAAGTCTCTTGAGGGGACATTCACATCTTATCGTGGAATGAGTTAAGCAACATACATACAAAATGTATGGGGAACAGTAACATAAAATAGTTAACATCAAGGAAATAGTCACGTGGGGTCAGTTTTATTGCATCAGAAGGACAAGGGATTGAGATGAAGTCAGAGGTCTTCATACATGAAGGAAACATGCAAAACAATCCATAGACCTTATCAAGATGTAGGGTGCCCATCCTCATGGAAATCCATAGTTTGTTGAAGACTGTTTCATGTTTGATTACTATCGTAGGGTTTTAGGGGTTTGTGAACAGTCTCATAAAGTATACCTTGTATCTCTATTAGAGATGTTGTAAATGTTAGTATATGGTGAAATATCAAACCCTGTGCAGAGATGTAGACTATAATATAAAACATAACATATATAGAGATGGACATACAATGGGGATACAGGGAATACAAGACAACAGAGGCTTGTTTAAGCTTGATAAAAATCTAAAGATTGAAAGGAGTTTGACAAATACTATGAGCTAGAGTGCTGCATTTGACCAAGTAAGCAATTGTATATGAGGAAGCAAGTACTAATTTTAATGAGGATAGAGAGAAGGGGTGTAGTTTATGAGTCTTTCAGGAGTATACTAATCTCTATCAGAAAAATGAGACACTATGTTTTTATAGTAATCAAGGGACAGATATAGAGCAGTCATAAGGAATAGTTGCCAGTGTGAAGGTTGTCTAGAGACATAAATAACAGTGAACAAAGATCATGAATGAGCTTTCCACCGCATTGAGAGTAACATACAGTATGCAAATCATCCATATGTAGTCCAAGGGTCTTTTATGTCTTTAACATGGTTTACTTGTCTTTTAGATCATGTTGAACATTCTAAGGTGCATGACTATATGGTGACACAAGAGCCCACAAGAGCAGTCATGAAAAGGGACAGTGTATATAGAAATGGACAAACATCAAAGGTGGAACTTACTAGTCTACATACAGATATCTAAGAGTCCATAGAGAGGAGACTTCTTCTGTGTCAAACCTGATGAGATCACATGTCCTATAAAATGTAAGTTAGGATGGAAGGAGACAACATTCTTTTGAAGTTTTGTTAGAAACCCAGATGAAAAATACAAGGCTTTTTTTCCTGCTATAGGAAAAAGCCATGAAAGTCTTGCGTCTGTTAGAAATGAAAGCAACACTACTTCAATGGAAATCTAATTTGAATAAATTTCAGAAATCTTTAACTATGTGTTATTAATGGAGATTATAACAAAACATAAAACCCACAATACATAAATATACCAGAAGCAAAATGAAGCACATAACACAAGTGTTTAATGTGGAGAAAACCCTTTTGAGTAAAAAAATCCACCAAGAAAAGAGGCCAAGTTGTATTAGCTTCACAAAAGGAGATTACAAATACATTCACTTCCTCTGTGCTTCAACCTTCACTCCGGCAGAACCTGGGTACCTGTAAATCAACCCATAGGAAAACAAATGAAAAATAATTAGGCACTAGAAACAAGGCCCATGGCTTCTCTGCACCATACAAACTTCTCTATGCTCACAAGCTTGGTCAATGAATCTGCAACATTCTCCTGAGTGTCTATCTTCTTCAGCTCAATCTCTCCATTTGCAACCAACTCTCGAACAAAGTGATACTGAACATCAACATGCTTAGTCCAAGCATGATACATGGGATTCTTAGCCAAACAGATAGCACTCTGGCTATCACAACCAATCTGAATGATCCTGCAATCAAAACCAATATCTATACACAGTCTCCTCAACCAAACTACCTCCTTAGAGACATGAGTAGCAACCATATACTTTGCTTCTATGGTGGACAAAGCAACTGTGGTCTACCTCTTACTCATCCAACTCACTGCACCTTCAAACAAAGTAAACACATAGCCACTAGTGGACCTTCGACAATCCAAGTCACCTACCCAATCTACATCAACAAAACCCTATATGTCCAAAGATTTATCAGCACTATCAATACTAGAATAAACCAAACAATAGTCAGGAGTACCTGCAAGATATTTAAACACCCTCTTCACATAGTTCCAATGCTGTCTACCAGGGTTAGACATAAATTTGCTCAAAACTCCCATTGCTTGGGCAATATTTGGTCTAGTGCAAACCATTGCATACATCAAACTCCCTACATCACTAACATATGGCACATTAGACATAGCCTCAAGATCATCCTTAGTCTTTGGACACATATCTAATGAAAGCTTAGTACCAATGGGTAAAAGAACTCTAACTGGGTTATAATCCTGCAAACTAAACCTCTGCACAATAGTATTCACATACTTACTTTGTGACAACCAAAGCTTTATGTTAACTCTGTCCCTCCTGATCTCTATTCCCAAAATATACCTTGCAGCACCAAGATCCTTCATCTTAAATGCACCTGAAAGTTGGGCTTTAAGCTCACGGACCATACCCTTAGTATTGCTGAAAAACATGTCATCAACATACAAAGCAATAACCAATATAGAATCATCAACACAATGAATGTAAACACAATGATCCTCCTCGCTTCTAACAAAACCCAATTTCAAAACAAATGAATCAAACTTTTGATACCACATTCTGGGGGACTGTTTCAAACCATAGAGAGACCTCTTGAACTTGCAAACCCAATGCTTTTTTCCTTTTATCTCAAAACCTGTAGGTTGTTGCATATAAATTTCTTCTTCAAGATCTCCATGCAAGAATGTAGTCTTGACATCCATTTGCTCAATCTCCCAATCATAAGCTATAGCAATGGATAAGAGAAATCTAATAGAAGTCAATTTAGCAACAGGAGAGAATATCTCACCAAAATCAACTCCCTCTCTCTAGGAGTAACCCTTGGCTACCAGTTTAGCCTTGTAGTTCTCCAATGACCCACCTGCTCCAAATTTCTTCTTGAAGACCCACTTATAACCTATGGCCTTTCTTCCTTTGGGAAAACGAACAAGATCCCAGGTGTTATTAGAGTCTAAAGACATCATCTCCTCCTGCATGGCTAGCTGCCAAGACTCACTATCAGCTGCAGAAATAGCTTCCCTGTAGGATCTAGGTTCATCGTTAGTACTCAATAAAGCATACACACAACAAAAATCTGGTGGGCTATACCTGTCAACTAGATTCTGTTGTCTTGTGGATCTCCTCAAGGGTGGAGTAAGAGACTCTACTCATTCTTCTGCATGATCATCTACAACAACTTCTTCTGTAACAATAGACTCATCTTCATCAGAACTACTCAAATCTTCTTCTTCTTCTTCACCCCCGCAATCCATCATTATGTTCTTCCTGAGATGCATCTTGTTGCTCGAAATCAAAGTGCACCTTCTTTACCTTTTCATCTTTTTCTTTTGGCTGCTCAGGTTCAAAAATAGCTCTAAGTTCCCTGAAAATAACATCTCTAGAAAAGATAATCCTACGGGTTAGTGGATTCCAAAGCTTATAACCTTTGACATTATCACCATATCCAATGAATGTACACTTTTCAGCCTTTGGATCTAACTTAGATTGCTTTTCCTTAGGCACATGAACAAAATCCTCACAACCAAAAACCCTTAAATGTGAAACAAAAGGTTTCTTACCTGTCCACACTTCATAAGGTGTCGAATCAAGAGCCTTACAAGGAGATCTATTTATCAAGTAGCAAGTAGTACACATAGCCTCTACTCAAAAGCATTTATCCAACTGTGCATCACTAAGCATACTTCTAGCCCTTTCCATAATTGTTCGGTTCATCCTTTCTACAACACCATTCTGTTGTGGTGTATACAGAGTTGTCTTTTGTCTGATTATACCTGCATGCTTGCAAAACTCATCAAATTCCTTAGAATAATATTCCCCTCCATTGTCAGAACTTAATATTTTTATCTTTAAACCTGATTGGTTCTCTACTAAGACTTTGAATTCCTTAAACTTAGTAAAAGCTTCATATTTATGCTTCTTAAAATAAATACATGTAAATCTAGATACATCATCAATGAAAGTTACAAAATAACAAGATTTTCTAATAGATTCATTATCCACAGGTCCAAACACATCCGTATGAATAATTTCTAACTTCTCTTTTGCTCTATTGCTTCCTGAAGGAAATGACTTTCTGATTTTTTTACCAAACACACAATGCTCATAGAAATCAAAGTGTTCATCAGAATAGGAGAAACCATCCAACAAATTTTTATTCTTAATAGTTTTTAATACATTATTGCTTGTGTGGCCTAATCTACGGTGCCACAACATACATGTATTTTCAGTAGTGGCCTCAGATACATAGGAGGCATTACAAATTGTAGTGGCTTCAAGCTTTAAAAAGTTCTCGAATCTCTTCCCTTTCGCTACCACTAAGTTCCCTCTCACCAATCTGCAACCATGCTTGTCAAATGTCACATGCATTCCCAAATCATTCAACTTCAAAACTAAAATCTAAATTCTAGCTAATCCAAGAACATGCAAAACACCAGGGAGGGTTTTAATCCTCCCATCACTGAAACACAACAATACCTTTCCTTTCCCAACAATCGGATATGTAGAGTTGTCACCAAGGTAGATATTACCCCCATCATATTCTTCATATGAGGAGAACCATTCCTTATGCGGGGTCATATGAAATGAGCATCCTGATTTAATCAACCAGTGATCATTAGAAACAAGATTACATGCAGAAAGTAAAACTTCTTCACCTACATTCGAGGACTTATCCGAAGCACTCTCCCACTATTTCTTGGGATTTCTGCACTCCTTCACATGTCCCCTTTTACCATAGTTCCAACACTTAACTCTGTTCTTTTTACCAGGAGTCTTAGACCGACCCTTGGACTTGTCCTTAGCCCCTTTTTGATCTCCCTTAGGTCCTCTTTCCTTAGACCTTCCCCTGACACTGAGAGCATCCCCTGAACTATCTAAACTCTTCTTCCTTAATTCCTGTGACAGTAGCACTGAAACAAGAGCATCCAACTTCGGATCCACAAGGTTAATAGTGATAGAAAGGATAACATTCTCCCAAGACTCAGGTAAAGAACAAAGAAGTAAGATACATTTATCTTCCTCACTAACCTCAACATCTACTGAATCAAGCTGACTCACTAACAAATTAAAAGAATTTAAATGCTCTGCAACTGATTCACCTTCTTGTATTTTCATGGAAAACAATTTTCTTTTTAAATAAAGTTTATTTACCATACTCTTGGCTTGATAGATCTCACCCAACCATTTCCACAACTTGTATGCAGTCTCTTCCTTTGCAACATTCAACAGGATAGAGTTTGAAAAACACAACTGGATGGTTCCCCATGCCTTCTTATCTAGTCTATCCCACTCATCTTGAGAGACATCATCAGGTTTCTTCTCTTTTTGGATAGCCAACCATTGGTTTCTTTCTTCCAACAAATCTTCCATTTTCAGCTTCCACAACTCATACCCCGTTTCGTTGAACTTCTCAATGTCCAATCAAGAGGTTGATGCAATGGTGGATGCTGCCATAATAACAACACAAGATCTGCAAAACAAACACAACCAAATCTCCCACTACAGCTATAGCTTCCACACTACCACCCAAGAGTCAAAGCTGGCTAGGCTCTGATACCAAATGTTAGAAATGAAAGAAACACTACTTCAATGGAAATCTGATTCGAATAAATTTCAGCAATCTTTAACTGTGTGTTATTAATGGAGATTTAAAACAAAACATAAAACCCACAATACATAAATATACCAGAAGTAGAATGAAGCACATAACACAAGTGTTTAACGTGGAGAAAACCCTTTCATGTAAAAAACTCCACCAAGAAAAGAGGCCAAGTTGTATTATCTTCACAAAAGGAGATTACAAATACATTCACTTCCTCTGTCCTTCAATCTTCACTTCGGCAGAACCTGGGTACCTGTAAACTGTTATATGCATCTCATCTACTATGCTATGGTTTATATAGAATTTACACAACCTCAAGACATTAAATGACTTCTTACAAGCCCATAACACTTGTCAAGAGTCAACCATACAACCTTGGGCGTCCATAGCCAAGAATAGGCTCTTACGGGGTCATAAATACTGTCATACATGCATCCTACATTTGGGAAAATGTGCCCATGCAAGCTTGAATGCCTTGGGGCCAAAAATAGCCACTTACAGCATCTTATGACACGTCATATGCTATTACTAGTGTCATAGATTCTTATGACAACTTATAGTTGTCATAGAATCTCTTACACCTTCTTACAACATCTATGACGTGCGTCATAACACTAAAAATAGATTATTCCTCCACATGTGCACCCCACTTTGACCAATTACCATTTACCATAGTAAATGACATCTCGTAACTACCGCCAATAACTCCGGGACTTATTGTGCAGTAACTCCGTAATTACCGTGGACAATAAATAATTTTTACCACAGCTGGTGAAATTTGTACATCCCTTATGGGTAATTACAAATAAAAAATAATAAATGGAATAAAATACAATATTGGAATTTACAAGGTTAATGACACCTTATTCCAACAACGTCTACAACAGAAAAATAAATGGTCTTCATGTTAAGCAAGAAGACAAGAAAAATGGTGCTTGAAACCCTCAGGATGGAGAGGAATGTCATTTTGCAAATTTTTGTCACAGCTGGGAGCTCATTTTAAGCTAGAGCAATGCAAATACAGAGGAAAAATCTAAGGTTTTTATAACTCATTTCAAAAGAATATACTCAGAACCCTCCAAATAGCGGCCTCTGGCAGCAACATGTAAAGTGAAAATCATAGAAAATGGAGTTTTTCAAGCCTCATGCTACAGCCACAAGGAACCAATGCAGATTTTTGAATAAGAATGCACAGAGACGTTTCTTTTTGTAGGTTTTTCAAGTTTTTGTCATGGCTCAAGCCCGTTTCGAACCAAAATGTAGATTTAGACAACAAGTAAAGCTTTTTAACTCTTTTCAAACAAAAATGCTCACAAAACCCCTCATAATGGCTTCAGCACAATGAATATAAACATAAAAAACTTAGAAATAAGGAAGGATTGACAGTCAAGAACAAGTTACCTTTGCTTCTGTCGTTTGCTATGTAAAACCATAAAAATTTCCTCAGGTGACCTTCTTTTCAGCCTCAAACACAGATAGAATCGAATGCAAAGTGGTCGGCTATGATAGCCACAAGAAAATACATCAAAAAACAATCAAAACGTGGCCTTGGAAGCCCAGAATCAGCCCAAAATCAAGCAATGAGAGGTCAAAAATCTCGGCAATAGCAACTTACCAAGTATTTCACAAAGAAAATCTACATTGAGGCTCTCAAGATCACAAAAATCATGTAGTTCAAGCTCTCAAACCCTCCTTGTGGCGGCAGCTTGATAGAGCTCACAACAAAATGGCAAAGTCAAAATGATTTGAGATAGGGTTTCAAACCCTATTTTTCTATGCTTGAATGTGCATTTTCTTGTTGTGTTTTTGACTTTTGTTTTGCAAAAATCATTGATATCTATTTAGGTCGTGGTAAAGACTTACAAAAGTCTTTAAAACCTAATGATAGTCCACATGTGATCATGAGGGCATGATTCTGCCTTTTGTCTTTTCCAAAGTTAAAAATGCATTATAAGAAACACAAGGTCGAGAGCCTTATTTCACTAAGTCATGTCATAGTATAGTCATAAGGTGGGTGAAATGTCATATGAAGGACATGGTAGTTTGTATAGGGAGGCATAAGGGTCAATTTAAAATGTATTGCTTTGGACCTTATAGGCATGATAGATATGTATGCATTTTAAAATGTATGAATGGCTAGGGATCATAAGGTGTTTCAACGTAGCCTTGCAATACGTGATATGATGCAAGTAAGATGCGAGAGGTAAAAGGTGTGTGTGGAGTCGTGTTGTTTTTACCTAGGAGTTACAGGTATTGTTTTGTCGATTTTACATGGTCTAAGGATAGATTAAACATTGTAAATGAACAATAAAGTAATTAGTTATGAATTACTTTATCATTTGTAATAAAAATGCAAAAGGGGAACAATAGGCAGATTTATCACACATGGCAAAGTAAGTCTTGTCGATTACTTTGTCGTTCCTTCACGACATTTAATTGGTCCTTAAACTATGCAAAATTGGGAAATTAAATGTTATATCCTAAATGCCATTATTTTTTGCATAGGCTTGTAATAAATTTGGATTGTAAAACATTAACTAAGTGGTGTAATTATAAGCCTCTTAGTCAATGTTGAATAAATGCAGAAATAATGTGTATTTATTGTGCAAATATCAAACATTTATGGTGCTGCAGGGTGAAGTTGACAAATAGGGGGAAGAGTTATTGCACAAATTTGACTTATTTCAGTGGCCTTAAAGAGCATTTAAAGGCATTTTCAGGTGCTTTTATGATTATTGATGGCATGCCTTGACTATTTCTACATTAGAAACCCATTTTGGGGGACTTTAGGCAGATATTTTGGGGACATTTATGAGATGCACGAAAATGGAGGTGGCTTATCCTTATCTCATTACAAGCTGTTTGGGAAGTATATAGTCTTCTTCCTTGTTTGTTATTTCAGCAGTTCTAGCTATTCACTACACTATATATTGTAATTTTCTGAGTTCTTTTGCAGAAGTGAATAGTCTTGTAACCCATTTTTAGAGATATACAACATTGTAATACCCTTTTTAGTAGTAATAAGCAATTTATACCTTCCCATTTCTTCTGATATTATGTGTCCTTAGTGCTAGTACAGATCTTTGTGATGTTCTTTGTCCTTGGAGCTATATTTCATATTGGTGCCTTTATGCAAGGATACATAATTTTGCAAGTTGTGAGATGTGCAAGGAATAACAATCAGTTTTGAGTGGTGAGAAAACATCTTTCTCCTTTACAAAACTGTTGTTATTTATCCTCCTTACAAATTGATGATGCAAATATTATGATTTGTTGGGTTGTGTAAGAGAGCTTTATCATTACTGGTTCTGTAGTGTGTTAGTTCTGTGTAGTCTCAGATGATCTTTTGGTGCATCACCTTAGACAGTAGGTTTTCATTTTTATGCAATCCTTCTTACCCTTTACTCTACAAAGACTTTATTACAAGCAGTATAGGTGGAGTATCAATAGGAAGCCGACCTTCTCCGAAGGTTCTTTCCATCACAGGTGACCCACAGGCCTGGAAAGATCCCATGTTTCTCTAGATTGCCAAGTTTTATAACTCAGTAAGGGTGCAAATGTGAGAGAAAACATGTTTACTTGACCTTTTGGGAGTTGTCATTACAGTGGGATTCTTTGATTGTCTTAGGACCATCATTTATAGGATCTTCATTTAGGAGATGGTTATCACGATGTCATGGATAGCTTGGTTACATGTTTCAATGGGAGCATTTGACAGTGATGGTTTGATGTTTATCTTGTTGTCATGTATAGCTTGGTATCACGGTTTAGTGGGAGCTTTGGTAGGATATGGTTATCTTCATGTGATTTGAAGAGGTGCTAACATCTTGTTTCATGGAGGACCCTTAGAGTCTTTGGTAAAGGTGTTATTGTTCTTCCTTTGGAGAGGACGTAGTTCTCTTTGGTTTTGAGTATTAATCATTTGCTTGGAGCTTCATGATTTTTTAAGTTGCATTTGAAGTTGGCATGGATTGATTGGTGGGTGTTCATGGATACTATAGAGACTTGGGTTAGGTTAGAAATCTCTTGTACTTAAGAGATATGTGTTGGAATGGTTACTTGTTATGAAATTTTTTCAACAGTAAAGACCGAGGAGCCTACACCTAGAAATGGATGTGAGTCCATCATAGACCTGATGAGAAGGTTGTATTTATTGAAATCTTATATTTCTTGGTGTTGTATGCACAGGACAATCTTGTATCCCACTCTTGGTCTACTTGGCAGGTAAATGATCTAAGAGGTGTTGCCCGCCTGATTATTAGATGCATTATTTATATGTATCTTGTCTTCTCTTGTGCATTAGTCTTGAAAGTTGAATTTTGATGGCTTATTGAGAAGTAGATGCATGATTTTATGTATTTCCATTGTTCTCCTTATAATCTTGAACTTGGGTTAGTTCTGAGGATTTGCTAGGAGAGGTATAGGAGATGGTTAGTGGTTTTGGGCATATTCCCTTATGTTGTGGGAATGTTTGGCTAGTTTGATCTACTTTATGTGAGAGGTTTACATCTATTTCTACCATGTTTCATTATAAGTTGAATGGTTAGATGTTGATATCCTTTCATTTTGGGAGTGTTGAAGGAGATCTTACTTTACATAGTTTGGCACATGTTAGTGTGGTATAAGGACATGGTTTGATTTGTAGGTTCTCTCTTTCTGAGTATATTGTCTTCTTCCTAAAGGTTCTTATGTGTATGGAGTTGAGGTTTTTAATGGAGTCATGTGCTGTTGTTTGTACTTCATTATTTTTGGCAACAGTTTAGTAGCTCCTTGATCTCTTTCTTCATTGGTTGGAGGACATGGGAGAGTTATTTGGATTGGTAATGAGAGATGTATTTTGTATATCATTGTATGCTTCTTTGACACTATGATAGAGGAGTTAGCCACATCCTCTATGTGAAGTGCTATAGGAGGACTTGTAATGCTATGATATTGTTTTTAGATTTGACATTACCTGTGTAGTGGGAGTTCCAGAAGGTATATGTGTTTTGTATGAGAGGGGCACCTCTCTTGGACTGGTTACACTTTACTACAGTGAGATACTTCAGAGGTTTTTTATCACATGTCTATGTGTGTTATTACCTTGGAGTCTTCTTTTGTAGGATGGTGGATATACAAGGACTTGTTTGCAGATTTGGGTTGTTATGTTGATATCATGAAGTTCTACCTATGATAGTTTGTTTACCCTAGTTTGAGGTACGGATAGTTTTGGATGAGCTAGCAACTTGCTATGGTTACTATTCCAATTTCGTATGAGTGTGGTAGTCACTCAGTCATTTGTTATCATTTAAAGTTGATGCTTGTGTTCTTGTATTGATTGGTGCAGGTTTTAGTGACAGTTGATATGTTTCACCTTGGCATGTTCCTTGTCCTATCATGGGTGACATGATGTGAGGATTTCTTGCTTGAGATGGTGGTTATCATGGTTTCTTTTGCGAGTATCTTGTTGGAGCACAGAAGCATGTTGAAGAATCAATGGTACATGGTTGGCTAATGGATGTTTTTCCCTTGTTGAGATTTCCTATGGGTTGATTTTCAATGTATAATGTCAAGTGGGAGAATGTTGGGATAAGGTGCCATTAACCTTGTAAATCCCAATATTGTATTTATTTCATTTATTATTTGTAATTTGTAATTACCCATAAGGGATGTACAAGTTTCACCGATAGTGGTAAAAATTAATTATCGAGGGCAGTAATTACAAAGTTACTACATTGGTAAGTTCCAGAGTTACTAGTGGTAGTTATGGAGCAACATTTTATGGTTGGTAATTGTAACTATCAAGATTAATTGAGGGTAGGCGCCACCTTGGAGGAATCAGCTATTTTTGGCATGTATGACACGTCATAAAGTTGTTGAGTGCATGTAAGAGAATCTATGATAGCTGTAAGTTGTCATAAGATTCTATGACAATATGACAACTTATGAAGGATAATTATTAGTTGTAAGTTTCTATTCTTGGCTCTAGGCGCCCATATTGGGAAGATGCCTTTTGGGGGGTGTTATGATGGAATCTATGGCAGTTATGACAGCATTTACTACCCCATAAGAGTCTATTCTTGTCCATGGATGCCCAAGGTTGCATGGTTGACTCTTGACAAGTGTTATGAGCTTGTAAGAATTCATTGAATGTTGCATGATGAATATTCCTAGGTGAAAGAAAATGGATGCCTTGTTTTAGGAGTGAAATACTTCTATAAGTACAATACAATGTATGCGTTGCATATATCAATTTACAGGTACATAGGTACTGCTGGATTGAAGAATGAAGAGGAGATTGGAAGTGGATGTATTGTAATCTTGTTTTGAAGATAATACAACTTGGGCCTCTCTTCTTGGTGGAGTTTTTTCCCACAAGAGTTTCTCCATGTAAACACTATGTTATGTGTTTATTCTTCTATTCCATTGCTACCTTGTGTTGTGAGATCTTGCATTCTTATGTTGTTGATTTGTGCCTCTTTATTGCTGCTATCTTATGGTGATGTTATTGTTGTTATAAGTTCATCTAAGGTGGTTTTATCAAGCATGTTAAAGTGGTTGATTTTAGCATCATAAAAAAGTTGAATCTTTTCATGGTATTTCAAGGATTAAGGCAACTTAATTTTCAGATTTGCATACAATTTTTAGATTTCTATATTGTAGTAGTTGAAGCCTTGTATCTCACCAATTGGCATCATATCTTGGTGATTTGATGATTAACAATTGGATTAGAGATTGTTTGTTTATTACAACAGTGATATATGTCAACGAATGGGAAGACCTATCACAAGGGATGAGATTCCATTAAGACCAATCTTAGCCCAAGTACCATTCAAAAAATGGGCTATAGATTTCACAAGACCAATTGACTTTCCTAAAAAAACATTCAAAAGAAAGATTCATTATTATAGGAGAGGAATACTTAACAAAATGGGTAGAAAGCAAAGCCAACAAGAGATTGTACAGCCAAGACTACTACAAAGTTTCTATTGAAAACATAATCACAAAATTCAGTTTTCCATTGAGCATAACCAATGATCAAGGCAAACATTCCATGAACAAGGTCATTGTAGAACTTTTGAATAGTTTTATGATCACATAACAAAAGTTCACCATATCGTCCCTAAGCTAATGGCCCAAGTCCTGAAGCACTAAACAATATTATTGGGACAACATTAACAAAGATGTGTAGTGTGTTAGGTCTCAAAAATGTAGGTTTCAAACCCTAAGAGGTTGCCAAGCTCTCTTAACACTTTTGGCTAATGAAATAGGGCTGATATGATTGAAATCCCCCTTCTCTTTAGGTTCTTCCAGACCTAGGTAGGTGTACCTCAATAGTTAATGTGGATTTGTATGACCTTAGTGATCTACTCACAGTTGCATGTAAGTGTGAGATAGATATAAGGCTGAAAGTTGTTCCTACTCCTAATGTTTGAATCTTGAATATGTGAATAAGGTTTTGAAATGTTACTTTGATTTGACCAGTGATTTATCTATTATGGGCAACGGAGTCAAGATGTGTATGATAGATGTGTCCTCTCTCTTGGCTTAACTCAAATTATTTGGCACTTTTTGAATGTTTATACTTTGTATAAACATGTAGGGTTGTTAGTTACTTGTGCTCTTCTTACCAAATCCCAATGCTATTTTACCAGGTTACTATGATCAATTGAAAGGATTTTAATTCTTACATGAAGGAAACCAATTAAGGTGATATGTTCAAAGGATTTTAATTTCAGGCTGAAACCAATAAACTGAAATCACTTAAAATGAATTTAATTATCTTCTAATAGAAACCAATCAATACAATCACACAAGTGCAACAAGTGTGCCCTGATAAATTAAACATATACTCAATATATTCAGTTTAAATAACAAAGGAAAACCATTTTGGAGATAGAACAAATAACACATATAAATGGATATTAACAAATAATTTAACACCAAAAAATGTTTGGACACCAAATTATTATATTCCTCTCCATTGAATTACTTCATAAGATTTTACATTTTATGCTTGGAAATCTTCATTGACTGATATATTAATCCTACTGACTACTAATTGCTCTGATTATTATTGTTTCTGATGATTCCCTCTTGCTTCTTTGATTTTCATCTCTCATATATGTTTTGTAATTTTTGGGTTATGACCCTTCATTCATTCTGGTGCAACCTTTCGTTATTTTGATTACCTTCAATAATAAAATATTTAATCTAACTTCTTTGCCTTCAAAATACTCTGGTTCTTGCTCGTGGGATGCTAGAAGTGCTCTCTAATTGCTTTGTAATTTTGAAAAAAATAGTTCAATTTTCCTTTTATTCTCTAAACAATCCCTAACTGAGATTTTCATGGAGGTAGGTGCACATTTAATATGAGGCATCCTTTTGCCTTTTGAATTTGAGATACAATTCAAATTCCACTTGATAATGGTCTTTTGAATTTTTAGTGGATACATTTGTATTTGTTTGTTTATCTTTTTAGGAGATACAAATATAAATCTATGGATGACATCATTAAGTTGGATTAAGCACATGGAGTAATGGTTCCTCAATATCAACTTCACTTTTGGCTTGTTTCTTGGATTTCTATATGCATGTTTCATCGTTTTGCATCTTTTATACAAATGCATATATAGATGATTAGAAGATACATAATGGTGGGTTTGTATGCACTAGGAATGCAAATGTATAAGTGCAAAAGTGGGTTTATCTCTTATGTACATATGCATATTATGTTGAAAATTCCTTCGTATCGACTTTTGCATTTGTATTTTGTATATTTTATGCATTTTAGAATATACATGAAAAGACTGGGACGGACACAGTTGCCTTTGGATACATTTTGGGAGGCTAGATACATAATTTCATTTGTTTCGCATATAAGAAACTAGGGATTTGCATTTGTATGTTTAGTGCATTTGTATATTTTATGCAAATGCATTTCGAGGTCTAGTTGTGTCGGGTTCTTGTTTCTTGGTTTTTGCATCTTTGGTACTTGCATGTTTGTATATTCGTGTTTTGCATTTTTACCTTTATGCATTTGCATATTTGTATTTGCGTGCTTTATGCATTTGTATACTCTATGCTTGTATGTTTTAATGCATTTGTATTTTCTTGCTTTTGCATCTTTTATACATACACGAATATACAAAGCTTTTCATGCGCTCACTTTTGCATCTAAAGTCTTGCATGTACTTTGACCAATATGCACTTTTGTCTCTAAGGATATGCCTTCTAGATGTGACAGTTTAATGTTAACACATGGTCAACATTTGACTGTTATGTATCTTAGTACGACTTGCATTTGTATTTGCCTATTGCATGCTTTATACATTCTGAAATATACATACAAACACGAATGCAACTCTTGCATTATAAAGTAGATTTAATTTGTTTAGGATCTGATATATGTATATGAAGGGCTCAAGGCTTGTGATACACATGTGCTTGTATGCATTATGCAAATGCACTTTGACTCAGATACAATTTGACCAATATATAGTTTGACTTTCATTGACTTGGTCATAACTTTTGAAAAACAAGGAATTTTTAGAAAATTCAAAAAAGCAACCCTAACTAATTTTCAACATTGATGCCAAAATTTTAAGGTTCCAATAGTGGCTCTTGCTTGGGGATGAATGGCCGTGAGGTCATTGCAAGAATTCAAAAACTATTGTCTAGGACGCAGACCAATGGTGGTGGGGAGGGTGGAAAATGGAAATCCTAACCTATTTTGCATGGAAAAAAGAAAAATTTTAAGAGAAGAGGTATTTTAGGAATTGTCCATGCAGTGGCAACTCCTATACTTCACCACTCATATTCTATAAGTAATAAGAATCTTCACCACATTTACCAGTGATGATAAATGGGTCCATCCATAATGCCTCAAACTTACCATGTTTTCCTTTGTCCTGTCCTCTGGTATTCCACATTAAAACCATGTCATCCACCTTGAATTTCCTTTCCTTAGCCATTTTATCAAATAAGTATTTCATCTGTAACTGCATTTTTTGATTTTGTTCCTGAGCTTGGGCCCTTATTTCATGTCCAGTTCATCCAATTGTTCCATTCTCTCTTCCATTGGTTTAGGAACATCTATATCTTGTTTAAGAATAAATCTATAAACTGGCAAGAGATTATGTATAGGAAGCCTGACTTGTACATTGTATACTAATTCAAATGGGGATTTTCTTGTGCTCTTCTTTATAGTAACCCTGTTTGCCCACAAAGCCAATTTTAGTTTTGAATCCCATGCCTTATTATTTTGTAACATTCTTTTAATTATTTTTAGGATGCTTTTGTTGCTTGACTCTGCCTGCCCATTGACCTAAGGATGATATGGGGAAGCATATGAAATTGTTATGCCATAGGATTCATAGAATGTTTTGAATTCTTCTGATCTAAAGCACATGCCATTGTCTATAATGAGTCTCACCGAAACTCCAAACCTAGTGATGATGTTTTCTAATAGAAAATTAACCACCACTTTACTAGTGGCTCGTCTGGTTGGAATTTCTTCTATCCACTTTGTAAAAAAATATGTAGCTACCAGGATCCATTTGTACCCACTACTAGATCTTTCTGCAATCTCCCCTACAAAGTCAATTCCCCATTGATGAAATGGAGCTTCAACTTGCATTGGTCTTAATGGTAGGGCTCCTTGGTAGTTTAATTTGCCAGAGAACTTTTGACATGCTTCACATTTTCTCACATATCTGTGGGCATCCTTAAAGACTTCAAGCTAGTAGTATCCTACTCCCATTATCTTATGGGTAGTAGTCTTTGCTGAGAAGTGCCCTCCACACACACCTTTATGCATTTCTTGTAACATCTTCTCGACTTGTGTTTTATCCAGGCATAAAAGTAAAATACCATCTCTGTTTTTCTAGTATAAATCTCCATCCATAAAGACATATTTTGATGCAACAAGTTTCAAAGTTATTCTTTGATTGTCATTCAAGCCTTAAGGAAATTTCATGTTCTTAAGATAATACATTACATTGGTGTACGAAGGTGTATGCTCAATACTTGCTATAATGTTATTTTCTTCTCTTATGTTGCAAACTTGTGCGGCCTCCATATTTGATTCAGTCATCAATTTGGCCAAACCTTGACCTCTAACAAGCCTAGTGATTTGGATGTCAATGTTAAATTCTTGAATTCTATTGATCCATCTACATCTTCATCCTGTGAGTTCATTTTGTGTAAAGACATCCTTTACTACAACATTTTGTACATAAGCTATCACATGGGCTCCAACCAAATATGGCCTAAATGCCTTTACTAATTTTACTAGGGCATAGGGTTATTTCTTAGTAATGTCATACTTCAATTCTACCCCCTGAAGTGATTTACTAAAAAATGATATGGGTTTTTTGTATCCTTCATTGTTCTTTTGTAATAACACAGCTACCACTGTATGAAAAGATGCAAAATAAAATATTTGGAATGGCTTGTCAAAGTCTAGGGATTTTAATACAAGAGCTTCTTTAATAGCTTTCTTAATGGACATAAATGCATCAATGGCCTCTTTGGTCCAATCTACCTTTGCACCCTTCTTCAACATTCTTGAGACTGGCTTGACAATTTCTGTGAAGTTTGATATGAATCTTCTGACAATTGTCCAAAGAAAGATTGAATAGCTTTCACAATTTTTGGAATAGGAATTTTATCAATAGCCTCTACTCTTTCAGGATCAATCCTTACACCATGCTTTGAGACTATGTGTCCTAGTAATTTTCCTTTTGTCACAGCAAAAAGGCACTTCTTTGGATTCAGAGAAATACCATACTCCAATGCCCTGCTGAAATTTTTTTCTAAGTGTAGACAATGGTCTTCTAAATTTTTAGAATATGTTGTAAGATCATCCTGGTAAACTACCATTATTGTGTTAATCAAGTCAGCAAAAGCTACATCCATGGCCCTTTGAAATTTTGCCTTGGCAATTGTAAGGCCAAATGGCATTCTCACATAGACATAGGTACCCCAAGGTGTTGTAAAAGCAATTTTATACTGTTCAGATTATTTAACCTTTACTTGGTTGTACCCAGAGAAACCATGCATCATGGACAACAATTCACATCTTGTCACTTGTTTCAACATTGTCTCCATGTTTGGAAGGGGGTAGTTATCTTTTCGTGATGAGATGTTCAAATTTTTGAAATCTACGCACAATCTTATATCACCATTCTTTTTTCTTATAGGTACCAAATTTGATACCCAAGAAGAATGTCTGATTGGTTTGATAATACCTCCCTCTCTGAACTTCATGAGTAATTATTGCATTTTAGGTGCCAGCGTTGGATTTATAGGTCTTTTCCTTTGTCTGAATGGTTTGGCATTAGGTTTCAATGGTATTTCATGTTGTAATAAGTCTTCTCGATATGCCTTTAGATCATCATAGGACCAGACAAACACATGTTTATATTTTCTGAGTAAAGTTATAAGCATTTCTCTAATTTTTGGACTGATCCTTTTTCTATGTAAACCTTTTTAGTGGCTATCTCTGTTCCCAGATTAATCTCTTCAACATCCTTAAGATCAACTATTGCAAGTTTGAGATTATATCTATCATGTCCATCAAACACTCTTTCTAGGGCTACAAGACCTTTGATATTTTATTTGTTCTGAGTTGGACCACTTCTTTCCCAAAAATAGTTTGCTTGTCGTCTACCTCTTCCACAAATGCATTGAAATCAATCTGTTGGGATTCATATTGATCCACACAATGAAGGAATTTTATAAGATCTTCATCATCATTGAATACTTGCCAATTATAAATATTATCAGGGATTTCTAGCCTCATCTTTAATTCTACTTCTGTTATCCCTGATAATGTAATATCATCTTTCTTCAAGGTCACATTTGCTAAGAAATCAGCCATTATGTTTTTGGACCTTTCTATCCAGTCTATAAAGAATGCATCAAAGAGTTCAATGGTATCCCACACAACATTTCTATATTTCTTTAATCTCTTGTTCTTTGATGAATATTTTGTCCTGATCTGTAAGACAACTAATTTAGAATCCCCATATGTTGCTATTAGTTTGATTCCATATCTTAGGGCAATGTTTAAACCTAACAACAATGCCTCATATTCAACAATATTATTAGTGCATTCAAAGGATAACAAGAATGAATATTTGAACATTTTTCTTATTGGTGAGATGAATACAATTCCTGCCCCATTCCCTCCTGTTGGATCTAGGGCATACAACTGAGAGGGGGGGGGGTGAATCAGTTGTATAAAACTTCTTCTTATTCAAACACTTAACTCTCTGTTGTTAGTTAGCAGCATATCAAATAATCATCCATGGAAGCATAATACATAAACACAAGAGCAGATAAGCATCAACACATTGAACACCAAGATTTTGACGTGGAAAACCCGGTCAAGGGAAAAACCACGGGGTGATTAACCCAAGAATTATTCTCTGTTAGAAGAATAAAGAAAAATGAATGGCACATGCCAATAAGGGCTCACTGCCCGAGCACACTGCTCACAAAGAGGCCCACTGCCTACAAGGAGACACACTGTCTACAAAGTGATAAAAATCACAGTCTTGAACTGGAGAATGACATCTCTATCATGTCCGGATCAGTTCCAATTAAGCCCAACAATCTCTGCTCTGCCTTTCGCACGTTTCTTCGCTATACCATACTCATCCTCACACCACACCCTGAAATGAACTTACAAACGTTTATTTATACAAGACATCGACTTAGGAACAAGCATCTAAGTCAGCAAACAACCATAGGAGTATCCGCAAGATGAATAACACATCCGGTCGGCCATCACAAGAACATTCGCAGGATGAACAACTCATCCGGTCAGCTACACAGAGCAAGAACTTCATCCGGAAGAATAACTTCAATTCCGGGCTCTACCATCAATGCGGACCAACAACACAACCTAAACATGATCCAAGAACCTTCACAAGCCTGTCTGAATGTCCGGATACATCCGCACTTCCTCTGCTTACTGGGATCTCTTGTCTTCCTCATCCGAAACTTCAAGAACACAGTCTGTCGCCACTGTCATAATGCAAGAGGTACTTCCGGACCTCCAAATCATACACAAATCAGGATGATACATCACAAGGACATCCCAAACGCTCCTTCCAATCCGCAGATTAGGATAATACAATTCCGGACCTCACCGGACCTTTTTGTGATCCTCTGTCACCTCCGGATACTTGCCAGACCCGGTTCTATACCGGCAGCCATAACTCCTTCAGATCTTCATGCGGACCTCTGAAATCTTAATTGTAGCATCTCAAGACTCATATCTACTAACCCTTTAATCCGCATCCTCCGGTTCTCATCCTATACAGTACATTTACCTTCTTCTCATCACTGTTCTTCACTGTTCCTGACTGAGGCTAATTTTCTCAATATCCTCAGCACACAGCTCATCAAATCCTTCTTGTTAATGCAATATGAGTATGTTGACATCAATGACAACACTGGCTCACCTCATACTTGCAACAATCTCCCCCTTTGTCATTGATGGCAACATATGATGTGAAAAACCATTAAGACAAGAACTTCAACTTTTCATATGTCTTCTCTTCCTTTACTGCTCCCCCTTTGATCATCAACCACTTGTTTTTCACATGTCTTCTCTCCCCCTTTGACATCAATGGCAAAGGGCTCATACTTGCAATTCTCATGCATCAGAATCATACCAGCTGCTCCCCCTTAGTTGCAGCTCCCCATTAGTCCGGATCACAAGATATGACTGTGATAGCCACCGGACTGATGCACATCAGTGCATCTTAGTTCATCACCGGAGGGGCCATGACCCCTAACTTCTCCCGGAGATATTCAAAAGAGTCCTTGGGAAGAGGTTTTGTAAAGATATCTGCAATCTGATCCTTGGAGGGAACATACTCCAATCTGACTTCTTCCTTGTTTACTTGTTCTCTCAAGAAGTGAAATTTGATAGATATGTGCTTAGTCTTAGAATGCAATACCGGATTCTTGGAAATATTAATTGCACTTGAATTATCACAGAAAATTGTGATAGGCTCCTCATATTCAACTTTGATGTCTCTTAGCATCTGCTTCATCCATAGGATTTGAGTGCAACTACCTGCTGTTGCAATGTATTCTGCTTCAGTTGTAGACAGAGATATTGCATCTTGTTTCTTGCTTAGCCAAGAAACCAATCTCTTTCCCAAAAAGAATGCTCCACCACTAGTGCTCTTCCGGTCATCCACATCTCCTGCCCAATCTGCATCTGTGTAAGCATGAAGAGAGAAGTCCGGATCTCTAGGGTACCATAGACCATACTCAACTGTTCCTTTCAAGTATCTAAAAATTCTTTTGATTGCCATAACATGAGATTCTCTAGGATCAGCCTGGAATCTTGCCACAAGACCAACAGCCTGCATTATATCTGGTCTAGTTTGAGTGAGATACAACAATCCACCAATCATTGATCTATACTTTGTCTAATCTGCCTTTGGAGAATCATCATCTTTGCTTAACTTACATCCGGTTGCCATAGGAGTGTTCATAGGCTTTGAGTCCTCCATACCAAATTTCTTTAACAATTCTTTCACATATTTGGTCTGAGAAATGAAGATCCCTTCTTTTGTTTGAGTAATTTGCAGACCCAAGAAGAAATTCATTTCACCAAGCATAGACATTTCAAACTCACTTTTCATCTGATTTGCAAAAGTTTTGCACATACTATCTCTTCCTCCAAAAATGATATCATCCACAAACACTTCAACAATCAGAATGTTTTCATGATCAATTTTGAAATATAAGTTACTGTCAGCAGTACCTTTGTTGAATCCAATCTGCACAAGATGCTTATCCAACCTTTCATACCATGCTCTTGGGGCTTGCTTCAATCCATACAAAGCTTTCTTCAACTTGCAGACCATATCATTATTATCAGACAATTGAAATCCATCCGGTTGTTCAATGTAGACTTCTTCTTCCAGATCACCATTTAGGAAGGCAGACTTGACATCCATCTGATATACCTTGAAGTCTTTGAAGGCAGCAAATGCAAGAAGTAATCTGACTGCTTCAATTCTTGCTACCGGGGCAAAAGTCTCTTCAAAGTCAATTCCTTCTATTTGAGAGTAGCCTTTGCAGACCAATCTAGCTTTGTTTCTGATTACTTCACCAGCTTCATTTAGTTTGTTCCGGAAGACCCACTTGGTTCCAATTACATTCCTGTCTCTAGGTCTGGGAACAAGATCCCAAGTATGATTTTTCTCAATTTGCATCAATTCATCTTCCATTGCTTTGGTCCAGTTTTCATCATTGCAGGCTTCATTTATTGTTTTAGGTTCAATCTTTGAAATCAGACAACATTCATTCTGATTTTGAGTAATATTCCTTCTAGTTTGTACACCTTTGCTTCTGTCACCTATGATCTGATCTTCAGAGTGATTCAGTCTTACATACCTTGGAATTTTGGGAGTATCCAGCACTGCTGTTTCTTGATCAGGCTCATTCAAACCTATCTCTTCTTCCTGATTTACCGGATCAGGCTGACTCTGTCTCACCGGAGAGGATTGAGGTCCTTGAACACTGTCTTGGTCATCTTCATCAAACTCATAAAATCTTGAAGGTTTCTCAATTCCTTCATCAACCTTTACATTGGTGCTTTCTATCATCTTCCTCAATCTCTTATTGTAACACCGGTATGCTTTGCTTTGAGTGGAGTAGCCCAAGAAAATTCCTTCATCACTTCTAGCATCAAACTTTCCTAGATCTTCATCTCTTTTAATATAACACTTGCTACCAAATACTCTGAAATATTTTACAGTAGGAGTGATGCCAAACCAGAGATCATAGGGGGTCTTACCGGTGTTGTTTCTGATTTGAACTCGATTGAGAGTGTAGACTGCAGTGCTGATAGCTTCTTTCCAAAACATTTGAGGAACATTTGCTTCCAACATCATTGTCCTAGCAGCTTCCTGGATGGTCTGGTTCTTTCTCTCAACTACTCCATTCTGCTGTGGAGTCTTAGGAGCAGACAACTGTCTCCTTATACCCTGTTTCTCACAAAAGTCAATGAATTCACCAGATGTAAATTCACCACCTCTATCAGACCTTAGACACTTTAGTTTCAATCCGGTTTGATTCTCCACCATAGCTTTGAAGATTTTGAACTTCTCAAAAGCTTCTGATTTTTCTTTTAGAAAGGTAACCCACATCATCCGGGAATGATCATCAATTAACAACATGAAATATCTATCACCTTGCAGACTCTTGATTCTTGTCGGACCACATAGATCAGTATGTACTAATTCCAACAATCCGGTAGAAGACTGATCTTTGCTTCTAAAAGAGACTCTACTTTGTTTGCCTAACTGACATTCTTTACACACACTATTTGTAGGTTTCATCAACTTTGGAAGATCTCTCACAGCCTGAGTATTGCTTATTTTGATGATGTTATCAAAATTTACATGACACATTCTTCTATGCCATAACCAACTCTGATCAATTTGAACAAACAAACAACTTTTATTTGAACCAACCAGATGAAAGATGTTACCTCTTGTCTGAGTACCGGATGCAATTTCATTTCCGGAGCTTGTAAAGATTCTGCATTTTCCATTCTTGAACCGGAGATCATAGCCTTTGTCCACTAACTGACCAACACTGAGAAGATTGTGCTTCAATCCTTCAACATACAGTACATTTCCTGTTTTGCTCTTACCATCAAAGGAAATAGTTCCCCTACCTCTGATTCTGCTAGCAGAATTGTCACCAAACTTTACCATTCCTCCTTCATATCTTTCCAAATCTAAGAACTTATTCTTGTCACCAGTCATATGGTGAGAACATCCACTGTCAATAACCCAATCATCCTTTTCTTCCACTTGAGCAGCCAAGGCTTTTTCAACAACTTTGTGATTGACAGATTCAGAGAGTATTGAATCTTCTTCCTTGATGGCTATAAACACCCACTCATTTCCGGATTTGCTTCCTAGTTCTGATTCATCATCTGTTACTCCTTCATTGTCATCTTCTTCATGAACATAATAGCAATTCTTTTGAAACCTTTGTTTGTGAGTATTAGATCTTGCAGATCTCTCCGGACATCTTGAGGCAAAATGACCAATCTTATTGCAGTTGAAACACTTAAAGGGTAGTTTTCCTTCATACTTACCGGATCCTCTTGGCAGTCTCTTTGCAATGAGGGCTTCAAGTTGAGCTGTTTCTGCTTCTTCTTCTTCCATGTCTCTTCTTGCTTGATCATACCATGACATTTTCCTTGATGAGTTTTCACCCGGATCAAATCTCTGTTTGCCTTTCACATAGGCACTGGCTTTGAAAGCAGATTTAGTCTTGGGAGGATCATCTCCAAACCCGGTCATTTCAAATGCAGCTAGTTTGCCAGCCAGTTGTTCTCTTGTGACAGTTGTGTGGGCTCTGAATTCATCAATGGCAGCAACTTTGATTTTGTAGGCAGCAGGAAGGGATCTTAGGATTTTGCAGACAATCTCATTTTCATCTAAAGTTCCACCAGCATTTCTGATTCCACATACCAGCTCATTTACTCTTGGCATAAAGGTAGTGATGTTTTCATCATCTCTCATTTTCAATCTTTCAAATTTCCCTTTCAGACTTTGCAACCTTGCACTTTTGACAAACTCATCTCCTTCATACAGAAGTTCCAGTTTAGTTAGGATCTCATATGCAGTGGGTAGGTCAATGACATTCAAGAGATCTGAGTCATTCAATGCACTTAGAAGAGCTTCCTTGGTCCGCAGATTGTTTTCAGCTTCTGTGATTTCATTCAGAGTTGTCGGACCACCTTGTGGAGGTACATATGGTTTTGAAACCATAGCCAAGTATGCTTTTCCCATACATTCCAAGTGACACTTCATGCGACCTTTCCAGAGAGTGAAGTTGGTTCCATCGAACTTCGGACTATCCTTCTTGTATGACGACATCCTGGATCTCCTCAAGCGGTTAAGCTCCTATCAGAGGAACTTAGCTCTGATACCAATTGTTGGATCTAGGGCATACAACTGAGAGGGGGGGGTGAATCAGTTGTATAAAACTTCTTCTTATTCAAACACTTAACTCTCTGTTGTTAGTTAGCAGCATATCAAATAATCATCCATGGAAGCATAATACATAAACACAAGAGCAGATAAGCATCAACACATTGAACACCAAGATTTTGATGTGGAAAACCTGGTTAAGGGAAAAACCACGGGGTGATTAACCCAAGAATTATTCTCTGTTAGAAGAATAAAGAAAAATGAATGGCACATGCCAATAAGGGCTCACTGCCCGAGCACACTGCTCACAAAGAGGCCCACTGCCTACAAGGAGACACACTGTCTACAAAGTGATAAAAATCACAGTCTTGAACTGGAGAATGACATCTCTATCATGTCCGGATCAGTTCCAATTAAGCCCAACAATCTCTGCTCTGCCTTTCGCACGTTTCTTCGCTATACCATACTCATCCTCACACCACACCCTGAAATGAACTTACAAACGTTTATTTATACAAGACATCGACTCAGGAACAAGCATCTAAGTCGGCAAACAACCATAGGAGTATCCGCAAGATGAATAACACATCCGGTCGGCCATCACAAGAACATTCGCAGGATGAACAACTCATCCGGTCGGCTACACAGAGCAAGAACTTCATCCAGAAGAATAACTTCAATTCCGGGCTCTACCATCAATGCGGACCAACAACACAACCTAAACATGATCCAAGAACCTTCACAAGCCTGTCTGAATGTCCGGATACATCCGCACTTCCTCTGCTTACTGGGATCTCTTGTCTTCCTCATCCGGAACTTCAAGAACACAGTCTGTCGCCACTGTCATAATGCAAGAGGTACTTCCGGACCTCCAAATCATACACAAATCAGGATGATACATCACAAGGACATCCCAAACGCTCCTTCCAATCCACAGATTAGGATAATACAATTCCAGACCTCACCGGACCTTTTTGTGATCCTCTGTCACCTCCAGATACTTGCCGGACCCGGTTCTATACCGGCAGCCATAACTCCTTCAGATCTTCATGCGGACCTCTGAAATCTTAATTGTAGCATCTCAAGACTCATATCTACTAACCCTTTAATCCGCATCCTCCGGTTCTCATCCTATACAGTACATTTACCTTCTTCTCATCACTGTTCTTCACTGTTCCTGACTGAGGCTAATTTTCTCAATATCCTCAGCACACAGCTCATCAAATCCTTCTTGTTAATGCAATATGAGTATGTTGACATCAATGACAACACTGGCTCACCTCATACTTGCAACACCTCCTTTACTGTATGCACTGTCAAAATACATTCGCCATACACCTTTTCTATCTAACTGTGTCTCTCTAGTGATTAATTCTATATTTTGTAGTTTAGGCTATGATTTTTTAATTCTAAAATTCCCAAGATCTACATCATAAAAGTAATTTATTTGATATGGATTTAAGCATTCTATTATATTCTCATATCTTGGCTCTCTGCATAACTTGACTTCTTTCCCGTTCATTGGTATTGTAGCATATGATAAATCAAGTTGGACACTTCCTCCTACTGTAGCAGTCCATTGTCTAGATAACAACATACCATAGTATGGTGGAGTATCTATTACAATTATATCAGTTATATAAGTAGCTTTAGGACATGAGGCCAACTTCAATTCTACATCTCTCATGATTCCAACCACTTGAATAGACCTGTTATCCATTGTGTAGCATTTATCTTATGTAGTATCAACCCACAGGCCTAATTCTTTCATGACAGCTATGGGCATGATGTTTATGGCAGCCCCAGAGTCAATCATTAAATTTCTTACTAGCTTGTTATTGATTAATAATATTATGTAGAATGGGTCCACTTGGGAAGGATTCTTTGTTATGGCATCACCCAGATAAATTTCTGGAGTTCTCATGACCTCTTGTCCAAGATTGTTTATTTTGTTTTCTGGCCTAATTCTTTCATGACAGCTATGGGCATGATGTTTATGGCAGCCCCAGAGTCAATCATACAATTTCTTACCAGCTTGTTATTGATTAATAATGTTATGTAGAATGGGTCCACTTGGGAAGGATTCTTTGTTATGGCATCACCCAGATGAATTTCTGGAGTTCTCATGACCTCTTCTCCAAGATTGTTTATTTTATTTTCTAGCCCTTCTTTGTCTTTGCTATGACTTTGTTGTTGATTTGGTATACCAAAAATCAACTTAAGAGCACTATCCCTATATTCATCTATCTTCATCATTTCCATTAATGGTACAGATATATTTATTTGGGATAATGTTTGTGTTATATCAAATGAAGGAGTAATCACTATCTATTCTATTTTTCTTTATTTGAGCCTTTCTCTTTAGATTGCTGCTTACTACTATCCTTCATCTTATTTTGCTCAATCTTGGATGTTTCCTTATTTGTATTCTTCTGATTTTCTCCTTTTTTCTGGTTATCTATGGCACCCTTTTTATAGTTTGGTTCTTTGATGAACAAGCCTCTTGGTGTTCCCTGATTTGCATTTATTGTTCTATTGCTCATATTGTAATTAGTCCTAGCTTGAGCCACTGCAGCAATTGTACAAACTCTTTTTTCCTCTTCTGTAGATTTTCTGAGCCAAAACTATGGGATTATATTGGATGTATAAGTAGCTCCTTCATCATCATCCTCTTGATGAGAGAAAATTTCTTGTTGACCTATGTTGACATTATACCTCTGGTTTCTTACATTGTATTCAAACCCATTTTCTTCAAAGGATGAGTAGTCTTCATCAATTGAATGAGGTCTTATTTCCAACATGTTTACAATATGATCATTCTTGTCCAAATCATAAGATACTGTTGCAAGTATGTGCCTAATCGGTGTTGTCATTGATGTCAACATATCTTTGTTGTCATTGTTTTCAACTGTATCCTATTTTGTTATTTATTTAGAAGCTTTATATGTTGAGGATATTGAGAAAATTAGCCCCTTCGGAAGAATCAGAAAGTAAACAGTGAATCACAGTGAAGACAGTGAGTTGCATATGGAAGAACAGTCCAAAAGATTGCTCCACATTTCTTGCTGACTAAAGATCTTGGTCTACGGATTGGAAGTTATTTAGAAGCATGGCTAAAGATGCTAAATCCTAAGTTTGAGCCTTTGGTATGAAGATTTGAGTGAGTTAAATTCACCAGAGTAAAACTTGCCTTTTCTGATTATTCACTAATGCCTGAGAGAAAGTATTTTGCTCTGCATTCCTCTGCATTAAAATGTTTTTCTCTGTGGTTCTAGAGGGAAGTCTGGGATGATGATAAGTGCCTAAAATTATAGTGGTTCATGTTTTGGTGGTCCACAACCTATATTTCTTTTATGACAGTTGAAGACAGTGAAGTTGATGTGCTCCAGTGTGAAGAATCTCATGAATAAAGTGGCTTGAGTTTGTGCGGTTCTCTTGGTGATTTCAACGTGCTTGTGGATACCTCCTGATCATGTTCCTACCTTTACATTGGTTCACGTTAAGGAATTGAGATCGTGTTTGAAGATTATTCCCAGATAACATAGCATGTAACCAGTCTTAGCTGACTTGGTTAATTCTAGTGATTGCGGAGATCCATTGAAGATTATGGAAGCATGTTGTGGAGTGGAAGATTGTGTTTAAGTCCTAGCTAAGGCGTGGCATGATCCGCATACATCCATACTACAAATCCTTAGCATAATTTTGTATTAGGTCAAGACTTATTTTGTAAATGTGTGTAATGTCGACCTTGGAGATTGTTCCAATGGTTGATGTTTGTAATGCTGACCTTGATGATCATTCCAAGGTTGATAAAGTGTATAAATACTTGTAATTGAGTCATGAAAAAGGTGTCCCTATGCGAAGATGGGCAGATAAGGAAAGAGGTGGAAAGGCAGAGCCAAGCATAGGAGTTGTTGTACTTAAATGTATTAATCTCAGACATGAAGAAGATGTTGATCTTGGCAGTGAGCCTGGTAGTGAGCTGCCAGTAGGGTTTAATAGCCCTTATTGTAATCTTTCTAGGTTTAGGGTCAAGGCAGTGAGCCTGCTAGACCTAATTGTACTTCATGGTAGCAAGCCAGTATGTTTTAGGCCCATGTAGTGACCAAGCTTGAACATTATTTTTCAAATATTACAATATATTTTGAGAGCTAACCCTCTCCGTGGTTTTTCCCCATCTTAGGGTTTTCCACATAAAAATCTGGTGTCTCTTGTGTTTAATGTTGCATCTGTGTTTAATTTTTTGATTTCATGCATTTATCATTTAATCATAAGGAATGTGGACAAGTGATTAATGTTTAAGTGCAGAAGTGTTTAATTTTTTGGGACAACTGATTCACCCCCCTCTCATTTGTCTGACACATTTCAACAATTGGTATCAGAGCCACGTCCCTTCGAAAAGAGTCTAACAACTCGAGGGAGATCCTAAATGGAGTCTCAAGAAAAATAGTTACTTACTGATTCACCTGAATGATCATCAAGAGATAATACAGTTGGCTTGTCCAAGGAAGCATTTTATTAAGATAAGAGTGTTAACAATCTAAGGTGTTCTGATTCAGAGGTATGCACCAACAATGAAGCTATGTTCCAAGGTGAGAACTGTTGGGTGATTGATAGTAGTTATTCAAATCACACGACTGGTGACAAAATAAATTTGTAAGTCTGGAAAGATATGATGGAGGGCTAGTTAGGTTTGGAGATGACTGCACTGCTAAAATATGTGGGAAAGGTTTGATCAATCTTGAAAATAGACAAATTATTGATGATGCTTTTTATGTTAAAGATCTAAAGCAAAGTCTCTTAAGTGTTCGATAGTTATACAAAAAGGGATTCAGTCTTATGTTTGAGAATGATACTTTTGAAATCAAAGAGAATTCTGGGGCTACGATGGCCATTGGAAAAAGGATAGAAGAGAATCTTTATCATCTCAAAAAAAAGTGGCATTCTTGGGCTCACAACTCAGACCGGTGAAATCTGGGTTTGGCATAAAAGACTATGTCATGCAAATCTTGATGATTTAGTAAAGACAAGCTTAGTTCAAATTGTAAAAGATCTACCAGAAGTTGATTTCTCAGTTAACATCATTTGCAAAAAATTTCAAGATAAAAGGCTGTCAAGAAGAGTACTACAGAAATCTTCCACTGGATGACTAGAATTAATCCATGCATGCCTTTGTGGTCCTACAAGAATACGAAGCCTTCATGATGATAGGTACTTTATGTTTTTCATTGATGATTATTCTAGAATGACTTGGGTTAGCTTTTTTAAAGTTAAATTAGAAACTCTAGATGCACTCAAAGCTTTTATAAAAATGGTTGAAAATGAGCTAAGCATGAAAATCAAGTGTTTGAGGATTGGTAAGAAAGAAGAGTTTGCCTCCAACAATTTCAATATGTTCTGTGAAACTCATGGGATAGAGAAACAACTCTCTACTAAGAATAAAATAATGGAAGAAGCAAGAAGGACTATTTAGGAAACTGCAAAATTAATAATGGAAGAAGCAAATCTGTTAGAAGCATTTTGGAAGGAGGCAATTCAAACTACTATCTACACACTAAACATAGTTCAGGTAAAAGCCAAAAATGAAAAGATGTCTTTTGAATTATGGTATGGAACAATACCCACTATGAAATACTTCAAAATCTTTGGAAGCAAATGCCTTATCAAAATGGAAAAGGATGATGGTAAGTTTGAGGAGGGCATCTTTCTCAGATATTCATCTTGTAATAAAGCCAACCATTGCTACAACAATAGATTGGGAAAATTTGTTGAAAGCACAAATGTCAAAGTTAATGAGAACACTCAAAAGTACTCTGATTCAATCAATAAGGAACTGTAGAATGAAGCACAAGAAGGTTCTTAGACCATCTGTGATGAAACAAAATGTGATGTATGTTTGATTGCTAGTGTTGAGTCTAAAGCAATTGTTATTGACAAAAAAGAGCACCAAATTGCTCCGGGAGACATTAAGAAGCCCAAGGAAGAAAACTTGGACTCAAAAGAAAATATGGTAGAAGTAACTAGTTGCATCCAAGAGCTAAATACAGAAATCAAGGAACTCCAACAAAGTCTTAAAAGGAAAAGTGAAGAATTGAGTCTAGCAAATGAAGATAAAACAAGAATAGAGGATCATCTGAGCCAAGTTGTGAAAGAAAAGTTAGAAGAATGTGAGAAATTGGCAAAAGAAATTGTACTTTTGAAGTCTGATTTAGAGGCAACCAACAACTACAGAGAAAAATTCAAAATAAGCTCTACAAAACTTGATGAGTTACTAGCTAGTCAAAAGTATCCAGATGATAGGCAAGGCTTGGGATTTGAAAAGGGAGAAAGCTCAAATTCTAAACAAATCAGATCTAGAGAAGGAAAAGGTAGAAACCATCTGGTGAGGAACCAAAGAAGAGGACCTAAAAGATCTCTGGTTAGGCAACCAAATGCTCAAAGGTACCCATCTTTCAATGGTTACTATTTTAAATGCAATAAGTATGGTCATAGGGCTACTCAATGTAGAAGCAAAATAAATCAAAATGTTCCATCTTTCTCTAGTCAATGTTTCAATTGCAAGAAAATTGGTCATAAAGCAAATGAGTGCAGAAGTGTGTCAAGAAACAAACCAATCAATCCAAGGAATGCTAATTTATTCAATGGAAAGTGTTTTACATGCAATAGATATGGCCATATCTCTAATCATTGTAGATCAAGACCAAATTCAAATAATAGGAGAAATCAAGGTCAGAGAGATATTGTTTGTTGAAATTGCAACAAGCTCGGATATTCTACCAGATTCTGCAGAAGCAAAAATATAGAGAGAGACTATCCCATAGTAAAAAGGAAAACAAAGTAGAGAGTAGACAAAGGTAAAATGAAGATTGATATGGTGGAAACCAAGAAAGAGATGAATCAGATCTAGATCAAGAAGGATGTTACTAAGATCAAGGATGGATCTGCACTAGTCTCTGGTGCAGATACTTTCTCCAGGAAGTAAATTGAGAGCTCTGGATCAAGGGAACAGTGTCAAAAATCTAAATCCCCTAGCTAGAAAGTTGGTTCTAGAATCCAGCATGAAGATATACCATTGAATCTGATAAGACAAATCATGTGAAAGAGAAACCATAAGAGGATAAGCTAATGCGAAACATTTTAGAGAAATTGCAATCAACTGTATCTATGGAGAAGTGTAGTCAGAAGAAACTTGACCTTTTGTTGATATGAAGGAGGATGATGATAATGGTGATGATGATGCCATTATTTTCTCTGGAAAGAAGAAGACCAGAGGTAAGAAAAAATGTAGAAGATGGGGAAGGAGGTAAATCAATGGACAATTCTACATCGGAGGAAAAATATGAGAACAATGAAGTAGATGATCTGATTCAATTTACAGGGAAAAAGAAGGGGAAGAAAGGAAAAAAGAAGATAGTAGAAGGAAATGCAAATGATGATGCAAATAATGATGTGTTCATGAATGACGAGGGTCAAAAGCAAGGAGGACTTGCAATTCAGTTACATCTAAGAAGCAAAAACCCAAGAAGAAAAACCCAAGGAGGTTAAAGGAAAGGCTCTGGTCAAAAAGGAAAGGTAGGAAAGCTTGGAAAGATCAAAAGAAGAGGAAGAGTAGCGTAAAAGGCCAAGTACAAAAAGGGGAGAGTGAAAAGCTTCAGAAGAAGAAGGTAGGTAGCAAATTACTAGCAAGCAGAAGTAAGAAGCTCGCAGGTTGGTTTTAATGAGGGAGTAGTTCCCTGCCAAAAGTTAGGGATTATTACCCATCCTACTATAAACTAAGATGCACAAGAGTGCATCAGTCTGGTGATGCTTAGAGTCCCTTCTCTAGATCTAGATTGATGCTTTTAGGGCTACTTCTCAGGGGGAGTAGTCAGAGGGTTCAGAAGAGAGATTGGATCAGGACAGAAGAGTGCAAGTGTGTGCCCTTTGCCATTGATGTCAAAGGGGGACAGAAATCATGTGAAAAATTCAAAGGGAAAGAGTGTAGATGTGTAAAGAGATAGGGGAGAATTTGGTCTTGATGGTTGTTGCGATTTTTCACATCATATGTTGCCATCAATGACAAAGGGGGAGATTGTTGCAAGTATGTGCCTAATCGATGTTGTCATTGATGTCAACATATCTTTGTTGTCATTGGTGTCAACTGTATCCTATTTTGTTATTTGTTTAGAAGTTTTATATGTTGAGGATATTGAGAAAATTAGCCCCTCCGAAAGAATCAGAAAGTAAACAATGAATCACAGTGAAGACAGTGAGTTGCATACTGAAGAACAGTCCATAAGATTTCTTTGCATTTCTTGCTGACTGAAGATCTTGGTTTGCAGATTGGAAGTTATTTAGAAGCATGGTTGAAGATGCCAAATCTTGAGTTGAGCCTTCGATATGAAGACTTGAGTGAGTTACATTCATCAGAGTAAAACCTGCTTTTTCTGATTACTCACTGATGCATGAGAGAGTATTTTGCTCCGTATTCCTTTGCATTAAAGTGTTTTGCTTTGTGGTTCTAAAGGGAAGTTTGGGATGATGATAAGTGCCTAAAATTGTGGTGGTTCATGTTTTGGTGGTTTGCAAGCTATATTTATTTTATGATAGTTGAAGACAGTGAAGTTCATGTGCTCCGGTGTGAAGAATCTCATGAATAAAGTGGTTTAATTTTGTGCGGTTCTCCTGGTGATTTCAACATGCTTGTGGATACCTCATGATCATGTTCGTACCTTTACATTGGTCTACGTTAAGGAATTGAGATCATGTTTGAAGATTATTCCCAGATAATGTAGCATGTAACCAGTCTTAGCCAACTTAGTTAATTCTAGTGATTGCAAAGATCCCTTGAAGATTATGGAAGCATGTTGTGGCATGGATGATTGTGTTTAAGTCCCAGCTAAGGCATGGTGTGATCTACATACATCCATACTACAAATCCTTAGCACAATTTTGTATTAGGTCAAGACCTATTTTGTAAATGTGTGTAATGCCGACCTTGGAGATTGTTCCAATGGTTGATGATTGTAATGCTGACCTTGATGATCATTCCAAGGTTGATGAAGTGTATAAATAATTGTAATTGAGTCATGGAAAAGGTGTCCTTGTGTGAAGATGGGTAGATAAGGAAAGAGGTGGAAAGGTAGAGCAGAGCAGAGGAACTGTTGTACTTCAATGTATTAATCTCAGATAGGAAGAAGATGTTGATCTTGGTAGTGAGCCTGGCACTAAGCTACTAGTAGGGTTTAACAGCCCTCATGGTTTAATAGCCCTTATTGTAATCTTTCTAGGTTTAGGGTTGAGGTAGTGAGTCTTCTAGACCTAGTTGTACTTCATGGTAGTGAGCCAGTATGTTTTAGGCCCGTGGAGTGACCAAGCCTGAACATCATTTTTCAAATATTACAATATATTTTGAGAGCTAATCCTCTACATGGTTTTTCCCCATCTTGGGGTTTTCCATGTAAAAATATGGTGTCTTTGGTGTTTAATGTTGCATCTATGTTTAAGTTTTTAATTTCATGCATTCATTGTTTAATCATAATGACTGTGGACAAGTGATTAATGTTTAAGTGCAGAAGTGTTTGAGTTTTTGGGACAACTGATTCAGCCCCCCTCTCAGTTGTCTGGCACATTTCAACAGATACTTCATTTTCTTGCAATGATTGAGCCACTACACAATATTCAGGTGAATGAGGAAGGTTGCATGCCATACACCATGGATTACTTTCTACCATATGTATCCCATATCTTTTTAGGGGCTCAAGGGTGTCTTTGCCATAATTTTGCTTTTGTTTGTTGTCTACAGGCTTCCCATCCTTCTAATTAGTGTTGTAAGGCATGTCATGTAACCTAGGATTTTCATTTCTATAATAATTTTCTTGCCTAGTTTGGTGGTTATTAGGACTTTGTGGAATTCTAATGTTTTCCATTTTTCCAAGTTTTCAAGCAGCCCTCCTATTGTTTTCAATATTCACAATGGCCTTTTAAGCTTCTACAAGAGTCATAGGAGCTCTATTTCATAATTCATATCTAGTTTTAGGGTCAAAATCCTTTAAGTATAAATCTAGGGCCATGCCATCAGGAGGTTTCATTTTAGGTGAAATTGTGTGGTATAATTTTGAAAACCTTTGGTTGAAATCTACTACTGACTCATTATAATTCTTTTGAATGCTTGTCAATTCATGTATAGAAAAATTTGGGTCAATATGACTACCATATTGTTCTTTGAACTGATCTTTGAAATCTACCAAGGAGATAATTGAAGCATCGGGTAAGTTTTTATACCAATCCCTAGTATCTTCAATTAGAGATAACATGAATAATTTCATAAGGATATCTTCATATTGTACATCATAATTATCCATGAGTGTCTCAAAGTTTTTGATATGTTCTTCTGTTGAGATGGCATTATTTCCAAAAAACTTTGGAAGTGCATTTCTCAAATCATTATCAATAGGATCAGGGCAGATTTGGTACCTAGATAAATCTAGCTCTCTGTATATATTTATATTCAGGTGTCCTTGCAAGTTTTGGTTTGGTTGATTTTGTTGGTGGTAATGGTGAGGTGGATGTTGTATATTATGGTGTGGATTCGTATTTGCATTTTGCTGGCGAGGTGGAACATGTTGTTGACCAAGAGGTGGATAAGTATTAGCCATATGTTGGGAAGTAATATGGACATTATGTGTTCTTGGATTTTGTGGTGGAATATTCTGTTGCATATAACCAATATTACGTGGATTGTGTGGTGCTTTTGAAGTATTTGAACCACTTGTGTTCTGTTTTGATCCTTGTGGATGGCTTGTAAGAACATTCCCACTTTGCTTATGGGGAGATACATACTTTGAGCTACTTGTACTTCTAGATTTTATTTGCTATAATTCTTGTTTTATCCGTGCCTCTTCTTTCTTTAGTTTGGCTAGTCTAAGTTCTTCCTGTAAACTTTGTAGGTCTTGTTGTACCTCATCATCATTTCTTGTGTCCTTTTGTGGACTACCTTGAGTCTCTATAGATGCCATTTGATTCATGAACTCATTATGAACTTCCCCATCATGTTTTAATGACATCTTATAATCATATTCTGCTTGCATTTGTATCCGTTTGCTTTCAAGTTGTGCCTCAAATTTAAGATGCTTTTGAGGGTCAAGTCTATATTGGTCTAGAATATCAAATCAATTTTGTTTAGACTGGGTAGTATTGGCTTTTGATTAGAAACCTTCACGAAATTCTGATTCATGCACTGGAGTAAAACTATTATGTGTTAGCAAGGGTTGTTCTGATGCATTTTCCTGAGTGTTCTAGTTATTAGTGTGTTCAGACTGATTTGATGTCCTAATTTTTTTAGCAAGAGCCTTCAAAGGTTGGGATGACTATTTATGATTTAATTTTTTAGCATTAGTTTTGGATCTCCTACCATCCATGTTGCAAGAGACTAAGATTGAGTTGTTAGAGTCACCACCTCTCTTTAAAGAGGAATGATGTTATCTTCTGAGTCTTTTCCACTAGCAAAGTTATAATTTTTTGACTCTATTGAAAATGGCCTTGTACCAAGTTTCCTTATGTTGTCCCCAGTAGAGTCACCAATTCTGTTAGGTCTCAAAAATGCAAGTTTCAAACCCTAAGAGGTTGCCAAGCTCTCTTAACACTTTTGGCTAACGAAATAGGGCTGATATTATTGAAATCCCCCTTCTCTTTAGGTTCTTTCAGACCTAGGTGGGTGTACCTTAATAGTTAATGTAGATTTGTATGACCTTAGTGATCTACTCACAGTGGCATGTAAGTGTGAGATAGATATAAGGCTAAAAGTTGTTCCTACTCCTAATGTTTGAATCTTGAATATGTGAATAAGGTTTTGAAATGTTACTTTGATTTGACTACTGCTTTATCTATTATGGGCAACAGAGTCAGGATTTGTATGATATATGTGTTCTCCCTCTTGGCTTAACTCAAATTATTTGGCACTTTTCAAATGTTTATACTTTGTATAAATGTGTAGGGTTGTTATTTACGTGTGATCTTCTTACCAAATCCTAATGATATTTTCCCAGGTTACTGTGATCAATTGAAAGGATTTTAATTCTTACAGGAAGGAAACTAGTTAAGGTGATCTGTTCAAAGAATTTTAATTTCAGGCGGAAACCAATAATCTGAAATCACTTAAAAGGAATTTAATTATCTTCTGATAGAAACTAATCAATACAATCACACAAGTGCAACAAGTGTGCCCCAATAAATTAAACAATCATCAACATATTCAATTTAAATAACAAAGGAAAATCATTCTGGAGACAACACAGATAACACATAAATGGATATTAACAAATAGTTGAATACCAAAAAATGTTTGGACACCAGATTATTATATTCCTCTCCGTTGAATTACTTCATAAGGTTTTACATTTTATGCTTGGAAATCTCCATTGACTGATATATTAATCCTACTAACTGTTGATTGCTCTGATTACTGTTGTTTCTGATGATTCCTTCTTGCTTCTTTGATTTTCATCTCTCATATATGTTTTGCAATTTCAGGGTTATGACCCTTCATTCATTCTGGTGCAACCTTTCGTTATTTTGATTACCTTCAATAATAAAATATTTAATCTGACTTCTTTGCCTTCAAAATGCTCTGGTTCTTGCTCGTGGGATGCTTTGTACTCTCTAATTGCTTTGTAATTTTGAAAAAAATAGTTCAATTTCCTTTTATTCGCTAAACAATCCCTATCTGAGATTTTCATGGAGGTAGGTACACATTTAATATGAGGCATCCTTTTGCTTTTTGAATGTGAGATACAATTCAAATTTCACTTGATAACGGTCTTTGAATTTTTAGTAGATACATTTGTATTTGTTTGTTTAGATTTTTAGGAGATACAAATAGAAAGCTATGGATGACATCATTAAGTTGGATTAAGCATGTGGAGAAATGGTTCCTCAATATAAACTTCACTTTTGGCTTGTTTCTTGGATTTCTTTATGCATGTTTCATCATTTTTCATCTTTTATACAAATGCATATACAAATGATTAGAAGATACACAATGGTGGGTTTATATGCACTAGGAATACAAATGCATAAGTGTGAAAGTGGGTTTATCTCTTGTGTACATATGCATATTATGCTGAAAATTCCTTTGTATTAACTTTTGCATTTGTATTTTGTATATTTTATGCATTTTAGAATATACATGCAAATAGACTGGGATGGATACAGTTGCCTTTCAATACATTTTGGGAGGCTAGATACAAAATTTCATTTGTTTCGCATATAAGTAGCTAGGGATTTGCGTTTGTATGTTTAGTACATTTTTATATTTTATGCAAATGCATTTCAAGGTCTAGTTGTGTCAGGTTCTTGTTTCTTGGTTTTTGCATCTTTGGTACTTGCATGTTTGTATATTCATGTTTGTATCTGCATGCTTCATGCCTTTGTATACTCTATGCTTGTATGTTTTTATGCATTTGCATCTTCTCGCTTTTACATCTTTTATACATACACGAATATACAAAGCTTTTCATGCGCTCACTTTTGCATCTAAAATCTTGCATGTAATTTGACCAATATGCACTTTTGTCTCTAAGGATATGCATTCTAGATGTGACAGTTTAATGTTAACACATGATCAACATTTGACTATTATGTAGCTTAGTGCGACTTGCATTTGTATCTGCCTATTGCATGTTTATGCATTTTGAAATACACATACAAACACAAATGTAACTCTTGCATTATAAAGCGGATTTAATTTGTTTCAGATCCAATATATGTATATGAAGGCCTCAAGGATTGCGATACACATGCACTTGTATGCATTATGCAAATGCACTTTGAATCAGATACAATTTGACCAATATACAGTTTGACTTTCATTGACTTGGTCATAACTTTTGAAAAACATTGAATTTTCAGAAAATTCAAAAAAGCAACCCTAACTCATTTTCAACATTGATGCCAAAATTTTAAGGTTCCAACATAGTGGAAATAGAGAAAAATGGGGTATCAAAATTCCCATAGTATTATGGGCATATTGAACATCTTATAAAAGAGCAATAAAATTCACTTCATTTGAGTTAGTATATGGAATGAACGCCACACTGTCGAAAAAATTTATTACCCAAATGTGTGTACCACAATTGCTCTGCACCTAAATGAAGAAGAATCTTGATCACAAAGAAGAGAAGATCTAGAAAAATTAGATGAGAATAGACTACTAGTGGTATACCACAAAACCTAGAATGAAAAAGATAGAAAGCTTGGCACGACAGAAATCTATGCCTCAAAACATTCCACAAAAAAGACTTAGTTTTTTTATATGACAACAATTTAAGAAACAAGGAAAATTAAAAGTCAGATGGCTAGGACCATATTACATTCATGAAAATTTGGAATCTGGTGCAATCAAATTAAAAACACTTGATGGAAAAATGTTTACAGAATATATAAATGGTGCCAGATTAAAACACTACCATCAACTGGTAGAATAAAGTCAAAGCCCAGGAAAATCAAACTTGTATCATATGTATTATAGTTACCATAAAAGTGAATACCGTTGAAGGAAGGAAGTTGCGGAAAAAGTAACAGTTATAAATCGCACGAAAGCACAAATGAGAAAGTACAATAAATGCAAAAGGGCACCATTAAAACTATAAAGGATAGATCTCACCATACACTCTGACACCATTCTACATCCTAAGTACTCGTGAGCTCCAAATATACTCGAAAAAAAAACTAAACTCTAGTTGAATAACATAGTGATAATGACAACTCCATTTTTTATTGATGTCTCCAACAAACCTCACCCGAAAGACAAGAAATTTTCTCACAAGGTGATGGAGGTCGATCAGATGGAGCTTTCTCCTCCATTCCACCAGATGTTATTTATAGAGAGGATGTTCAAAAATATATTCATGTGCCAATATCAAAGATAGACCACACTAAATTTGAGGAGCTTCAAAGAACACTCCTTCAATCAGATCAGACACAATATCTATTGTAATATCAAGAGATTGAGAAGAAGAATCTTGACATATGGAAGGATTTCCTTGATTTCTCTATGGAGCATAGATGGTTCAAATTATATTGAGCATAATTCATAATGAATTCATTTATCTAGACAAATCCTACCAAATAATGAAGTAGGCAATAAAAGTGATGATCAGGATTAACACCACAAGAGAGATATTGTTGAAGAAAGAAATAAAGAATGAGAAGGATACAGAGCTCATCAAAGCTAAATATGATGGGAGAAGTCTTAATGTCAAAGAAATTACAAACCTTGTAGTGTGGTAAGCCACCATGGGCATCACATATAAGTCTACTATGCTAACTAGGAGGACTCTGCAACTGACACAACTATTCAAATGGCATATCAGATGGTGGCAGAGGAAAAATACTTTGGTTTGTGTGAGGCCTTCCATGAGCAGTTGATAGAGAACCTACAAAAGACCAAGAATATGTAATATCAATTCTCGTATGGTTCTCTTACCATATGTCTCACATTTTACTTCATGAATACATTGCCATCTTTCTCTAGTACATCTTGGAATATAGATATATTGGTATTTGTACAAATCAAATATCACATCTAAGAATTTAAGGACACAATATCATATACTATGGCATATTGGGGGTTCTTCAAGGCCCTGTAGCAACAAATACAAAGTAGAGATAAAAAATATCCTATGAAATGGTGAAGAATTATGCAAAAGATATAGTTTTTTTGGTGGACAAGGATTTCACACTGATGGAGGCAGTGGAGCCTAGGATTTCTTGGATCCCTCAACTTCCATATGAAATCAGTAGGACCTAATAGAGTCACATGCTCAAAACCTTCTCAAATAGCCAAAAGATCAAAATTTGAAGAGATTTGGAACTTATCAGGAGTGCATGGACAAGCAACATAAGAAGAATGCAAAGGAATAGTTGGAAAAGAATAAATAAAAATTACATGATAAATGGGGCATCCCACCCCAAGATCCACGATAGACAAGCTCCACTACACTGCAAATGTAGAGATTAGAGAGATTACATTGAAGGACCTTGAGATCACAGGTTGTGGTAGGGCAAGGAACATCTTCTCAAACAACATCAGTATCTACTCCACAACCTCAAAAAATAGACCCCTCTATAAGGGATGTTGCAAGTATGAGTAGTAAGTGCTGTCATTGATGTCAACACCTAAGGTTAACATCTATCTCCCATAACAGTGCAATGTTTTTCTCTGCATATCATGTAGATTGAATATCTTTGTCTGAGGTTTGAAATTTATGTTAAGGGATGTCTGTAGTTGCTATGTCTCAAGTTTGAGTCTCTAGTGTGAAGATTTGAGTGAGTTTTGTTCACCAGAGTAAAAACTATTTTTCTAAGTATTCAATGGTGACAGAGAGAATGTATTATGCTCTGCATCTCTTTGCATTTAAGTTTTATAGTTTGTGGTTCTAGGATTAAGTTTGGGATGATGTTATGTACCTTCAATTGAAGTGGTTCATGATTTGGTGCTCTACAAGTGATCTTTTCTTTATGACAGTGGTTGACAATAATGTTTAAGTGGTTCGATTTAAAGAATCTTTTGGATAAAGTGTTTGGAGGTTGTGTGGAAGTTCTTGGTCATTATAACATGCTTGTGGATGTCTCTAGATCATGTTCTTTCTTTTTGATTGGTCCTCAAAGTGTAATTCGGATCATGGTTGAAGCATGTTCCTAAAGGTCTTAGAGTTAACACCAGTTTTGGTTGACTTGGTTGTTTTCACTACTTGCGGTTATGCTTTGGAGATTGTGGAAGTGTGTTGTTGTGTGGGAGATTGCATTTGAGTCCTAGCTAAGGTGTGGTGTGGTCCGCATTCATTCTTTTCCTCCACAAATCTATTTAGGTCTTGACCTATTCTAATGTATGTGTGCCAACCTTAGAGATTGTTCCAAAGGTTGATGATTGTAATGCTGACCTTGATGTACATTCCAAGGTTGATGAATTGTATAAATACATGTAATGAAGTCATGAATAAATAAGGTTGATGAAAAAGATGCAAAGATAAGTGTATTTATGTAAAGAAGGCAAAAAAGAAGAAGAATCAGTGCGCTTCAATGGAACTGAACCATGGCATAGTGTAGATGCTACTATCTTCGTTTACCAACTTTGGCAATGAGCCTCTTCTCTTGGTAGTGAGCCTCTTCTTTTTGCAGTGAGCATTTTGAGCAGTGAGGCTCTAGTAGTGATCCTTGTTGTAATTTTGATATATCATTTATATTGTGAGTTAATCTTCACCGTGGTTTTTCCCTCATTTGATTTTCCATGTAAAAATATGGTGTATCATGTGTTGAATATGTGGATGTGCTTAATTTTCTATTTTCATGCTTTCATGGTTAAATCTTAATAACAATGATTAAGTGGTTGATGTGTTGGTGCTTATGAGAAGTTAAGTTTTGGTTACAACTGATTCACCCTCCCTCCCTCTCAGTTGTCTTGTGCATTTCAATAGAGGAGTTATCAGAAATATTTTTGCAAATGAGTGTAGAGAAAAAGAAAAAGACAACAAGACAATATCAAACAATTAAAATAAAAATAATACAAGAAGTCACGGAAGAAATAGAGGAAGAGGAACTACAAGAGGTAAACAACCACCATAGAAAAGGGAAACAAGGAGTACTATTATCACCTGGAATTGCACCCTACTTGAAGCCTGTTCAAGCATTCTAATGACATGATGGGACTAATCTCAAGGTGTGGGACCTTGCAGATGAGATCAGACCTCTAGAGAAGGTTGGTTCCTCTTTCTAAGCTTAAGGCTCAGAGAAATCAATTAAACCTAGGCTAATGATCACTAGGGAAAAGGGAGAGAGAGAGAATGCAGAAAAGGAAATGGTGATGCACCAAGATTTAGCGTGTTCAGATGCAACTGACATAACATAGAAATGATCTCAAACACTAAAGGGGATTCACATAGACTCATGCAAGTTCAAACAAAGGTTAAGGAAGATAGATGAAAGTATGAAAGGGACCATTTTATCCACAATACATAGCTTACATCTATCAAATAAACACAGCGCAAGAACAATGAGAGAGGCAAAATTTAGTTTATATTGATCATAGAGGCTAAATAGCCATTATAAAGGAAGAAAAATTCATTACAAACATGAAATAGACACAAACTGATAGGCTCTCCTTCATTAATGGTGAACTGACACAAAGACATGAGAGGCTCAACAAAAGAGCACAGTCCATCAAATCCTCCTAGTTCTAGAGAAAATCACAAGGTGCGAGCTTGCAAAGAACTTTCTTCCTCTGAAAGTGACCCAGTACAACAACTAATAGAAACAGGTCTTTTTTACATGCATATATAGCTTTTACAAATCACTCTAGCAGCCATGGAAGAGGGAAAGAGTGGTCAATAAGAAAGAACTGTCGCCCATGCTGCAATAAATTCATTTCAGTGTCCTTGAAGCATGCCCACATGGTTCCATCCATAAAATCATCTGGAGAAGAGTGTTTGACCATGCTGTTGAGACAAATATCTAATGCAAGAGAGGCTACAATGGCATCGGGAGGTAGGAAATCCATCTTCTACAAGCAATCAAGCTTTGAAGAAACATTAATGGCAACTAGGAGAGTCATTGAGAAGTCTCGTCATGTCTAGAACAGTAGAAAATGTGCCTAGAAGGCAAAAGGGTCGAGCGTCGACTGATTAGGCTTCCTCCAATCGGGCTTTAGAAAGCTGAAGGAGGAAACCTCAAGCTCCGAAGTCCAAGAGAACAGAAATCATCATGATTTGAAATGTCAGGCCTTTACCATTACATCATTCTTTGGAAAGAAGAAGAACTTGACCTCCGCCTCTACAACACTTAGCCGATTTTGAGAACTTGATAGAGATCAGGCATCGTGCCTTCCACCTTGCAACTGCCGAAAATAAGAAAGAAGAAGAAGGAATCCCTACTTGCTGAAGTCTAAAACACTTAGAAATATTTTTTTAGCTCGACAAACTTCAGGCCTTCGAGCCTTCCATCTTTCTACTTCCACCAAATGGAAAGGGAAAAGACAACAACCCCAACATCCGCACTTTGTTTCACCTTAGAACATTGAAAATGACGGAGATCGGGCCTCGAGCCACCATTTTGTCACTTTCAGGGAAGAAGAGAGAAGAGAGAACTCTCAATCCCTACTTTCCGAAAGGCTTATCCATTCAAGAAGGAATCGACAGAAGTCAGGCTTTGAGCCTTCCTCTTTCCACCTTCCAAAAGGAAAGGAAGAGAAAAGATGAAACCCCCAAAGTTTGATGACTAAAACACTTAGTCGATTCTTTAATTTGTAGACCTTGGACATGTGGAAACACCACGCATCAGCACACCTCTCATCTTTCTCCCTTTTTATGCCACTGCGTGAATGTGCTATGTCTTTGAAAACAACAGACTTTGGCCTTTGGGATTTCCAACTTCCAAAAGAGGAGGAAGGTGAAACCTCTGACCCCCAACTTCCAAAGCGCTTAGAACAATTACAAGGAACAAAATAGAGTTCGGAGCCAACAAGAATGACATGATGAAGAGGAGAACTCCAAACTCTGAAACTCTAAAAAGGCAAAAAACACAAGGAAAGCTTAGGATTTTTGGGACAGCTATTTTGGGGAACTCTTTCCTTGTAAATCAAATCAAAAACATCAGGGGTTCATGGATCCTTAGGCTATTTGGCCAAAAGGAAAAATAGGATAACATTTTGGTGACTATGCAGGGGTGTTTTCTTGCTAAACACTACGATCCAGAGGCTTTATCAATCCATTGAGCACATAGTCAAAGGGCACAGCAACAAGAACAGTAGTTGGCTAGACCAACACAAAATTGAACACTGCCTCAAGAAAACAAGACAAGGCAAAACAAACAAGGCAAGCATCCTCTAGGTAATGAGAATGTAGTAGAGTGCAAGGGAACTTAGAGGAAGGGAAACCTAAAATAGAAACAAAACTAACCTAAACCTAAACTAACATTGACTTAAACAAATCCATTAACTGGTTCTTCAAAATCTACCCTTTTTCAACAATTTACAGTGCTTCACATGCTTTTGGGCAGTTAATAGTAGATGGGGAAGGAGTTGACATATAACAAATTGACAAAACACTTCCCTAAGAATGGGAACAAACACACTTACCCACCTAAGCTGATTGGGAATGTAATTGCTAAGAGGTAGATAAATGGGCAGATCCCACTTATTTGGATGCTCAACTTCATGCTCAAGGGTAAGCATGACATGTGGTGACTCTTCATGGCCCATCTCCAGCTGGGCTATATGTTTGATAAGACATCCCCTTGAAATGACATGCAAATCAATGGAGTTGATCTCATGCCTCTGCTCTAATTCTTCATCATTCTCTGCTGGTCAAAATGCTCTGGTTCTTGTGGCTCAACTAGAAATATGGCTACCTCTACCTTGTGATCATGTTGTTTAGGGAGGCCATAAAAAATAGGCTCAGAAAATGAGCCTGGAATATGCTCAAAGAAAAAATCATCCTCGGGGAATGTCAATTTGATACTACATTTTGAGTAGAAAATATCTATCTCATCCCTAAAGAGGTCTTCCGGCTCTTCAAAGCACATAAGAATTGTAATGTCATAAAAAGTTTCCCTAGGACTTTTTACCTCCTAGTTTAGCTCCTATGTCCCCTTAATTTCATTATGCATGCTTAATTCTTATCCCGAAACAATTTCCCCTGAAACCCATGTTATATGGGGCCTAGGGGGCCAGTTCTAAATGCTTAATCATAACCCAAATTAGCCTTGGGACTTGGGCACCCGCGCCCTAGTCTAGGCTGATTTTTCATGACCTAAATTTTAGGATGTCGACATAGGACCTTTTTAAAAAGGTTTCCCTTTGTCGGCCTCTTCAATTTAAATTATGAATGTTAGCAGGAAAGCATATGTAAGTGAGTTTATGTCTTCATTTTACACCTAAATGGATAATGCAAACTTGTGATATTGAGCTAAGGGATTTCAAAGCATTCATTGTGTTGCAAAGAAAAATTGTATTGTTATTGTGTTTGTTTGTTGCAAATTTGGCTTCATCAATCCATCTCCTCATCGTTGAAAGATCTTCATCTCTATGAGGGCTAAGGTGACATCTATTCACATTTCAATCAACCTATTTCATCATTTGATTTGGCCTTTGTCCTCCAAGAACATGTACTCTATATAATGGTGTTAGAAGACTTGAATGTCTTTCTGGGGCTTGACCAAGGCAAGATCCTAAACACCACAACCCCTAAATCCTTCTCTTTGTGATTGTAGGTTACCGGTGCAGGATTTGGCAAAGTGGAGTTGTAGAGAAGTAGAGTAGAGGATAGAGATTTGGGATCTGAGAAGAAAGTGCAGAGAATCAACCCTACTAGACTAGGGCGCCCACCTCGTAGTCCTCCTTACTGGCATCTCCAGAAACTCTGAAGCAGGTTGCAGTCTTACACACCTCACTATTCCAGATCTATAGAAAAACTACCTTATTAGACTCGGGTACCCTCCCCGTTGTCCCTGACATTTTTGCCTCTAAGAATCCAAATCCTGGTATGTTTCTAATCTATATTTAGTGTCTTCTTGTGCAATCATCTATCGTATTTTGTTCATCTGTACCTGATTTCATTACAATTAGGGTTTAAGGCTTATTGGATCTAGGGTTTGACATATCTATCAATCTAATCTATCTTTCCATATCATTTCTAAGTGCCATTAACCCGCAGTTGAGTCCTCTCCATCTATAGTGACTTGGCTCAATTGTTGTCCTTGAATGTTATTGTGAAAGGAGGGTTTGATTGGACACCTTTAAGACTATCTTCCATCTTTCCCACATTTTCACCATAACAGGAATGAGAAGATCCACCCTAGCTTCATGGTTTTCTAAATTAGGCTTAGAAAATGAGCCCTGCACATGTTCAATGGTGCAATCTTCTCCACCAAGAAGCTGATATATCTATTGGATAATCAAGAACAAATCTTTAATTCATTCTTGCCTATGTTTAATCTCCACATCGATGCCTTCTATGAAAGATGGAAGCTACTCAAATAGATTTGCATCATTATCCTCTACATTTTCCAAAGTAGGGCTACCTCTTTGCTCCTCCTCATGAGATGGGACCTCATTGCCACAATTGGCCTCACATTCCAACAACTTGCCATCATTTTCACTGTCCCTATGCTGCTCCAAAACTTTTGTGAATTTTAGCATCTGCATACCTTCTTCATCTTCAATGTCACTAGGTAGTTCATGAAATATAGTGGTGTCCTCCACTTTTGGAGCAATTGGAGCAATCTCCTCCACCATGCCCTCATCCTTCAGCTGCAAATCTATTAGATTTTTCTTGAGCTATCTCTGCAAATGGAACTCTTTACCATGCTTCCTTTGCATTTGGGTTTCATTCCTCTTGCTCACAGCATGGGAAAATTCTTCAAATGATCCAAAGTCCAGGGAACTCAACCCAGCACTTGAAACAACACTAACCTCATGCTTGATGTATTGCTGCTTCAACTGATTTGGCTTAACATCTTCTTACATATGGTTTGGATTTTGGGTTTTAATAGTATGTGAGGGTTCACAATTAATAGGATTCAACCTACAGCTGCCTCCAACACTTCCTTTTATGGCTCATAGAACCCAATATCCCACCAAAAAACTGGCATGTCCTCCCCTTTTGGGCTAGTGCCAGGACAAAAGGGCTGACATGGAATGGGGGCTAGAAGGGCTTCTTGAGAGGGTTGTTCCTATGGAATACTAGTTGGATTTGTGCATGAACAGGCTCCTGTGAAGGTTGGGGGCCTCTAAAACTTGCGATTTTGAAACTGGAAAGTGGTTTTAGAGGCCCAAAGGGGTTATCCTGCTTGAAGCTTGGGATCTTGAATTTGGGAATTATTTCTGCTACAGGTTGAACTTGGGTAGAAGAGAGGGGTTGCCTAAAATTGGGAATGGAGGGGACTACTTGAGCTTCTTGCCTCTCTACGTCAGCAAGCATTTTCCTTAACTGCTCCTTAGATAAGGTTGCGAGCTGCATTTTAATGTTCTCCCAGTAATCTTTTTCCTCTGCCTCCATCTATACTACTACTAAAGATGAGCCTGATAAGAAAGCTCCTCTTGTTGCCTATTATACTCCATCATTCCCTAAATTTCATCCCACTCCTGTTGGAAACCTCAGAGTATCTCCATCACATCATCCTCATTTCTGATATCAAAAGTAAAGATTCCCTATGGCTTATTGTATCCCATATTTCTTTTAATTTCATCCAAATGTTCCCTAAGCTCTAACAACTTAAGGTAGTCTTCTTGGGGTTGATAATAGGCATTATTTGGCTAACAAGAAGACTAAGTAGGGGTGCGAGGGAGGCAAGCACCATGAGGATGTTGGTGGCCTATTGCAGGAGGGGCGTATGACATAAAACTAGAGGTGTTTTGGGGCTGATATTACTGGTATTGGGGCCAATAACTTGCATTCTGGCCAGGAGGAGAGGCGTAGCCATAAATCCCATAATAGTTTGACATTTTAAAGCATCAAAATGTAGATAATCATAGAAAATGTCTGAAATAGAGAAAAATAGGTCTACAACTAGAGAAATTTGGATACATACCAAGGAGATCCGCTAGGTGATTGGAATGCTCCTAAAAGCTAGAAAAGACCAAAAGCATCACCAAAATTCAATATTTGATTAATCTTTAAGCAGTTGGGCTGCTTTCACCAGTGGATGTGTTCAGTAGAGTCACCATGGTGTTGAAAGAAATTGCTCTGAATGGCAAGATACACTAAATGACACACCAAATCCTTCAATGGATGATAAAGCTCATCAAACTAGTCCCATCGGGTGTGCCAAAAACTATTATCACCTAGAATTCCACCATGATTGAATCCTATTCAAGCATTCCAATGACACAATGGGACTAATCTCAAGGTGTGGGACCTTACAGATGAGATCAGACCTCTAGAGAAGGTCAGTTCCTCTTTCTGAGCTTAAGGCTTAGAGAAATCAATGAAACCTACACTAATGATAACTAGGGAAAAGGGATAGAGAGAATGCAAAAAAGGAAATGGTGATGCACCAAGATTTATGGTGTTCAGATGCAACTGACATAACACAATAATGATCTCAAATGCTGAAGGGGATTCACACAGACTCATGAAGGTTCAAATAGAGGTTAAGGCAAAGAGATGAAAGTATGAAAGGGACCATTTTATCCATAATACACAGCTTACATCTATCAAATAAACATAGTGCAAGAATAATGAGAGAGGCAAATTTTAGTTTATATTAATCATAGAGGCTAACTAGCCATTACAAAGGAAGAAAAATTCATTACAGACATGAAATAAACACAACATGATAGGCTCTCCTTCATTGGTGAACTAGAACATAGACATGAGAGGCTTACCAAAAGAGCACAGTCCATCAAATCTGCCTAGTTCTGGAGAAAACCACAAGGTCTGAGCCTGCAAAGAACTTTTTATCTTTGAAAGTGACCCAATGCAACCAACTAACATAAATACATCTTTTTTACATGCATATATAGCTTTTACAAATCATTGTAGCAGCCATGGAAGAGGGAAAGAGTGGTCAACAAGAAAGAGCTATCGCCTATGTTGCAATAAATTCGTTTCAGTGTCCTTGAAGCGTGCCCACATGGCTTTATCCATAAAATCCACTGAATAAGAGTGTTTTCCCATGCCATGAGTATAGATATTTAATGCAAGAGAGGCTACAATGGCATGGGGAGGTAGGAAATCCATCTTCTACAAGCAGTTAGGCTCTGAAGAAACATTAATGGTGACTAGGAGAGTCGTTGAGTAGTCCCGTCATGTCTGGAACAATAGAAAATGCATCTGGAAGGCAAAAGGGTCAGGCCCCAACTGATTGGGATTCCTCCAATTGGTCTTCCACCAATAGGGCTTTGGAAAGGTGAAGGAGGAAACCTTAGCCTCCAAAGTTTGAGAGAAGAGAAATTGTTAGGCTTCAGAGGTTGGGCCTTCACTGATATGTTGTTCTTTGGAAAGAAGAAGAACTTAACCTCCACCTCCACAAAACTTAGCTGATTTTGAGAACTCAGAGGAGATCAGGCCTCGATCTTTTCACCTTCCAACTATCGAAAAAAAGAAAGAAGCAGAAGGAACCCCTGCCCGCCAAAGTCTGAAACACTTAGAAATATTTTTTTAGCTCGACGGACTTCAGGCCTTGAAGCCTTCCATCTTTCACCTTCTGCCAAATGGAAAGGGAAAAGACAACAACCTTGACATCTATGCTCTGCAACACCTTAGAATAATAAAAACAACGGAGATCTAGCCCCGAGCCATCAACCTTTTACTTTCAGGGAAGAAGAAGAGGGAAGAGAGAACTCCTGATCCCCGCTTTCTGAAAGACTTAGCCATTGAAGAAGTAATTAGTAGAAATCAAGCTTCAAGCCTTCCTCTTTCCACTTTCAAAAAGGGAAGGAAGAGAAAAGATGAAACCCCTAAAGTCCAATGAGCGAAAAACTTAGCCGATTCTTTAATTTGTGGACCTGGGACACGTGGTAGCACTGCGCATCAACGTACCTCACATCTTTCTCCCTTTTGCTGCCACCACGTGAATGCATTATGGCTTTAAAAATGGTGGACTTCGACCTTCAAGCTTTCCAACTTCCAAAAGAGGAGGAAGGTGAAACCTCTGACCCTAACTTTTGAAGCGCTTAGAACAATTACAATGAACAAAGCAGAGTTCAGAGCCAACAAGAATGGCATGATGAAGAGGAGAACTTGAAACTCTGAAACTCTGAAAAGGCTGAAAACACAAGCAAAACTTAGGATTTTTGGGATTTAGCCATTTTGGGGAACTCTTTCCTTATAAATCAAAGGGAAAACATCAGGGTTCATGGATCCTTAGGCTATTTGGTCAGAAGGCAAAATAGGATAACAAGTACCAAATAGGTAATGATAGAAATAGATACTCAAGAGGAAAAGAAAGAAGATTTGGTGGATGTTGACATCTTAACTGCAACAATAAACAATAAAGGCATGCTCAAGCAAGCTACAAAAATGTATAATAAAGTAGGAGAGGAAAATAAAGTGGTGATTGAAGAAGCAATTATCCACCATCTAAGAGTGTCTAAAGACACATTAGTCAACATCATAGAAAACTTCCCCACTAATTTTGCCTCTATCATCCACAAGAAGAGAGAGAAGGAGGTAGAGCTAGAAGAAGAAATAAGGAAGAAAGCACTAGAGGAGATAGACACTAACTTATTTCTTGCACAAAAAGATATGCTAGCACAACTATAGGAAAAATAACTCAGGTCTAAACAGAGGGTAGAAACCCTAATGAGTTTGAATGAGCAGGATAAAACAAAAATTCAAAAAAATAGATGTTGTCACAAGAAAAGATTATCAAGCATTGATGGAAGAGGAGAAGAAGAGTCAACAGGAACACACTACATCTTCTAGAAGTAGCCCACCACATAACTATTAGGTTGAGGAACCACAAAAAAAAACCACCCTCTCCGCTAAGGGCCTCCTCTTCTACCGCAACTTCACCTATGTAGTTCATTAAGGACTTTTTGGCACAATAGAAATATATACTATTTAGTAGGGAAAAGAGAGAGGGATGTAAAGCATGTGAGTACACTAGATCAAACCCTCCTTTCACTAGAACATTTAAGGACAAAACCAAGCTAAGTCACTACAAGATGGAAGAGGACTCAGCTATTGATTTTGTGCTCTTGTTTGCAGAGGAAAGATGTGATTCAACCAAGCCTTTTATCAAACCCTAGGCCAATCAATGCACTAAACCCTAGAATTATGATAACCATCTTATAACGGAGCAACAAAAATAATAAGTCAAGATCTGAATACACCAAGATGACCAGTGAGATGTCCAAACTTGTCCCTCAAAAGCTGAAATGTTAGAAGACTCCAGGGCTAGTACCCGAGTACAGAAAGTGTTGAAATACATTGGACAACTGAGAGGGGGGATGAATCAGTTGTCACAAAAACTTAGCTTCATATGAACATCAAACCATCAACTTAATTGCTTATAAATAGATCTAACCATGAAAGCATGAAACCATAAACTTAATCACAAACACACATCCACCTAGTAGACACAAATTTTTTTTACGTGGAAAACCCTAAAAGGGAAAAACCATGGTGGGTGTTAGCCCATAGAAATATATGAGTTATAACAGTACTGAAAATCAGAGGCTCACTGCCCAAATTGCTCATTGCAAAGAACAACTCACTGCCAAAGAGTGGCTCACTACCAAGGGTTAGCTCACTGCCAAAGTGTTGAACTGATTAAGTAGCATCTACTCCATGCTAGGTTTCAGTTCCATTGAAGCACAATATAACTTCTCTACTTTGCTCTTTCACACCTTCGCACTTATCTCTTCATATTTGTGCTCACACACTTTTTCGCAACTTTATTACATGCTTTTATACAATTCATCAACCTTGGAATGTACATCAAGGTCGGCATTACATTCATCAACCATTGGAACATTCTCCAAGGTTAGCATTACAAAACATATATAGAAATAGCTTTAGACCTAATAAAAAAATTAGCTAAGAAAAGATGTAGAGAAGTATGATGAACACGCACACCTTAGTTGGGACTCAAACACAATCCTCCACGCCACAACATGCTTCTACAATCTTCAATGCATCTCCGTAAATAGTGAAAACAACCAAGTCAGCCAAGACTGGAGTTAAAACTAGGTTTTCTAAGAACATTCTTCTTTCATGAGATCCACACTTCTCTTTGTGGACCAATCCAAAGGTAGGAACACGATTAGGAGACATCCACAAACACATTGTAATCACCAGGAACAACTGCATGATCTCTAACCACTCTGTCAAGAAGATGCTTCAAACTGGAGCACAAGAACAACACTGTAAGCTACTGTCATAAAGAAAGGATAGCTTGCAGACAACCAAATCACGAACCATTGGAGTTAAAGACACTTAACATTATCTCAGAGTTATCTCTAGATCTGTAGATCAAGATACTTCAATGTGGAGGAATGCGGAGCATAACACTTTCTCCCTGTCTTTGCCAAACATACAGAAAAAAGTTGTTTTCACTCTGGTGAACATAACTCACTCAATTCTTCATACCGATGGCTCAAACTCAGAACATAGCATCTTCAGATGGACTTCTAAATAACTTCCAATCCACAAACAAAGATATTCATTCTACAAAAAATGTGGAGCATTCTTCTGGACTATTCTTCTGTATACAATACACGGTTTCCATTGCAACTCACTATTTCTACTAGAGCAGCTAATTTTCTCAATATCCTCAACATCAAGACTACTTACGTAAGTAAATACAAAGCATCTTACTCATTACAAGAAAACAACAAGATAGGAGCACAGTTGACACCAATGATAACACAGATATGTTGACATCAATGACAACACCAATTAGGCACATACTTGCAACAAAAACTTCTGATCTCCAATAGCTCAAAACTGGAAAAATGTCATAAATGATGCTCTGATGTTGATTTTAGGGTTTATTTTTTCTGTTGGACACTGGGGCTAGCACCCAAATCTGCTATGGCTGAATTTCTAAACTTTATTTTTGGGTCAGGAATCTTGATCTCTAAAACAACCTCCATGTACCTTTACTTCTATAATTCCCACTCCTGTAACCTACACACAAGAAGAAAGCAGTTGGGGGGTTGTGGTGTTTATGGGTTTGTCTCAATCAAATCATGGGTTAGCATTCAAGCTTTGCCAACACTATTGTTAATGAGAGAGCATGTCCTTGCAGGACAAAGGCTAAAGATAATCTGAATGATGATGAAATGATTCAAACACAATGATAATGTCACCTTGGCGATGAAGCCCTTAGGAGGATGAAGATTCTTCAATTCATAAGGATGTTGATGATGATTCCAAATTTGCAACAAGCACAATGAATGCCTTAAATTCACCTTTGCATAGTATCCTAACCTTGCTATCATCAACCTCTAACAAATTGAATTCAAAAACTTATTTATATATGCTTATCTGTTAAACTTTCACAAAATAATTGAAAGAGTCGACAAGGGAGGACCCATTTAAAAGTCCTATGCTGACATATAAAATTTCAGCCTGACCAATCAGGGTGGACTTGGGCACAAGCACCCAAGTCCCAAGGGGCCTTTTTGGTTAGGACTCAAACATGAAATGGTCCCTGAGTCCCCATTTGTCATGGGTTTCAAGGGATTTCTCATTGGGATGAATGATTTTCTTATAGAGTGTAAACACAGGGACCTAGGATCTAAACTAGGAGGTTAAAAGGCACGTGTCCTCTTTTTACTCCATAACATGTAGCCCCCACTTTAATGTGTGTACGATCCTATGATACAACACATGCAGTAAAGTACAATCAAAGCATATCTAAACACATCAAACACAAGAATGAATACACACCCTAAGCTTGAAGGACTATTTCCAGCCCCCATACTTAGGCAAACATAAGAAAACACTTAACAATCATGTAAGACATAGTGAATACAGTAGGGAAGCACACAATACATAGAGAAGATAGTGAAAGCACTCAATACACAGAGAAGACATAAACACAGTCATGCAAGACACAAAGAAGACATGAAGAGAACACATAAACATAGTCACGCAAGACACAAAGAAGACATGAAGAGAAGACATGATTAAGCAATTACATATCTATATATATAATGCTAACTAAAGTAAACAAAACACACATGTAAAGACACACAAAACACATACAGCATGGGGAGGGACTCATCACCACACAACTTTAGACCACACCACAAACATGCAAGACACACAAGGAAGACATGTAAAACACATGGAAGACACTTGGAATACACGAGCATCACATAACATGTCATCAACATACTATACGTCTTATACATGGAAAACATGAGTGATAGGAAGGAGCTCATCGCTGCACTCCACTATCTGAAACATGCCAAACACACCTGACGGTTGAGTGATGCTACCACAACTACCAAAGACATGCTTAAGGATGAATGACTCAAAATCCAACCCTACCTCATGATGAGGACTTTGTATAAAAGGATGTGCACTAGCTCAAGAGATACACCATCCCACCTCGTGATGAGGGCTTTGTATAAAAGGATGTGCACTAGCTCAAGAGATAAACCAACCTACCTTGCGATGAGGGATTTTTTCTTAAAAGGATGTGACTATCTCAAGAGATACACCATCCCACCTTGTGATGAGGGCTTTCAAACATGCTTTTTTAGTGTCAAAAGCATTCAAGTACATACCATTATATATGCCCCCACCTTAAGGTGGTTGACCCCACTTGCCAGTGGCAAGCACATTAAGGTAGAGTGAAAACATGCAAGGGAACAAGAGCTTTCACAAAGCCCATGCCCCCAAAGGTGACATATTCCATGATCACCTAATGTTCCCACAAATACATCGATATGATTTTCTAAGATAATCAACAATATATAAGCTTTGGTTAGAAAATTGTACTCTAAGATAATAACCAAATCCATTCATAGAATCTATGCAAAGATCATATATTAGATCACATCAAAGACCAAGGCTACACTTGTGAGTTCAGAACCAAGTATAGCCATTGGGCTATACTATAGGTATCTCAGCACTGAGTGTAGCAACAAGGTAAGATACAAAACAATCCAAAGTGCATTGGAGCAGATTGAGAGTATTGCAAAGGTTTGTTACATGAGATTTAACAACACAATACATCACACGAAGTGATTCTACTATTCAAGCATAAGATATGTATATCAACCCCATCTTCATATATGGACTAGGTCCATTTTAGATTTCTTGTTGAAGGGACACACAATCCTTATCAGTATTTGTTTGTTTTTGTCATCCGTTGACTAGGTAGAGTCACTGAAGAATGTAAACAATAAAAATGAGAGAGGAGACAAGAGTGACTTGGGTTTACAACAAGGGAAGATGCCCCCAAGACATCCCCCACAATGTTATTTTCCCCCAAGGTACAACACATCAATAAAATAGAGAGGAAAGTAAAAAAATAGGGAAACAAATAGAAGAATGGTCACAACAGAGGCGGTCTCCTTGTATCCTTGACCTTACAAGAGTATCAAGGGTCGTCCAAAGAGACATAAACAACATATAACACAACATGGGGGAACAAAAGACAAATCTAGCATATATATCTAGGAAGAGGCCACCCTTGAGAGCAACTAGAATAGGTGCTACATTGAGTGTGGTGAAAGAAGAGAGACATACTTACATATTTCAATGAGATATTTCTTGGCGGACAATCCATGTCTATCATCTCAAGATATATCAAATTGAGTGTTGATATAGTGTTGACATTAAGATGAGGATATTTGTAAGCTTTAGTGGGCTTCAAAGAAAGGTATCCAATACCCGTCATGTAGTTAATTTCAACAACTTGTAAAGGTACTCTAATTCCTTGTTGATTTACACCACAACCATTACCTACATAGTCGTAGTTTTTATAAAAGATTTTAAATCCTCAATCGTAGAAGGAGGTCATCTATTTAGAAGATGGTGTGGCCTCGTAGGTCTCATAATCTGTAGTATAAGTAAGAGTATTGTCTTCTTTATTGACTAAAGAAGCTTAAGATTCTTTAGGTGTTTCCACAAATTGTTTAGATGATATTGATGCAACTTTTTATGTTTTAGCATTATTAAGTTTATACTCCCCTATAGAGGTAGGAGTAAAATCTAATGAACCCCAATCATCACCAAAAAGTGCATTCGATGCTGAATCTTACACATCATTATCTATGGCAAGAGGTATAGATGAATCAACTTTTAAATTGTTTAGAATATTATGATTGACAAGTTGTTTCTATGTTTCAATGTGTAAACAATTTTTCAGCTCCGGATTGGCTTCGATGGTGTGAAGTTTATTTTTGTAAATAAACTTTAATGATTGATGAAGGGAAGACGGAACTGCCCCCACAGTGTGGATCCATGGTCTTCCAAGAATCATATTATAGGAAAGAGTACCGGGCATGACATGAAAAAGAGCAGATAATGTCACTAGTCCAGCCTTTACAGGTAAGGTTATAGTACCCAGGGATGGTCTACCAACATTATCAAAGCCACGAATGTTAAGCTTATCTGGCTTAATTAATTTTTTATCAACATTGATTTTGTGTAACAAATCAACACCACAAACATTAAGAGCCAATCCATTATCAACTATAACTCACTTTATCAACTTTTTGTTTATTATGACAAAGATTATAAGAGGATCATACTATTTTTGAACTTCGAAAGAGGGTAACTCATGTTGAAACAAAATATCTATTTTTGTCGCATGCATACAATCTAACAGAGCTGCTACATCATTAGGCTTAACAACAGGTGGTACAATCACCTTTTGTAAAGCTTCCTGAGCATTCCATGGTATGTAGGTGATGTTTGTATGAGTTCTTAAAGAGAGATCTTAGCGGGAGTAGCACGAAGATGCTCAACAAGATCATAATATTGACCACCTTTACGAGTAAGATGGGGTGGTTGAGGAAGCATAGGTTGAGAAGTTGGAAAAGTGAGCAGAATGTTCGATTGTTGTTTACTTTGTTTATTATTTTGCATAATGTATGTGTGAGCACACACATTGTGATAGGGTTGTTGTGACACATTTTGATACTCTTGATTTCCTTGAGTAATTTGTTTTGCATAATTCAGAATGTAACCCAGGGGTCTAGGTGGTATTGGAGCACCTTGAACCGTAATCATCAGTTTGAAGCAAGGAGGCACATTGGGTGCCCCATGCACAATGAGTTTAGGAACATTAGTACACTTATACATTATCCCCATAGTAGGTTAAATAAGTCTATTAGTGATGATTGAATTAACATTGTTTTTACTTTGATTAAGCTCAGCATCCATCCCTAAAGAATTTAATGTGAGAGACCTCTCTTCATCCACTAATGCTTCATCTTTTGAAGGGAGAGCATTGGAATGAAGAGAGGGTAGGGTGATATTAAGGAATGTATCAATGATTTCATCCTCTTTCACCAAAATGTCCTCACAGGTGGGAACAACTTTTGGAGAGATATCCAACTCATAGGGTGAAATAGGTGAAGCTAGGTTACCCTTATTAGTTGTAGTAGAAGTAAAAGGAGAATCATCTTTCTCATGACAATTCATGGAGTTGAAATGATTAAAGTCCCTTAGTATCAAAGGATATTCATTTGTAAGAGCTATGAAGTTATTAAAATCAAATACATAATCAAGTATTTCAAATGAAGAGCATTTAAAGATATCCTTATCATACATGGATTGTATATGAGTCAAAACATAAAGATGCATATTAATGAATTTGTAAAAACTTTCAAAATCTATAATATATGCATGCAAAGATACCAAAGAGGAACAATTAGAAGGTGCCATAATGAAGTGCCTTGCATTTATCAAGTACTACCAAGATGAGAGACTTTTGTACACCACTACACTAGTTTGAGGAAATTGGGTTTTTGAAGCTTTTTGCAAAGAACAAAAACACACTAGTTTCACTACAAACCAATTGAAATTAATGTGAAAAGCGTTGCACAAAAGGTGATAGTAATAACTTTTTTGATTTGTTGCAAAATATGTGAAAAAGATGTTTATTCTCTTATGTTAAAATACACACTGTGTAATTGCAAAAGTTTGAATTTCAATGCAAGGATGCACAATGAAGCAACACTACAACTCAAAATTAGATTTGAATGAGTGTTTAAAGGAGAAGAAAAATGTGAAATGAGATTGTGACTACTAACTCTAGCTTTTTTCAAAAACTAGGTTATATGAAAAAGGCAAAATTTTAACAAAACCCTAACAAATGAGATATGCAAATGCATGGTGTAAGATCATGAAATGATCAATTTCTGTAATTTGTCTCAGATCTGATGTATAAATTAGATTTTTAAATGTTTACAATGATGTGCAATTAGAATAACGCAAAACTATGCCTTTATGCAAGCCTAGAATGTTTTTTTGAATTTTTTCAAATACATGCAAAATTTTCAATGAAGAATGACAAGTATGATATGATGTAATGCAAAATTTGATGTCAACACTCAACAAGATGAGAGTTCATTAAAAACATTGGTTCACCAAAATGTTTAGTAGGGAAAAGAGAGAGGGATGCAAAGCATGTGAGTACACTAGATCAAACCCTCCTTTCACTATAACATTCAAGGACAAAACCGAGCTAAGTCACTACAAGATGGAAGAGGACTCAACTGCTGATTTTGTGCTCTTGTTTGTAGAGGAAATATGTGATTCAACCAAGCCTTTTTATCAAACCCTAGGCTAATGAATGCACTAAACCCTAGAATTATGATAATCAGTTTATAACGGAGAAACAAAAACAACAAGTCAAGATCTGAATGCACCAGGATGAGTAGTGAGACGTCCAAACTTGTCCCTCAAAAGATGAAATGTTAGAAGACTCCAGGGCTAGCACCCGAGTCTAGAAAGTTCTGATCTCTGATAGCTCAAAACTAGAAAAATGTCATAAATGATGCTCTGATGTTGATTTCAGGGTTTGTTTCACCTACTGGACACTGGGGTTAGCACCCAAGTCTGCTATGGGTGAATTTCCAAATTCTATTTTTGGATCTAAAATCTTGATCTCTAAAACAACATCCATGTACCTTTACTTCTATAATTCCCACTCCTGTAACATGCACACAAGAAGAAAAGGGTTGGGGGGTTGTGGTGTTTAGGGATTTGCCTCAGTCAAATCCCAAGTTAGCATTCAAGCTTTCCCAACACCGTTGTTAATGAGAGAGTGTGTCCATGCAGGATAGAGGCTAAAGATAATCCAAATGATGATGAAATGATTCAAACACAATGATAATGTCACCTTGGTGGTGAAGCCCTTAGGAGGATGAAGATTCTTCAACTCATAAGGATGTTGATGATGATTCCAAAGTTGCAACAAACACAATACTAATACAAGTCTACAACAAACATAATGAATGCCTTGAATTCACCTTTGCACAATATCTTAACCTTGCTATCATCAACCTTTAACAAAATGAATTCAAAAACTTGTTTATATATGCTTATCCATCAAACTTTTGCAAATTAACTGAAAGAGCCAACAAGGGAGGACCCATTTAAAAGTCCTATGCTGACATATATTAAATTTCACCTTGACCAATTACGGTGTACTTGGGTGTGAGTACCCACCTCTCAAGGGGCCTTTTTGGTCAAGACTCAAACATAAAATGGGCCCCTAGTCCCCATTTGTCATGGGTTTCGGGGGATTTCTCATCGAGATGAATAATTTGCTTATAGAGTGTAAACACGGGGACCTAGGAGCTAAACTAGGAGGTAAAAAGGCATGTGTCCACTTTTTACTCCATAACATATACAACCCATGCCAACACCATAACTATTGTAGCTACCCTTAACAGGGTCACAAGTGAATTTGAACAATATCTCTCCAATTCTGAAGTTTCAACCAGGTAATATTTTCCATAGCACGACTAGAGAAGAAATTTTGAGACAACATGGGAAAAGTATAGAACATTTGGAGAAAGCCATAACTGCAATACAGAGAAAAATGACACAATTACAAAAGGATACATCACTACAACTACCACAACAATTCAAAAAATTGATGTATGGGCTTAAAACATAAATGCAAAACCAGGCTGCAAATATAAAAATTCAAGTTATAGATGGATAAAAACATAATGGATGAGGCTAGGAAGAAGTGTGTTGTAGCACACACGCAACTAGAATAATAGATTAACATTCAACAATAGACAACAATTAATATCAATACATTATATTAGTTTTGTCTCCAGTGACCTACAACAACAAAGAGCCTAAAGAATAATATAGACCAATTGGAGGCCCAAATTCTGCAAGTGGCTAGCACCTATGACCCAATACAAGATACAGATGGGACAATCAGAGTGTAAATTGAAGTAATCCATATTTAGCTCCAACAGGTTCATGACCAAAGAGAACAAATCAAATCTCAAATAAAACAAATGCAGGAAGTGGTACACCTCATATTGGCACATACATGACTGGTATTTTAGGGAAAGCAAAGAAGAACACACAGCAGATCCAAATCCCCACCAACATTATAGAGGCAGAGAAAACACTGATTGAAACCAATGGACAAATATAGATACCACAACATGAAAAGAATCAATGGGACACTATACTAGCCTAGCTCAAGATTATATACAAAAATATTTTGTCGACTAGTTAGTTTTTGCATGTCTTGAGGACAAGACATGGTTTCAAAGGGGGGATGATGTTGACAACAGCTAGCATAGAGATCAGAAGGCACCACAACTGCTCGCAAATGGAATGTGGAGCACATAGCCAACAAGGCCTAGTAGGAATAAACCTGTTTTGTAAGGGATGCATCCCTATTGTACTCCTATGTATAAGAATAGTGGAAATAGTAGTAGATAGATAAAAGATAGATAAGACAAATAGAGGAGAATATAGAGTAGAGTAGAAGCTACATGCTTGTCATTACAATACTTGATATATATATATATATATATATATATATATATATATATATATATATATATATACATATATACATATATATCACTATCATAACTGAGGTATATAAAGACTACATAAGGGACGTTAAGCTCAGATCTCTCGACTGCGATCCTCCATCCCTTGCCAACATGTCTTATAATGTATTTATAATGTCATATAGGCATGTACAATGATATACATCAGTAAAATAGAAATGTATATTTACAAATCCATATAGGCATACAACAAAATGTCCCAACATAAAAATGTTAGGATTAAGGTGTCTTCAACCTTGTAAATCCTATGTAATTAATTACTCCTAATATTGTTTGTAAATCACCCGTAAGGGAAGATGCATTCACCAAACAATACTCTTGTTTTAGCCACATTTTGGATCCTTCTACCTGACGGGGGTGTAGGGGGTTTCCCCCCCACTACTGTCATTGGGGGGTCTAGGGGGTGGCGAGAACTTCCTAGCCTCCTCTGGTCGGGGTTCGGGGGCAATGCCCCCGAAGAGATTTTTTTAGAAAATTACCTTGTAAAATATTATAATTTCGTAGTTAGTCTAGACACTTCATCATTAGGTCATAGATATGATGGTAAAGGTTATGTTAGGGTTTTTTTTCCTTAGAAGGCAACACTCTTTTAATGAGGGCATTATATTACAATTGTGAATGAGTATTACAGGCGTTGCAAGATTGAAGACTGAAGAAGCGACTAATAGTGTTGTACATTGTAAACTCTATTGAAGTTAATACAGACCGGTGCATCTCTTCTTGTGTGGAGTTTTTGCTTGAAAGGGTTTCTCCATGAAAATACTGTGTTATGTGTTTGATCTTCTATTATGTTATTTCTTTGTGTTGATTTCATACCATCTCCATTTTGGTTCTACACAATTAAATATCTATATTATGGTTGTAATCAGTTTTCCATTGGTAGTTGTTTACCTTCATTTCTAGCACAAAAGTCCCATGGAGTGCTATCAAATAGTCAATGGCCCTTGCTTAGTTGTAAAGGTGGAGAAGTAATCGATGATTCATGCTCTCTCATCCATTGACTTAACCTCCTCTCATAAGTTTTTTGAAACTCCACCTATTAATACAATTAAACAATATCCATATTAATATAGAAAACATGAAATATACAACATGACATAATTAATCAATCACTTACCACAAACCTGATGAACCCTCTCAATCATTTGTTGCCTCTCTTCATCTATAAATGCATGAACTGGAGTTGTGACCTCTTGTGAGAAGCATGAAGAAACAAATTAGAGTAAAGATGAATATCATTTATGTACATTAACTGATGTGAGGTAAAATAAGAAATACATAATGAAATTTACATTATTGGCTCATACCTCTGTCAAAGGCATTGAAGACAAAACAACTGCAACAATGCACACCTTCGTTGTGTCATGAATATCAGGAGGAGTTTGAATTACTATCATCAACTAAAAATAAAACAACGTTATTTGACCAAAATCTTTATAACATTATTTAAATGCAAAATGATTAAAAATAATAAAATTTACCACAATGAAACTTGATCTATGACCAGCCCCACCAACTCGTCCTGATGTTGGAGGTCCAACATCCACCTATTCATCATCAAATTATCATTTTAGGATTACCATTGATATATGACAAAAAGTTTAAATGTACTATATTTACTATTTTATTACAAATTACATACCTGTTGACTCAACATCACCTCATAACCTTGCATTAGATGACTAACAGATGTAGGATGAGTACTTTGACCCTAAAATTTCATAATAGATACAATTCTTTACATTAATTTTAACTTATAATAGAATAATATAGTTAATTATATATTCCAAATAGAAATATAATAAATTGCAGAACCTTATAGAAAATTACCTATGCATCAATACTAAAGGTCCTATCCAGCAACTCGTCTATTATTACCATATTTTCCAATATGGATGTGTCCTGCTCCCACTCCTATCCCTATGTGGTTTAGTCATAAAACTATGGAGCATCCTCTCCAATGTATGTATCACGAGCATCCTCAGACCCATAATCACATAAAGCTCCATAGGAATGAAAAATATGTGGGGACAATTGATACTTACTAGGTTCACCCTCACTAGCCTGTGAACACTACAACAGAACAAGCCATTAGTGCCTAAAATAGCACTGAATTTTAGTGCAATTGAGCTAAAAAATTGGACATTTTGTCTGACGCAATTTTGCATGCTTACTTTTGCGCCAAAAAGCAACTGCCAGATTTGGCGCCAAATTTAGCACCAGATTTGACACCTAATTTGGCTTCCAATTTTTCTTCTAGTTTGGCTTCCAAGTTTGCTTCTTGTTTTGCTTCCATTTTTGCATCCAGTGTTGCTTCTGATTTTGCTTCCAGATTTTCTTCCAATGTAGCGCCAGATTTGGCTTCCAATTTGGCTCCCAATTTTGCTTCTGGTTTTGCTTCTTGTGTTGCTTCCAGTTTTGCTCTGGGTTTTGCTTCCAGGTTTGCTTCTAGTTTTGCTTCCAATTTTGCTTCCCATCTTTCTTCCAATTTAGTGTCAGATTTGGCACCCAATTTGGCTTCCAGTTTGGCTTCCGATTTTGCTTCTTGTGTTGCTTCCAAGTTTGCTTCCAGTTTTGGTTTTGGTTTTGCTTCCAGTTTTGCTTCCCATTTTCCTTCCAGATTTGCTTCCAATTTAGTGCCGGATTTGGCTTCCACTTTGGCTTCCAATTTTTCTTTTGGTTTGGCTTCTTGTGTTGCTTCTAGTTTGGCTTCCAAGTTTGCTTCCAATGTTGCTTCCAATTTTGCTTCCAGGTTTGCTTCAGGGTTTGCTTCTAGATTTGCTTCTATTTTTGCTTCCAATTTTGCTTCCAATTTAGCACCGAATTTGGCACCCAATTTAGCTTCCAGTTTTGCTTCCATGTCTGCTCCCATTTTGGGTTCTAGTTTTGCTCTTAGTTGTGCTTTGTATTTTGCTTCTTCTATGGCGTCTAAAATATCTTCTTATTTGGCTTCCTAATTGATGCCAAGTTTTGCTTCCATTATGACCTCCTTTGTTGCTTTGGATTTTGCTTCCAATTTAACAAGATAATTATATAAAAAAAAAGATAATTATTATAAAATAACAAGATAATTATTATAACATGATCATCATCTATAATTAAAACAAGTGAGTCAAATATCTATAATTTAATTGAATTTTACATCCATCCTGTAGTAAATTAAAATCATCATACGTAATAAATATCTATCCAAAAATCATCGACCACTTTCAATATATAAAAATTGACAAGTCAATACTGATGAGATCATCATCATATATAACTAAAACAAGTGAAAGTCAAATATGCTAGTAGATCAATAACATGTCAAAATGAGACATGTCCAACAGTCGACATAAATCAAAATGATACATGTACAAATGATATAAGTAAAAATGATAAATTATGTAACTCAAAATGATACAAGTCAAGATGATACATGTCTAAATGATATAAGTCAAATTGATACATGTGAAAATGATACAACTCAATAATATGGTACTGCAAGCTGTGAAAATGATACATATGATAGTAACCATGAAAAGAATCATCATAAAGATATATCAGCAATGATCCATGATGCAGTCTATATGATCATGAATGTCACTAGCTACTACCAACAACTACCTCATCGTCATCATCACCATCATGATCATCATCATCATGATCATCATCATCGTCATTGGCCTCATTGTCTTATGTATCTACATCATCATCATCCTCTGCCATGTGATCTATACCAGAACCAATATAATCTAGATCTATATCATCAAGATCATCTTCATCTTTTGGAAGACCTGTATTCTGCCAAAAAAAAACATTTAAAATGAAAATTTATTATTTATTTCATGTAATAATTTATTTTTCTGTTATATACCTAATATTCCAACATATGAAACGAAACCATAATCATATTACATCATATCAAAGTGCACATACCATAATAAAATTTTAAAAAAGTTACAACTAATATGTCATTCCAATGATGTAAAACATGCAACAATTGTAATAACGTTACTAAAGATCATAAAAAAATTGTTATACAATTTAACTATCAACTATAAATTCTATTACATAACCTTAAGTGCCACAAATTGCATGGTCAATGTATGTTCTTTTTCACTATTAATCTAATAACCTACATTAGACAGAAATATTAAAGAGTTTTTAAGTAGCAGTTGATTAAATTCTCTTACATGTCATTAATGAATGCACAATTTTTTTCAATAATTATTTATCTTAAGGTTCATGAGTAACCTTAAGATAAAGGTCTAATAGTTGTTCCATGGGGCATGTTTAACAAACCAAATGCAATTGTCAACTTTTCACCATGGTGGTAGAGAAATAATTCTTTTTCCAATCCTTCCACAGCATTAAGTAAATTCTTGAATCTAGAAAATACTTACTGCCTTCATCTTCCAAGCCAATTTCTCCAACTTTGTATAGGTCTCCTTTGTCTATGGATCTGATCTGTCTCCTAGACAAAAAAGCATGTACCATTTTATGCCCTTCAATCCAACTGCATCCAGGCATTTTTTTAATTCCTCTATCTTTCATCAATCTCCTTACCCCAACACACCTGCCCACTTGTGGATAGATGTTTGAGAGAAGAACATAAGTTGTGCAACATTTTTAGGATCCAAATAAAAAAGCAGTGTTTCTGTAAATACTCCTAAGCCTATATTCATATGTGATCTACAGGCACCAAGAAAACACATGCACACAACCAGCACATATTTAATAGGTATCTTAATGATAAAGTTTAGGGTGTCTTCAAGGTAGCCAGCAACGGCAAGGAGGTCAACCATGCATGTAAACAGGCAGGTTGTATGGGGAGAAAGATGCTTCTCATTTTCAAGAATCCTAAGTCTCATTGCTACATATGTTGCTTAAAGAAGGGCCAATTTTAAACTAGGTAGTTGTTTTGTCACTCACTTTGTGCAATGAAATGAGGAGAGTCAAGTCTCCTTATATCACTGTAGATTTGCATATAGAAACCTCCAATACAATAACATCATACAATGCACACTTAACTTTATGGTACCTTAGCCCAGACATGATGCTATAGAAATCTGAAGGTACCTCCTAAAGATGTCATGCCATAGACCAAATACCACTGTACAGTATATATCACATCTACAGTAACAATTTCCTTCCAAATGTAGGGTTATAGTCTGTGATTAACATGCTTAGACCTTTCTAGTGTTTACAAGATAATTCCTTAGACAACACCATACTAGTGTCCACAAGATGTTTCCACAGTTAAAATAAGAAATTAATGCTACTTTGCAAACAATAAGCAAGCCTTTGGAGAGCTTAAAGTTTCCATTTACATCCATGCACAATAACTTAATCAACCCTTAGGATTTTATGGATAATGAAATAGAAGGTCCTGTATTCCATTTATGAGTCCTCTATCCAAATGATGCAGTGATCACAAGTACATAATATCTACTATTCCGTGGGTAGTGCTCAAACATTCAAACACAGGGAAGTCCATACTAAGATAAATTTGTTCACAAACAATCTCCAATTTAATAAATACTAGATTGAAATCACATTTCTAATTTAGTGCAAGTCATTACATTGAACTCAAAGGTCATTGTCATCAAACGAATGCTTTCATAATAGACTGTTCTAGTTACAAGTACAATACAACTATTGCAATGTTACACAACTGTATGCAATTGACAAAACCCATTCTTTCCAAGAGTCAACTGGTAATCAAATACAATCATGTAGTGTTGTTTCAACATTGTATTCCATTGTGGCTTTAGTAATGCAAACCTCATAACCTTGGAGGGAGTGTTGGGGGGCAAATTGACCTAAACCAAGGATCCAAAACCATCCCAAAAGCCCACCTAGGAGTGGTATTATTAATCCCAAGAAGATCTCGCATCCACAATTGAGAGACTGGACATTTATAGGTGAAATACCAACACCATTAGGGTTGACAACCATGTCAAAAAGATAACCATGAATCAGGCTAGGTTTCCTCAAGACTCATGGTATGTTGCAATGATAGCATTCTAGCAATTCTAGCTAGGGTTTGAAACTCCACCTCAAACTGTGACCAAATTAATGTAGCTTCCTTCATGATAAAAATCCAAAACACAATAACCAACAGTTTGCCACAGTTCGCAAGTCCCATGATCTTAAGTCTGAACTCTCATAGTTAACAATATTTTCCTCATCCAGACCCTTTAGCATAGGCTTTCACAAGACCACATATAGTTACACAAGTTGAAGGAAATGTTTCACCAAAATGGTCAGTGTAATTTTACAAGAATGGATGACAAGGAGCTTTACTTCAAAGAAAGGTTAGCTTAGTTGAAGAAGACCAATTGGCAATTTGAATCTTAGTCTCCAACCCAAACAACAAGACACTCAACCAACATGATGAGCACACCCAAAGTCTCCCTTCCTCTAAATCACTTATAGTTTGACCATTAACCTTCCTTCCTCGACCTCGAGGCAAAAAGAAGAATTCCCCCCTAAAATGGTTCCCCACTCCTTCCTTTTCTCCCTCACATACCCCAAACCAAAGCACATTAAAGACTAGTACTTCCCAAAGTTGTTATGGCAAAGGAGAGTTAATGCCTACTGCCAATGATGGCTCCTTCTCAACAAAAAAAAATGTGCATATTAAAATTTAAATGTCCACTATTATATTTCAAAGGTTTGAAATATAACCAACAACATAACTATAATGCATTCCCCTCTTTAAGTCTTATAATAAAAAGGTTAGGAAACAAAGACTTGAGATAAACCCTTTGATCTATTCACTTAGGAGACCACCTGAAAACTCAATGATAACTACATCCACATGATCAAGAAGAATGACAAGCGACCTATGAATAACAATCCACTTGAGTCAAAAATACAAGAAGACCAATAGAAATCAAACACAACAAACATAGTACAACTGTAACTGTTTGTCTCAAGTATCACTCTATAACGTCTTCAAATATTATTGAAACTCAACACAAGAAATGCAAATTGACATATTAACACAACAATATCCAATAAGTTATTGAAAATCAACTATTGATACCTCATTCTCCATCCAGATTACAAAATTGGTCCACTTTTTGCTTTGTAACATTTCCTTTTCAAATTACGTTGGTTGCTGGCCATATTTCTCCTCCTATCAAAACATGGCACATGGACTAGTTAAATTAATTAATATGAAATCATTTATTTTTTCCTAGGAAATAAAAAAATATCATTTAACATATTATATATACTTACAAATGTACAGATCAATGCCTGTAAACCTTTCTGGCTACTGTGATGAGTGGCACGAAGTTTGTCAAGGCTAGCCTTGGAGGCCTTGTCCTGAAACATATACTAATTCAATTTAGGTAAATCACAAATAAAATTAAAAAATTGTTTAATAAATTTGATATAATCTTATGAGAAAATTCAAATACCTGCATACTCTCCTCACCGGACTTCCTCTGTGCATCGGACTTCTCATATGCTTTTACAAGCTCTTTCCATACTTTGAGACTTACATCAATTGGCCTTTTTTTGAGCCTTTGCTCGAGAGGGATTTTTTTATCTTTTTTGTTTGGTTGCACCAAATTCTCTTGTAGTTTTGAGACATTCATAGCTTTATTTTCTTTACAGACCAACCTATGCCAAATTCAGTCTCCATGTCTTGGATAACTGCTTTTTGTAGGTGCATGGGTATCTTTGAGAATGGCAAATGTAGATGGTCTTTGAACTGTTGAAGGCATGATTCCTTCAACCTATTCACAAACATTTTTCTAGCATCTGTCATTCGGACTTCCCCAAAAACCACATCGTATTCTATCTTGGTATTGTAGATACCAATGCAAGATGCACAACATGGCATGGTAGTCAAAGAAGTCTGTGTCCCAAGAGTGGCTGGGACATTGGAAGCCTCTACTCCCTATTCCACATTCTTAGAGGTTATTGTTATTGATTTCCTCCTAGATCTTTTTCCTGATCCATGACTGGTTGGGGAATCAATTGATTCCCTTTGACACTGTTGATTTGGTTGCAATGTTTTAGGGGCTTTACTAAATCATTTTTCTATGTATCTAACAAGCATTGTCAAGTCAACACCATCCAATTTGTTCACTGCGTCTACCCCCAATATGGAAGCCAATGCCTCTTTATCTTTATCAGTCTCATGTCCCTATATATATATATATAATAAATTTGTTTTTTTAAATTTAGAAATAGAAAACTAATTACTAAAAATCAAAGAAACAATGGAAACATTTACAAATCTATAAATTGACAGTGAATTACCTAATTGTGGCCAGAGTTTGCTCCCTTCCCTCTATTGCTTGAAATTTTGAGGTGACCTAAGGCAAATTATTTTTGTCCAATCTGTGGAGGCAATCGTAGCTAGGTATGAATTAACAATGTGCTTGACCAATCGTAGCCAAAAACAAAAATGTAGCCAAAAATAAAACTTAACAGCTAGTATTTTGGGTATGATGTACAAATAGACCTTATTCGATAGGCCTTCTAAAAATGGTAAATGCAAGTTATACTGCAAGCAAGGATAATTAACAACATTACTACTCAAATTTACCCTAAAGCGTGAGTACAACATCTTAGAAAAACTTTCTTTGAGCTCAAAATTATATCAAAATGGATAAAAACCTAGGTCAAGAGTTAACTTACTTGCTAAAAAGCAGACGAATAAGCTTGATTGAATGGCTGAGGTAGCTAGAAACCCCAAATTTAGTAGCTAGCTCAAGCAAGTTTTTATCTTCTGGATGTCTAGAACCAAAAATAAATAAAATACAAATTCACGGATCCGTTGTAGAAACTTTTTAGTAACTTCCGTTTTCGACATAATAAAGTCGTCGCTTCACAGGAAACCTAAAACAGAGGCGGAATACAATGTGTTGTGGGCTTAAATGTATTAACTTATTTGTGTTTTTTTTGTGTGGTATGTTTTAATGCTGGCACAAATTTTAAACTTTTTTTTGGATTCATTAGTCGGCGCTAAAGTCAGCATTTCTAACTTTGACTTTTGTGCCAACTTTTAGCCCTAAATGTAATCTCTTTGGGACGTCAAAAATAGAGCCAAGTGCGCCTAATTTAGTGCCATCATCATCCATCTCCCAAGAAAACATCTCCATTGCACCCTACACCACCTCCACATCACAAGCTTCAAGTTTTATGGGGATGTGTGCAAACATTGGTTATGGTTCCCTTCTATTCCGCAATAAATCTACCAACATCAATGAGGGCACTCGACATGCTCCATGCACAAGGACATTGTTCTCTAATGGTACTATAACCTTTCAGTGCATCATAATGCAACCTTCAACCCTCAACCCTAAACACTATACCTTAAACCCTAATCCCTCCACCCTAAACCCTAATCCTTCAACCGTAAACACTATCCCTAAAGCCTGAAGCCTCAACCCTTAAACCTTAAACCCTAAACCCTATCCCTAAACCCTCAACCCTAAACACTATACCTTAAACTCTAATCCATCAACACTAAACCCTAAACCCTCAACCCTAAACACTATATCTTAAACTCTAATCCCTCAACACTAAACCCTAATCCCTCAACCCTTAACCCTAATCTTAAAGCTTCCACTCATTCCACCATCCCCAAGGGATCTAGAAATGCAAAATTAGATGCCTCTACTGATAAATCCAAACATCCTAAGGGTCATCATGCCTTAGGACATAAAAACAAAGAGTCAAAGGAAAATCAATCCAAAAAGTTATCCAAGCCCATACCTCCACATGCAAAGTCCAAAACCAAAATGGTATGGGTACCTAAGCAACAAGAAATCAAGTTAAATGAGGTATCTACCTCTAAAAAATCCCAACCATCTACTCCCATCTCAAATTCCCATTCCACTCAAAAGTGTCAACCCTAAACCCTAAACCCTCAACCCTAAACACTATATCTTAAACTCTAATCCCTCAACACTAAACCCTAATCCCTCACCCCTCAACCCTAATCCCTTATCGCTAAACCTTAAACCCTATCCCTAAAGCCTCAACCCTAAACACTATATCTTAAACTCTAATCCCTCAACACTAAACCCTAATCCCTCACCCCTCAACCCTAATCCCTTATCGGTAAACCTTAAACCCTATCTCTAAAGCCTCAACCCTCAACACTTGAACCTTAAATCCTAAACTCTATCCCTAAACCCTCAACCCTAAATAGTATTGTGCCTTAAACCCTAATCCATTAACCCTAAATTGTAATCCCTAAACCCTAAACCCTTAACCCTCAACCCTCAACACTATACCTAAAACCCTAATCCCTCAACCCTTAACCCTAATCTTAAACCTAAACTTAAAGATTTCACTCATTCCACCTTCCTCAAGGGATCCAAAAATGCAAATTTAGATGCCTCTATTAATAAAGCCAATAAATCTACCATCATCATCCACTATCCTACATACCCTCCACATACCATCCCTATGGTCCATGCTTTGGCATAAGTCCAACATAATCCACATCATAATCCACTATTTTCCCTACATAATCTATGTCATAATCCACTTTTCTCCCCTCTAGAATCCACGTCATAATCCACTATCTACCTAATCCATTTGCCTTCCATGTATCCCTTACCAACATCGATGAAGGACTCGACATGGTCCATGAGTGAGGACATCGTTCTCTAATGGGACTATAACCTTTCAGTGCAGCGCAACGCAACCTTCAACCCTCAACCCTAAACATTGTACCTTAAACCCTAATCCCTCCACCCTAAACCCTAATCCCTCAATCGTAAACTCTATCCCTAAAGCCTGAAGCCTCAACCCTTAAACCTTAAACCGTCAATCCTATCCCTAAACACTATACCTTAAACTCTAATCCCTCAACACTAAACCCTAAACCCTCAACCCTAAACACTATATCTTAAACTCTAATCCCTCAACACTAAACCCTAATCCCTCAACCCTCAACCCTAATCCCTTATCGCTAAACCTTAAACCCTATCCCTAAAGCCTCAACCCTCAACACTTGAACCTTAAATCCTAAACCCTCAACCCTAAACAATACTGTGCCTTAAACCCTAATCCCTTAACTCTAAACTGTAATCCCTAAACTCTAAACCCTAAACCCTCAACACTATACCTAAAACCCTAATCCCTCAACCCTAATCTTAAACCTAAACTTAAAGCTTCCACTCATTCCACCATCCTCAAGGGATCCAGAAATGCAAAATTAGATGCCTCTACTGATAAAGCTAATAAATCTACCATCATTCATCCACTATTCTACATACCCTCCACATACCATCCCTATGGTCCATGCTTTGGCATAAGTCTGACATAATCCACATCATAATCCACTATTTTCCCTACATAATCCACATCATAATCCACTTTTCTCCCCTCTAGAATCCACGTCATAATCCACTATCTGCCTAATCCATTTGCCTTCCATGTATCCCTTA